>CM076144.1:30162500-30845000 GCA_038025085.1 Tetragonia tetragonoides
CCTTTCTCAGAAGATCAAGGTTGGTCGAAAACCGGGGTTTAGCCGCCCTACCAATCCGTGTTGGTTTGCGCCCCGAGCCGATTGGCAGACCGGCTTTTGGCCGTTCCACATCCGACCGAGGCGCATCGTCGGGCCCCATCCGCTTCCCTCCCGACAATTTCAAGCACTCTTTGACTCTCTTTTCAAAGTCCTTTTCATCTTTCCCTCGTAAGACTTGTTTGCTATCGGTCTCTCGCCAGTATTTAGCCTTGGACGGAATTTACCGCCCTCTTAGGGCTGCATTCCCAAACAACCCGACTAGGCGACTATGGGGCCAGATTCTCGGGTTTTTCCTGGATTAGGACCCAGGAATCGTCGCGCTACGTGCCAGAGGCACGTCCCACGGAAATCGGCCGATTGAAGAGGACAATTGTCAAGGAATCATCTTAAGGTTCGAAGTCGCCACCTTGTTATGGCCCGAACAAGGACGTGTTTTTACAAAAGAAGAGTCGCCACCTTGTTATGACCCAAACGACCTCGGACCCGTCTCCTCTTCCGTACTGAATACGGGCTCGTTACTAATACGTTGTATCCCAAATGAAAGCTTTGAATTGAATTATGTAATGCCTTGAATGGTAAAAGAAAAGTACATATATGTACACATTGTCACTTAGCACACAGAAAAAGTCGGTTTTCAACCAGTGTATTCGTTTACGTACGGCGGGTTTGGATATTGCAAAATACTGCACTACGTACCATTCATCGTAGGTCTTGAATCTACTCTTGGATCAAAACCCATACGTAGTTCTGACCGGGGGATCCGGTCAGTAAGACTCCTTGGGTGCCACTAAGGAGGGTATGGATGTTCTTTCCCGTAAAGAGGGATATGATTGAGAAACTTATAGGATGACTCGCAAGTTAGAGTCGAATTGATCCGAGGAACCCCCTACTCTACTCGAAGAAGTAGGGAAAAGCTCAAATGGGATGATTAGCCCGCTCCTTTGAGGCATTCAACCCAATAATATTTGGTAATATACGGGGATCAACCCAATTCTTAGCTTTGAGTATAAAGATTAGACTTCTCAAAAATATTCGTTCTTTACTGGGAAATAACATTCATTGGGGGTGGATAAATGGATGATTTGTGTAGATTGTGAGTATGTATTGATGGGTAATGGCTCAAAGGAGTCTTTCCGATAGGATCCCCCAGGTGGCCCGAAGCCAAATAAGAGGGGACGATCAATAATTAGCTTCTATTCGATCATAGGTGTTCCACTGGGGAAAATGGTTGTAACTGGGAAAATGTGGATTCCACTGGGGAATGTGATTTGTATGAAGGTGATTTTATGGAATGGTAGGTGGAACACCCATGATCGCGTATAAGCAAAAATTCTGATTCTAACCTCGAATTTTGGCCCCGGGCCGGGTTGTGTACATAAAAGAATACACTGGTTTTAGAAAATGTTTTTAACATAATATACATCACACAAGTGAGACAAGTTCTTTTTATTTCATTTTCCGAGTTGAATTATTAGGTGGAAGCATATGAATGCAAATGTACAAAATGTAATTAAAGAGGCCCCGGAATAAACAAATTACAAATCGAGTATTTGCAATACAATATACAAAAAATGTCTAAAAATCCTAAAAAGGAGAAAAAGACTTGATCTTCATGTACATGGCGCCTCCGGGGCTCGATCTTCATCTTCGTCTTCAAAAGTTGGACTTATTCACAAAGGATTGGTTCATTTACAAAAGAATTGATTTATTTACCAAGAATTGGTTATTTACAAAAGACGGTTTGAAAGAACCGACAAGGGATTAGTCCAAAATGACTTATTAACTCCAAATTTATTTTTATAATTAGGGGGACACACTAAAGGAATAAAATGAAGAATTTCGTATTTTTGTGCGTTCATTTGATAATTAAACGAAAATCGTTTATAAAACCTAACAAAACCGTTTTTACAATAATCTGGACAGAAATTCTAAAATTCATATCTCGGTCATAACTCAACCAAATCGAGTGATTCAAACGCCTAACTTGGTTAAATTTACTTCATGTTTCCACTGTAAAAATCTCAAGTCAAGACAATTGATGATCGGTGAGTTAGTTACGATTTACGAGCTTATGGAAGCCTTTGGACAGACCATTGATTTTTGATTTATATTATTTACAAGCGATCTAGGTCTAATATTTACAACACTTAGACTAGACTTGAAGATAGGTATGAAAACAAAATTTCATGAATTTTAGACATGTCTAAGTCATTTAAAAAAAATTAAAAGAAAGAACTATAAAAAGCCCTAATGTTCTAAACTTAACTAAATGTCTTTCATTTTGACAGAACTAAAGTCGGTTTGATTAATTCATTAAAACTCGAAAACACATTTGAATGGAGTGATTCCAAAGTATATATTGGTTCTTAAGGAGTCTACCATCCAAATCAAAGTTCATCTTTCATTAACGAGGTGCTAAACACCGCAGACATTTCCGTTAAGTGAATGTTATCAATTCTGAAAATATACTCGGTTGGTCAATTTTAGAATTAAATCTACTTTGTTAAACTTTAATTCTTCATTTTAGATTAAAGTAGACACACTAGAGGCTTCCTCAAAAAATTATCAAAGAAAACAAACTATCCTAAGTGGTTAAACTGAGCCATTTATTGACAAGGTCGAAATCTGAGAAAATCTTCAAAGGGACAGCACTTCTTCGTCTTTTCCAAAATTATTTAAAATTCATTTGTTATCCAAAATGGAAGAAATAGGTGGCTGTAAAAATATAGGAAAATCTTCTTGAATTTACTCAGAAATAGACCAAGCTCAAAACTTAATCGTTTGTTAGTTATTTACAGATCTATGGACATTGGTCATTTTTAGATACAGAAACTTCGAAATTTAATTTTGGAGGACTGAACCGTTTGATCTAAATGATTTTCATTTCGGTAGAAAATCCTCTGAACATGGTTTTCTATGACACTGATTTCATCAAATTCCAACCGTTGGATCTTCCTATATCTACAAATGAATTCTGCTCTAAAAACTGTCAACTATCCGATTCATTACAATTTTGTACGAAAAATAAATCTGAGGCCTCTATATGCAAAATAACCTTTTTTTATTCAATTTCAAGTATAAAAAAATGAATATGGTGATGAGAAAGAGAGAAACATTCATTCATCACACAATTTTGGCACAAGCAACTCTCTTCCTCACCGTAAAAAATCACTCTCTACAAGTTGGATCTAAGTCCCCCATGGAGACGGGTTCACGTGGGCACTTGAACCCTTACCTAGGAATTTTTGGCCGCTTAAAAAATAGGGTGGTTCATGCTCACACCTATAAAGAGTCCAACCGGTGAAAATGGAATTATTAAGGGGGGATAATAGTGTTTATTAGCAATTTATATGCAAAATGAAATGGTTAGTAAAAACACTTAGAAAATAAATAATTGAAGGAGAGAGATAAAAGATTACCCTTGCGTAGATTTAGAAATCTCAATCTTAAAATTTAAATTAGTTAGTACAAACACCCTTTAGTTTGCACTAACTAGATAAAAAAGAAGTTTTAGAAATAAAAGAAGTTTTTAGAAAACCTTCAAAAGTTGAAATAAGTTGAAAAGATGGTAGGAAAACTAGAGAGAGAAGTAGAGATTTTAAGAAGTAGAGATGAAAAAGAGGCAAAAGGGCCCTTAGGTTAGTTTTTTGGGGGGTATTTATAAAGCGGGGGGGAAAGATGAGTGGTGAATTAGGGTTAGGAAATGCAGGGTGGGATTTGGTGGGAGGTGGATGGTGAGATGGAGGGGGGGTGAGAGAATGTGGATGGGAGAGTGACAAATGTCACCTTTGTGGTAATGGAAAGAAGATGGGAGAATCTTGTGAGGTGGAAGTGAGTAAGAAAGAGAAAAGATGAGATAAGGTGGGAGAGAAAATAGAAAAGGGAAAAAAACCAAAATAAAAAATAAAAAATAAAAACGCGGGGGGGAGGGAATAATTTTTTTTTTTTCTTTTTCTTCTCTTTTTTCGGTTGTGAGGGTGGAATTTTGTTTGATTTTTATTTAATTTTTTGGGTGGGGGGTTAATTCATGGAAAAGGGAAACGTATTTTGGTATTTCTACTTGATACCATTATTCCCTTTTGTCTTTAGCTATTGGATGGGAACATGGGAATATTGTGATGTGATGCATGACATCATAATGGAATGATGTCATGCATGACATCATAATTCCAATCCTTATTTATTTTTGTATTTTCTCTTTTATATTCTTTTTTGGATTTTTGATTTATTTTCTCTTTTGGGCTTTGGGCTTTGGGCTTTGCTAATGGGTTGGGTCACCTTATGGACCCTAAATGCCCTTTTTAGCCCAAATGACTTATTTAATTAGGGTAATTACAGTTAATGCTAATATTAACTGTAATAATTATTTGAAAGAAATACAAGTCAAAATTCGGCATCTACAGATGCCCCTCGTTGGCTGAGTTTCTGAGGAATTCATCAGGTTCCAAAGAAACGAAGATCAACGATAAAAAAGACACCTAATTTTGACTTGCGAAAATTTTAATTATAACAACGATAATAATTATCGTTTAGATGGTAATGGCCTAGCCACTAACCACATTCTTCCGTGCACCTCGGGGCGTAACTTCTTTTCGAAGTTTAACCGTTGTTCTTCTGGATGTTCTGGATATTCGGGATGTTCTGGATATTCGGGATGTTCTGAATGTTCTGGATGTTTTGAATGTTTTGATACTTTTTGACTTCAAAGTTTCAACTGAATAAATTTTCCATGCAACTCTTAGTGAAAAATCATACTCTTAAAGAGTTGATACTTTCAAGAAGTGGATACTCTTGAGGAGTTGATACTTTCAAGAAACAGATACTCTCAAGGAGATGATACTTTCAAGAAGCAGATACTCTCAAGGAGTTGATACTTTCAAAATGCGGATACTCTCAAGGGGATGATACTTTCAAGAAGCGGATACTCTCAATGAGCTAGACTCTCTATGAGTGAATGCATTAGATTGATTTTTTTTTTTTGATTGAATTTTTTTTTTTTTTGCTTGATATTTCTTTTAGCAAATAATTTTGTTGTTCTTTTTTAACGAATGCATATGAATGCAAATTTGTTTTTTTTTTTTTTCATTTTTAGTGAATAATGATTTGGTAACCATGCATTTTATGGATACAATGGTATGTATTTTTATGAATCTTCGTTCTTTGAAGGGTGCATATGAATGCAACATGATTTTGAATGTAATAAAATGCAGTTTTTTTTTTTGTTCTTTTTTTTTTTAAATGTATATGAATGCATCGTTGATTTTTTTTTTATTATTATGCACATGGATGCATTAATTATGCTCCTACTTTTTGTTTCACTAGATGAATGCAATGCATGTAAATACGATTTTTTGTGTTTAACAAACAAATATCCTCTTTTGTTTTTAATAAATAAAAAAAACTTTTTCTATTTGCAAATTCAATTTTTTTTTTTTTTTATAATGAGCATATGTAAAAATCAATGTCTTATCCATACTAGATTGGATTAAGCCACCAACTAGCTCATGTTATTAACAAAATTTGAAATTAATTATCATGGATCATCTGCCTTCTCTTTATTGGCGTTTTTCATTCCCTATTTTTTTTTTAAAATTTTTCACATTCCCCAAAAAAAAAAAGGCTTTACTTTGACCGAATCCTTGTGGATTGCCTACGTATCTCGTTTAGAGAATCAGGTCTTGCGTAGTTCGGGCTGTTGGAACAACGCCCCATTCAAAATTCCGTCGGTTGAGGAGTCATGACACTCCTTTGAAGAACTAACAATTTTCTTACCACTCCATAATGGGCTGGGGATTCATCCTAAGTAAGGTAGTGGCCCTTCAATCACTCTCTAGATTTCGAACGTTGAACCCTCCGAGCTTTAATGCCTTGTATCCACATCTAAAATGTTCCGCAAACCGAACTTCGCATCTTCACAACAAATTCATTGAACCCTAAGGATTTTACTAAAAATAGAAGTGTATACGCGAAATCCTTCGTGTATAGCAGACTCACGATCAATTAATCTGTCGACATAACCCGGTCAACAACGTCTCTTACAATTTTAATTAGGCACAAATTCAGAAGCATTCACACCTCGATTTGCATGATCAGATTCATAAGCAACTTAGGTGCTTGACTTCATTGCTATCAAAATATGATATACTTCGGTTGGACTGAGTTATTGTTTAAGTTGATTCCCACAACTTCCGGCACTTTTGTGCAATAGTGCATGGTTCGTCCCTTTTATATTGGTCTAGACAATTTATATTTATTTTATATCTCCTTCTTTTTTTTTTGGAAGTTGCTTTCTCAGGATGTGACATACCTTTTTACGCAGATGTTCCCGCTACATGAGGCACGAACCCCCAGTTACTCACTATATCACATCTCGGACATGCTTCGCATGCTCATACTCTTGGTCGCAATCATCTCGTGATCACTATGGCTGCCCCCTTTGAGTTTCAAAAGGGCCTCCTCCAAGAGCATTGGAGCAGATTTTCACACTTATTTTATTTATACAAAAATGAATTTAGAGACCATTAAAGAGTCACCATGGAAGTTGGGTACTAGTTAGTTGGATTAATGCATAAAAGTCCTTCCTTAGTATTTCACATCTTATATAGTCAAATGAAGTCAAACATACTAGATCACTTAAAACTTGTTCATGAACAAAGAGGGTTAGTCCTTCGAGTCTGATCCTAGTCTTGAATTAGACGCGCTTCAACCATATTATATCAAGGGGGTAACCAATGTGAGTTTGCTAGGCACTTAAGACTCGTTGTATATACTTCTTTTCCTTTTGATTAAAACTCTATTTTTTTTTTGAATGCCCCTAAGGTTCAATTGAGAATTATTTAGACCGAATCCGTAAGGATTGCCTACGTATCTCCGTAGGAGAATCAGGTCAGACGTAGTTCGTGCCTTTGTTGTGAAGACTTGAAATCGGCAACAAAGCCTTCTAATGAGATGCACTTTTCTTCTGTAAACCATCATTGAATGAGTCTTGCCGAATAAACCATTATCGTTCTTCGTGGCACATTATTGCCCCTGGTTCTTGATTCATCACGTCCATTACTTGGACAATTTGCCTTGAAGATATTTCCCCTTGAGGATTAAGGGAGTCCCTGTTGAGTTCATGGTCGTGGATCGAAAATACTACAAGCATGTCGGCCACGTTCGAGATTAGATAAGGAACGTTCCTTAACTTTAACCCTTAGACAAGTAATGGAAAATGTGAATGCCCTTCAGAATTATGAGTGATGAAAAAAGGAGAATGCCCCTCGGAATTATGGGTGATGAAGAAAGGAGAATGCCCCTTGGAATTGGGGTCTATTACACTCAAAAGCGATTCGGAAAATAACACGCGCCCCCAAGGAAAGTTGATTGCCCCTCCTAAAATCGTACGATTTCCCAAATGAGGTCAACCAAAGCATCTACTTCTCAAATCTCGTCGCCTTCCTTCCCAAGATTATTGCCCCTGATTCTTGATTCATCACGTCCACTACTTGGACAATTTGCCTTGAAGATATTGCCCCTTGAGGATTAAGGGAGTCCCTGTTGAGTTCATGGTCGTGGATCGAAAATACTACAAGCATGTCCGCCACGTTCGAGATTAGACAAGGAACGTTCCTTAACTTTAACCCTTAGACAAGTAATGGAAAATGTGAATGCCCTTCAGAATTATGAGTGATGAAAAAAGGAGAATGCCCCTCGGAATTATGGGTGATGAAGAAAGGAGAATGCCCCTTGGAATTGGGGTCTATTACACTCAAAAGCGATTCGGAAAATAACACGCGCCCCCAAGGAAAATTGATTGCCCCTCCTAAAATCGTACGATTTCCCAAATGAGGTCAACCAAAGCATCTACTTCTCAAATCTCGTCGCCTTCCTTCCCAAGGTCGAATCCTTTTAACATTATTCTTACCCCTGGCAAGTTGGTGCTCGTCAACAAAATGACGTCCAACTTTGGTTGATGTAGGCTATGGAGATCGATCTAAGATGGTCGAAGATGACGACAATTTTTTGGGAGATTGGATGCAGAATGCAAAACTTCATCGAGGGGCTAAAATGGTCCATGAGTTTTTATTTATTTATTTTTTTTTTGAAAATCTTTTTATTTTAAAAAATTGGACTTTGCTCAAAAATCCTTGATTTATTTGAAGATAAAATCATTTGGGTATTTTTCCTCCAAGTCAAACAGATATAAATAAATAACCTATTCCCGACATTCTCAAAAGCTTTCCACTTTTTTTTTTTTGTTTTTTCTCTTCTTCTTTTTTTGCTTTTCTTTTTTCTTTTTACTTTTTTTTTTACTTTTCTTTTTGTTTTTGATAAATTGGTTGGACCGCAGCCGAAGGCTGCCTACGTATCTCCAATGTGTGCAAACATCGTTTTCGAAAATATGGGATATTTTGAAAATGTGCATTGGAGAATCAGGTCCACGTAGTTCTTCCTACTGATAGAAATATCCCTTTTTTTTTTTTTTTTTCGCCGAGCTCGAAGTGAGCGCCTACGTGCCCCGTGCATGTGCATATATGTGAGTCTAATACATAGTCAAAAGTGATGATTAAGTCCTACGGGGGATCAGGCCGTTACATAGTTCTTTTACAAGTGCTTAAGAAAAAGATTTACTTCCTAACTGACAAAGAGATTTGCTTCCTAACTGGTTGAACTCAAATGAGCCGCCTACGTACCCCCAAGTGCATGTGAATACATGTGTATCTATTCTGAAGTGTCAAAAGTGCACTCTTAAATCCCATGGGGATCAGTCCGCTACGTAATTCTCCTTACATACTATGATTCACCATTTATTGAAAGCTTTAGAAGAGTTGAGGATTTCCCGTTGCGCGCTCAGAACACATGAGGTGATGTCAAAGATTCATGATGAGTTGTGTTAGAGTAGATAACGACATAGCAGAGCTTTGGTCAATCTGGTGATTGGGGAGTGGATTGTTTGGGAGGTTTGGAATGGCTTTCTCAGTGCTTACAACAAGTTTCCCCGCATCAATCAAGTCTTGAATTTTGTGTCTAAAAGCTAGGCATGAACCAATTGAATGCCCGTTATACTGGTGAAATTGGCAATATTTATTTTGGTCCTGACTGGGTTTTAGTGGAGGTGGTGGCCTTGGTACCACAGGTTGAATGATATTTGCATTTGTTAATCTCTTAAAGGCTTCCAACAATGATATGCCTAAAGGGGTGAACTCTCTCTTCTGTGATTTAGTCACCGGCATTGTTTGATTATGAGCACACTTTTCAGATTTAGAGTTTGAGGGGATAGGGTTCTGTGTTCCCTTTAAGGCAACGAGTTCTCGTGGAAGACACTGGGATTCTTGGTCACGAAATGTGGCAGACATGATTGGCTCTAGCGTTTCCCCCATAAATTCAATGTCCAATTGGCACCCATGTGCTTGCATATCATCAACATTCAGATAGGCTTCTTGCGACATCTTGTGGAAATATTTTTCTTGCAAGCCTTGAGTCACCTTGAGCACAAATTCTTTTTCTGAAAGCTTGTTTCTAACTTTATCATATTGGGCACTCCATCTTGACCAGTATCTGGTGAAGGTTTCACCAGGAAATTTCTCTACCTTTTCGAGTTTTACTACTTCAATGTCATTCTCGCTGTATGCGCGCGCCCCAACTCAAAAATTCATTGCATAGTATATACCAATTGCCCCTTTGTTTTCTAGTCAAACCATAATACCACTCAAGAGCATCACCTTCTAAGTTGAGGTTAAACAGGGGTGCATGCGATTCTTCATTAAGTGACGATAGATAGAGCATTTGAACATACTCTCGAAGATGAATCATCGGGTCTCCTTTTCCCTTGAACAACCTAAATTTAGGAATGCTTGTACCACGGGGAAGGCGAAATCCTGGAAAGAGTAGCAACTCTCCTATATCAGATTTAATTCCAGATACGAGGTCGATATTCCAGTCGGCTGGTTGTTTGCTACTTTCAAAGCCGGAGGGTCCCTTTATTACATGGCCTATCTTAGGAGAGGAAGGCTCATACTCTTCATGTTCTATCTCTCGTTCATCTTCAGGCGTAGGATATACCTTAGACCCGACCCATTGAATATGTTCATCCCTATCTTCGATAGACATGGTACCAATCATAATATCATCATGTGACATATCCATCATGATCTCATTGTGATCTCTTGAAGAAAATGTATCAATATGAGTCTGGATATTGGTGATTAAATCAGTAAGATCACTATCAAAAGTGTCATTGGATAGGGCAAAGATGCTCGACTGGTTGGAATCGACTCGAGTTGTATCCACAATGAACTTTCCGGACTCTATTAGATCTTAGATTTTATGCTTGAGAGGAATGCAATCCTCTGTGTTATGGCCAGCAAACTAGTGGTATTCACATAGAGAATGGGGATCTTGACTGGGCCTGAGAGTGGGCGGAGGTTGCCTCGGTGCTGGTAACTGCAATAATCCTTTGCTAGTAAGTCTTTGAAGGGCTTGTGCGTAACTCATGCCTATCGGGGAAAACTTCCTCCTATAATTAAGTCGAAAGGGTTTCGACGTGATATTTGTGATCTCTGCACCCTCAACTTGCCCTGATTTCCTCTTTAACCGAGAGCTCAATCTTTCTTCTTCTTTCTTCGCTATATTCTTGAGGATATCTTCAATTATCGACCCTGTAGAGATTAAGGCCTTGAAAGAGGGAAAATATTGATACATCATCCTCTCTTTAATGTTTGGAATGAGATTTCGAACTATTATCTACATTTCTTCCTCTTCCGTTGGCCGATTAATCATTTGGCTAGCCTTTGCTCTCCATCTACTAATGAAGGTAGAGAATGTTTCATTAGGATACTGGTAAGTTGTTTCAAGATCCCTCTTGATCACAACAACCTCTTCATTGTATTTGTATTGCTGTATGAATTCTCGGACGATATTGGACCGAGTAGCTTTCTTTGAATTCTCAAGCTGAAAGAGCCATTGGGCTGCTGCCCCATCTAGATATTGCTGAAAGAGCTGAGCAATCAATTCTTCTGATACACCCCATGGACTCATTGCCCCTACATTCATCTTAAGGAAAGTCGTGGGACTTTCCGTGCCATTGAATTTCGATATGTTGGGCATTTTAAACCCATTCGGGAGACAGGCTGTTGGAAATAGAGCTAGTCCATGAATGTCGAGCCACGGCTCGGCAATTGTCATTCCCTTCAAAATTTCTTTCAACTTTCTAACATCCTCACTCAGTTTATCATCTCCGGCTACAGAACCGGTTTCAAGGTTAAATGGGGCACTACTAGCAGGTGTGCCCTGGTCAGGTTCTCTATTAAAATTAGTAAGAGTTTGTTCCATCATGTCCTGACGAGACAGTAGTAACTGTGTCATTTCCATTATTTCAGTAAGAGCATCTGGTGGAGGAGGTGGAGGATTCTGATCAGGTATATCTGCCATACTTGACTGTGGTGAGAAGATCTTGCGGAAGAGGATGAATGAAGTGGTTGATGTAGTGGCACTTGACAATGAAGATGAGCTGGGTATCTGAGAAGTCCGAATGAGCCTGGTGGAGGGACAAACCCAACGGGTGGACCTGCCATGAAAATGCAAGGTTAGAATGGTTCATGAGAAGAACACTGTATTGACTTGGAGGATAAACACATTTTTTTTTTTGTGTGAAAAACTTTTTTTTTGGAAATGAGTATGTATAGTTTTTTTTTTGAAAAACATTTTTTGAAAATAGAGGCTTTTCGAGAAATTCCTTTGAAATGAATTTTCTCACGAAAGAGAGATTTATTTTTTTTGAATTTTTTTTTTTTTGATGATGATATGCATGAGATGCATGAATGCATCTCATGCATAGTGTCGGACTGACTCAATAAATAAATACAAGTAACCGATTCAAGCATGCATCGGTCCCAAGTGCTCCTAAAGCTGATCTATAGACAAAATTTCAGGTGCCTCATTTCACATAGTTTTTGGAGTACACACACAGGGAAAGGCACTCCATGAACACCAATATGTGTGGTAGCTTCCTTAATGTTTTATTGGTTCGCTAATCTGGCGCTCACTCCATGAACGGGCGACCAGCCTACAAAAGCAGTAAATTGAGATCGCGTGTGTGTGTGGGGACCATTTTTTCAAACAAGCATTCCAAACACACGTAATTTTCACATATGTACATGATATACAAGATATATACAATATATAAACAAAAGGCATTTCATAACATCACTCAATTTGCTTTAAAAGGGATACAACATACTTTCGGATTTAGACCTCTTATAAAAAAATAAATTCCCCAGCAGAGTCGCCAGTGTGTGGGGCCAGATTCTCGGGTTTTTCCTGGATTAGGACCCGGGAATCGTCGCGCTACGTGTCAGAGGCACGTCCCACGGAAATCGGCCAGATTGAAGAGGCCAATTATCAAGGAATCATCTTAAGGTTCAAAGTCGCTACCTTGTCATGGCCCGAACAAGGACGGGTTTTTACAAAAGAAGAGTCGCCACCTTGTTATGAACCAAACAAGGAAGGGTTTTTACAAAAGAAAGGGTTTTATAAACGATTTTAAAGAAAACCGTTTAAGAAACCCGTAAGTTGACTCCATCGCGATAAGGCACGAAAATTCTTTGACTGGTCTGCGAATCAAAGATCTTGGTTCGGGGTCTAGGTTAGAAGGTGCGGACGTCCTCGGACCCGTCTCCTCCTCCGTACTGAGTACGTGCTCGTTACTAATACGTTGTATCCCATATGAAAGCTTTGAATTAAATTATGTAATGCCTTGAATGATAAAAGAAAAGCACATATATGATTTACGATCAGTGAGTTATTTACGATTTACGAGCTTTTGGAAGCTTTTGGACAGACTATTGGTTTTTGATTTATTGAGAATTATTTACAAGTGATCTAGATCTAATATTTACAGAACTTAGACTAGACTTGAAGATAGGTATGTACACAAAATTTCATGAATTTTAGACAAGTCTAGGTCATTTAACAATTTAAAAAAGGGAACTATACAAAAGCCCTAATGTTCTAAACTTATCCAAATGTCTTTCATTTTGACAGAACCAAAGTCGATTTGATTAATTTATTAAAAATCGAAAACACATCCGAATGGAGTGATTCCAAATCCTATATTGGTTACTAAGGAGTCTACTATCTAAATCAAAGTTCATCTTTCAATAATGAGGTGCTAAACACCGCAGATTTTTCCGTTAAGTGAACATTATCATTTCTGAACATATACTCGGTTGGTTAATTTTAGAATTAAATCTACTTCGTTAAACTTGAATTATTCTTTATATATTGAAGTAGACACACTTGGGACTTCCTAAAAAATTTATCAAAGAAAACACACTATCCTAAGTGGTTAAACTAAGCCATTTATTTACAAGGTCAAAATCCAAGAAAATCTTAAAAGGGACAGCACTTCTTCGTCTTTTCAAAAATCATTTAAAATTCATTTGGTATCCAAAATGGACGAAATACGTAGCTGTAAAATCTAGGGAAATCGTCATCAATTTACTCAGAAATAGACCAAGCTCAAAACTTAACCGTTTACAGATCTATGGACGTTGGTCATTTTTAGACACAGAAACTTCAACATTCAATTGTGGACGACTGAACCGTTGGATCTGAACGATTTTTATCTCGATAGAAAGCCCTTTGAATACGGTTTCCTATGACACTGAATTCATCAAATGCCAACCGTTGGATCTTCCTAGATCTACAAATGAATTCTGCTCTAAAAATTGTCAACTATCCGATTTATTACAACTTTGTACAAAAAATAAATCTGAGGCCTCTATATGCAAAATGGCCTTTTTTTATTCAATTTCAAGTATAATAAAATGAAAATGGTGATGAGAAAGAGAGAAACATTCATTGATCACACAATTTTGGCACAAGCAACTCTCTTCTTCAACGCAGAAAATCACTCCCTACAAGCTGGATCCATGTCCCCCATGGAGACGGGTTCGTGTGGGCACTTGAACCCTTACCTAGGAATTTTTTGTCGCTGAAAAAATAGGATGGTTCATGCCCACATCTATAAAGAGTCCAACCGGTGAAAATGAGATTATTAAGGGGGGATAATAGTGTTTATTAGCAATTTATATACAAAATAAAATGGTTATTAAAAACACTTAGAAAATAAATAATTGAAGGAGAGAGATAAAAGATTACCCTTGCGTAGATCTAGAAATCTCAATCTTCAAAGTTAAATTAGTTAGTACAAACGCCCTTTAGTTTGCACTAACTAGATAAAAAAAGAAGTTTTAGAAATAGAAGAAGTTTTTAGAAAACCTTCAAAAGTTGAAGTAACTTGAAAATATTGTAGGAAAACTAGAGAGAGAAGTAGAGATTTTAAGAATTAGAGATGAGGAAGAGGCAAAAGGGCCCTTAAGTTAGTTTTTTGCGGGGTATTTATAAGGGGGGGAAAGATGAGGGGTGAATTAGGGTTAGGAAATGGAGGGCGGGATTTGGTGGGAGGTGGATGGTGAGATGGGGGTGAGAGAATGTGGATGGGAGAGAGACAAATGTCACCTTTGTGGTGATGGAAAGAAGATGGGAGAATCTTGTGAGGTGGAAGTGAGTAGGAAAGAGAAAAGATGAGATAAGATGGGAGAGAAAATAGAAAATAGAAAAGGGAAAAACAAAAACAAAATAAAAAATAATAAAAAAAAAGAAAAAAAAAACTTGGGGGGGGATATTTTTTTTTTCTTTTTCTTCTCTTTTTTCAGTTGTGAGGGGGGAATTTTTTTGATTTTTATTTAATTTTTTGGGTGGGGGTATAATTCATGGAAAAGGAAAGGGTATTTTGGTATTTCTACTTGATACCATTATTCCCTTTTGTCTTTAGCTATTCGATGGGAACATGAGAATATTGTGTTGTCATGCATGACATCATAATTCCAATCCTTATTTATTTTTGTATTTTCTCTTTTATATTGTTTTTTGGATTTTTGATTTAATTTCTCTTTTGGGCGTTGGGCTTTGCTTTGCTAATGGGTTGGGTCACCTTATGGACCCTAAATGCCCTTTTTAGCCCAAATGACTTATTTAATTAGGGTAATTACAGTTAATGCTAATATTAACTGTAATAATTATTTAAAAGAAATACAAGTCAAAATTCGGCGTCTACAACGACAATGCCTCGTGGTGCGACAGGGTCCGGGCATGATGGGGCTCTCACCCTCTCTGGCGCCCCTTTCCAGGGGACTTGGGCTTGGTCCGTCGCAGAGGACGCTTCTCCAGACTACAATTCGGATGACGAGGTCGCCCAATTTTAAAGCTAGGCTCTTCTCGGTTCGCTCGCTGCTACTAGGGGAATCCTTGTAAGTTTCTCTTCCTCTGCTTATTGATATGCTTAAACTCAGCGGGTAGCCCCGCCTGACATGCGGTCGCAACCGTTGTGAGCGTTCGCTCGGGGTCCTTCTAGCTCCCTTGGTGGCGTGCATGCGCAGCGCGATCCGTGAGTTTTAATCCACTAATCGCCGCGGCTGCTCGTTGCCGTGGGCTTCCTAATTAGGCCAGTCGCGCCCGGTGAAGCACGGGAGGCCATCCTCCTTCCCCTCCCACGCAAGGTGGGTGGGGGAGAAGCGATGCGTGACGCCAATGCAGACGTGCCCTCGGCCTGACGGCTTCGGGCGCAACTTGCGTGCAAAGACTTGATGGTTCATGGGATTCTGCAATTCACACCAAGTATCGCAGTTCGCAACCTTCTTCATCAATGTGACAACCGAGATATCTGTTGCCGAGAGTCGTTTTGTAAGTATGTACAGGTGCCACGCCCAACGCTGGCGAACCGGACATAGGAGTGCACTCTATGTGTTCATGTTTGAGACAAGCATATGACTACTGGCAGGATCAACCAGGTAGCACCATCAATCCATGCCGGACGCGTATGAGCCTTTCCAAGTGATCGGGAGGTCAACTCGCGCTCGACCGTATTTCGTGCTGAGCGAAGAACGCTAGATTGGACAGCTAAAGCCTTTCGGACCCTTGCCCGCTCAGTGTTCTGCATCCCAGAGAACAGCTAGAGCACGCAGCCCATCCCACAGCCACACCCAAGGCTCGACGTGGGTGGACGACGTACTCAGCTTGAGTTGTCCACCCGGCACCCTTAGGAGGATGTCGGACGGAGATCTCATCTTTTTAGGGTCACGATCACCATCCGTAGGCATCAAACACAGGAAACCATGCTTCGTCCAAGGCAATTCCCTCTTGGAGCAATCGATGAAAAGGTTTGTGGGTGTGCGGTTGACCGCACGAGCATGAACCTCGCCAACCCAAACGGACCGAGTGCCACTCACACGCTTTCACAATTACTTCACCAAAATCAACCTCGACGTACCCACAAAATTACATAGTAGCCCCATGGACGTCCGAGGGTGACCCTGACGAGCACAACGCTTGGCTTGAAAATCTCGATGAAGGGACGTTCGATACCCACTCGCCGGCTAGACGGCTCATCCTGAAGGAGATCACAACCATACGACTTTTATACCCGCCCGTCGGCTAGACAACTCGATCCCGAAGGAGATCACATCCATCCGACGTCAGCTGGATGGCTCATCCCGAAGGAGATTACATCTTTCCGACGTAGCCTGAATAGCTCAACCCCGAAGGAGATCACATCCATTCGACGTTTATACCCGCAAGTCGGCGAGATAGCTCATCCCGATGGAGATCACATCCATCCGACGTCGGCTGGATGGCTCATCCCGAAGGAGATCACATCTTTCCGACGTCGTCTCGATAGCTCGATCCCGAAGGAGATCACATTCGTCCAACATTTATACCCACATCGTAACCGTTTGCCATCTTCGATCTCGACAGCGCCCGAGTTGACGCGTCATGACATAACTTGGCGCCAACTAGGCGTTTCATGTCGCGTCATGTCGCGTCCGTCTCCGGCATAGGGGGCAGGTGCTTGAGCCGAGGTGTTGTGGGTGTCCAGCTATGATGGCGCACGACTCGACACTACTCGGCGCCTGGATGCCTTTCTTCGCCCACAAGCACTCTCTAAAGCAACTACCCCTAAAGAGTCTTATAAGGTTTAGTGGTTCCGACAGGAGTAGACATGCACAGTGCATAACTTTCATCTCAGGATTTTGAGAGTTTGGATAATTATTTTCCAAAATTTCCTCCTCAAACTTTTCAAGTATATTAATAAGTTACAGAATTTGTTTTTTTTTTTTTTTTAAATTTTTCACAAAAGGTAGCTATTTAATTTAATCTTTAATTGAAAAATAGGCTGAAAATTAAGAAATAAATCGAAATAATATTAGAAAAATTACCAATCAGTTCAAAAAAATTGGGAATTATTTTTGAGACCTCACTTTAATTTTAGAAATAAGTTTTAGACCTCAATCTTCACTCTTGGGGGTAGGAAATTCCGGCCCTCACCCATGCTTTTGGTGTTCCGGCCCTTACATTGGCATCCCATAAAAACGCAATTACAAGCCTATCATGGACCAGATAACCGACCTCGGGGGCCTCCGATGTCCCCTAGGGATGTCCCGTGCTATATGGTGTGAAAATATACACCTATGATCCTCAGCCTCTCGGAAAGCAAAAAAACGTGGATTATATCCTTTGATTTTCGGCTTCCAGGGGCTCGGGTGTCATTTTTTCCCAAATATCTCCTAGGGGTCTATCATGACCGTAGAGGACCCTAGGCGCTCCGGGAGGGTCATCCTTATCCCCGAACTCCAATATATCCCATGACGTTGATATTCCGACCCTTACATTGGCATCGCGTACAATCGCCCTTACAAGCCTATCAGTGTGATACCCCAATATTTTCTATAATTATAATAGCGATTTACAATTCTTTTATAAATAGTTTCGGAGATTTAAAACGTGTATTTATTTAACGATTCGATTTACTAAAGTTAAGCCATAATAATATTAATTATTATTATGGGAATTTCGGTATTTATAATTATCAAATTGACGGATTTAATTAAAATAGTTTTGTATATGAATAAGGTTTATTCATATTGTTTTAATTAGCTTTTAATTAGTTCTAATTGTTTTTAATTGACAATTAAATCAGAAAATTAATCCTAGGTCTAGTAGGTTTTGACTTTCATTGACTAGGCACCCATATAAGCCAAGAGATGGGCCAATTGATCAGTTTACAAAACTGAGCCAAAAACTTCACAAATTCTTTTCTCTCTCTCACGGCACTCTCTCTCTCTCTCTCTCTCTCTCTCTCTCTCTCTCTCTCTCTCTCTCTCTCTCTCTCTCTCTCTCTCCTCCGCACGCACACACTCTCTCACCCTCCCCCTGCTGTCGCCGGCCACCAGGCCCAGCACCGGCCTCCTCTCCCCTTCTGATAATCCCCCTTCCCTCTCTCTCTTTCTCTCCTTTTCTCCTCCCCTCTCCCGTGCTCTGTTTCTCTCTCCCTCTCTGTTTTTCGCGAGCAGCGCCACCGCGCCACCAGGCCGCGCCTGGGTGGTCGCCAGGGCCGCCCCGCCCCTTCCCCCTCGCTCAGTCTCTCTCTTTCTCCCTTGCGAGTTCTCTCTCTCTCTAGCGATTCTCTTGCTTTCTCTCTCCTCCATCGCCGGCGCTCAGGCGAGCCACCGCCGACCATGGTGGTCGTTGGGTGGTGATCTTAGTGATGGGCTAGGTCGTGGGTCCCCATGGTTGGTGTATCACGGCCTAGACCCGAAAACTCGATTAGGGTTTCGGTTAATAATTTCGTTGTAATTAATTTCTTATTTTCAGTATTTTTCAATATTTGTTTTTATTTTTCTGTAATGGTTTGGAGTCCGAATCCGGATTTTCAAAAGCCTAGATTTGTTGGAATAAATCAAAAAATTTGATAAAAATATCATTTTACAGTTTCAGTACTTTTTGAATTTTCGTATTTAATAAAGTCAGTTTCGGTAATTGTTTTTAATTATGGCTTAACGACTAAGCGTGATCATCTTCGTACGTGGAGCTTACGTACTGCGTAGTGAGCGTCTGTTAGGTAAGAGATTGTACCTACCTCTTTCTAAAGCCCCATCAAAACTATTTTGATGTGTTATGTGCTAATTGAATATTATTGTGAATTTAACATGCGAAGCATGATTAAATAATATCGTCGCTAATTATAAGAATTAGAAATATATTCTTTGCTGTAAATAGGATTTAAATTGAGTATGACAAGTTTATGAAGTTTCGTTAATTAATTAGTTCATATGCTAATTATTGAGCATGTATGGCGATGTTGAATTTCTAGTATTATTATCATATAATATACGTGCTATTTGGAATGGGTTATTATTGAGTGCTAATGAGCACCTAATATATCTTGATGGCTTATTTGTGAAAGCGTGATTTTTCGGATATCATGATTTACTGCCGAAGTGCTGCCGAAATTTCGTTAAACATATATGAAGCATGATTATGTTAATATGCATATATGTCGTTATCGTCGTTATTATTATTATTCATTATCATGAGCATGAAATGAAGTAGTATGTCGTGGTCTCGTTATACCACTAGGTCAATCAATGCAAGTATGTGAATTGAATTGTAAATGTGAATAGGACTCCTAATGGATCCCTAGGAGTAGTCGAGCAATCGAGACTCATCTAATTGATGTAGTCTAGGGTGCGTGATTCCCAAGTTACTTTTATGGACACCTCGTAGTGTGTTCGGGACAGATCATTCCCCATCGTTTAATTCTCTACATATCGATTATTATGTTAGAGGAAGTGTGAGTATAGACTACATAACATGTCTATATCTATCTATGAACAGTATGGATAATCGTTGTTCTATTCGCTCACTTATTTCTCTAATCAAGATGGTTTATCTATTTGTGTTCGAATGATCACTAAAGCAAGAATTGCATGTAATTGAATGTTGAGTATGCGTGTGCTTAATTGTATGACTACCTGTGCATGCAAATGAATTTCAATGATTCTTCTAAAACCAAGGTAAGGTTTGCGAAAGAGTTTTTACTAGGTATGGACGACGTTTATTCAGTTTATCTGATTTTTATTTTCTTTTGTTTCTTCTCTTTTCTTATGTACCTTGTTTCCGTCATGGAACCAAAGTGCAGGTGTAGCTGAGTGAGGACGATAGCTTGAAGTTTAAACGTGGGTAGTTTCTCTAGACTTCTGATTTATTTTGGATTATGGGATATTTGGTTTGTGCCCTTGAAGGCCAAGTTGTAATAATACTCTAATGGACTTAAGTTCCCTCATTAGATAACTCTGATATTAATGTTTAATTTGTTTAGATGCTTCCTTTGATACCTAGTTTTCCTTTCTTCTTAGCATTTATTCCTTAGCGATAAATGTTGCAGTAACTACTCCCGGGTTTGTGACGGTTCAGCAGTGTCGAGTCGTGTATAGCTACGTCAATGGTTCCCAGGAAATCGTTGCGAATTCGGGGGTGTTACAAGTGGTATCAGAGCTTAGGTTTAATAAATGAATTAATAAAGATTAGTTTCATTTTGGGGAAAAATAAAATATAATTAAAGCCGTTGAGCGTAGTAGTCCTACAAGGTAGGAATTACTTGAAATCACCTTAATTGTGATTTAAATGTTCTTATTGTTTGATTGCCCTTTTGTAGATGGCAATTACTCGTTTGACCGCGATGAAGTTGACTAGAGGTAGAAACCGCGAGCAATGATCGTGCAACCCGAGAACGAGGTGGAATACGTAGACATCTCCGATAGCGAGCCAACTCACGAAGGGGCCGCAGACGAGCCTGTGGCGCAAGACATTAGCGTGCACGAGGTGGAACAACCCGCGCATGAGGATCGTGATGATGACGTTCCAATTCATCCTAACCGTGACTTGGAAGCTAACGAGGATCCTGAGTCTGAAGAGGAACCTACAGAGTCCGAACCTCAAGCTGACGATGCTCCTGCTGACGAGCCAAGCGTTGAGCCTAATTCTGTGGATCTAGAGATGCGATTTGAGTACGGAGCTGGTGTTCCTGATTCACCTAGCATGCCAGACTTAGAGGATAAACGTGATGCAAGCAGCAACAACTCTATACCTCCTTCACCTCCTACTGATGTGTCTCCTCCTGTGGAGCCTTTCTTTGCCACTGATGCCGAGCTAGATGACATCCATGCCTACATCAATCGCGCATACACTACGATCGAACGATACGAATATGAGAACTGTACGAGGATACACAAAGATTTCTGGGTAGAACTCTTACTAGCTGGCTTGCCCAACCTGCATCCTTGGAGAGGTCTCAAGGAGAAGTATGACGATGTCGTACTGAAGAGTGGCTACATAAACGACGAGAAGTATGGCAAGGGAAACCTTTGGGCGCTGAGTTTCCAGGGTGTTGGCAATGAGCTATGCTTGTCCGTGTTCGAATGGAAGGTTAATCACGTCTTGGTGCCTGCTCCAAAGAACATCTGTGAGAGCTGCTGGTCAAAGAAGCGCGAGCTTGTGGATAACTTTATAAGGCGCTTCATGCCTCACAAGTTCAGAAGTGACGAACATCCTTACACGCCATGTAGGAAAGTGAAGCCAAGAAGGGACGATGATGATGATGATACGCCTCCCGGATCGAAGCAAAACCCAGTTACTGTTTAGATATTTTATCGACTAGGGTTAGTCGTTTTGTTTAGAAACATTATTCAATTTTTGTGATGGCCCTTCGTGGTCAAGATTGGTGTGGTGTGTAGTTGCCTAAGCAACTAATATTTGTAACTCTTATTTATTTTGCAATCTATCTTATTGCAAAACTATTTCATTTGATTATATGAAAGTCTTTGTGATTTGTTTATATCACTGTCCTTGTCACATATTTGCATGGTTGACCAAAAGCATGAATGCTATCTCTTATCGTTGTCACATAATGGGAAATCCATGTCGAATTTATGGCAAAATCGTTGTTCAGCATTATCAACACTCTTGTGAGCCAAGTGCTAAAGCATATCAATATGATTAAGTGTGATTGTCTATTGCCCTACTAAAATAGTATGGAGCCTCATTGTGTGCATTATGAACATCTTTGTCTATTCTTGTGAGACCTATGTGTCTAAGGTGTTTTATATGCCTATCGAACTATTGTGCATGAGAACTGAGAACAATAAAGCAAGTATGTTTCTTAGACCTATAATGTAAGGTCGATCCTCGAAACTTATATGCTTTATGCTAAATGTCAAGAGAAAGGTTTCAATTACAACCTATATCTCTCAATTACACCTTAATGGGTAGAGATGTAAATGGTGTTCATACCATTACTTTTATATTCTCAGATTGCGAAATGACAACCAACGTCGATAGAATTTCATGACTCGAGGATGGTCTGACCGATGTGGTCGAGATCATGGCACGACAAATGGCACGCCAAGAGGAACTGGAAACCGCACAAGCCTCTGCAGCGCGTAGTTTCCGAGATTTTGACGCTCTTAAACCTCCTGCGTTCGAATGTGGTGCTGATCCAACTAAGCTGGAGACTTGGATCATCGAGGTTGAGAAGTTGTTCCTGGCTACAAGTCGGCCTAACAACATGAAGGTTAGATCTGCAACGTACTACCTGAAGGGCGAAGCCAATAAGTGGTGAAACGATGTGCGAACGGACTTGCTTGCAACGCTGAACTATAATTGGGATTGATTTAAGGAATCCATTCGTTCTAGATTTTATCGTAGTGCTCTACGACGTTTTAAACAGCGTGAGTTTGAAGGGTTAAGCCAAGACAAAGTGTCTGTGGCCGAGTATGCTGCCAAGTTCAACGAGCTTGCTATTTTTGCTCCTAATCTGCTGACAACTAAAGCGGAGCAAATCGAAAGGTTTGAGGATGGACTGAAATGGGACATTCAACGTTTTGTCGCTGGACAATCCGTCACTTTTCAGGAATCTTATGACAAGGCCCTGAACCAGGAGAGGATTGTTGGACGTCGTGACACGCATCTGGGTAAGCACACGCGTGACGAAGGCAATCCATCGCAATCGAACAATAGAGACAAGAGGCCAAGGCCTAATGGCAACAACAAGTACGAAGGTGGCCAGAACCACAATGCGAATAGGAATCGTGACTCGAATAGTCATCGAGCTACGATAATGGCTAGAAGGATTACGCCTTGTACTCGCTGTAACAAGACCCATGCTGGTAAGAACTGTCGAGGTTATGTGTTGCACTGCTATGAATGCAACAAGCCGGGTCACAAAGCTTCTGAATATTGGAGCCGAGGTAGGAATGGTAATGGGCAGAACCGTGATAACAACTACAATCGTGGTGGGAATAATAATGGCTATCGTGGTAATGGTAGTAACTACAGTGGAAACGGGGGTTACATAAATAAAACACAACCGCAACAACGCTACTCCTGCTGTGAACAACCAGGTTCAAGCTCCTGCTACTGCTAATCCCGCACTGAACAACAACAACAACGATAGAGGTGTTAATGGCAGAATTTTTGTGATGAATCACAATGAAGCAGAAGCAAACCCGAACGTGATCGCTGATACTTTTCTTGTTAATTCTTTTCCCGCTTTTGTTTTGTTTAATCGTGGTGCATCGCATTCTTTTCTTTCTAAGAGATTTGCATCTAAGATAGGCGTAGAACCTAATTCAGTGTATAGGGCGAACACTTCGATGCCAAATGGGGTGAATGTTAGTTGTAATTCATTGTACGAGAAGTGTTCGATTAAGATCGCTGGTTCTGAGCTACCTGCAGATTTGATTCAGTTCGAATTGGGTGATTTTGACGTTATTTTGGGAATGAATTGGTTGTACAAGTATAGAGCTAAGATAGAGTGCTTCGAACAACGCATTTCTTTGCGAGGACCTAAAGGTAAGAGGATTACTTATCGAGGAGTTGTGGTCAAGCCTAAGCTGAAGGTGATGGCGACTATGAAGGTCAAAGAGTGCGTGACTAAGGGTGAACTGATTTACCTTTGTCATGTGGTGGATACGAGTCGCGAGACGGAAGCTCCGCAGCCTATTCCTGTAGTTTCCGAGTACGCTGATGTGTTTCCCGAAGAGATTCCCGGAATGCCTCCACAACGCATTTTCGACTTTACGATCAACCTTGCTCCTGGTTCTGCACCAATTTCGAAAGCACTGTATCGTATGGCACCTGCTGAGATGAAGGAACTGAAAACACAACTAGAGGATTTGTTAGAAAAGGGATTCATACGTCCGAGTGTATCACCTTAGGGTGCTCCTGTTTTCTTTGTACGGAAGAAGGATGGTAGTATGAGACTGTGTGTCGACTACCGCGAGCTGAACAAGATCACGATCAAGAATCGATACCCACTTCCCAGAATTGATGACCTGTTTGACCAACTGCGTGGAGCGTCTATTTTCTCAAAGATAGACCTACGATCAGGATACCATCAATTAAGGTTTTCGGAGCCGGATATTGCGAAGACAGCTTTTAGGACGAGGTATAGGCACTACGAGTTCACTGTGATGCCTTTTGGGTACGAAAGCGCCTGCAAAGTTTATGGACTTGATGAACCGTACGTTCCAGCCTTACCTAGACCAGTTTGTTGTAGTCTTTATTGATGCTATTCTGGTTTACTCGAAGAACGCCGAGGAACACGAGTAACACTTACGTACTGTTTTAAAGATTCTGCGAAGACATCAACTTTACGCCAAGTTGTCTAAGTGTGAGTTTTGGTTAGACACGATATCTTTCTTAGGACACGTGGTGTCTAAGGATGGCGTAGCCATAGATCCAGAGAAGATTCGAGCTGTTACAGATTGGCCTAGACCGACAATCGTGACCGAAGTTTGGAGTTTTCTTGGACTTGCTGGATACTATAGACGGTTTGTAGAAGGTTTTTCAAAGATTGCACAGCCAATCACGAATTTGATGAAGAAAACGACAAAGTTTGTATGGTCCGACAAGTGTGAGACAGCTTTCCAAGATTTGAAGAAACGTCTTACGAGTGCACCCATTTTGACATTGTCGTCAGGGACGGAAGGATATGAGGTCTACAGTGACGCGTCTAAGCATGGCTTAGGGTGTGTTTTGATGCAACACGAAAAGGTCGTGGCTTACGCCTCACGACAACTGAAGAAGCATGAGGATAACTATCCTACTCACGATCTAGAGCTTGTTGCTGTCGTATTTGCATTAAAGATCTGGCGACACTACCTGTATGGTTCTGCAGTCAAGAATTTCACTGATCACAAGAGTCTCAAGTATATCTTTACGCATAAAGAGTTGAACATGCGCCAGAGGAGATGGCTAGAACTTTTGATGGAGTACGACATCGATATCTAGTACCATGAGGTTAAAGTGAATGTGGTCGTTGATGCTTTGAGTAGGAAGACTCGACATACCTTAAATACTTCTTTAGTGCTTCCTAAGGAGATCATATGTGACTTGCAAAGTCTCTAGGTGGAGATTGTGTTTCAAGGTGACGTTCAATGTACCTTAGCACATATGACTGTTCGACCAACATTGCTAGAGGATATCAAAGATAGACATAGTGGTGATGAGGATCTTCAGCGGATTCTAAACCACAAGGACGAGGGTAGGTCCGAGGACTTCACTTTGGCCAAGATGGAGTTTTGAGATTTCGAGAACGTGTTTGTGTACCCAATGACCCAGTTATCAAAAGTCAGATTCTGGGTGAAGCTCATAATACGCCGTATTCTGTACATCCTGGTGGAGACAAGCTTTATAAAGATCTTCGCCAAGTGTTTTGGTGGAAGGGAATGAATTAGGAAGTCGCTGAGTTCGTAGCGAAATGTTTAACATGTCAAAAAGTCAAGATCGAGCACAAAAGACTAGGTAGAATGGTACAATCACTAGAAGTTCCAACTTGGAAATGAAATTCGATTTCTATGGATTTTATCATGGGTTTACCTTTGACACAAAAGAAGAACAACGCCATTTGGGTGGTTGTCGATCGTTTGACGAAGGTCGCAAGATACATCCCTATGCATGACATGTGGGAAATGGAGAAACTGGCTGACGCGTACGTCAAGGAAGTCATGAGATTCCATGGTGTACCTGAAGATATTGTTTCTGATAGAGACTCGAGATTTCTCTCTCACTTTTGGCAGAAATTACAAGAGGCTTTCGGAAGCAAATTGAAGTTTAGTATCGCTTTTCATCCTGCAACAAATGGCCAGACGGAAAGAATAATCCAGACTCTAGAGGATATGCTTCGAGCGTGCGCCCTCGAATACCAAGGTTCGTGGGATAAACACATTCCATTAATCGAATTTTCTTACAATAACAGCTATCATTCGAGCATAGATCGAGCACCATATGAAGCCTTGTATGGTAGCAAGTGCAGATCGCCTGTATGTTGGAACGACATTAGCGAGACTGCAGTTTTGGGTCCTGACATGATCCAGCTGACTGTTGACATTGTGAAGGTAATCCAAACGAAGATGCCAAGTGCACAGGATCGCTAGAAATCGTATGCAGATAGAGCTCATAGACCTGAAGAGTTTGAGGTGGCAAGCAAGATACTTTTGCGAGTATCTCCTACCAAGGGTGTTATGCGTTTTGGTCGTAAGGGGAAATTGAGTCCTCGTTACATTGGACCTAAAGAGATCCTAGAACGGATTGGTGAAGTTGCCTATCGTTTAGTCTTGCCTGTGGAACTTGAAAAAGTTCACAATGTGTTTCACGTCTCTCAACTAAAACGATACGTACATGATCCAACTCATGTCGTTCAACCTAAAACGATCGAACTTGATGAGAGTTTGACGTATGAAGAACGTCCAATCAAGATCATCGACCGCAAAGAGCGCTCGACTCGTACAGAGACCGTTCCGATTGTGATGGTTGTTTGGTCCCGTCATGGTCAAGAAGAGGCAACATGGGAAGCTGAATCCATGATGCGTGAGAAGTATCCAAAACTCTTTATCGAAGGTACTAATTCCATTTGAATTTCGGGACAAAAACATTTTCAAGGAGGGTAGAATGTCACACCTAGTAAATTCGTGTTTTTTTTCCCGCTTTGCACAAGTTGCATTTTCTAGCATTGCATGCTGCATTGCTAATCGACTTAGATCACAACCGTAGTACACGCATTGCATTGTCGTTGTCCTAAAATTTTTTTATACCTTCGTATCGGTAAACTCCTTTCGTCGTTGAGAAGTGATTACTTCATATTTCAAGTTTCGGGCACGAAACTTCTTTTAAGGAGGGTAGAATGTGATACCCCAATATTTTCTATATTTATAATAGCGATTTATAATTCTTTTATAAATAGTTTCGGAGATTTAAATCGTATATTTATGTAACGATTGGATTTACTCAAATTAAGCCATAATAATATTAATTATTATTACGGGAATTTCGGGATTTATAATTATCAAATTGAGGGATTAAATTAAAATAGTTTGTATATGAATAAGGTTTATTCATATTGTTTTAATTAGCTTTTAATTAGTTTTAATTATTTTTAATTGACAATTAAATCAGAAAATTAATCCTAGGTCTAGTAGGTTTTGACTTTCATTGACTAGGCACCTATATAAGCCAAGATATGGGCCAATTGACCAGTTTACAGAAACTGAGCGAAAAACCTCACAAATTCTTTTCTCTCTCACACGGCACTCTCTCTCTCCTCTCTCTCTCTCTCTCTCCCCCCTCCGCACGCACACACTCTCTCTCCCTCCCCCTGCTGTCGCCGGCCACCAGGCCCAGCACTGGCCTCCTCTCCCCCGCCAGTAATCCCCCTTCCCTCTCTCTCTCTTTCTCTCTTTTTCTCCTCCCCTCTCCCGTGCTCTGTTTCTCTCTCCCTCTCTGTTTTTCGCGAGCAGCGCAACCGCGCCACTACCGCGCCACCAGGCCGCGCCTGGGTAGTCGCAGGCGAGTGGCCGGCGTCGCCAGGGCCGCCCCGACCCTTCCCCCTTGCTCAGTCTCTCTCTTTCTCCCTTGCGAGTTCTCTCTCTCTCTCTCGCGATTCTCTTGCTTTTTCTCTCCTCCGTCGCGGCGCTCCGGTGAGCCACCGCCGACCATAGTGGTCGTTGGGTGGTGGTCTTTGTGATGGGATAGATCGTGGTCCCAAAGCTTGGTGTATCACAACCTAGACTCGAAAAACCGATTAGGGTTTCGTTTAATAAATTCGTTTTAATTAATTTCGTATTTTCAGTATTTTTCAATAATTGTTTTTATTTTTCTATACTCGTGTGGAGTCCGAATCCGGATTTTCAAAATTCTAGATTGGTTGGAATAAATCAAGGAATTTAATAAAAATATCAGTTTACAGTTTTGATACTTTTTGGATTTTCGTATTTAATAAACTCAGTTTCGATAATTGTTTTTAATTAGGGCTTAACGACTAAGTGTGATCATCTTTGTACGTGGAGCTTACGTACTGCGTAGTGAGCGTTTGTTAGGTAAGTGATTGTACCTACCTCTTTCTAAAGCCCCATCAAAACTATTTTGATGTGTTATGTGCTAATTGAATATCATTGTGAATTTAATATGCGAAGCATGATTAAATTATATCGTCGCTAATTATGAGAATTAGAAATATATTCTTCACTGTAAATATGATTTACATTGAGTATGACAAGTTTATGAAGTTTCGTTAATTAATTAGTTCATATGCTAATTATTGAGCATGTATGGCGATGTTGAATTTCTAGTATTATTATCATATAATATACGTGCTATTTGGAATGGGTTATTATTGAGTGCTAATGAGCACTTAATATATCTTGATGGCTTATTTGTGAAAGCGTGATTTTTGGATATCATGATTTACTGCTGAAGTGCTGCCGAAATTCCGTTAAACATATATGAAGCATGATTATGTTAATATGCATATATGTCGTTATCGTCGTTATTATTATTATTCATTATCATGAGCATGAAATGAAGTAGTATGTCTTGGTCTCGTTGTACCACTAGCTCAATCAATGCTAGTATGTGAATTGAATTGTAAATGAGAATAAGATTCCTAATGGATCCCTAGGAGTAGTCGAGCAATCGAGACTCATCTAATTTATGTAGTCTAGGGATGCGTGATTCCCAAGTTACTTTTATGGACACCTCGTAGTGTGTTCAGGACGGATCATTCCCCATCGGTAATTCTCTACATATCGATTATTATGTTAGAGGCAGTGTGAGTATACACTAGAGTAAGTCCATGGCTTGTCTATATCTATCTATGAACAGTATGGGTAATCGCTGTTCTATTTGCTCTCTTATTTCTCTAATCAAGATGGTTTATCTATTTGTGTTCGAATGATCACTAAAGCAAGAATTGCATGTAATTGAATGTTGAGTATGCGTGTGCTTGATTGTAAGACTACTTGTGCATGCAAATGAATTTCAATGATTCTTCCAAAACCCAGGTAAGGTTTGCGAAAGAGTTTTTACTGGGTATGTACGACGTTTATTCAGTTTATCTGTTTTTTGTTTTCTTTTGTTTCTTCTCTTTTCTTCTGTCCCTTGTTTCTGTCACGGAAACAAAAGTGCAGGTGTAGCTGAGTGAGGACGATAGCTTGAAGTTTAAACGTGGGCTGTTTCTCTAGACTTATGATTTATTTTGGATTATGGGATTTTTGGTTTGTGCCCTTGAAGGCCAAGTTGTAATAATACTCTAATGGACTTAAGTTTCCTCATTAGACAACTCTGATATTAATGTTTAATTTGTTTAGATTCTTCCTTTGATACCTAGTTTTCCTTTCTGCTTAGCATTTATTCCTTAGCGATAAATGTTGCAGTAACTACTCCCAGGTTTTGTGACGGTTCAGCAGTGTCGGGTCGTGTATAGCGACGTCGAATGTTCCCAGGAAATCGTTGCGAATTCAGGGGTGTTACAATCAGGGACCCAGTAACCAACCCTGGGGGCCTCCCATGTCCTCTATTGGTCTCCCGTGCGATATCGGGAAAAAATATTAACGTCGAAAAGTTTGTGTCCGGAGGCCCAAAACACGTTCCCTAGAGAATTCCCAGGGTTCGATTGCCGTTTTCGCCCGAAATTTTTTTGGGGGCTCTATCACGGCCCTAGGGCACCCCCAGTGCCCCGGGAGGGTCACCTTCATCCCCGAACTCCGATATCACACATGTCGCCCGTATTCGGGCGCTAACATTGGCATCGCATGAACATTAGCATCGTAAAAAACTTTCTCTCTCTAGAAATGCTCTCTCCACCCGCGCAAGTTTCTGCAACCTGCTCTGAGTTTTAATGGTGAGAAAAGAAAAAGCTAAGCATGGGATTGAAAGACGGGAAGCTGGCGAGCCTGAGGAACCTTTAAGTCAGGTGAGAATGGCGAATCGTGGTTTCCAGAGTACTGAAAGACCCAATTTGGATAGGGTGGTGTGGAATTTAACTAATGAGCTTGATGAACCGGACATCTTAACACCAGATGTTAATCAGGGAATGGTGTAACAATTGGAGATCACGAGAGAAAAAATCAATTCATGGCTGTCAAAAATGCAAACCAAAGCTCGAACCCATTTCTCCTAGGAAGATGAGGTTACTGCAGCGGAGGCGGATAAACAACAACAATCGTTAGGATTAGGTAAAACTTCGGCTTGGGATAAATTTGATATCACAAAATTAAGAAATGCTGGATTTAAACTGGAATTTATTGAACCTGTTATGCATGAGGGTAACCAGTGGGGAAAATTAAATTGATGGATATAGAATCTGAAATTAGCTACCAGAATCAGGCTGTAGTGTGCTATGTAGTGGGCTCTACACCTCCAATTAATGTTTTAAGTGGTTTTTTGAGAAGAATATGGGCGAATAAGGGGATGAATAAGATAGCCATGATGAATAATGGCCTTATACTGGTTCGTTTTGAATCCTTGGAAAAGAGGGATGCTGTATTACATGAGGGGGTTTACCATTTTGATAACAAGCCTATGATAGTGAGGCCATGGTCTGAAAATATTGATTATGCTAGAGAGGAGCTCACTTCTATCCCAATTTGGGTCAAATTCCCAAGGCTAGATGTGAAATATTGGAATGCTATGGGGTTAAGCAAGATTTCTAGCCTCATTGGCAGGCCAATGATGGCTGACAAGAACACTGAGCTTAAGGTGGGTATTCACTATGCTAGAGTGATGATTGAGGTGGAGATTGGCGAAGAGTACCCTGACAAGGTTCATTTTAGGAATGAAAGAGGTAATATTGTTGAACAGGAGGTGGAGTATGACTTGAAGCCAACTGATTGTGGCTATTGCAAGCAGTATTGTCATACAGAGCGAACATGTATGAAGAAGAACAAATCCCCTACTATTTTACCAGCAGTTTAGCCTGTTCAGGCCAAGATTATGAATAACCCACAACCTGTGCAACCAGTAGCACCCAAGAACCAGGAGTGGCAGAATGCAGGGAGGGGTAGAGGCAGAATGGGGAATATAAGAAGAGGAAGAATGAGAGGAGGTAGAGGGATTTACAGGCCCCTGCCACAGTAAGTGAAGCAAGCTACTCCTCTTTTTAATAAATTTGACACACTGCGGGAAGATAATGAGGTTCAAGAGGTGCAGGTGATTCAGGAGGCACAAGGTGAGCCAGAGCAACAAGAGGAGCAACAAAATGTGGTAGTGCCTCTGAATGGCATGTCCCCTATCTTGACTGATGGTCATGGATAGAGTTCTTATAAGGAATGTGAGAGGCCTTAATTGGCCAAATAAGCAAAGAGACATTGCTCTCTTTTGCAAAAATAATAAATGTGGTTTTGTTGGTTTTTTAAAAACCAAAATTAGAGCAGTAAATATTGAAAAGTACAAAAAAAAAGTTTCATGTCAGGGTGGGAGTCATACATTAACCTTGACAAGCATCACTTGGGTAGGATTTGGGTGAGATGGTTACCAGATTATTTCCATGTTGTTGTTCTTTTCTCTTTTGCCCAAGTGGTCATTTATAAGGTGTGTCAGGTGGAGAGCAAAATTGAGTTTGTGATAAATATTGTATATGGTTTGAATAAAAAAGAAGAAACGCAGGAGCTGTGGGAGGATATGAGATCTTTTTCAGTAAATTGGCAGAACCCTTGGCTTGTAATTGGGGATTTTAATAATGTGTTGACAATTGATAATAGGCAGGGAGGGAATCATGTTACCTATGCTGAGATACAAGATTTTAAAGCTTGTCTTGATGATTGCTATCTTACTGGGCTCTGTTGGTCTGGATGTAAGTACACCTGGAATAATAGGCATGAGAAAGGGGGGAGAGTTTACTCAAAAATTGACCGGGCTTTTGCAAACAGATATTGGCTTCAGCAAATTGACCAGTGCTCTATTCAAGTTCCTTCCTGAAGGAGTTTCAGATCACTCTCCCATCAGTCTCACCCTCAATCAGAATATCCCTAGGAGGAAAACCCCTTCCAGATTTTTTAATATGTGGAGCCTCCACCCTGAGTTCCAAGCTACTATGCAACAAGCTTGGAATGTCAGAACACAAGGCACAAAAATGTTCCAGTTATACCACAAGCTGAATAATGTCAGAAAAGCTTTGAAGAAGTTCAACAGGGATGAATTCAGTAACATCCTATCCAAGGCTCATATTGCTAGAGAAACCATGCTCACAGCTCAGATTGAGGCAAATAGTGACCCCTTGAATGAGGCACTGCAGCAAGGTGAGTTGAAGGCTAGGAAGCATTACAATGAGATAAACATGGCAGCTGAAGCTTTTCTCAAGCAGAAGAGCAAAGTGAAGTGGATTCAACTGGGGGATGGCAACACCCAGTATTTCCACTCTATTATGAAGCAGAAGAGACAGCATAATAGAGTGAACTCTATTAAGACACAGGATGGAGTAGTACTTGAAGAACATGGTCTGATTATGGAGAAAATCTCAAATTTCTATAAAAATATGTTGGGAGTCACTGGAAGAAGTGAGATTGGAGCAGATACTTGTTTTTTCTCAGCTGGTCACAAATTGGATCCATCAACAAATGTTTGACATTGAGTGTAACAAAAGTCCAGGTCTTGATGGGTTTGGGTCTGGTTTTTTCAGAGAGGCATGGCAAATAGTGGGTGGGGAGGTAACCGAGGCAGTGCTGGATTTTTTTAACTCTACTAGAATGCTCAAAATGGTGAATGCTACTAACCTCTACCTGGTGCAAAAGATTCCTAACCCTGAGATGGCTTCTGACTTCAGGCCTATAGCTTGCTGCAATACAATCTACAAGTGCATATCAAAAATTCTGTGCAGTAGATTAGCAAAAGTGCTACCAGATCTTGTGTCCATGAATTAGGGGGCTTTTATGGCTCAAAGATCAATTGTTCATAATATTATGATTTGTCAAGATTTGATTAGACATTATAGGAGGAAACAGTCTTCCCCTAGATGTCTAATGAAGATAGACTTGAGGAAGGCTTATGACACAATTCACTGGGGTTTTATCAGGGATATGTTGCAAGGCTATGGGTTCCCTGAGAAGTTTAGTGGCTGGCTGATGGAATGTATTCAGACTGCAAGTTTTAGCATTAATTTGAATGGTGAGAGTCATGGTCATTTTGTGGCTAAGCGTGGGATTAGGCGGGGGATCCTTTATCACCTCTTATTTTTGTGTTGGTTATGGAATTTTCGTCAAGGATACTGAAGTTGCCAAGCTTGGATCCTGCTTTCAGATGGCATCCTATGTGCAAAGAGCTTGCTCTTAACCACTTGTGTTTTGTAGATGATTTGTTGTGTTTCTGCAGAGCTGACACTCAGTCTGTGGCTGTTATGATGGAGAGCCTCAACTACTTCTCACAAGTTACAGGACTGCATGCTAATAAGGATAAATCCAATATCTATTTAGCAAGAGTTAATGAAGAAACAAAGAGGGGTTTGTTGCAGCTGTTAGGTTTCAGAGAAGGGACATTGCCCACAAGTATTTAGGTGTCCCTTTATCTCCACCCAAATGGAGTAAAATTGATTGTGAATGCCTTGTTGATAAGATGACTAAGAGACTGCAAATTTAGGCCTCAAAAAATTTGTCTTATGCAGGCAGAGCTCAATTGATCAATTTTGTGCTGTTCTCAATACATGTCTACTGGTCTAGTATTTTTATTCTGCCTGCAGGAGTGCTTATAGCAATTGAACAAAAATGCAGAATGTTTTTAAGGGATTATAGTTATCAAAAGCAGAAGCCAAGCCTAGTAGCTTGGGACATTCTTTGCAGTCCTAGAAAACATGGAGGACTTAACATCAAAAACTGTAAGTGGTTCAATATTGCACTGAATGGGAAGCACATCTGGGACATAGCCACAAAAAAGACCCAATGTGGGTTAGGTGGATTAATGGAGTGTATCTAAAAGAGAAGGACTTCTGGGAGTACACACCTATCTGGGGCAGTAGCTGGTATTGGGTGAAAATCAACAAAGTCAAAAGTTATTTTTTCTGTAACTTTTACAGAGATGGCAATATATGGTTGGGGTCACAGGATGGAGTTTACACAGCAGCAAGTGGTTACAATGTCCTATTAGGTGCTATGCCTAAATGCAGACATGCTAATATGATATGGGGAAAAATCTCTATGCCAAGACACAACTCCTGTCTTTGGCTTCCTCAAATGAGAAGGTTGTTAACTAAGGACAGAATCTTGATAATGGGTTTCCTGAGTGGGGATGCAGTCTGTTACCTATGTAGGAAGGAGACAGAAACTCATGATCACCTGTTTTTTAACTTCTCAGAATCTCCAGAGATGCTGGTGAAGATTAAAGCATGGCTTCAGTGTACAGCTAGGGCAAAGACAGTGCAGGGTATGCTAAATTGGATAAGCAGGCAGAAAATAACAAGATTCAAGAAGAGCTCTTATACATCAGCCATTGTTGCATTAGTGTACTGGATATGGAAAAGCAGGAACCTAATTTGTTTTGAGGGGGTATCAATGTCAACTGAGTTCATCATTCAGCAGATACAGTGCATGGTCAAAGTAAGAATCCAGGATTGTAGTACAAGGAAAATCAGCAGGAGGGATAAGGTCTGGTTAAAAATGTTATAGGGTCCTATGTATGGTCTCTTTGTTATGTTTTTGTAGCAGATGGTGTATGTAGTTTTGTTTTAGGCTTGTATGGTTGTTGTGATTTGTAATGTCTAGTTTAGTGTTGGTTTGAGGGGTGTAGACATGGAGGAACCCTACCTAGTAGGTGGCCTCTAGTTTTGCACTGCCTTTTAGGTTGTAAATATGCTATTTTTACAGCTTTATTAATGCAATTTCCACCTTTGCACCAAAAACATTGGCATCGCGTAAAATCGCCCTTACAAGATTATCAGGGACCCAATCAACGACCCTAGGGGCCTTCCATGTCCCCTAGGGGTCTCCCATGCGATATGGGGCAAAAATATTGACGTCGAAAAGTTTGCGTTCGGAGGCCCAGAACACGTCCCCTAAAGCATTCCTGGGGCCCAAAAATATGCCGTTTTGGCCGGAATTTTTTTTTGGGGAGCTCTATCATGGCCCTAGGGGACCCCAGTGCCCCGGGAGGGTCACCTTCATCCCCGAACTCCGATATCACCCATGTAGCTCGTATTCGGGCCCTAACATTGGCATCTCACATGGGTTAAATTCTCTCTCTAAAATGCTCTCTCCTCCTCCTCGACAGAGCTCGTAACAGCTCTGAGTTCTAATGGGGAAGAAATACAAAGCTAAATAAGGGAATGGGAATCAAAATGACGCTGCGGGAAAATCAGTAGCTCCACCATGTCCCACAAAAAATGTGACTCAAAGGCAACGAACCAGCAAAAACCAGGAAACCCTAGATCGAGTTATGCGTAATCTCATGGATGAACTGGAGGATTCAGAAGTTTTGACACCAGATGTACAAATAGAAACAATGCAGCAAATGGAATTAGCAAAGGAAAAAATCGATTCTTGGCTCAAGAAAATGAGGGAGACAACAAAAAATCAATTGTCGTCTGAGGAGGAGGATGAAGAGACAGAGCTGGCCAAACAGCAAGAAACTGCAAACATAAGTAACATCTCAGCTTGGGATAAATTTGACATAACAAAACTGAAAAATTCTGGATTTAAACTGGATTTTATTGCACCTGCTATGCATGAGGATAAACCGGTTGGGGAAATTAACCTTTGTGACATTGAATCCAAAATCAATTACTGGAACCAAGCAATTGTTTGTTATGTAATGGGGTCTAGACCACCAATTACTGTATTTAGTGGATTTCTAAGAAGAATTTGGGCAAAAAGGAGGATGAACAAAATTGTTATGATGAAAAATGGTTTAGTTTTGGTTCGTTTTGACTCATTGGAGCAGAGGGATGCTGTAATTCAGGAAGGGGTATATAATTTTGACAACAAACCAATGATAGTTAGGCCATGGTCAGAAAATGTGGACTATGCTCATGAAGAACTGACCTCGGTTCCTGTATGGGTTAAATTCCCTGGATTAAACTTGAAATATTGGAATGTTGTGGGTTTGAGCAAAATTGCAAGCCTTGTTGGAAGACCAATGATGGCAGATAGGAACACAGAACTCAAAGTAGGTATTCACTATGCCAGAGTGCTAATTGAAGTTGAAATTGGAGGGATATTCCCTGATAAGGTACACTTCAAGAATGAGAAGGGGAATATTGATGAGCAGGAGGTCGAATATGACTGGAAACCTGTCATATGCAGTCACTGTAAACAGCATGGGCATGGTGAACCTGAATGCAGAAAAAAGATTGCTGCTGCAGCACCTGTGATTCAACCAGTGCCTGTGCAGAATCAGCAAGCAAACCCTAGGACCCAACAATGGAAGATTGCAGGAAGAGGAAGAGGTAGAATGGGGAATGCAGGGAGAGGGATGAGAGCTGGAAGAGTGAACAACAGACAATGGCAGCAACAGGCCCAGACACAGAACTCTTTTGATTTACTGCAAAGTGAAGTAGTGCAGGAAGGGCAAAAGGCAAGAGAAGAAGTAGCAGAACCAGAAACACAGGAGGAATTGAAAATAGATGAGGTGCCACCACATGGAAAATCTCCTATCTTGACAAATAGTCATGGATAGGATTATGTGGTATGAGAGAGGCCTAAATGGCCCTAATAAACAGAAAGACTTGAGTCTTTTCTGGAGAAAAAAAATAAAATAAAAAAAAATAAAAAACAATTGTGGCTTGGTAGCTCTTAGTAACTAAATAAGGCTAGGTATTGTGAAAAAATGCAAGGATTTTGTTTTCCTTAAAGATATTAATTTTGAAGAAATAGAAACTTGGGGTGAATCTGTGTATGGGCCACAGGAAATGGAGGAAAGGAAGAAACTAAGGAAGGAGCTCATAGGTTTTGCACTTTAAAATAGAGGTGCAGGGACCTGCAGGGTTTTTGAGGGGGCAGATTGCCACTTATATCAACTGGCTATCAGGATCAGAATTTAGTAGTGCAGTAGCAACAGGAAGATTACCCAGGAAGGACCAGAGATGGATAAGGAACCAATATAATTCAACTAAATGTGACCTACAGGTGATGAAAATCATGCAGGAAGTCCAGAAGGAAAAACAAGAATCTATGGTCAACTGCTCAGCAGAGAACCCAGGCTCAGCACAGCTCGAGAATCTGGCCAGTAGACAGTATCAGAAGCAGTCTTCAGAAGACCTCAGCAGAAGGAAGCAGAGTAATAGCAAGGATGGGATTAAATTAGGAATCTGTAGCAGATTATTTCACTGTATTTTGTATTAGATGTATTTATGTTTTTGCTGTAAGTCAGGTTTGTTTTTGTTTATGTTGTCTCATAAAGGAGGAGCCACTGGATGTAATGTGGATACTTTAGTACTGCATTAGGGTTGTTTGGTTGTACAGGGATGTAGAAAAAAGGAACCCCTACCTAGTAGGTGGCCTTGGAATTACATTGCCTAGGGACTGTAATCGTGTTACATTACAGTTAGTAATAATACATTTTCTGACTTGCACCAAAAAAAAAAAAAAACATTGGCATCTCGTGGCCACAATGAAACAGAATGCAGGAAAAAGAAGCCTGTGCCTGCACCTGTGCAACAAGGGCTTGTGCATACTCAGCCTGCACAGCAGGAAATTCCTAAGGCTCAACAGTCGCAGAATGCAGGAAGAGGTAGAGGGAGAGCCTGGAATGCAGGAAGAGGAGCAAGAACAGGAAGAGGTTACTACAGACAAGTTTAGCAGCCCAAAACTGTTATGCAAAACAGTTTTGACATTTTGCAAAATCAAGAAGAAATGCAGGAAATCCAAAAGGAACAGTCAGAAGCAGGAGTTGAGCCTGAACAGCAAAAAGATCAGATTTCAGATGAGGTGCCATTGCATGGTAAGTCTCCTATCTTGACTGGTAGTCATGGATAGGATACTAATTTGGAATGTCAGAGGCCTTAATGGCCCAAATAAACAGAGGGATGTTGCCCTCTTTTGCAAAGAAAATAATTGTGGTTTGGTGGCTTTTCTAGAAACAAAAATAAGATTCGTTAACCTAGAAAAATACAAAAAAAGTTTCATGCCAGGTTGGGACTCTTACAGTAATCACAATGAGCATAGATTGGGTAGAATATGGTTAAGATGGATACCAAGCATTTTCAATGTGGATGTGATCTTCTCATCTATGCAAATGATTATCTGTAAAGTGGTAAATATTGTGAAAAAAATGAAATTTGTGGTGAGCTTTGTATATGGCCTAAATGAAAAGGAGGAAAGGAAAGCACTATGGAAGGACCTAAATGATTTTGCAATTAATTGCAATACTCCATGGTTTGTAGGGGGGGATTTTAATAATGTGTTGTTTCCTGAAAATAGAAAAGGTGGAATACCAGTTGCTTATGCAGAAATACAGGATTTTAAAGAATGCATAGAAAAATGTTTCCTCACTGAAATGGGGTGGTCAGGGTGTCAGTTTACTTGGAATAATAGGTATGAAAAGGGGGGGGGGAGAGTGTATTCTAAAATTGATTGGGCATTTGTAAACAGTCTCTGGCTCCAGGAATTTGATCAATCTGATCTTATATTCCACCCAGAGGGAGTTTCTGACCATTCCCCAATCTGTCTGTCTCTCCATAGAGAACTTACAAAAAAACACATCCCCTTTAAATATTTCAACATGTGGAGCCTCCACTCTGAATTCCAAGCTAAGGTGCAGCAAGCTTGGAACTTCAGAACACAAGGCACAAAAATGTTCAGAGTGTACCAGAAACTGAAAAAGGTGAGAACAGTGTTGAAAAAGCTAAACAGGAATGAATTCAGAGACATCCTTGCACAGGCAGATACAGCTAGGATAGCCATGACTCAAGCACAAATTGAAGCCTACAAGGAGCCATTAAATGAGACAATGCAACAGCTTGAAGTACAGGCCAGGAAAAGATACAATGAGGTCAACATGGCAGCTGAAAATTTCTTACAGCAGAAAAGCAAGGCAAAGTGGATTCAGCTGGGAGATGGAAATAATCAATTCTTCCATGCAGTCATGAAGCAAAGAAGAAACAATAATAGAATTCATTCTATTAGGACACAGCAGGGGACCCTACTGGAAGATCAGAACTTGGTTATGGAAGAATTTGTGAGGTTCTACAAGGATATGCTGGGGGTATCAGGCGTCAGAGCAACCACTGCAGAAGACAAATACTTCCAAGCAGGCCACAAACTGGACATTCACCAACAGATGAACCTCATAGCCCCTGTGCATGCAGACGAGGTGAAAAAAGCATTGTTTGAAATTGATTGCAATAAAAGCCCGGGGCCTGATGGCTTTGGATCAGGTTTTTTCAAAGAAGCATGGCAAATTGTAGGGGAAGAAGTGACTGGAGCTATAATTGACTTTTTTGACTCATCTCGAATGCTCAAGGAGGTGAATGCTACAAACCTTTGCCTTGTACAAAAGATACAAAATCCAGAAAAGGCTTCAGACTTCAGACCAATAGCTTGATGTAATACAATCAACAAATGCATCTCCAAGATATTGTGTGGGAGACTGGCAAAAGTACTACCCGAGCTGGTGTCAGTGAACCAGGGAGCCTTTGTTGCACAGAGGTCTATTGTCAACAACATCATGATATGTCAGGATCTTATTAAGCACTATAACAGGAAACAATCGTCTCCTAGGTGCTTAATGAAGATTGACATAAGGAAAGCATATGACACAATACACTGGGGTTTTGTGAAGGAAATGCTGAAAGGGTATGGATTCCCTGTAAAATTCAGTGGATGGTTACTAGAATGCATCAAAAGAGCAAGCTTCAGTATTAATATAAATGGAGAAGCACATGGAAACTTTATTGCAAAACGTGGCATCAGACAAGGTGACCCAATCTCTCAATTAATATTTGTACTGGTAATGGAATATCTGTCAAGGATCCTGAAAATAGCATGCATTGACAAGAGCTTCAGCTGGCACCCCATGTGCAAAGAGCTTGCATTAAGTCACCTATGCTTTGCTGATGACTTAATGTGTTTTTGTAAATCAGACCCTGCATCTGTGAGAACCAGGATGAATAGCATAAACCACTTCTCAAAAGCAACAGGCTTGTATGCAAACAAGGAAAAATCAAACATTTACATAGCAGGGGTGAATGAACAAGGAAAAAATGAACTGTTACACATTTCAGGCTTCAGGGAGGGTACTTTGCCCATGAGATACCTTGGTGTCCCATTATGCCCTTCGAAATGGAGCAAAATAGATTGTGAATGCTGGGTGGATAAAATGACAAAAAAGTTGCAGATCTGGGCCTCTAGGAACCTTTCTTATGCAGGGAGAGTCCAACTAATAAACTCTGTATTATTCTCCATTCATGTATACTGGTCAAGCATCTTCATAATGCCAACTGGGGTACTAAAAAGTGTGGAGCAAAAATGCAGATTTTTCTTGTGGGGGACAACTGAACAGAAGCATAAGACAAGCTTAGTGGCTTGGGATATTGTATGCAGACCAAGGAAAAATGGTGGACTTAATGTAAAGAATTGCAAATGGTTCAACATAGCTCTAAATGGCAAGCACATCTGGGATATAGCAACAAAAAAAGACACTCTGTGGGTGAGATGGATCAATGGAGTTTATCTGAAAGGAGTAAATCTATGGAATTATGCTCCAGTATGGGGCACAAGCTGGTACTGGAATAAACTGAACAAAATCAAAAGTTATTTCCAGGGGCAATACACAACAAGGGGGGTATGGAAGTATGCATCTGATGGCATTTATTCTGCTGCAAGTGGATACAGAATGCTACAAGGAAACATGCCAAAATGCAGACATGCAGATTTGATATGGGGGAAGATATCCATGCCTAGACATAGCTTTTGCCTGTGGCTGGCTCAAATGGATAGATTATTAACAAAGGACAGGTTACAGAGAATGGGTTTCCTGAATGGGGATGCTATATGCTACCTGTGCAAGCAGAAACCAGAGGACCACAACCACCTGTTCTTCAACTGCAAAGTGTCAACAGCAGTCCTGGAGCAGCTAAGGGGGTGGTTGCAAATTTCAGCAAAAGCAAAAACAATTCAGGGGATGCTTAACTGGATAAGCAGACAAAAATGCTCGAGACTCAGGAAGGAAATATATGCATCAGGGCTAGCAGCAGCAGTTTATTGGGTATGGAGATGCAGGAATACTCATTTTGCTGGGAAAGGCAGTATACCAGTGCCACAGATCATGCAACAGATTCAGCAAGTTGTCAGATGCAGAATCCAACAATGCAATAACAGCAAGAGGAAGATTTCTAGCAGGGATAAGAGATGGATAGGGGAAATATAGTCAGAAGTGAACTGGATCAGAACATGCAGTAGAGCAAGCAGACAGTCTGCATCAGACAGAAAGGCAGAATTAAAACTCATCAGGGTTTCAGCAGAAAACCAAGCAATTCTGCAAGGCATCAGAACATGTGCAGGAAAATAGGCAGCAGGTTTCAGAAGGGAATCAGAAGCAGTTTGCTGAAGCTAGACTGAGAATCAGGCAGCAGGGCTCAGCAGGTAATCAGTAGCAGCTTGTTGAAGCTAGGCAGTGTGAGGAATGTAACAGAATTCAGAAGAATTGGAAAGCTAGAAGAAATTGTAATTTTTAGCTTATTATGTTTTTGTATTTTGCTGTAAGTTAGAAAAGATTTTTGTAATTTGTTGTGTTTACAGAGATGGTGAACCACTGCCTGTAGTGAGTTGCACCAGATTGAAGGATTGTAAGGTAGTAAAGGGATGTAGAAAAAAGGAACCCTACCTAGTAGGTGGCCTTGGATCTGCATTGCCTAAGGGCTGTAATCTTGTCACATTACAGTGAGCAATAACACAATTTCTAACTTGCACCAAAAAAAAAAAACATTGGCATCTCGTAAAACCGCCCTTACAAGCCCATCAGGGACCCAATAACCGACCCTAGGGGCCTCCCATGTACCGTAGGAGTGCCCCGTGCGATATGGGGTGAAAACATTAACGTCAAAAAGTTTGCGTCCGGAGGCCTAGAAGACGTTACCTAGAGCACTCTCGAGGCCCGGTTGCCATCATGGCCCTAGAGGACCTTCGGTGACATGGGCATGGGTGCTCACGGGGCCCGATCATGGTGCTGCGTCGTTAGGATAAGGGTGCTGCAGCGCATGGGTCATGGTGCTGCATCGTTGGGATAAGGATGCTGCAACGCATGGGTCATGGTGCTGCACGGTGCTGCGTTGTTGGGACAAGGGTGCTGCAACGCATGGGTCATGGTGCTGCATGGTGCTGCAACACATGGGTCATGGTGCTGCAACGCATGGGTCATGGTGTTGCATGGTGCTGCAATGGGTCATGGTGCTGCGTCGTTGGGAAATGGGTGCTGCAACGCATGGGTCATGGTTATGCGTCGTTAGGACAAGGGTGCTGGAACGCATGGGTCATGGTGCTGCAACGCATGGGTCATGGGTGCTGCATGGTGCTGCAACGCATGGGTCATTGTGTCGCATGGTGCTGCAACGCATGGGTCATGGTGCTGCATGGTGCTGCAATGGGTCCTGGTGTTGCATGGTGTTGCAATGGGTCATGGTGCTGCGTCAATGGGACATGGGTGCTGCAACGCATGGGTCATGGTGCTGCAACGCATGGGTCATAGTGCTGCATGGGGCTGCAACGCATGGGTCATGGGTGCTGCATGGTGCTGCAAGGCATGGGTCATGGTGCTGCATGGTGCTGCACGCATGGGTCATGGTGCTGCAACGCATGGGTCAAGGGTGCTGCATGGTGCTGCAAGCATGGGTCATGGTGCTGCAACGCATGGGTCATGGTGCTGCATGGTACTGCAACGCATGGGTCATGGTGGTGCAACGCATGGGTCATGGTGCTGCAACACATGGTCATGGTGCTGCGACGCATGGGTCATGACACTGCAACGCATGGGTCATGGTGCTGCGACGCATGGGTCATGACACTGAAACGCATGGGTCATGGTGCTGCGTCATTTGGACAAGGCTACTGCAACGCATAGGTCATGGTGCTGTAACGCATGGGTCATGGTGCTGCAACGCATGGGTCATAATCCAAGGAAATTTTTTTTGTTTCGTTACCTCTGCCGCCGCACAACAGAACAACTTTCACACTACGATCATGAAACCTTTCAGAAATCTCCATTGGAGGCAATGCTCTGGGTAACCAACTTCTGGTTACAGGATTACATAGGAGTAGTTCAGTGGAACCACTGTAGGTTTTGGCCCCGCAAAGAACTAGCCCATTTACAGAGCCATAAATTCGCCATTTGCTGGTTAACCATTCAAGGAAACTATGTGGAATACCAACGGAGGAGGCGTTTTCAGGTAAGGTGACGAGTTCTATGCCCGTATATTTGTTTGGAGAAACGACATCTTCTTCCATGAAGAATGATACATCATTCTCCTTCATTGAGTTCGTGCATTGTCTCTCAATGAAATCAGAAATTTGGAGATAATCTAAAAAAGATTTGGCTACAATTGATAGTTTGAGAAGGGATTTGGCAGCGAGCCATGAAAATATCTCGTACAACTCTCCATTAAAACCCATGGATAAATGATGTTGGTTTGGTTTCTGTAGTGGTGAATGATGAGACTGTTATTATATAGGGATCGTGGGGATGAGGCAGTTTTTTTTTTTTTTTGATAAACAGGGATGAGGAAGTTTTGATAAACAGTGAGAGGCAGTTTTTTATAAACAGGGAGAGGCAGTTTTTATAAATAGGGAGAGGCGGTTTGTTTTCAATCTTTTTTGGAGGGGAGGGATGATGAGGCAGCTTTTCGTAAATAGGGATGATGAGGGGAGACCATAAGGCAGTTATTATATACGGGAGACCCGCTTTTTAAGCACGTTCATTTATATCCAATGACTAAGTAAAAATATCTATAATTACAGTGTAGGTGGTCATTTATTTATTTACATGTTTAATGGAATATAGGTGGTGGTTTAAGTGTGTTCTTGGGAGATGAAATATTTAATTTGATTGGCTGAATATAAAAAGGGGAGGGTGGAGGGTGAAAGTTCCAATGATGTGAAAGTTAAGCAAAAGAAACTTACAACATGCAACAATAAGTGTTTTTAGTCATAATTGTTGAATTGTTGATTTGATTGATTGAATCTGTCACATACAGTTCCCCAATAAGTGATGCAGTGATTGGATTTTAAACTTTCAGTTCCCCAATTTAATTAAGTATCAAGTAACACTATAAGGGAAAACGATTCCAGAATTTATATGCGAAAATGTATATATTAAAAAATTCCATATTATTGAAATATGGTCTGTGACCAAATAGACGTCCAAGTGCAACCAATAAGAATTAGTTACAACATATAAAACGCAAAATACGCAACCAATGTTCATTCCTCCCACCACCCTTTCTCACCCCAGTAAGGGATAAGGCCTGTTGTTCTCTTACCAACAAAGCCATAAATCATCAAATGCAAATAGAGGGCATTGTGCCCTAGAATGTCCTTTGCAATGAAATCCTCCCATTGTCTAAACCAATAATCATACTCCCACCTTAAAACTCTAAGTTTTTCAGCCTCGTGGGCGAGAGTATTCCAATGCTTGCAACTAAGGAAAAGTTGTGCTTGCTCACGTAGTCCAATTTAGGGATAATGTGAGTGCGCAATATGTCGTCAGTACCATCCCTACCTAAATTTGAAAGAGGTTTTAGCTCCACAGCAATCGCCACACCCATTACTTTCGTACTCATCCTAGTAACAATCAAATAAGTGTAACAAATACCTTGAATTTTACAAAGATAGGCATAAAATATATATAATACTGAAAAATTGTATGATAAATCTTCGTACCTGTGGTATGCAAATTGATGATAGAAAGAAAATTAGAGTAGCTTGACCTTAAACCTAGAGAAGGCCATGCTTATTTATAGGTTGACGATATTATTGATGAATTTTGAATTTTAAATTCAAATAGATGTTCCCACAAAATATTGGTTTCAAAATATTTTCCCTCTAAATGAATTCGATTTTAAAATCTCAATCCCATGTTAAATTTAGTAAGGTAGAATAATTAATGGACTATTGGTTGAAATTATATCACAACTTATATCAATAGCGCAATCAAATATCTAAATGAATCACCACTGACTGCAATAATTAAAGGACATGTAATTAAAAACTTCACAAACATTATTATACGATTACATTTAGTTCAAACATATCACAATTGAACAATTGTGATACCAAAATATAACCAAAAAGATCATGGACTGAAATCATCCTAAAATCCATTATACACACCATGGACTACCATTGTCCTTAAATCCATCCTACACACAGTTGTTTAAATATTATAATTATATAACGAAGATGAGGTTTTGTAGACGCCAAAAAAGCGTCTTCAGATTTCTCCGCAAAAGCCCGATAATGAAAGGAGTAATTTATAAACTTGAATTGCTATTTTTGCTTTAATAGTTAAGATAAGGTCTCAGGTTTTTCCTCCAAACACTCCTTCATTCCATTTCATTCAAAAGCCCCGTTCAAGAGCTTTCCAATGACACGTCTCATGCCTCTTTCCGACTCTCGGTCGCCAAGTTGCGATTTAGGGGTAAAACCGTCTTTTACCGTTCAAGGGTAAAACGGTCTTTCCACATTTTTCGGAATATTTAAATTCCTTCGAAAAATAAAAATGGACTGGATGTCGTCATAAATGACGACATCCAGCTGGCTGCTGACAGCCGTCAGCGGCCCTGGCCAGCGCCGTTAGCGGCGCTGACCCTGCTTCTGGCCCGACTCTTTTTTCGGCCCAAATCCAAATTTTGGCTCCTTTTGGCTGTCCAACCCTACTTTTTGCGCCTATAAATACGACCCTCCACCCTCAGTTCAAAACACACAGTCTACAATTGACACCCTCTATTCTCAGTAGTATTGACTTCTCCCTCTTTCTTCTTAAATTTGAGATCTTGTCCTTTACTATTTTTGCCAAATATAGCCTACAGTTCAGGTACAAATTCCTGAGGGCTCAAATTAAATTAATTGCCTATTTGTTTATTTTCTAGTAGTCATAATATAATTATCATGCTAGAATAGTGTTTTATTGCTTCCTAAATATTGTTTGTATAGTCGTTGTCTTGCTCAACTTGTCAAACCGAATGCATGTCTAAATAAGGGTTAATAATAAATATTGTGATGCTTGTGATGAACCAATTAATAGTCAAAGTCTAGGTTGTTAATCCAGTTTTGCATGGGAATTATGTCTTTAAATTATTAAGCAAACTTGAGTTAGTAGAGGCCGTCATAAACGGGCGAGTTGGGTGCCTAACACCTTCCCACCTCGTACCGTCGCCCCCGAACCTATTATTTTTGGGTACTCATATGTTCTATATGAGAGGGAGTCTTTCTAAAAACATGATTAGTTCAATTTGAAACCAATACATTTATGTAAAAAGGATTGGACGAAAATCCCGGGTCCTTACAGGTTCTTTGCTGCAACGTTTAAGTGCCCTTAATCCATCCCTTTCCATGCCAAATCTTCAATTCAGACGCCTAACGCCTGCATGCATTCAATTACCAGAAAATAATTATCCAAAAACTTACAATTTGTAAGGTATAACTAAAGGTATAAAATGTCACAACTAAACTAGGAAAGCAATTGCTTGGATTATGGCAGGCACAATAATGTAGCTACAACTAAACACATAGATGGTCACACGTAAAGTACTTATAGGACATCAAAACTAATGGTAACTACAGAAGATAGGTAATTAGCATAATGAATCAAAGTAATCCATAGGAATAATGTAAATGGATGATCTCAATAAATGTAATACCTGAACATCTCCATGAAATGTCTGACCTTGCCCATGGTCCCTTGAGTGGACTTCCATTGTGTTTGAATACCAAAGAACTACAATACCACCAGTTAAACCGACTGGTTCGACAAGGAAGTACCTATCAAAGCGCCCCATGCTAAATATCTCCCATGTGTCCTTGCCGCTTGCTCTGGTCTCCAGAAGGATGACAACCACAGGCTTGTAGTCTTTAATGATGGAGTCAAGGTTGGTTTTGAAGGTAATTCTAGTAATTCCCCTACAGTTCCAGACAACAATGTTTGGGCCTTTTGGAATTTTGGGACATTCCACCCACCTTCGAGGCTTCAACCCTTCACCCTTAACCACTAAACTTTTAAATTCATGGTCATAAAAGTAATCTTCTGGCCACTCGATCTCCATGGAGGATGTTCGTCCCATCCCAGTAATATTTTTTTTCCAAGTCGCAAACACACTGATTTGCCTAGCGCGTCCAGACATCTGAATTACCTTCAACCCATTTGTATTACTCCTCATTATAATACGAATGGGTTGGTAGCTGTTCAACATCAGAGGCTCTATAGAAACTTCAGGAATTAGTTGAGGCGGGTCAAGGAGGTCTACCACAGCTTGAGGAATAAGTTTTGGAGCGCCCACTTTTGCATCATTTCATATCTTCCACATATAGTATGCGAGACGAGTCTCAGGAAATTCGTGCCTTTCAAGATCAGAGAAGTGAGGGATATATGCTGGAACGCGAAGTTTCTTGTGCATAATTTGAAGGCTACCAAAGGTTCTGAGACATCTTCTGGTAGTAAGAGTATCTTCCTTAACATCTGGAAATCAACAGAATCTCTGATCTCCATAGAGTCTTGGATAAAGAACACAGTAGCGTCAAGATTGTAGTCTGGTTTGGAAAATGAAGCAGGCTGACTACAAGTGATAATGACGGGATTCTTTTGTTCAGAGGTTGATATCGTGTAGGATACAGAATTACAAGGTGGAAACCCTAGGCGAAAAAATTCATGGGAATCTATCTCATTCTCCAGGTGGGGGCAGAAACTGGAAGTAGAGGAAGCCATGGCGATATTGAGTGGGAAGTTTAGGTCAAGGACGGATTAAATTTATGCTGGAAAAATGGGAAGTTATTTTTTGGATGGATAGGAAGGAAGGAAGGAAGTTATGGAGAGAGTAGGCGGTTTGAGAGAAACAGAGTATGTAGTTATTAGATCACTTTCTTTTATTATTTTTAATTTAATATATGGAAGGTAACTAATTGGTTTGACGTGATAAATTAATAGAGGGGAAAAGCTATAATTATTTTCTGTAATCGAGGAAATCCAGGCAACAATTAGTTCAAAGTTTGCAGAAGAGATAAGGCTCACGTCCACTTTCGTCATAAATAATTTCGTAAGACATGGTCATGACTGTAGATATGTCTTGTCACAACCTTTCTAGTGTCAGTCTTGTGCTTGTGAAAATTAATTTCCATGTTCAACTTGTTGAAAAATTAATATGTGCGTCTTCAAAACAATAATTCATAATTATGCACATACATAAAACAATAGCAATTACAATTAGTTTTTCTATACGTATTATTATTAATAAGTATATAGTTGCATCCTGACTATATATTTTGTATATGTGGAATAAAATTAATTTATCTATACGTATTAATATTTATAAAATTAATTTATCTATACGTATTAAAATCAATACACAAAATAATTATGTGTTTAGCCAATCAAACGACGTGACCCTTCATTTATCAATACAGTAGTATATGAAACCTAACCCTTCGTTTATCATTACCATAAGTTCATTACCAATATAAATACACAATAAAATCCTCATGAAAAGTATCCAAATTCAAACACAATCCTCATTTCTACTCGCCATATTTTATCGTTCTTAACAATATCAGGTATGACTTCTCGTGGTAACTAAGAGTTTTTCAATTATAAAATGCATTATTTAAATGAAAATAACCTTACTAATGTCCATCAACAGTTTAATTTAAAGATGGTAAAGAAATTGAAGATTGTTGTGGAAGGGCTCCCTGATCAGTTCTCAATCAAAGGTGAATCAATGGACAACATCCTAGTGTTCCATGTATTCCCCAAACTAAATAACTCTGACAGTAGGAAAAATTTTGCTATGGTGTGCAAGAACTGGAACAATGCCGCCCATTAGTCCGCGGATTTCAGGCGTTCAACAAGCTACAATGCATGGTGCAGAGAGTGGGAGAAGTATATTGGAACGGGGAACAAATTTTCAAAATCTCTTCATGTCATTTTTAAAAAAAATGTTCTGTTGGGATGGTGTCTTAAGCTAGTAGAAAGTTTGGCGGTTCACTTTTATTGGGATGTATGTTTGGTTGCGATCTTTAACGTTAATGATCGTAACTACTTATCGATGTGTTTAATTTGTCTTCAATTTGAAAGTACACTTTTATGCTATATTAACAATATTAGTATGAAAATAAATGAAATATTTAAGAAATAATTAGAATACAATATTTATTTCTCCAAAAGCTAACAAAAAAGGTGTGACCAATAATTTGATTTAACGATACTAAATATGACTGCGCGTGAGGTGGGCACGCCACTATTGAAACGCAAGGCGCTTTAAGCAAATTGAAAATAATATGACTAAGACCTAGGGCGTGGGGATTTTATGACCCGAATAACTAAGGGAAATGAAACGGGTTGGGCATCATTTTAACCTATCCTTTTCTTCAGCGTTGATCATTTGTCTTCATCCTTCATTGTGAAGCCATTATCACAACCAACCTTCATCATTATTTTAATCCAATGGATTCACATTAACAACGTATTGAAACTTATCATGATGAATATCAAGATTTCTGTCACATTTTTCAAGTTGTCAGATTATTAAGAAACAGATCTTCAGATAAACAACGAATTCAATGTTTAAACCATTCATTTGAAACTGGTTTAAATAATGAAAATCCATAGATTATTTTCTGGGCATTATCTGAAATGTTTAAGCCATTCACTATAGTTCTTCAAATTTAAGAATATGAAGTTCAGGAGAACTAAAGATGACGATGATCATGTATGGTTAGAATCATTTTCTGGGCATGATCTGAAATGTTTAAGCCAGACATTATAGTTCTTCAAATTTAAGAATATGAAGTTCAGGAGAACTAAAGATGACGATGATCATGTATGGTTAGAATCATTTTAAGTGTAATATAGACAATTTAATTTTCTGGGGACGAGGGATGTACATGCCAAGTTCTTCAAGAGGAAGATGAAGATGATGATGAAGATGATCATGTGAGAGGCACAATATTATTTTGTACGTGCTAATATTATTTTTTTAAGACGTTACTATTATTTAACATGTTTTGTTTTTTAAGTGATGTTTAATTTAATATTTTTTTTTTAAGTCATATTAATTTTAAGATGATGATGGTGTATATCGTGTTTAATGAATGATGATGGCATATGGGGCATGGAATGGCATACAAGACAGCCTTTAATCAAAATTTAAATTATTTATTCTATTTCCTTAATTGAAGATTTAGATATGGCAATTCCGAAATTTATTTATGGTTAATTATAGAGTCAACCCAATTAATAGTCAAGATTAATATCAACGGCTGAGATTTAGTTTGGTACAGTGGCTACAATCTTTTCGTTGCCACCATACATGCTCTGTGTGAGTAACTGACTAATCTTTGTGGAATTGTACCTTAAAAAATACATTATGGAATAATTGTAATATAAAAAGGGTATGCATTTTAGTCACATTTTTTATACTAATCCTATATTTGTGGATACAAGCGCCGATTACGTGACAATTGACATGTAATAAATATTTATATGAAAAGTACATGTAATATGACAAATCATATAAAGTCATCATTTTCAAGTTGTAATATAGTTGTGGGTATTACATGCGAGGTGATATTTGACTAATATTTGTTGGGATAAGCGTAGGTTATGTGACAATTAATAACATGTGACTGTACATGATTTTGAGTAAGATCGCAGGTAACTTAACAAGTGTCACAATTTGATTGGTCAAAAATTATTATTCTCTTTTTGTTTTTATGTTGGTGAGCAACAACTAAATTAATATGATTTAAATTTCCATAACGTCCAATTCTAATGTTTTCAACACAATAATTCTTTTTACTGGGTATAGATTAGATGATGAACATTTGTGAGAATAGATGCATATAATATCACAAGGTTTATATAATTGTAGGTATAAGCGTAGATAGCGTACAAGTGTCACATTTTGATGAATTACATATTATTTTCCCTTTTACTAGATGATGAGTTGTCGCTATTGTTTTCCCATTGAAAGAATGTTAGTCTTTCAACTCTTAGATTTCAGTTAGTGAAATACACATTAAAAGGGTCAGTCTGATCAAATCGATGGTTGCTTAATAACAAATACTATATCAGTTAGTATAAGCGTAGATTACATAAAAATTGACTATTTTTTTGTGGTAATAATCATCGTCGCTAAATATTTAATTACGTTTTATATTTAAAGTATAAACACATATTATGCATAAATTTTGTACGAATATGCTTAAATAAAATGACAAGGGTTATATTTGGAGTGACAATTTACTAAGTTATTAGCTATAAATATGAAGCACAATTGCAAGTTAAGTGACAAATTATAAATATTATTTTATTTTTTTAATAGGAGAATGATGAGTGGTATGACATGTGTAACATTTTAACCAATCAATATTTATCGTTCTTCTTTATATGCCTATGTGTAATTTTAAAAATTCAGAAATTAATTTGAACATAAAAATATAGTGATACGTTGATCGCCCATGCGTAGCACGGATAAAGTCCTAATTTAATTAATTCCGAAGCCAATTCAAAACATACATCCCCACTTGTGTATGCATCTACTTAGAATTTTGATGTATTCCTTTTCCTTACGCAGTTGGCTATTGTCTTCGCTAGTAGTTCTGTTGCATGTTGCCTGCCTCGTCCTGCTGCCTAAACGAACAAAACAATGAGGAAAGGTAACATGCGTTTGTTTTCAGCTCGTGCAGACTTATCTGTTTTTCTAATTCTTATCCAATCTATTATATATATATATATATATATATATATATATATATATATATATATATATATATATATATATATATATATATATGTGTGTGTGTATATATATATATATATATGTGAATAAGAACAATTGCTAGAAGGACACGTAGGTATCTACATAGGCGCTCCTATCATCATTAGTTGACATGTGTAATCCAAGTCATACTAACAATTAATGTAGTACATTAATACTTTGAATTGATCCAAACATTAATACTCATGATTCAATGTATGTTGTTAATTTAAGTGGTTAATTAATGTACTTTGGAAAATTAATGTATTGTTGTTGTTGAAATGTTTTAGGATTATGTACAAAATCTGTACCGAGCCAAATCAAACTCTTCGATTTGAAGTGAACATTTAGATCGGCATTCAAATTGAAATTTTAGTTTTGACTTGGGCTTATCTATTCAGAGTTTCAATTCTAAAAATTTGAATTTAATTTTAATGCATCCATTTGACACTTACGATATTTGTTTTTTGATTGGGCTGGATACTAGAGTAAATTACACTACAAAAATAATAGTAGTATGGTAGTAGTAGTAGTGGTAGATATTTTGTACTAGATATTGGACACCAGATATTGGAATAAATTGCAATAAAAATAATAAACAAGTTAGGCTATACAAACCAGCAGATTTATATCTTAAAACGATAAAATGTATATTTTTTGTATTGTGCCCTACAATTGATGCAATATGGTTTTGTACCATATTAAAAGAGATATTCATAGAAAATGATTTTTGTATCTAGATATGACATATGCGAAAAATATCTTAAAATTTTATATATATAAAAATATTTTATTTAATATCAATACACAAATCGTATATCGCACGGAATCTAACTATTTCTCTTTACAATAAATGAATGTCTTCTCATATATACGAGGTCTATAGTTTTTGGTTTTTTGGACAGATAAAGTCTAGAAGTCCTCAATTTTAGTTGGTCAGCTAAAAGGCATAACATAACCAAGTGGATAATGTGGGGAATAGGGATTGAATGATTGACCAATCCAAATCAGACTAATTTATTTGATTTTTTGATGAGTAATATTGTGGAATTTTAATTCTATCCAGTGAAGAAAGTCATGGCTTTTTTTTATTTATACAATACTATTTTCATTCTATATTAGCTCCATTTGTAGACTTTAAATGTATAATAAGAATGACTTGCACCCTCATTTTGACGAGAAAAACTACTTAATATTTATTCAATATTCTCAAATACGTTTACGTGTCCATGCTCCACTTGTTCGTGTAGGAAAATATGTCATACAATTTTCCAATAGTTCACAATATAAGCAACAACTAATGTATCTTAATTCTCTAAGGGCTAAGGGTAAAGAATCAAAAGACTTTGATGGTTAAGAGTTTTGTCGGGTTGTTTCTTGACCATGAGTTTGATGGTAACTATTTTTTTAAAAGGTGGTAAGGAGGGCCTACTTTTAGGCTGACCTATCTCAAGCTAAGGGCCCAAGCAAGTGACCAGGCATTTGGCGGGAGAGCGGAGGGGTCGTCGGAGGGGATTGGGGATTACAAATGCTCCTAGTGAGATTTGAATCATGTGGTGAGGGAACAATACCTAGACTTCTATCACCACACCAACCTTTATTGGTTAAAAGAGAAAAAAGAAGTAAGGCGGCTCTAGAGAGAGCAACTCTCTTCTCTTTCCTCTAGAAAATCCTAATTTTTTCTTCTCCTCAATCAGCCGCCTTCCTCAAGTTTTCTCCCCGTCCAAACAAAGCTCCGTTCACCCCTTTCTTCATCTTTCTTCTGGTTTACTAGCCCCCCCCCCCCTTCTATCTTCATGTTAATTTCTAATCAATAAGGGTTTTCTCTTCCTTTTGGGAAAAGCAGAGAGAAAAGTTAACGTCTGTTTTCGAAATCTGGTTTCTCCCTCCTTCATCGATGGCTTTGGTCTCTTGTTGAGCCTTTTGTAGCATACATCGGGGTTGGTTTTTCGATCTGGGTTTTGTTGTTTCAGCTTTTTCTTGGAAAGAATCAGGCTACTTATATATTCTTCCACTAGGAGTAAAAATCAAATCGGGTCACAATACAAGATGTAGGGGGTGGCCTACATCAATGACAAAACCAACTAAAACCAAAAGAAAATCCTTAAGCAAGCAGTGCATGGTGAATCTCCCTATCTGTTTCCCCAGCAGCAAACATTGGTATATCCTAGCGCTCACAGCATATTTAACACAGTTAACAATCTATGTAATACTTCTACTGGTGCCACATAAAATCCTCTGGTTTCTCTATTTCCATATCTCATAAACAGCTGCCGTGAGAGTACATCTTCGCATCTTTTTCCTCCAATGCATGATTACCTCTATTTTTCTTTTGCATCCAACGCATCTCTTGCTGCAAACAGAACCCTCTTTGAGTAATCCCCAACCATGAAAGGAGTTGTTGCATGACAGCATTAGCAACCTTGCAATCAAAGAAAAGGTGACGAGCAGATTCAGAAGCTGCCTTACACAAAGTGCACCTGTTAATGAGCAGCAAACCCCTCATAACACTATTATCAATGGTTGCCAGTTTATTTTGAAAAGCCATGGTAGTGATTACTGCATGTCACGAAACAGTAATACTATCCCAGACACTGCGAAACCAGTAGCATGGGTTACTTTGTCCCCTAAAAAAGGTATAAGCTTTGCGCACCTGTAATTTTCCATTGGTGCACCATTCTTCTATTTTAGCAGCAACCTGTTGCCAGCTACCACCCACCTTACGAATCAGCTCACCCCGAATGTGCACAAGATTGTTCCAGCCCCAAGAATCATTATCTTTGTATTTAACTTCCCAAATATTATGTTGCTTTATATAATACTTGGCTACCTAAGCAGTCCAGCTCGAGTCAGCAGCAAGAGCTCTATGAAAAGCCTTCAGGACCATAGCTTTGTTCCAGCTTAAAGCCTCTTTTATACCAAAGCCTCCCTCTTTCCGTAGTCTGCACATATCCTCCTATAAAGCACATTTTTCTGTTGTTTGTAGTGCTTCCCCAAATAAAACAACGACACTGCTCAATCTTGTGAATGATACCCTTAGGCAAAAGGAACACAGCTTCCCAAAAAATTTGAATACCGAAGATAACAGAATTCACCAAGTGCATTTTCCCCGCATAAGAGAGCAACTTTATTTGCCCAATGGTTAAGTTTCCTGCTCACATTGTCCAGAAGCCGATGAAACATGGAGCTAGTTATTCTAGTAGAACTAAAAGGTAGACCAAGATACCTTATAGGCAGATGCTCCTCAACAAATCCAGATTTCTTGAGGATTTGCTGTTTAACCGTCTCAGGGACACCTCCAAAAAAAATTGCTAGTCTTGGAAGGATTTGCCACAAGGCCAGACATGCCAAAGAAAGTGTTAATGATATCCATAACAGACATAACTGAGGAAAGATCCCCCCTGGTGAACTCCAGTAGGTCATCAGCGAAAGTGAGATGTGTAACATTAGTTCTACAACACCTCGGATGATAAGAAAAATCTGGCTGATCTTTAAGCTTCCTCAACATCCTTGAAAGAGCTTCCATGCATAAAACAAAGAGGTATGGGAGAGATAGGGTCCCCCTGCCTCAGCCCCCGTTTCCCTTCAAAAAACCCTTTTGGACTCCCATTTATGCAAACAGAGAACTTGGTAGAGCTAATGCAGCACATAATCCACTGACTAAACATATCAGGGAAGCCATAAACTCTCAGAACATTTTTCAAGAAACTCTAATTAAGGGAGTTATAGGCTTTTTCAATATCAATCTTCACAATAGTTTTAGGGGAGATATGACTGCCACCATAGTGTTTAGCAAGGTCATGGGCAAGCAGAATGTTGTCAAAAAGTATTCTATTATGCACAAAAGCCCCCTGCTTCGTCCCCACCAGAACTACGTCATGCACTCTTTGATCCTATTAGTGAAAGAATTTCTAACTAGTAACATGAACAAACATGTATAATAGAAATTCAAATAACCCAGAAAAAATGTGAATATTGTAATTAAATATCAAATCCGGTTCTTACCTTACTTCTTTTGTCGCCGGTAGGCAGATAAACAATGGTTGTGATTGGAACAACACGTCAATCTCCGTGTCTTAACTGGTATCCACACACAGAACCTCGAATCTCTGCAACGGTATGCTAGTACCAGACCCAAACTGTGACCTCCGTTCTCTCTTGCCTCACTTTGATGTCACTGAATTACGGTTCCGTGATTACTGATTGATCACACGTGAAACCCTAATCAGTTATACTTCTGTATATGTAGAGAGACTTAGGGGGCTGGTTAGGTTATGTGTACTATGGGCCTAAATCGAATTAAGCCCACTTAATTAAAACGAGATTGCTTAAGTGTGCGACCTTACTGGTTCACTTAACATGGCAGTAAAACCAAACACCTTTGGGCCCACAAATCGTAATTGGTCTCTAGCATGACATTACCCCTACCCATATTAAGTAAATATCAATTTCCAATATGTAACTAATAATACAACTATTAATTCTCATAACGATTAGTTCATTGGGCAGATCCAACAATTAGCCATCACCTTTGTAATGGTTTTATAAAGCACAGAACAAAGGGCAATAGGTCGGAAATGACTAACAGATTGAAGGGTGTCTATCTTCGGGACAAGGATGATGAAAGCTGAATTAAGTTGTTTGAGAAGTTTACCAGACCTGAAGAAGTCACGGATAACTCCACAAACTTCAGAACCAACCACTTCCCAAGCCTTTTTAAAGAATCCGGAAGGTTTCAGCTTATTGTTGTTTGAAGAATTTTTTTCTTTTTAGATCTCATGGCTTTCGACACCATGGTGGATTTTGTTTGTCATGGGTTTTGCGTTGCTGTTTCGTTATTGTTGGTTTGACCATGGTGTTAGGAGATTGAAGTTTCGTTTGTTGGAGTAAAAAGAATATTGAAGAATTGATCCTCTTTGTGGTTCCTTGTGGAAGATGAAGTTGGAAGATGAAGTTCAAGAATTTCAATTAGTCATTTACTAATATGTTAGTGAAGAACATCTTAAATTAACGTCTAATGAAAATTACCTGATTATCTTGCCTGTTAAAAAAAAACCTCTATCGATTAAATGATGGTTAGATTCTTATCATAACCTTTGCGCCTATCCCACCACCGAAAGAAAAAAGTTCTCCAAGGCTAAAACCCTTTGTAAAAAATAAAATTGTGGAACAAATAGTTGATGGTTAACCACTCTTTTTTTTTTTTATGATACGAGGAACCCGCAGCAGTTTGAGTGTGTACGGGATAAATTACGACAATATGCAATAGCCTGCGAACCACACACATCAGGCAAGCCAACAAGATATATCTTGCAGACAGGCTCAACAAAGAGGCGTAGTGAGAATTAAATCCATGAACCATTGTCATAACATACAACCCCACGACCAACGTAGAGGTGATCATTTGCGGGTTCGGGCTGGACATGGGCTGGGCTTTTGATGAAAAATTTGTCCAACGGGCCTAAAAATCAATGTCCTTGTCCACCCATCAGGGCTCAAAATTATTGCCATGGCCCGCCCTATTAACGAGCCGGACTTGCCCGTGGGCTAACGAGATTTTTTAAAAACTATTTTTCAATTAATTTTTAGAAGTTTTTTTTGGTTTTACAATGAGTGATTTTACTATTAATATGCAACTTAGCTCCAAAATCAAGCGTAATACTTTACGAATTCATGTTTTTGATACTTTCTCACCCAAAATAAGTCTTAACAACACACAACCAAACAACAAAACTCACAATTTTTTAAGTAAATAATAATAAATGGGCCGGGCGGGCCCGCCCATGGGTAATTTTGTGTTGTCCTTGTCCGCCCATTTATTTAAATGGGCCGGGTTAAGCCCGCCCACTAAATAATTTTTTTGCAAAAGCCTTGTCTATACCCACCCCCAATTACTAAGGCGGAGGGCCGGACTTTTCGGGCCATCCCATCCATAATCAGCTCTACGACCAACTCACTACCCTTTCAGGGCCGATGGTTAACCACTTGATATTTCTTCAATACTCTCAAACCCATGCAACATGTCCATGCCCCACCTTGTTCATTTTAAGAAAATAATGTCATACAATTTCCCAACAGTTCACATTTCACAATATAACCAAATAATAAATGCATGTAATTGTAAATTCCCATTGAAAATATCAAGCTCTGGACGAATTTCAGACCGTGGATATACAAATTTAGCTGCATCCCATTAGACCATTATCCACCCCCTGTTTCTCCTATTTTCAATTATTAAATTTTGGGCCTCCAATGTCCGATCCAAAAAAGAAATTGTCATGTGGCGACAGAGAGAGAAGTCAGAGAGAGAGAGAGAAAACCAAACCAAAACGCTTCAAGACTTGAAGCGTGAGATACTAGTGCCTCGTTGTCTTTGTCCCCCTGTGATTACAAGGTGCAGTAGAGTTGTACATATTGTCCTTTTAATGAGAGCTCTTCACAAACACCCACTTTTTTCCTCTTCTTCTCTTCTTGTTGCCACAAAAAAAGGAATAAGAAAAAAGAAAAATAAAATCCAACACATGATAGATTGTTGATTATTTCGTTTTAGCTTTGTCTTCTTCATTTGACATAGTTAAATTAAGTCTTTTCTTTTATTTGGGTAGATAGACAATCTTCACACTCTTTATCTTTCCCTCTTATTTGCCTCCTCAAATAAAAAGAAGACAGCTTTTACAATTATTATTATTATTCTAACAACTGAAAAACCCAAACTTTGCAATTTTGTCTTATCAAATTCTTAACAACAAAGGTAATGAATGCTGTTATTGATCAGGAATCTGATGATTCCCCTCAGTATGTTGAAGTTGACCCCACTGGAAGATATGGAAGAGTATGTCATTTCTCTCTCTTAATGTTCATTTTTTAGTATTTGGTACATAGCAAACTGATTGAAATTTGTCATTTTTTTGCAGTATAATGAAATTTTGGGCAAAGGGGCATCAAAGATAGTGTAAGCAATCTCTGTTTCTTGTTGGGTTTTTGTTCTTGATCAGCAATTTGGGATAAATTTGCAAGTGTTCAATTCTTGAATGCAATTGGGTTTCCCTGTGTTTTTCATTTTGTTAACAAAATTGGGCTAATTTTGGCTGATTTTTACAGATATAGAGGTTTTGATGAATATGAAGGGCTTGAAGTAGCTTGGAACCAAGTTAAGCTTACTGATTTCCTTCAAAGACCTGAAGATCTTGAAAGGCTTTACAGTGAAATTCACCTGCTTAAGACCTTGAAACACAAGAATATCATGACTTTTTATGCTTCATGGGTTGATATTACCAAGAGGAACATCAATTTTGTCACTGAATTGTTCACATCTGGTACTCTTAGACAGTATGTGCTCCCCTTTGCTACTTCATTTGTTTTTATTTTTCTATATCCTTTTATGTTTGACAGATGCTTTGCTTCACTTCGATTCAATTTAGTCCAAAAAACATGCATTTTTGTTTGCCAGAAAGTTTCTGAGTCTGACACATGGGTTTGTTGGGTTGGGTCATGTTTTCCTGCTGAATATTATTACATGAATTTCAATTTATTTCTTTTTAGGGGTATTAGTTTGCTCATCTTGGTAACATTTGGTTCCTGATGCTTTTTTTTTTTTCTTTTTTTTTTGCATTTTTAAATTAATAGGTATAGATTGAAACACAGGAAAGTAAACATCAGAGCAGTGAAACAATGGTGTCGGCAGATCCTAGAAGGGCTTCAGTATCTCCATAGCAATGATCCTCCAGTGACACATAGAGATCTCAAATGTGACAACATTTTCATCAATGGGAACCAAGGGGAGGTTAAGATTGGTGATCTTGGCCTAGCTGCCATCCTCCGCAAATCTCATGCCGCCCGATGTGTTGGTAAGTTTGAGCTGTCTTTTTAATCATTGAAATGCAAAAATTGCCTTTTTTTTAATCTTGGGGTTCCATTATTTTCTCAATAGTGGTTATCATTGAGAGATTTGTTTATGTGATATCTGGCATTTTACATTCATCAACAAGAACATAATTGTCTACCTTGCTATTTTGGGATTCCTGGATCCTGCTGAAGCAATTATTTTACATCATTATATACAGGGCAAAACAATAAAAGTCTGTTTACTAATGCTTCGAAGTATGCGGATGCTTTTGGTGATAATTCAGGTACACCGGAGTTTATGGCTCCAGAGGTTTATGCCGAGGAATACAATGAATTAGTTGACATCTACTCATTTGGGATGTGTGTATTGGAAATGGTTACTTTTGATTATCCTTACAGTGAATGTACACACCCTGCTCAAATATACAAAAAAGTAGTTTCTGTAAGAAACTCAAAGAACCCTGCTATTCTTTACTTTTCTGAAACCAAAATTATTTTCAACCCAGTAGATTGATTTCGTAAAATTTTTGTAATAGGGGAAAAAGCCTGAGGCTCTTTACAAAGTGAAGGATCCCGAAGTGAGGATCTTCGTTGAGAAATGCTTGGCATCAGTCTCTGAGAGGTTGTCTGCAAATGAGCTACTTCAGGACCCTTTTCTCCGACTTGACGATAAAGGATATGATCTGAGGCAAATTAACTACGAGAAGGATTTTGACGAAGTAGATCCACTCGTTCAATTACCTTACGAAAATGACAGCTCTTTGATGAGTAATTGCTACGATTATGCTGGCTATGAACCTGACCATGATTATGAGTACCAAACACTAGAGGTGGCAGCCAGTGAAATTGAACTATTTACTTCAATGGAGGATGACATTTTGGCAAATACGGACATCAGCATCAAGGGGAAGCAAAAAGAAAATGGCGACATTTTCTTAAGGCTCAGAATGAAAGATAAAGAAGGTTCGGATTTTGAAGCGCTTCTTTTAAATTTTGAAACTTGCTTGTTTTATAATTCAAGAAATTATAGGAAGCGGTTTTGAAAGCTCACCTGTTTGCACTTAATTCTTTGCAGGGAGAATCCGAAATATCTACTTTCCTTTTGACGTCGATACTGACACTGCTTTGAGTGTTGCTACAGAAATGGTTGCTGAACTAGATATTAGTGACCAAGATGTGACTAGTATAGCAGATATGATAGATGGAGAGATTGGGTCACTAGTCCCGGATTGGAAGAGAGAAGTAAGTATAGAAGAAGCAGCTGAATGTAACAGCGCGAATAATGAAAAAGATGGTGTCCGCGCCCATAGTGTTTCTTTGGCAGACCATCTTAGATTAGACAAGCCTGGGTCCTTAGCAGACTATCTCAAATTAGACAGCCCTGGGTCCTGCAGTAGGAAAATCCTTCGTTGCTCTAGCCATGGCTCTACTTCTATGCGTGGACGATTTGAGGAGATAACCTATCAGGTTGAGCCAACTGATGAAAATCATGGAACAGTATCTGGTGGGGCACAACACAAAAATATTTTGGCTCATCATCGACCCAGCTTGATCTTCCATGGATCAACTGGGGTTCACTATGATGAAACCAGTGAAATGCAATATCAGTTGAGCTTTGAGAATGATGAAAAGATCAGGCGGAGGGGTTGTGACAGAGATCCTCGGACACCGTACAACTCCCCTGCTGGCTCAGTTGTGGATGATAATGAGTATGACAATGGGATAAGGAGGGAGCTGACATGGCTCAAAGCTAAGTACCAGCTGCAGTTAAGAGAATTGAGAGACCAACACTCCAGTGCCAAACTGCAGCCACCTATCCTACCAGCAAAAAAGCCTCACAATGAGGTGAAGAAAGATAAGAAGATACCCCTTAGTTCTAACGGGCGAGGATTAAACGAGAATGATCTGAGAAATGCATTGGACAAGCATTTTTGTTCTCACTTTCCGTCGGATTTTAGTAAGAGGAAGTGTCGAGATTCTCTGGCACAAAAGCTGCGCAGCGAGTCGTGCAGCCCTGAGCATATGGTGACTGCAAAAAGCTTTTACTCCGGGACCTTACTTCCACGTTCTCTTCAGAGGACAACTTCGCTTCCAGTTGATGCAATGGATTGTTAAAACAGCCATCAAAAGGTACTTTTCATCCCCTTGGTAATACCAGCTCCGCTGATCATGGATCTAACGGGAAATAGCCTCTCTGTAGTTGGATGGATGAGCCTGTGAACATCTAACCCCTTTACTCTGCCGAAGGCTAGAGTCTTGCAAGAAGTATTGGCTATTATTTCGATATTGGTTGAATACCACCTCAGTGGTATTCGATATTTCACCTTCAGAGACTTCGCACAGTCCGTTTTGTTTGATCAAAGGAAATAGTTACACTGAATTTAAATTGTGAATACGAGATTATCAGACATGACATTCTTTTCTGCTTTTAAGGGTATACGTTCGTAGTAAGGATCGTACTTCTCTTGGGAACGAGTTGATGTACATTTCCTACATTACAAGCTAACAGTAGCAAAACTCATGTATAAAGTCAAATTGGAAATTTTCTGCTACACAGATTTCGCGATTTCAATTCCTTGTTTTGGACAATAATATTCATTACTTTCAATGAATAGTCATTTACAGCGCAAAGATATAGATACATAACCAACAGCAGCACATGGCTCACAAAGACTATCATGCTATAGGCATCATAATGTTATACTCGCCCACCTTCTTGGAAGGGTTTTTCAGTGGTAAACAAGAGGTAACTCCAAAGATAAAAAAACAACGGAACTGAAAATGTTACATGTGGAGCGCTGAAAATTTTCAGGGGAAGAAATTCAGCTGTTCTGTCATGATTACTGCATCCTTCGTTTGCTGGTTGAAACAGCTCTCATATATAATGCAAAATTACCTTCCTGCTAATACCCCTGGCCGTCTGCCTTGCCCATATGCAGTTTCGTCTAGCAGCCATTTTTAGCCTGAAAAACATTCTTCTTTAATTTGCTAATTTCCCAATTGCATATCTGCTAGCTCAGTTTACAAATCAACATCAACATTACCCTAGTGTCTCCAAAGAGAATCCCACCTAGGCAGGGTAAGGGGGTCAGTTGTACGCAACCTTACTACCCCTATGAGAGTCTCACAGAGAGGTTGTTTCCGTTTAACACGAGATCCAAAGTGCGATAACCGTTGACAACTTCACAATAAATAATAAGTGCCAACTGTTTTATGAGCCTTTTTGCTTTAGTCCAATTATATTCCGAAGCCAAAGAGTAGTGAAGCTTTTGACTCAACTAGAAATGGTGGACATATCATTGTACAAAACTTGTCTAGAAATAATTTGCATATTCAATAATTTGCATATTGAATAATCAGCCACTGATATTCAATAATTTGCATATTGAATAATCAGCCACTGAGAAAGGACAATCAAAGAAAACATGGTGGTGAGCAATAGGATGCACAATGCATCGGTTGCATACGCTAGGTGTGGAAGTACGCACACTTGCCAATCTATCCATAGTTGGTAAATCCATGCTGCAAGGATTGACTAACTTTCGTTCCTTGAGTTCCTTCTATTTTATTTATTGGCTTCTTCCACGTCAGCAAGAGTTAGTTACATTGTTACGAGTCTGTTTAGAATTTCTGCTGGCTCTCCTTTCTTATAGCATTCTGTATATAAACATTGTAAGATGTAAACCGCTCATTACATTAGAAAATTTTCTCAATTGTTTCACATTTTCTTCTGTCCTCTCTCTATCTCTTTCTCTTAATTGAGCTAATTCTATACAAAAGTAGATGGTATTATAGCGATTTTAGCTCAATTGTATCCTTAATTTCATCATTTCTTGATCATTCGATTGATTACTTTGTTCAAGTCAATGATCAAGTCTTTCATCAGAGAAATTTCACAAGGAATTTCATCTCAAAAATATTGTTCATTTCTCTTTCGATCATCTGATTTGTCTTCGATCTAGCTACATCAAATTCGAGGATTCAAATCGCTCATTCCGTTCATTCTAGTAAAATCTTTCCAGAATTTCATATCATATATTTTTCTAAGATTTTTTTGCATCATAATTATTTGTGATATTGTCTAAGCGATGTTCTTGAGAAAATGGTGAACTACCAACTAGATCCTTCAGATGATCTTCACCTTCAGATCATCCAGGCATGCTCCTGGTCTCCAAACCTTTTAAAGGTTCTGGATATTGGTTTTCTAGCAAAGGCATCTTAATAGCTTATGATCAACTAAGAATAAGCTTGGTTTTTTGTCAATGGGAGTGTCATCAAACATGATGTAACATATTCTAATTTCAGTTTATGGCAGCGCTGCAATGACATAATGACCTCTGGGCTTTGGGATACTCAAATGTTTGGACCAGTGATATTGCAGAAACTGTTTTATTTTGCGATTCTGTTAAAGTGTGCATTTGGATACTACCATTTGATTTGAATACCATGAATCCAATTCTATGAATTGAAATTTTGCAATTCAAATTCAATTCTACTGTTTGGGAAAACAAAGAATTTCAATTCAATAATTTAAAATTCGTATTTCTTGTTTGGGAAAATAAGAAATTTCAATTCTAGAAATTGAAATCCAATCTTTGTTTGGCAAGCTATACAATTTCAATTCCACATTTCCATATAAATCAATGAAAATTTTATTGAAATTTTAGATTCTAACCAATAATTAAACATAAATAGACATTTGTATACGGAAGTTAAAAAAAATAAATTCCATTCTCTTTTCCACCTTACAGAAGCTTCTATTTTCCACCCCTTTGCCTCTCTCCCTCAAACCCTAACCCTAACCCTAACCCTAACCCTAATCCTAATCCTAATCTTTTCTCTATCCCCAAGCCCAATACACTCAAGTCAATTACTAATCTAATAATCCTCCAAATTCATTATTCCAACCTTCGAATCTCTATTGCAGTGTTGTGGATGGTTCTCAAATTGATCGGCAAATCGAAGGGAAAGCTTTTTTTCTCCGAATTTTGCAATTGCTTTGCGTAATCCGACGATGTCGATGCGATTTTGGCGTTTTTGAAAATTCAACGTGTTGATTTTTGATCTCCGAGAATAAAGTTTCGTTTTTGATCTGTGAGATCTTCACAAATTTGTTGAATCAGTGTTTAATTTGCATGGGGAAGCTCTTTGTCTTTGAAGGAGAGAGAGAGAGAGAATCGTGGTGGAGGCAGGGGGAGGATAGAGAGAGAGTCGATGTGTGAGGAGAGAGAGTTTGAGAGGAGAGAGAGAGTCGATGTGTGAGGAGAGAGGGTTGAGGAGAGAGAGAGTCGATGTGTGACAGTGTGAGGAGAGAGAGCAGAGTGTCGGTGGTTTTGGAGAGAGAGAGGAGTGTGGGTTTTCATTGTGAGGTGGGCTTGAATTTCAAATTGATAGTCTTTTGGTGTGAATTTGAAATACAAGGTTTAAAGACCTTTTTAAATTACTTTGGAATTGGCCCAAATACAAATGTCAAATATTTTGGATAGCCAAACACCTGATTTGGGCCAATTGGGAAATTTGAAATCAAATGCCAACATCCAAACAGGCCATAAGTAAATTTGATTATTTATCGTTATTAAATCATGAATATTGGTTTATTATAGTTATGCATGGAAAGCATACCGATACTTGATTTGGATGATATGAGATGTTTTGAGTAGTTTTAATTATGGGCATGTCGTCATGTTGCCAAAATTTGGTTAGAAGCATGTTAGATCCTTATTGGATCAATTGATGACAAAGAATGCTGACTTGATGTTGAGATCAAATTTAGATTACTATTCATTAGTGATGATGTGCAAATGAATTAGTGAATCTACGCCTCGTAGTGCGCAGCACCTAGTTCTCAATTGAACATTATGCATATGATGAAGTAATCAAGGGTGTAAAACTCCTATTGAATCACTAGGAGTAGACAAGTCTCGGGGGTTGCACGCAAATGTCATCTCCGGATGATTTTCATTCGCACTTCTTCATTATTAACGCAAATGTTATGTTCAGGACAGTTTATTTCCCTTTCAATTAAGTTTTGTTGTCTAACCATGAGTTTGTTAAAAGTATTGTGCACACTAGACTCTTTAAGTCCAAGACTTGATTATATTATTTTGAGGTGGTTCCTTCACAGATAATGTGATGGTATGCCATTGATAGATGGTGTAATACCCAATAATATTATGCATTTTTGGAATAATAATTATTTTGGAGAAATTGGATTTATTGAGTTTAAATTGATTAAATGTTCTTTTATTGATTTAAATTGACTAATTAGTTTCTAATAATTAAAAAGGGGCCTAAAATAAATTAGTTCAATATATCTAATTATTTGGGCCAAATAATATTTTCGGTTCGACCGAGAAATTCAATGTACGTAGCCCTTTTTTAATTAAAATTATTTATTTAAAACATTGTGATAGACATGCTTAGATTTTTTAAAAAGAGTAAGTTAAATGAAGGTCGGAATGTATGTGGAATTAGATTAAGAAAGGTGAATATTTTAGAGGATAACTACTTTCATAATACTATTAGCTCACCTAGGGTGAATACTAGTTAAGGAAACTAAGGTGGTGGATTCCTTGAATCTCTCACTTACCTAACTAACCCACTTTTTCCTCACAGTCTCACGCCTCTGTCCAAGTTTGAACATGTATTCTTCTAAATAAATACATAAAACGTTCTTTGCTCTATTTGTTCAAAGTTCAAGATGAACTCAAGGTGATTCTTGAAGCATGTAAAGTTGGCTTTCGGCATCCCTATTCAGTTTGTTGATTGGGTTTATGCGTGTGTTTCTACTGTACATTATACAGTCAAGGTGAATGGATCTCATTGTGGCTCTTTCCTTGACAAAAAGGTCTCCGTCAAGGTGATCATATGTCCCCTTCCTTATTTGTGCTCTTGATGGAATGCCTTTCTATATGTCTTACAAGAATGAGTAGCCAATTACTATTTTCCTTGTTTCATCTTGGGTGCTTTAGAGTTAAAAGATGAGAGAGAAACAAAATAGAGAGAAAAGGAAAAACAAAGCCTCCTAAGAAACTCCAAAGCCTCGACCTTTCTCTGCCTCAAGACCCAAATCAGCTCTACATCCTCTTTCGTTCTATCAAACACCATGAATACTTCTTGTTTAAGCCAAATTCTGCATCAAATTCGCCTCTTTCTGATACAATTAAGCTCTGGTGGTTTTAATTGGTAGCGAAATTACTGCAAAACTTTGCAAACCCTAGAATCTCCCCCAAATCTGGTTTATCCCAAATTGAAGAAATCCTCTTGTGTTTTCTGCCTTTTCAACAATCTTTTATCTCCAGAAGATCTACAAGTAGCCTTTTCCCAACTTCATTTCTAACTTATAATCAGAAATCCCAAACTATAGTTTCGATTTATGTTAAAACTTTCAAGAGGCGTCAAAATAGTGACTTTGTTAACTCTCCCCTCCCGTGATTGATATTTTTCGTTATGCTCTAACTCAAGTATCACATAAGGATTAGTTTTGGAAGGACTTATTAAGCTATTGTCTGTCCTTAACTGATCCCTTTGTAGTAGTGGGTGACTTAAATGAAATCGCCAATGCTCAAGAAAAGATTGGAGGATCACGTCTAAACCCAAGCAGATTTGACAGAATTTTATATTTTAAGTATGATGCAAGTGTGAAAGATTGCCTTTTTTGGGTGGTTCTTTCACATGGAGAAAAACGAAATATGGTCTTGATAATGTTTTAGAAATATTAGATAAAATTCTTGCTCAACCATCTTGCTTAAGCTTATTTCCACTTATGAATATCTCCCATCATGAATTCAGGTCTTCAAATCATTGTCTTAATATTATGAACTTGAATTTCCAAAGTAATTTTACCACTATCCCTTTTAAGTTTGAATTAGCTTGGTTGAATCATAAAGACTATGAATTATTGGTTCGGACGGCATGGAGCACTAGAAGTGAAGGATCTCAACTATATCAAGTTATGCAAAAAAGTAAAAACTTGAAAAGCTCTCAAAAGAATTGGGCTAAACTCAAATTTGGTAATGTTATAAGGCAACTAAAAAAAGTTGACAGACAAATTATTAGTGTTCAAAGCAAATTGTATGTAAATTCTAATAATCCAAGTCTTATTACTCTTCAAGATAATTTAACAAAGTAAAAGGTGAGCCTCATTAATTCCAATCATTCCTATTGGTTTCAAGGTCTCGTGAAAAGCAATTGTTGTTGGAAGATAGAAACACTTCTTACTTCCAAACTAAAGCTACAATAAGAAAAAATAAGAAAAAGATTATAAAATTTCTAAGCAAATATGGTATTCATTTTACTGATCTTAAAAGTATGAAGGATGAGATTAGTAAAGAGTTTAAGCACCATTTTATAAAGGATAATAATTATTTTGTTAACCCTGAAGTTGATCTTGAAGATATTTCTATTGAAATTAGTGATGAAGAGTTGAAGACAATGTTAACCTCAGTCAAGATGTTATAGATGAAGAAATAAAGGAAGCTATTTTTCTTTTAGCCCCTAATAAGTCTTCAAGTACGGATGATTTTCCTAGCCGCCTTTTTTCAGGGGTATTGGAATATTATTGGACCTTCTATTATTAGGGCAGTTAAACCTTTCTTTTTCTCTCAGACACCGGAGCATTTGTGAAAGCTTTTGCCATGAAGTGTGGTAGCTGCTCGTCTGTGAGGCAGAGCTGCTCGCTGCACTGTGTGGTTTACTAATGGCCAAAGATCTAGGATTCAATGCCTGTGCTCTGGAAGTGGACAACTTGGTGGTGCTGCAACCGCTTTGTGCTGACCCTCAACCATGGAACCCGCCTTATTTTGTGATACTACAATGTCGTACTCTCCTGTTGGATCCCGGATGGGAGCTATGCATTTACCACGTCTATCGCGAAGCCAATTTTTCTGCGGATTGGCTCGCCAACATTAGCTTTACTAGTGATAGTAATTTAATTTATATTGATGCCCCGCCTGTGGGGTTGTTTCATGTTTTGCAAGAGGACTTTATTGGGGTTGCTAGGTCTCGTTTTATTTATGCTTAAGAACATTTTCTAAGGATTTGCTCTCCTTTGTACCAAAAAAAAAAAAAAACCTTTCTTTTTCGAAGGAAGACTTCTCAAAGAAATTAATCAGACCTTTATTACTCTAATTCCTAAAATAGAAATCCTAAAACAGCTAATCATTTTAGAACTATTAGTCATTGTTCTTCTATTTATAAGATTATTTCAAAAAGTTTTGACGTCTCGTCTTAAGAACGTGTTTGAGAAATTAATTCATCCTTTGCAAGGAACTTTTGTGGCTGATAGATGTCTGAATAATATTTTTATTAGCTCATGAAGTCTTTCACTCTTCTTGTTCTAAGCAAGGGAAAAGTGGTTGACTAGGCATTAAGTTAGATAGGCAAAAAGCATATGATATACTGGATTGGAGTTTTATCTTCCAGGTGTTTAACAAGCTTGGGTTTCATGATAAGTGGATAGGCTAGATTAAAGAATGTATAACTACAATATCTTTTTCAGTTCTCGTTAATAATTCTGCATGACCTACTTTTATTCCCTCTAGAGGTATAAGTCAAGTAGACCCTTTATCGCTCTATATTTTTATTCCGTGTGCTGAACTTCTACCCGTAGACTTCAAAGAGAAAATGACAGCTTGTCTAAAAGTATTGGCATTAAGATTTGTCATTGTGCAGAAAAGTTGCATTTTCTAACATTTGCTGATGTTACAATGATTTTTGCAGAAGCTTCTAATCAAAGTTCTCACACCATTAAAAAAAGTCTTGGATCATTCTGTAAAATATCGGGTCAGAAGATTAATTTAAGAGGTCTGCTTTACAGTGTTCGAAAAATTTTAATAGAAGCATGATCGAATCCTTTAAGGGCATGTCTTTCTAGACTGGATTTCAGTAAGTTCCAGTTTTTCCAGTTTCTTCCACTTTTTTCCAGTTTCCAGTTCAAAGTTTCAGTTTGTTCTAATTTTCTCCAGTTTCTTCCAGTTTATTCCAGTTTTTCTCAATTTAATATTTTGGCATAATAAATATAGTAATTAAGTATGCTTTATCTAAATATTAATAAATAAATTTATATTGCATATATAATTAAATCACTTTCAAAAAGTTCCTACTTTTATTAGTGACTCCATCCGTCCCAAATTGATCTACCCATTTGAGCATAGTAAAAAAAAAATAAAAAAATAAAAAAAATAAATAATAATAATAATAATAATAATAATAATAATAATAATAATAATAATAATAATAATAATAATAATTATTATTATTATTATTATTATTATTATTATTATTATTATTATTATTATTATTATTATTATTATTATTATTATTATTATTATTATTATTATCGTAAAACTATATTCCAAATGATAAACCAAAAATACATATATGCAAAGGTTCTAGTTTTCTCCAATTTTTTCCAGTAACTTCCAGTTTTCTCCAGTTTGTTCCAGTTTTTTTCAGTTTGTTCCAGTTTTCAGTTAAAAGTTCCAGTTATCTCTAGTTTGTTCTAGTTTTCTCCAGTTTATTCCAGGCTCCAGTATCCAGTTTCCAGTCTAAAAAATGCCCTAACGGCCTTCTTTTTATGAGTCGTTCAACTAACTTGAATAAGTATTTAGGTTGCCCTATTATCAATGAAAGAGTTAATGGGAACATCTTTAACACATGTTTTAGATCATACCAAGAGTCACATTTCTAAATGTAAAGATAAATCTTTATCACAAGCGGAGCGATCCACGCTTATTAAAGCTAATCTTGCTGCAACGGCAATTTTTACTATGTAATGTTTTACTCTTCCTACATCTTCCCTTTCAGAGTTGGATCAAGTTGAAATTTTCTTTGGAACAAAGTACTTGATAGTAAATCTCCTAATTTTGATAGGGTGGGATAAAACTTGTCGTCCTAAAAATTTTGGAGGATTGGGTCTAAGAAAAGCAGAGACCGTTAATAAAGTAATGCAAATGAAATTAATCTGAAAAATTTTATAAGAACCAGATAATTGATGAGTTAAGATGATTCATAGTAAATATCTAAAAGGAAGCAACATTTTAGAACTTACAAAAGGGAAGAAGAATTCTTGGCAATGGAATAATTTGCTTGAACTAAGAGATTTATTTAAGAGTGGATTAAGATGGCAAGTCGGTGATGGTGAGACTATAAAGTTTTAGTCGGATAATATATATATATATATATATATATATATATATATATATATATATATATATATATATATATATATATATATATATATATATATATATATATATATATATATATATATATATATATATATATATATTTGGGTATCTCAAGTCCCGTTATTAGATATGTTTCATGATGCATAATCTGATGATCCTAATTTATCAATTCCAGTAAAGTGTATTTTTCTCCAATAATGGAGGATGGGATACTAGCTTGTTAGCTAGAGTTGTCTCACCCGTACCTATTAAAGCAATTCGAGGTATTCCGGTACCTTATAATTATGTTCCCGACAAGTACTATTAGGGCTTTTCAACTGATGGACATTTCTCATGTAGATCTGCAGCATGGATAGACCATGATTTAAAGGAAAATTATAAAAGCAAATGTGACTTTGTAGGATTTGGAATATTAATATTCCTGCGAAGATTAAGTTATTTTCTTTGGAAATTGTGTCTTGATGGACCGCCTAGTAGACATAGGCTCCAGCAAAGTAGAGTATTTGTCTCGCAAGAATACGTTTTCTGCAACTATCATTGTGAAGATAAATTTCATCTTTTTTTGAGTGTCCAATCTTTATCCAAACTTTTGAGGAGGTGCTAAGCCTATGTCATATGAGATAATTTTGCAATTGACCGTTCGCTTTCATTTACTAAAGGCCTTAATGCTTTGCATGAAAAGCTTTTAGAATCGGAGCTTGTGCTTCTCATTACGTCTTGGTGAACGTTCTGGCTTGCTCGTAATAAAGTCGAGTTTGATAGTCTAGTTACAAGTTCTTCTCAAATAGCTAATTTTGTACAGTATAATTTTTTAGAATGGAAAGCCCTCTCGGATAAGCAATTTGACTTTAATACTAGGGATGCATTCCCCCAAAAACACACAATTAAGGGTCCTAGATCAAATGTTTAGTGGTGTCTTACTAGACATGGTTTATTTAAGACTGATTATTGCTTAAGAAATTGTAAGAACCCTCGCCTTTCCGGCGCTTTTAATTGATGAAATGTTTGAGATTGGAATTAATGGTTCTTAAATAATAAGTTATAAGCAATTTAATTCAATTGTGATGGGTAAAATATTTCGCAAGCAATGAAATCGCCACCAATTTTTAAGGAAACAATTGGAAACCATCAAAAAGTGCACCCAATTCCTATTGGGAATTGACTCATACCCAAAGGGGCTAAACATTGAGTTCGGGGGTGTAGGTACGAAATAAACAAAAGGAATCTCATCTAAATCGCCCGAATTAACGGCCTCTACTAAGCCTATCCATGTCAAATATTTATTTACACTATGTAATTCCACATAAATCCGGTCGTCCAATATCCAAAATTTAACTAAGTGGGTTAAAGACAACCAAATTAACTACCGTTATCACTTTGCACAATTTATATCCAATTTACATGCATAATAATTAACAAGCACAAGCAAAAGATAAGAGCAATGATAAAATGCTCCAACCTACTACACTTTGCTAAACACGCCAAGCATTGCATATGTACATCAATAAATTTGTTAGTAACTTCAATGGAAGCACGATGCAAAAAGTATCAAAATTATGCTAAAATAAACCTAAAGAGGTTTCTACATGCATGAATAAACATAAAAAGATGCAAACTTGCATGAATTAATGGAATAGATGCAAACTTTAAATTAAACTAACATGCATAATTATTTACAAAGATCAAAACATGCATAATTATTCAACCATAACCAAAAGCTAAGTAAAACGTGATTATAAATAATGAAAGAAGAATTTAATAAAGAGATTTAGGCCCTCATGATGGTTAACCTGGACGTTCTATTCGAACGGGACTAGTAGAATTGGAATTGCTCTTCAATCTTGGGTGGTAGTTTGGGTGCAATGGCTTGCTTGAGTCTTCAAATTCTGAATTCTCTAAGATTTAGGGTTTTTGTGCTCTCAAATTGCTCTCAAAATTGTAAACTAACCAACCTCTCTCAAAAGAGGGTGAAAGGGAGTATTTATAGAGTTAGGGGACGAAATTAAGGGCCTAGGGGTGCAGCCCAGGCGCCAAAATTGGCCCTGCCAAAAAAATGGGCCTAGCGGCCATCCGGAAGGCAGCATGGGCCAGGGGTTTTCGCTGAATGCTCAGTGGCGTGCCGCTGGGGCTCAGCGGCATGCCGTTGGGCCTAGCGGCTGGCGAAAAGGTCGCCGCTGTCACGCGTGTGCCGCCGGGTCATCAGCGTCAGCCGCTCGACCCGGAGGCGCGCGCGTAACTAGGGATTTTTGACGTTTTGTGCTCAGTAATTTACGAAAAATGCCCTTGGGCTAATCCAGGGGGTTGGGATCGAGCGGTTTTGACCCGAATCCTTAAGACGCGATATCTCTTGATCCGGGAGCCTGATTGAGGCAAGGCCAAAGGCGTTGGAATCCTTACAACAAGGGCTATTCAAAGACTGAGGTTTCAAGGAATTTGGTCTAGATATCCGAGCAATGTCTTTTTCTACTTACGTCCATGTTAATCCTTTACCATTATCATCGGGCTTTGCAGTGCCAGGGGATAAGAACCGATTAGGGTGTCTACAGAAGCCCCCACTTTGGCCGAGCTTGTGAAAGCGAAGGTCAAAATTTTTTGCTAAAAAATGCCTGCAGTTTGTTTTTGAAAATGCTTATGTTAGAGAAAAGATAAAAAGTAAATCCTGACCACCTATGGTCAGGTTACCTACTTTGCGGGTGCCAACGTGATGCTAATTTTAATAGCTTCAACGTCAAAGAGCATTGCGTAGCTTTGCTTTGCGGGTGCCATCGTGACACGAATTTTAATAGCCTCAACGTCAAAGAGCGTTGCGTAGCTCTACTTAAATAATGCATGTGCCTTGCCGATGCAGACGTAAGACTAAATTAATAGTCTCCCATCGAAGAGCTTTTGTTGCTCCCGATGCCTTGCTGTGCTTCAAGAAAGTTATATAATGCCTGTTCCTTGAGAAATTATGGCTGCAAAAAATTAGATTTTGTGTTTGTGCCTGCAAAAATTAGATTTTGTCGGGTTCCTAGGATAGGAAACCGTGCTGCGGGGGCAAAAGAGTCATTTTGGGTGACGTGCTCGTATCTCCCTGGCTTCTAACGGTCGAAAAGGGAAATGCCACGCGGAATTTAAACTCGTGGGCCCTCCCTGTGAGAGGCGGATGAGAAAATAGCCCCAGCGGCCATGCGCCGGACCGCTGGGCACTCAGCAGCATACGCTGAGCTGCGGAGGCGCTTAGAGTGGCTGCCCGACCTGGCTGCCTAGCCGCTGGGGTCTGCGGCTGGGCCGCTGAGCCTAGGCGGCCCTGTACCGGGCAACTGGGCCGGTTCAGTGCTGCGGGTTTGGGTTTCAAAAGGGGGAAGCCGGTTATGTGTCATTTCTTCATGAAAACTTCGAGCCTCTCTCTCTCTAACTCCATTGTTGCCGAATCTTCAATCCTTGCCCATTCTTGCTCAAATTTGCTCCTTTTTGCTTGCATTTGCTTGCTTTTGCATAATCTTTGCATAATTTGAAGTTTATTTTTGATTTCTCATAAATTTGGGGTGAATTTGTGAGTGGGTTTTTGAAACCCTTGGGGAGAGAAAATCCGAAAATCCTCCATCTTTTCTTGTTTGTTCTTGCTTGCTTGTTCATCCTTCTTCCATGGCTCCAAAATTGGGAAAGAGGAGGAGTAAGATGGCCGAGGTGCAGGAGGAGGTCGAAGAGATCGACATTTTCACAAAGGCTTTTCCACCTCATGTGAAGCCTTCAAAGAGGAAGCCTAATGTGGCTTTTCGTCAAGATCGATACACCCGGTCGGATAGGATGCCCGACATGTTTGGGATCGATCGGAATTGCTTTTCCGACCGGCGACTCATTTGAGCTCTCGGGCTTCCAAGTTCGTGGTTAGTCCTCAAACTTTTGAATTCATAGTTTTATGCATTCAATTGGAGTTTATATGCTTGCCTTGGATAGAATTTGTATTTAATTTTTATGCAATTGTCAAGCTTGTAGCACATGTGATCCTGCGCGGCTTGAACGAACTTAGAAACATGCTTAGGATTGAACCTTTGATTGAAATGTGAACCTAAGGGATGCAAACTTTACCATAGGAACCCGATGGGAATTTGAAGGCCCATGGAAACTATGGCTCTTTGGTTAATGTAACGCCACAATTTTAATACCAGTTAATCAGAGTGCGAAAACAATATTAAATAACCCAACTGTGGTACTACAACCAAAGCGCTACCGCCATGCTCACCCGAAGGCAAACACAAGGCAAGGGGTAAAGCAGAAATAAAACAAAAGACAAACTGAACTCCAAAATGAAAGTCGATTTTATAAACTTAGTTGAAATAGTACTATTTTACAAACAACCTCTTTATCCAAATTATCGTTACGCCATCACTAAGATTAACATTTATTACAACAAAGAACTGAAGCGTAATCCACGCCATGCGTATCCTCAAAACATGATCATACACTCGTCCCAAGTTAACATCCAACGACTGCACGTCATCAACATGCATGTGCAAGTGTAGATATGGATATGCAAAGAACACAGAAAACAGAAAATTAGCGGAAGCTAAGTAACAACACTCCACCTTGTCAAATGCAAGGTTTATGTTTTAAAATACATATAGCACTTCACAGATAGTAATATTAATAATAATAATAATAATAGTAGGTAATATAGATAATAATACACATATAGTATCTTAGATACGTTCTCCTTTAAAGGAATTGTCTTTCTGTCTTTCACTGTCTTTTCTGTATTTTACTGTCTTTTTATCTTTTTTGGATTATGTTAGCTCTCGCAATACTGTTAGCTGGTATGGGAGATACACGACCAAGTTTACTTCCCTTGGCAGGAGATCACCTCATATCATATTCACATTTCTGGCTATCGCCATATCATAATTTCTGTATCAATATATAATAATGCGCGTGCAACGTGTACACCAGAAACCGTCGAATGGCCCTTTTGGAGGTCATACCACAAATCAAAGAACAATCTCAATCTCAACTCATACTCATACTTATGCATATTTGCATAACTGAATCATTCTCAATACTTTCTGTGTTATATCATTCTCATACTTTCTGTATACGTACATATTTGTACTTACTTTCTGTATACATTCTCATACTTCTCATATACTTTACGTAGCTTTATAAAGTCTTAGATAAGTATTTCAATGACTTTATCTTCCTTATTTCATTTCATTACTTTGCTGTATTTTCTGTATACATCTCACATACATCATTCTCATAATTCGCATATATACTCATATAGCTCAATAATCATATACTTCACATAGCTCCTGATATAACATGCTTAATTCGCACTTAGCATATAATTCTCATGTTTAGCACTTAGCACATAGCTTCACATACTTTATCACTTAGCATATATTTTGTTAAATAGTTATAGATAAGGGGAAAGCGATGGACATGCACTTACACTTACAAACGCTCCCAAAACGCTAAAAAGACTTTTTAATCCTTTTCCACTCTAGATTTAACACCTATAATAATTCTCTATATTAATAATCTAAGTAATACTCCTCACAAATTAACCAAACTAAAAGTACTCTTCCTGTTTCTTTTACACATGCATTCGGCCAAGCAAGGCAACACAAACAAGACAATTTTCTGAATTTCTACTTTAACTCATAATCACCATATCTTATTTCTAAAATCGTCCCTTAATTAATAAATCAATTTCACTAGATATAATCCACATGCAATCATTCGAAAATAATATAAAATTCACCCATATCACTTATACATGCTCAAAATCATAGATCCACTAACTAACATACTTTTCTTAATTAAATACTTTCGGCCATTATTAACAAATAAACAATAATTAATCTAACTTGATTTATATAATCATTATTCAACATGCAATAATTATCACAAACTCATACTTAATTAACCTTTATAAGAGTCCGAAAATCACATGCTTTAACATAACTTAATTAATCTAGCTTAATCCCTTCTTAAGCATACTTTCGAAAATAACAAACTTATTTCATACATAGGTTCGAAACTCATAATTCACACATCAATTAACATACTCTTTTATAGCTTAATCTTTCTAGGTGATTTACTCTCACAACAATAACTATTAAAACTATAGCAAAGTCATCTTCTATGCATAATCTTTCTTAAGTGATTTAGAAGAGAGTTTGGGGAATAAAGATACGAATATACACCTTAGTATTCTTCCCCTAAATTCGGCCTTGAAGGTCCAGGATCCGACGTTTGTTGTAAATCTTCCAAAGGTTCTTGGTTCGAAAATGATTAAGTGAAGGACAACAAGGACACAAAGTCAAGGAATGAATATACAAGCTCATAACCGAATAGAATTGTGTAAGAATAAGTGTTCAAGCTTTGTTACCTTATACTTTAGAGATTAGTCTTAGCTTTCTCAAACTCTAATGGCTTCCCAAGAGATTTAGAGTAGTAAAGATTGTTTCAGAGAATATGAGAAAATGTTTGTGTTGTTGCTGATATGGTGGCCGGTTAGGGAGAGAAAACAAAAGGAATAAAGTGTTCTACCTTTTGCTCAAAAGAAATCAATAACTAGTGAACTTAGATCAAACGTATTTTGAGAAGAGAAATGAATCATTAGAAGGAATATTTGGCTAGATTATTTTCTCAAATGAATTTGCCAAGTATGCTTGACTATGTTCAAGAATTACTATGCACTTCTTTTATTTAGTGACCAAGGTGAGAAAGAATTGTCATGAATTGTCTAGAGAATTCCAAAGGATGCAATTGCTGAATTTTGATGGGTTACAAGTGCAATTGGGCTCGGGTTTGGAAGAAAAAAAGAACCGGGCTTTGGCCCACAAACCGAACACACAAACCCACAAAACCGAGACCCGATTTCATGTACTAGCTTGACCCAAAACAAATAAATAATACCAAATTGGTATAACATGCACAGTTAAGCTAATTAAGTGTCATTAGTCACTAAGATATAATTATTAGCACTAAGCGAGTTTAATTAGCAAGTAAACAAGTTTAAAATTTTTCGTATATTACCGTCTTCCCTTCTTAAAAGAAGTTTTGTCCACGAAACTTGGGCAAACTAACCTTCAAACAGATGGGGATAACGCTGTCTCATATCATCCTTAGATTCCCAAGTAGCTTCTTCTACCGTCTGACTTCTCCATAAAACTTTAACCAAAGGTGAGACTTTATTCCTCAAAATTCTATCCTTACGATCTAATATCTGAACTGGTTGTTCCTCATAACTCAAATTCTGTTCTACCCTTATGGGTTCAGATTCAATCACATGCGACGAGTCATAAACATAGTTACGGAGTTGCGACACATGAAAAACATTATGCATATTTGCCAATTCCGGCGGCAAAGACAAACGATAAGCAACTTCTCCGATTCTCTCCAAAATCTCATAAGGACCAATAAACTTCAGACTAAGTTTCCCTTTCTTCCCAAATCGCTTAATACCTTTCAGAGGAGATACTTTGAAAAGAAATTTATCACCAACATTAAACTCTAAAGGTCTCCTTCTCTTATCTGCATAACTCTTTTGACGATCTTGAGTTGCTTTCATTTTCTCTCTAATTACTCTCACTTGTTCCATTGTCTCATGTACCATATCAGGACCCAAAAGCATAGTCTCACTTATGTCATCCCAACACAAAGGACTTCTACATTTCTTACCATACAAAGCCTCATAAGGTGCTTGTCCAATACTCGAGTGATAACTGTTATTATAAGAAAACTCAATCAACGGCAAATGTTTCTCCCATGATCCTTGAAATTCCATAACACAAGCTCGTAACATATCCTCAAGCGTCTGAATAGTTCTCTCAGTCTGTCCATCAGAACTAGGATGATAAGCTGAACTAAAATTCAATTTCGTCCCAAAAGCCGATTGTAACTTTTCCCAAAAATGCGATAAGAATCTCGTATCTCTATCAGAAACTATACCCATAGGTACACCATGTAATCTCACTATTTCTTTCATATAAGCTTCTGCCAACTGAGTCATACTCCAAGTATCTTTAATAGAAATAATTCTCGCAACTTTAGTCAATCTGTCCACTATAACCCACATAGAATTCAATCCTTTAGTCGTAGTAGGCAATCCAGTCACAAAATCCATAGAAATTGACTCCCATTTCCACTTAGGTATCTCTAAAGGCTAAACCAGACCTCCTGGTCGCTGATGTTCACTTTTCACTCTGTGACATACTAAACATCTCTCCACAAATCTTGCAACATCACATTTCATACCTTTCCACCAAAAATACTGTCTCAAATCACGATACAACTTATTACCTCCTGGATGAACTGAATACGGGGTATTATGCGGTTCTGCCAAAATCTTTTGTCTCAAATCTCTATTCCTAGGTACACACCATGTACCTTTAAATCTCAAACTACCATCCTCATGTTCCTCAAAACCTTTTGCTCTACCTTCTCTCAAAGCTTTTCTTAACTACAAAGTCCTATGATCATTCTCTTGCAAAATCCTAATTTCCTCAAACAAAGTTGGTCTAACTGTAAGAGCATTAAGAACTAACTGAGTCTCTCCTTCTTTCACAACTTCCAAGTTCAATCTCTGAAAATCCTTAAGTATCTGGTCAGGAATTACCATAGCAGTATTAACTGAATGCTTAGTCTTCCTACTAAGTGCATCTGCAACTACATTAGCTTTTCCCTCATGGTACTTAATCTCAATGTCATAGTCCTTCAATAGCTCAAGCCATCTCCTTTGTCTCATATTTAATTCCTTTTGAGTAAAAATATACTTTAAACTCTTATGATCAGTGTAAATCTTACAAACAAACCCATAAAGATAATGTCTCCAAATCTTAAGTGCAAAGACAACAGCGGCTAACTCCAAATCATGAGTAGGATAATTCACCTCATAAGGTTTCAACTGTCTCGAAGCATAAGCCACAACTTTCCTATTCTGCATAAGAACACATCCTAATCCATTCTTCGAAGCATCACTGTAAATCTCATAGTCTTGTCCATCAACAGGCATAGTCAAAACAGGGGCAGTAGTAAGTCTCTTCTTAAGCTCTTGAAACGCTTGCTCACATTTATCATTCCACACAAACTTAGTAGTTTTCCTCAAAAGATTAGTCAAAGGCTGGGCAATCCTCGAAAAGTTCTCAACAAACCTCCGATAATAACCTGCCAAACCTAAGAAACTTTGAAACTTCACCAACATTAGTAGGCTTAGACCAATCCTTAACAGCTTTAATCTTTCCTGGATCAACTGAAATACCATCCTTAGTAATTATATGACCTAAAAATGCAACTTCTTCCATCCAAAACTCACATTTAGAAAACTTCCCATACAAATGATGTTCTCTTAAAATCTCAAGTTCTTTCCTCAAATGCTCAACATGCTCATTTCTAGTCTTAGAATAAAACAAAATATCATCAATAAAAACAACAACAAACTGATCGAAATAAGGCTGAAAAGTACGATGCATCAAATCCATAAAAGCGGCTGGTGCATTAGTCAACCCAAATGGCATCACAGTAAATTCATAATGTCCATAACGCGTCCTAAAAGAAGTTTTAGGAATATCCTCTTTCTTAATCCTCAAGTGATGATAACCTGATCTCAAATCAATCTTAGAAAATATTCTAGCTCCTCTCAACTGATCAAACAAGTCATCAATCCTAGGCAACAGATACTTATTCTGAATCTTAACCTTATTAACCTCTCTATAATCAATACACAACCTCAAACTTCCATCTTTCTTACGTACGAATAACACTGGAGCGCTCCAAGGGGAAACACTAGGTCTAATATATCCTTTCTCTAACAAATCCTCTAACTGAGTTTTCAATTCTTTCATCTCTGCTAGTGCCATACGATAAGGTGCCTTAGAAATAGGTGTTGTGCCAGGGACTAAGTCTATAGTAAAATCAATAGCTCTCCTAGGCGGCATACCAGGTATCTCATCCGGAAAAACATCAGGTAACTCACTAACAACAAGTATCTTATCCAACTCATTCGACTTCGGCGTATTATCACTTACTAGGCACAAATAAACTGGGTAACTTTTCCTTATCGAGTCGAAATATTCATCGCAGACACAATCTTAACTCACGGTTTAGTCACAATACCCTTATAAGAAATCCTACCACCATTTAGAACCTTAAGCGACACTTTCTACAAAGAACACTCTATACGCGCATGATACTTACTAAGCCAGTCCATTCCCAAAATAACATCGAAATCACTAAGATCAAACTGAATCAAATCTCCCGGCAAATCAACATTAAGGATGGTAACAGGACAATTCTCATGTAAATACTTGCAAGAAACTTTAGTACCATTAGGCGTAGTGATATCAACATCATACGTAGCAGTGGGTTCTAACTTGTGCTTAGTGACAAATGCAGTGGATACGAATGAATGCGAAGCACCAGAATCAAACAGAACAAAAGCAGGAAATGATTGAACTTGAAAAATACCAGTCACAACATTAGGATCACTTTCAGCTTTAGCACGATTCATAACAAAGATCCGACCTTGATTGCCACGATTATTAGTAACTCTAGCACTTGCAGCTTGACTAACTGAAACAGTAGGTGCAGGCTTAGGCACAGAACTCACAGCTGGCAAATTACGGTTAAGATTCACAGTAGGTTGAGAAGCACGGGTTTGATTACTAAAATTTCCAACAAAACTCCCAGCTGGTCTAACTTGCCCACGACTCCTACACTCACTAGCTTTATGACCCGGTTTCTGACAAATATAGCAAATAATCAAGCCTCCAGCACAATTCCTACCCGGGTGCGATCTACCACACCTATCACAAACATTGCCCCTCTTCGCATTAGACTGCGGACCATTAAATCTCCTCTGATTACCTCCATTATTATTATTAGGTCGAAATTGAGTAGACATAGTCGAAGCACCATCATTCCTAAACTTCCTTGGTCCAAAAGAACTCTCATTTCTATCATCTCTCGCTCTCTTCCCAAGTATTGCATTTCTCTTATCAAATATCCTCTCCATATTAATAGCTCTGTTATACGCTTCCTGAAAAGTAGACGAAGAACCTGCCACTAACTCCTGTAACTTCCAATTCAAACCATCCTCAAACCTTTCCATTCTCTCTTGATCATCCATAACTAAATGTCCTGCAAACCTCGACAACTCATTAAACTTAGCAGTATATTCCGTCACAAACATCTTATCTTGCCTCAACTGCTCAAACTCTTGCTGTTTCCTTCTTCTCAAAGACCTAGGTTAATACCTCTCTCTAAGCTTAGTCTTAAACTTATTCCAATTAAACTGAGGATCTGCTTTATAAACTGTTTTCACCATCTTCCACCAACTATCTTCTTCTTCCCTCAAATAATACTGGGCACAACTAATCCTCAAATCATCTGGACTACCTACAACCTCAAAAAGTTTCTCCATGTTCCTAATCCAATTCTCAAGCAAGGTTGGGTTCGCACTACCATCATAAACAGGCGGTTGCAAAGCTGCTATGTTCTTAAACAACAAGGCTTGGGGATCACCTTCTTTCTCTTTTTTTTTTTTTTCCCCTTTATATTTATCTTTCTCCTGGGCTTTAATTCTCTCTAATTCCTCAAACTGATTCTTAACTGTAGTCCCAAAGAATTTACACAAGTTCTCCATTGACTCCAAACGCTTTTCTGGGGTTTGGTTATCCGTTTCTAAGGTCGTTATGGTTTCAGGTACATGTGTTGTTTCAGGCATATCTGATTGTGTTTCTTCTTCCGACATTATGGTTGACTTTCTAATGTATAAACAAACTATTAAAGCAAAGGTATAGACCACAAAAATTCAGAATTAAGGTTTCCACTTAGCATTTAAACGAACAAATTCAAATAACTTGAAACATGCACTTTAGATCACCATTTCACGTAACACAAAGCAATTTGAGTAGATTTGTCATACACACTTGTCATAAACAACTTAGACACGCATAATTATACATTAGTGCATCGATAGCAAAGCATACAAAGTTAGAGAAGTTATATTACAAACCAAGACGTTCTAGTTTTCCTACCTAGCTCTCCAAGGATACGGTTAAGCCATCTAACCCCAAAAGACAAAAAGGTACGGGCTAAGGCCTCCCAAAACATCCTCCCGGGCTGATCAACATCTAAACCAAATATATTACAACTTCTACTACTACTAATCAACTCAAAACATAACCAAAATTGGAGGGAATATGGGTAACATAAAAATAAGCATTGTTTAGTACTATAAATCTAACTGCTACTTAACAAGTCCATCCAACTACTTTCATCATCACCACTACCACTTCCGTCACTAGGGCTCTTAGAATTCCTTCTCTTAAGTCTTTAATCTGAATCGGTGCTAACATCCCAACTTAAAACCAGAACTAAAACTAGAACTCGAACTATCCGCAGGCAGTTTAGGGCCAATCAAACCATTATGTAACACCCCCGAATTCGCAACGATTTCCTGGGAACTATCGACCGTTGTTGTGCACGACTCGACACCGCTGAACCGTCCCGAAACCGGGGGAATGTCACTGCAACATTTATCACTAAGGAGTAAATGCTAAGTAGAAAGAAAGACTAGGCATCAAAAGGAGCTTACTAAGGAACTAAACAAACTAAACAGTTAATATCAGAGTTGTCTATATAGTGAGCTAAAACCATTAAACCAAATTTATTACAACTTGCCTTCAAAGGGCTAAATCCAATAAAAATAATCCCATGACCTATCTTAACAGAAACAGTTCTAAAAATCGACGCCAACTCTACCTTCCAAGCTGTACGCCCTCAATCAACTAAAACTGCACTTTGGTTTCCGTGATGGAAACAAAATACAGAAGAAAAGAAAAGAAACAAAAGAGAAACAAAAATCAGATAAACTGAATAAACGTCATTCGTACCTAGTAAAAACATTTCGCAAACCTTACCTGAGGTTTTAGAAGAATCATTGAAATTCACTTGCATACGCACATAAGCATATAATCAAGCATACGCACAACGACATTCTTTTACATACAATTCTTGTATAGTGATCATACAAAATACGACATAGACAATTCGTCTTGATTAGAGAGATGTAAGAGAGCGAATAGAACAGCGATTACCCATACTGTTCAACGAAGATACAATCACGCCATGGACTTAATGACTCTAGTGTGCACACTACCTCTAGTACAATTACACAAGCTTAGAGGACTTAATAAATGGGGAATGATCCGTCCCAGACACACTGCTAGGTGTCCATAAGTAACTTGGGAATCACTCATCCCTTGAACTACACCATTAGGTGCAATCCCGATTGCTCGACTACTCCTAGGGATCCATTCGGAGTCTTACTCTCATTTAATTCAATTCACATAATTTGCATTGGTTGACATAAGTGATACTACGAGACCACGACTTACTAATTCATTTAATGCTCTTGACAATGAATAGTAAATAACGACGATAATGATAATTCAATACGATGAGAATTAAACATGCTTTAATTCAATAACGACGATAATTCAATAATGATGACAAGTAATGTCTAGCACAATTTCGGCATCACTTTGGCAGGGTAATATGATATCCAAAAATTCACAAATCACCAAAGACATTCAACGATAATATATAGGTGCTCACTAGCACTCAATAATACCCATACCAATTAGCATATAATTAATAGCATAATAATATTAATAATTCGCTATTCAACAATTGTCCAATAATCATCATATGGACTAATTAATTCCCAAAACATTCTAACATCAACATGCTAATTATAACTCATATTTACAGCAGTGAATCATGCTTAATAACTTCATAATAACGACGATATAATTTAATCATGCTTTGCATATTAAATTCACAACAAATTCCCAATTAGCACATAACACATCAAAATAGTTTTGATGGGGCTTTGGAAGAAGGTAGGCATGAGCGATCACCACTAATACGCTACCAACAGTAAGTATGCTCCAACCAATCGACAATAATCACGCTTGCTCGTTAGGTCCTAATTAAAGACAATTACCGAATCAGTATTGCTTAAATACGAAAATACAAACAGTAACGAAATCTCAATCTGATATTTTATTAAACTCTTTGATTTATTTCAACCAGTCTAGGCTTTTGAAAATCCAAATTTCGATTCCGAATGAGTGCAGAAAAATAAAAGCATTTAATCGAAAATACTGAAAATCGAATTAATAATTACGAAAAATATAAAAACGAAACCCTAACTTCAAAACTAGGTCTAGGCCACGGGTACCCATGCATGGGGCCCATGACCCGACCCTTCATCACCACCACCACCCACTGGCCACCATGGCCGGTGGTGGTGGTCGCCGGAGCTCCGGCGAGGAGGAGAGAGAAAGAGAGCGAAAGAGAGAGACGAACGAGAGAGAGAGCGGGAGAACGAGAGAGAGGGAGTAGGTGGCTGGGCCACCCGCCAGTCACCACCTGGGCGTCAGCCCGGTGACCCGGCGGTGGTCCGTCGACCGAGCGGCCGCGCGTGAGGCCGCTCGAAGGAGGAGTCTCGCGGAGAGGGAAAGAGAGAAAAAGAAAGAGAAAGAGAGAGAGGAGAGAGAAGAGATTACCAGCGTGAGGAGGTGGCACCAGCGGTTGTTTCTCCGGTGGGCAGACCGAGGAGAGAGAGAGAGCCGATGAGGAGAGAGAGGAGAGAGAGAGAGATTGCTTGAGGCTTTTGGCTCAGTTTGCAAAACTGATCAACTGTGTCACCTTTTCCTTATATAGGCTCTCAGTCAACCCAAATCAAATACTAGTAGGTTTAGGAATTAATTGAATAATTTTCTGATTTAAAAAGCTAATTAAAGCTAATTAAAACAATATAAATAATTCTTATTCATATATAAAATATTTAAATTAAACTCCTCAAAATTAATAAATGCAATTTATGAAAGTCCCATTATTATGGCTTTAATTGAATAAATCGAATCCTTAAATGAATATACGATTTAATCTCCGAAACTATTTATAATCCACTTATAATACGATTTAATTTCCGAACTATTTATAAATCATTTATAAATCGATATAATAATTATAGAAAATATTGGGGTATCACATTCTACCCTCCTTAAAAGAAGTTTCGTCCCGAAACTTGACACATGAAGTAATCACTTCCCAAAGCAAAACGAGTTTACCTATACGAAGGTATAAAACAATTTCTAGGACACTAACATATGCAAGATGAGCAAGTACGATCGTGATTCTAAGTTGACTAGCATCACTACAAAAAAACCTATTTTTAACGACAAAAATCGTTGCGAAAAATTGAAAATCGTTGCGAAAAATATTTTTCGCAACGACTTTTATCGTTGCATTGTCGTTGCGTGTGATTGCGTTACAAAAGAATAACACAACGACTTCAGTCGTTGCGATAAATATATTTTTACAACGACAATGATCGTTGCTATACATATGTCGTTGCGATACTTGGCTTCATTCATTTTCAAGCTAGACATATATTGCAACAATTGTAGTTGTTGCAAAATGCATTTCCAGCAATTTTTCTCATTGTAAATTGCAACAAGAATGGTCGTTGCTATATATATTTTATAAATTAAAAAAAAAAACCGTATGCACAATTTTAATTCCAGCTTTAATGCTGCATAATAAGAGTTCAAAAAAATTCTAATATTATTAATGTAATATAAAAAGTACATACAATTCCCATAAAAAAAAGTACATAACAATATATCTCAATCTATGTCCAAAAAATCACATTTGAAACAACCAAGTCAAAAACTCATAAAAGTCTATTGGAGCTTCACTTTTTTTTATCTCTGTAGCTTCTAGGACGTCCTTGCGCTGCAAACCTGCAACAAAAATTGATGATTAACCATCTGCATACAACATATTTCGGTAATCTTATATAGCTTTACTTATCATTACAGGGTCAACTCGACTTAACATAACATTAAAACTCTCCAAACAGATGTCAAACATGTGAATATTGTAGTTTGAAGCACATAAAATTTGCTTATATCGAGCTTGCTTTGGTTCCCAAGTGGTAATCTTTACTTTCTTTTGCATTACACCATTTCAGTAAGCAAATATAGCTTTAATCATCATGGGCATCTCATCAACATATGCTTTAATCCCATGAACTCCCATTACTGAGGTCTGAATTCAAAATGAAAACAGCTTATTAACATAAGAAACTGTACAAGTCCAAGCCAATTACTGTAAATTAAAGAGCATGTTGAAAATGCATGCAGATACTTAAAACAGTACCTTATCCCAAGAAAGTGCTTCAGATTCAGCACTCTTTAGTACTTAGGTAATTCTATCATATGTTTCAGGGAGAAATCTTTGATCTCGACACTTAATCCTCTCATCACAGTTGCTACTTAGTCAATCAAGCCTGACCTACCAGATAAAAGCTCAAACCGACTAGCCAAAAAAAAAAAAAAAAACTCAAAAGTTCAAAGCAGAACACAAAGTAGTGTACAACCAAAGTAGCGAATTCAGGTCTGAACCTCAGTATTGGTATTTGACTTCCTTCAATGCACCTAAGCTCTTTTAACCAGATTTAAGTAATCTAGACAACAGCAAAAGTACACAAAATCAGCTCACAAATATCAGGAACTTACCAACCAAAGTGCTTTAAAACTCATCCTACCTAGGTTACTTTAAATCCCCACATGGTGCACTGATTTTAGTCTGTCAAGCCCTTTTTGCCTGCAAAAATCATGCTAAAACAGTTCAGAGACAGCTATGATATTCAACTACCTTACAAAAGACTGGAAATCACCAATTTTGCCCCCTAATATCACCTTGGAACAAGCCTCTGTTCAGCTACCTTGGTTAGTTTACTAATCAAGCAGGAATCATAAAGTAAAGTCTTAGCTACTGCAAGGGCATGCTCTTTCACTCTAAGCCTTTCAACTTGCATATTTGAACCAAGTCTCAAACTAGATTACAGATTCAGATTGGAACAATAAAAAGAACTCGATTGAAGCTCGTAAAAATTTATCTTAAGTAGTGTACAATGATTCTCATTTTTCAACCTGAATCCCCTTTTCGTTCATTGTACGTCCAGCCTCTTGGCAAGCAAAACACCTCCTGATCAGGTCAGAATTATGTCCTCAAAAACAGAATGTAAATTCCAGTATTCTTGTCACACATACAGCATAGAATAGATTTGCTCAATGCCCAAAGAGACCAAATTTATAGCTAGATTTGCTTTTCCTTTGGATTCATTAATACCGGAAAAGCATGCTAAAATCAAAGGTGCCAACAGCCAAGAGTAATACCATGCTCTTATATACTATTTCTATCCTTAACCAATCATTATCTAATATAAGATTTCTAGCATGCTACAGAGTAGTATAATTAAACATGTTCTAAACATGTACAGGTAAGATTCTTACCTTAGCCTCAAAGGTAAAGTCAAGAAGAATGTCCACAGCTTTTCTATCTTGAAAAAAAATAGGAGTACCTGAACAAATTGCATTCTAGGTGTATTAGTCTTTCGTTTTGGTAATGAATACCCATATTTCTTACCAAACGAAGAAAAAGAACTCATAAAACAAGTGTTAGCTGAACTCCTCTGATTCCCCACTTTAGTGCTCACTTTTCTTTGTGCCCTAAGCCACACATCATGAAAAAAAATCAAATTGAGACAATGAATAATAACAGAATGTAAATGGTTTGTTTTTTCCAATTTCAGAAGACTTTGAGTAGAACAATACCATCAATTTTTCGTGTTCCATGAGCGACAAAAAAGACATAAAGCTGTACAGTATTAAACATTCGCTTCACAAGCTGGAATGACTGAAAAACACAGTCCAGAAACTTAAAAAGCTTTTGAAAAAAAGAAAATAAGAAGCAACCTTTAGAGCTATGGACCTTCTCAGTGCAAACCATTGCTACCATTGTGGACTCTTAGAAAAAACTACACTTCCTCCCCTGTACGGCTGTACCTAAAGCACAGACCAACAAAACTGTCAGAAATCTCAGATATTCAATTAAACAAAATGAACTCAGATGATCCAATTGATCAAAGAAATTGGCAGCTATGGTTTACAGGAACTGAAAATAAGATCACAACCACTTACTTTACATATCTTTAGCTAAATGGTTCTACATGACCTTTCAATGAACTAGAAATTACCACTATACATATACAATTTTCCTCTTATCACCTACAAGGCTAGAACCATACTTTATACTCTCCCAAATCTGGGCAAGGCGAAATGCACTTGACCCCTTCTCCAAATTCAAAACATATACCAATATATATTTCAGTACATTAAAGAACTTTTAAAGGCAGATTTTCAATTAGCAATGAATTTTGAATATCCTTTTCCCTTAAAAGAATGAGGAGAAGCTTGGGTCTCGATCACAGGAGATTCCACCAACAAATTATTATGATACACTTACAGTCTTAAACAAATTCAACCCATATCTAGCTAAATTCACCCAATTAATAGGCTTTTTTTTTATTACAAAAAACATCACTCAATAGACAATATAAAGTCATTCTCAGTGAAGAAAACAAGTGTAATCCAAATTCCCAAACTTCTGCAGATCAATTTCTAACTTGAACATAATTTAACTCTACTGAACAAAATAGGGTTTAATGTTACCTCTTCTACTAAATAATGCATAAATTACACTTGGAATCACTAAATTACAATTTTAGATTCTGAAAATTCAATTACCTAAACCCTATCATAAGTTATGAAACTAACGTTCAATATATAACTCAAACCTCAACATGAATCGAGAAGTACTACTCATAATCGTATTTTTAGGGTTTTATGGGAAAAAAATACCTACTTCCAGGAATCGATTACGCTCCAGCCCACAACCATATATGTTCGTTGTCCATAAACTAACTCCACGGATCTGAGAATGGAGACTTATCTGAGAGGGTTTAATTACAGCTTGGCTGATATGAGAGGTACAACCGATGATTCTTTTATCTTCGGCAATGGCGCACGGGTTGAACAAGAAGCAAAAGATGAAGAAGAAGAAGAGAGAGAATTGATGTAGGTTTTGATCTAACTGGTTTTGGTTTCGGGATTGGAACGGACTGGGATTGTGGATTTCTGGGTGTTGGGAAGACTAAGGAGTAAGTAGAGAGAATCGGAAGAGTGAAAGGGGAGAGAGAAATTGGATTGAGATTTGAGGCTGAGCGAAAAAAGGTTGAGTAGACAAGTAGTACTATTTCCTTCGTTTTTCACCCAAAAAAATTCACGGTTTTTTAATTTATTTTTTATTTATTTTTCGCAACGACCGTCTTCGTTACCGTATACGGGAGTTATCTTCAGCAACGACCCATTGTCGTTGCACTAAATATGCCGAATGATTCGCAACAACTACTGTCGTTGCAAAATATAGTTTCTATGTACTGCAACGACTATTGTTGTTGCAAATGATGATTCCCAAAATTTCAATTCGGTCCGCCAAGTTTTTGGGTGGGGGGAAATGAAATTTTCGTTATTCGAAACAATTATTCGTAACGACAAGTCTGAGTCGTTGCCATAAACATTTATCGCAACGACAAATTTATGTCGTTGCGATAAACTCGTTGCCATAAATGATTTTTCTTGTAGTGCATGCACCATGCAATGCTTGAACATGCAATTCGTGCAAAGCGATAAACAAAATGAAATTTTGAGGCGTAACATTCTACCCTCCTTAAAAGGAGTTTCGTCCCAAAACTCAAGTGGGACTAGTACCTTCTAGGAAGAGGTCTGGATACTTCTCGCGCATCATGGATTCAGCTTCCTATGTTGCTTCCCCTTGACCTTGTCGAGACCAAACGACTTTGACGATCGGAATAGTCTTTGTTCGAGTTGAGCGCTCTTTGCGGTCCACTATCTTGATAGGACGCTCTTCATAAGTAAAACTTTCATCGAGATCGATCGTTTCAGGTTGAACGACATGAGTTGGATCATGTACGTATCGCTTCAACTGAGAGACATGAAACACACTGTGGACTTTTGCAAGTTCCACAGGTAAAGCTAATCGATAAGCAACCTCACCAATCATTTCCAGGATCTCGTAAGGACCAATGTAACAAGGACTTAACTTCCCCTTACGACCAAAACACATGACACCTTTGGTAGGAGATACTCGCAAAAGTACCTTGCTTCCTACCTCAAACTCTCCAGGTCTACGACCTCTATCTGCGTACGATTTCTGGCGATCTTGAGCACTACGCATCTTTGCTTGAATCACTTTGACTACTTCGACGGTCTGCTGGATCATTTCTGGACCCAAAACTGCAGTTTCACTAATGTCGTTCCAACAAACTGGCGATCTACACTTCCTACCATACAATGCTTCATATGGTGCTCGATCAATGCTTGAATGATAGCTATTTTTGTAAGAAAACTCGATCAACGGAATGTGAGTATCCCACGAGCCTTGATACTCGAGAGCACACGCTCGAAGCATATCCTCCAAAGTCTGAATCGTCCTTTCCGTCTGACCGTCAGTCGCAGGATGAAAAGCAGTACTGAACTTCAATTTGCTTCTAAAAGCTTCTTGCAATTTCTGCCAAAAATGAGATAGAAATCTCGAGTCTCTATTTGAAACGATATCCTTTGGAACACCATGAAGTCTCATGACTTCCTTGACGTAAGCATCCGCTAGCTTCTCCATTTCCCATGTGTCGTTCATTGGGATGAATCTCGCAACTTTCGTCAAACGATCCACAACTACCCAAATGGCGTTGTTCTTCTTCTGTGTCAATGGTAAACCCATGACAAAGTCCATTGAAATTGAATTCCATTTCCACGTAGGGACCTCAAGCGATTGTATCATTCCACCAGGTCTCTTGTGTTCGATCTTGACCTTCTGGCCCGTCAGACACTTAGCCACGAATTCAGCGACACCTTTCCACCAGAGCATTTGGCGAAGGTCTTTGTAAAGCTTGTCTCCACCAGGATGTACAGAATAAGGTGTATTGTGAGCTTCACCCAGAATCTGACTCTTGATCTCCGTGTCATTTGGCACACAGACACGATCATGAAATCTCAAGACACCGTCTTGACCAATAGAAAAGTCCTCGGATTACCCTCGTCCTTGTGGCGTAGAATCCGTTGAAGATCCTCATCTGTACTTTGTTTACCCTTAATCTCATCGAGTAAGGTTGGTCGAACTGACATATGTGCTAAGGTACATTGAACGTCACCTTTGAGCAGAATCTCCACGTCAAGACTCTGTAAGTCACGAATGATCTCCCTTGGAAGTACTAAAGCAGTGTTCAACGTATGACGAGTCTTTCTACTCAAAGCGTCAGCTACCCGTTAACTTTCCCTTCGTGATACTGTATGTCGATGTCGTACTCCGTCAATAACTCTAGCCATCTTCTTTGTCGCATATTCAATTCCTTTTGTGTGAATATGTACTTGAGACTCTTGTGGTCCGTAAACATCTTGACAGAAGAACCATAGAGATAATGTCTCCAAATCTTCAAAGCAAATACGACAGCAGCGAGCTCTAAGTCGTGAGTAGGGTAATTATCCTCGTGCTTCTTCAGTTGTCTTGAGGCATAAGCCACTACCTTACCATGTTGCATCAAAACACAGCCTAAGCCATGCTTAGACGCGCCACTATAGACTTCGTACCCTTCAATTCCCAATGGAAAAGTCAAAATCGGCGCGCTTGTAAGACGTTTCTTCAACTCTTGAAAAGCAGCTTCACACTTTTCCGACCACACGAACTTCGTCGTCTTTTTCATCAAGTTTGTCATAGGCTGCGCTATCTTGGAAAATCCTTCCACAAACCTACGATAGTAACCAGCTAACCTAAGAAAACTTTTAACCTTGGTCACGCTCTTCGGTGCGGACCAGTCCATAACAGCTCTAATCTTTTTCGGGTCGACAACAACTCCACTCTTAGACACCACATGTCCTAAGAAGGAAACAGTTTCTGACCAAAACTCGCACTTCGACAGCTTGGCGTACAACTGATGTCGTCTCAAAATCTCCAAAACGGTTCACAAGTATTGCTCGTGCTCATCAGCGTTCTTCGAATAGACCAAAATATCGTTAATAAAGACAACTACGAACTGATCGAGATAAGGCTGGAACGTATGGTTCATCAATTCCATAAACTTCGCAGGTGCGTTCGTCAACCCAAAAGGCATCACCGTGAACTCGTAGTGTCCATACCTTGTCCTAAATGCGGTCTGTGCAATGTCAGGCTCGGAAATCCTGAGTTGATGATATCCTGAACGTAGATCGATCTTGGAGAAAACAGTCGCTCCACGAAGTTGGTCAAATAGGTCGTCAATCCTCGGAAGTGGATAACGATCCTTGATCGTGATCTTGTTCAACTCTCGGTAGTCTATGCACAGTCTCATACTACCGTCCTTCTTACGTACGAACAGAACAGGAGCATCCTAAGGCGATACACTCGGGCATATGTATCCCTTCTCCAGTAGTTCCTCGAGTTGCCTTTTTCAGTTCTTTCATCTATGCAGGAGCCATACGATACGGAGCTTTCGAGATCGGAGCAGAACCTGGAGCTAAGTCAATCGTGAAGTCGATAATGCGGTGTGAGGCATTCCTGGAATCTCGTCTGGAAAGACGTCAGCGTACTCCGAAACAACTGGAATAGGTTTTGAAACTTCGGCTTCTCGACTTGTATCCACTACATGACATAGGCAAATCTCTTCACCTTTAGTCATACACTCCTTTACTTTCATGGTTGCCACTACCTTCAACTTTGGCTTAACCACGACTCCTTTGTAGGTAATCCTCCTACCCTTCGGTCCACGCAATGACACACGTTGTTCAAAGCATTCAATCTTAGCCCTATACTTGGATAACCAATCCATTCCCAAAATCACGTCAAAATCCTTCAAATCCATCGAATCAAATCCGCTGGCAAATCGGAACCAGCTATCCTAATCGGACACTTTTCATACAACGCTTTACAATTAACAATCGTGCCATCTGGCATCCTCATATTTGCACTATACACAGAACTAGGCTCGAAACCTATCTTAGATGTAAAGCTCTTAGAAAGAACAGAGTGTGTTGCACCACTATCAAACAAAACAAAAGCAGGTTGAGAGTTAACGAGAAAAGTACGAGCGATCACATTCGGGTTCGCTTCAGCTTCATTGCGGTTCAGCACATAAACCCTTCCATTCACCCCCCTATTGTTGTTGTTGTTCTGCACAGGGTTGGAAGGTGCGGGAAGTAGTGCTTGATTATTCGCAGCAGGAGCAGCAGTATTGTTGCGGTTGTTGTTGTTGTAACCCCCATTTCCATGGTAGTTACCACCATTTCCGCGATTTGCATTTCCATTTCCACCACGATTTTAGTTGTTATCGCGGTTCTGACCATTGCCGTTCCTTCCACGACTCCAGCATTCAGAAGCTTTGTTACCAGGCTTGTTGCACTCGTAGCATTGAAGTACATCGCCACGACAGTTCTTTCCAGGATGCGTATTGTTGCTGCGACTACAAGGCGTATTCCTCCTAGCTAAGATCGTAGCTCTATGACTATTCGAGTCACGATTCCTTTTCCCGTTGTGGTTCTGACCACCATGGTTGTTGTGATTGCCGTTGTTCGGCCTTGGCCTCTTATCTGCGTCATTCGATTGGGAAGAACTCCCTTCGTCACGTTTATGCTTTCCGAGCAACGAATCACGATGATCCACAACACGCTCTTGGTTCAAGGCTTTCTCGTAAGATCCTTGGAACGTCGGCGAGTTTCCCATAACATAACGCTGAATATCCCACTTCAGGCCATCTTCGAACCTCTCGATCCGTTCAGCTTAGGTCGTCACCAAGTTAGGTGCAAAAGCAGCAAGCTCGTTGAACTTTGTTGCGTACTCAGCCACAAATAGCTTTCCTTGATAGATGTTCTCGAATTCCCGTTGCTTCTGGCGACGGACAGCTCTTGGATAGAACCGTTCACGAATAGACTCTTTGAACTCGGTCCACCCATATTCCTCAATGGTGAGTAGATCAGTGCCCACATCGCTCCACCACTTGTTAGCCTCACCCTTCAGGTAGTACGTAGCGGTGTTGACCTTCATGTTGTTGGGCCGATTAGTCGCCCTAAACAATTTCTCGAACTCTATTATCCAATTCTCCAACTTGGTGGGCTCAGAGCCACCCTCAAACGTCGGAGGTTTGAGTGCATTGAAATCCCTAAAGTTGCGCGTCTCAGGGTTCCGCGCGTTGTGATCTTGCTCTTGGCGCTCTAGCTGGCGCGTGATGTGCTCGACCACGTTGGTAAGACCTACTTCTAGTCTCGCGAGTCGGTCGTTGGTTGCCATTATAACAAATCTGAGACATAAAAGAGCAATGGTTGATCACCATTTCAGCAAAATTGGCACATTCGACCCAAATTGAGGTCTCATTAAGAAATATAGGTTATAATTGAAACCAATCTCTTGACATTTAGCAATTAGCATATAAGTTTCAATGATCGACCTTACATTGTAGGTCTAAGCAACATACTTGCTTTGAATGTTCTCAGTTCCCATGCATAATAGTTCGATATGCGATAACAAAGTAGACACATTGGTCTTACACGATTGATAAGTAATAACATTCACAATTCACACATCGAGGCTCCATACTATTTTAGTAGGGCAATAAACAATGACATTTGATTGCATACAATACATGCTTAGCATTTGGCTCACAATTGATACGATGATGCTCAATGAAAATTTCGCCATAACTCCGACATGGATTTCCCATCATGTCTAGGCAATACGAAATAGCATTGTGAAGCTATGAGTCAACCATGCAATTATGTGATAAAACGATCATATAAAACAAATTCTCAACGATATCATATAATCAATTGAAATAGTCTTGCAATGAGACAAATTGCAAGTAAATAGCAATCATAAATATTTGTTGCCTATGCAACTACACCAACATCAAAATTGACCACTTAGGGCCATCACAATAGCTAAAAGTTCAATAAAACTCAAGTAAAACTAATAAGGCAATAATCTAGTTCTACTTGACACCAGCACACATTTTCTTCGCGCTAGAGGACTCGTCATGATCGTCCTTCCTCCTAGGCTTCACCTCCTTGCATGGCGTGTATGGATAAGCATATCCACCGAATTTCTGGGGCATGAAACGTTTCCTAAAATCATCTGCATGCTTGCGCTTCTTGGTCCAGCAGTACTCGCACATACCTTTCGGCGCAGGCACTAGTACGTGGTTCACCTTCCACTTGAACTCGGATAGGCATAACTCAGCTGCGACGCCTCTAAAGCAAAGAGACCATCTCGTACCTTCTCCGTACTTCTTCTCGTGCAAATGACCGCTCTTGGAGACTACATCGTCGTACTTCTCCTTGAGTCCGATCCAAGGATGGATGTTAGGCAGACCAGCTATCAGTAGCTCTACCCATAAGCCTTCATGTAGACTCGTGCGATTCTCGTACTGATAACACTCGATCGTAGTGTAAGCACGTCGTATATAGATACGTATATCCTCCAGCTCAGCATCAGTAGCAAAGAACGACTCCACAGGAGGAGACCAATTTACAGCAGGAGTAGGTGCAGCAATAGGTGCAGGAGTGAGGGAGTAGATTGGAGTATGTTTTACAGGTTGTTCGATTGTGAAGATCTAGATGGACCATTCAGTTCGAGATGACCAGAAGATTAGTGTTTTCCGTTTAGATTATATTTTCTAATTATTCATTTAGTTGTAATTTGTAAAGCATTAAAGTTTGTTGGTTGTTATTGAGTTTGTAAGGTTTGCCTTGCACTCATTCTATGAGTGAGTGTGGCAGTGATGCTCCAGATTTAGCTAGAAGTCTTCCACTGTCAGTTTGGATCTTTTGTAAAGATTTGTTTTGTTGTAATTGTTGTTTTAAACAGGTTGTATTTAGTAGATAACTTGGGATGTCTATTTACAAAGGAAACTCTGCCCGATTTTTGGCTCGAGTTTATCTATTTTTATTTATTTATTATTTAGAAAATCCGGGGTGTTGCAAATTGATATCAGAGCGGGTTTGGTTTTGGGTGACGCGAGCATCTTAATATGTTTGCGTCGATATTAGTGTCCAGTGTTTGTTGCTTGGTGTCGACCTATGAAATGTGCTATATTCCTATGTGCTCAATGTGCTGTATGTGCTCTTATGCTTACTTGTTGCGTGCTCTATGTGTTATGGATGATATTAATGGGCCCATAACCCACAAGGCTTGATCGTTGCTTGTTTGTGCATACTTCTTTAGTTGTGAGTGATTTTCGGGGTTGAAAATCTTTTTAAGGGGGGTAGAATGTAATACTCCGTATATTTAAAGTAATTTCCGAAAATAATTTGTTATTTTATAAGGTGTCATTTATTTATTTTTGGAGTTGGCTGTATTTATTTGGCTTTTGTGAAAGGAAATGTGTTGGATTTCACTTCAAACTCTTTCACCGCTAATGACCTCTATTAAGTCGGTTAGCCTCGTTTTATTTAAGTCTTGTCTCCTACGCCCATCTTCTTTTTTTCTCTCTCTGTAAACCACGCACACCATCACCATCTTTTTTGTTCTCTGTCACCACCATCATCTTCTTCTTCGTTTTTCTGCTCCCTCTCTGAAAACTGTACAGCTACCCCCTACTACTTTACTGTTGAGAATCGGATTTCGCTGCTCCTTCTCTCTCTTGTTTTCTGGTTGGTCCTTTCTCTTTCCTCTGGTTCGTGTGTGCTTCCCATTGTGTCTGCCATGGATTCCGTTGAACTTCAGGAACTCGAGCGCCGCCTGCTGACGTTCACGCCCAATTGATCCTTTTTCGTGGGTTCAATTTGTGTAAACCCTAAACCCTTATTTGGCTGTTAATTTCTGAATTTCATGATTTTGCTAGTAATTGATCTATGTGTATTCGATTTTCTGTTTATGTTTATGGTTGGAGCAATTAGTTGATCGATTGAAGGGTTTATGGTGCTTAATTGCTTTGGATGTCAATTGGAGAGGTAACCCTTTCTAGTCACTTTGGAGGTGGATGTTAATTTCTCTTTTATATGTTAATGGATGTTTAATTATATGTGTGTGATCTCGATTTCCATATTCTGATTGTCTATGCTAGTGTTATACTTGAATGGCTTTGCGTGTATTGTGCTGTCATGTTGGAACCTCATATAAATTATGGTGATATGACTAAGTAGAATTTAATCAGTATGCTTAGTGGTTTGGATAAATTAGATTAAGGTGACACTACTAATTATAGCTTAAGTATTGAGATATGTTACATAGTTTGCGGTGTTAAGGTGAGACAGAGACCTAAATCGAGAACACTGTTTACTTGGGAAACCGTTCCATGTTATGGAACTTCTACTATGGACCCGAAACTGGTATTTGAGATGAGAATGATCAGTTTATGATTTTGGCTTATAATATATTGATATTGGTTTGAGGCTCAGACGTTGTTAGTTCTTTAGCTCTTGACATGTGGGCAAGTAGCCTAAGCCGTTGACTCTTAGGTGATGAGCATTATTTATGAAAATGTGATATGGTTATGAGAATTGGTCCGAGAGTGGACTATTGAGAGCCTGCGGGCTATATGTTATGAGTTATGGGGCCTATGGCCGAGTTATGAGAATGGTTTTGCATCTGCGGGTTTTACCGCCAGTTCACTTCCTACGTGGTCGAGGCTAGGAGCTAGTGATTGAGAGCAATTGGCACAAATTATTGGGTTTTGAGATACAGATGAAATAGCACATATTAGAATACAACTGAGACTATTTTTGGATTTATGTGACTTCAAGGTCATAGTTGACCTGAGTTGAGATCCTAATGCTTTTATTTATTTTTTGATAGATTGTTTGATTACTCAGCAAAAGCTGATTGGTTGCTTTCTGTGTTACGTGTGTGTGCGTCCATTTTTCTTCAATGGTGGGCCTATGATGAGCCTATGCGATATTCGATTGCATGGGGGAGTAGATTGGAGTATGTTTACAGGTTGTTCGATTGTGAAGATCTAGATGGACCATTCAGTTCGAGATGACCAGAAGATTAGTGTTTTCCGTTTTGATTATATTTTCTAATTATTCATTTAGTTGTAATTTGTAAAGCATTAAAGTTTGTTGGTTGTTATTGAGTTTGTAAGGTTTGCCTTGCACTCATTCTATGAGTGAGTGTGGCAGTGATGCTCCGGATTCAGCTAGAAGTCTTCCGCTGTCAGTTTGGATCTTTTGTAAAGATTTGTTTTGTTGTAATTGTTGTTTTAAACAGGTTGTATTTAGTCGATAATTTGGGATGTCCATTTACAAAGGAAACTCTGCCCGATTTTTGGCTCGAGTTTACCTATTTTTATTTATTTATTATTTAGAAAATCCGGGGTGTTACAAAGGTGCAGCAATAGGTGCTCTGATACCATTTGTAACACCACCGAATTCGCAACGATTTCCTTGGAACATCGACGTCGTTTCCTGTCGATTCGCTATCCGATGAAGCTACGTATTCCGCAGATGGTGTACGATGGGCTAGGGTGCGTGCCCTTTGGTGTGCGGTCGTCATTCGCGCAGTCTTTCTTGTCCTTACCATCTGAGGTAGACAATCAAACAATGAGAACATTATAAATCACAAGCAAAGTGATTTCAAATAATTCCTATCTTCTAGAACTACTACGCTCAACAACTTTAATTATATTTTATTTTTCCCAAAATGAAACTAATCTTTATTAATTCATTAATTAATCTTAAGCAACCTTTTTAAACCTAGGGCTCTGATACTATTTGTAACACCCCCGAATTCGCAACGATTTCCTGGGAATTATCGACGTCGTTGTGCACGACTCGACACCGCTGAACCGTCCCGAACCCGGGGGGATGTCACTGCAACATTTATCACTAAGGAGTAAATGCTAAACAGAAAGAAAGACTAGGCATCAAAAGGAGCTTACTAAGGAACTAAACTAACTAAACAGTTAATATCAGAGTTGTCTATATAGTGAGCTAAAACCATTAAACCAAATTTATTACAACTTGCCTTCAAAGGGCTAAATCCAATAAAAATAATCCCACGATCTATCTTAACAAAAACAGTTCTAAAAACCGACGCCAACTCTACCTTCCAAGCTGTACGTCCTCAATCAACTAAAACTGCACTATGGTTTCCGTGACGGAAACAAAATACAGAAGAAAAGAAAAGAAACAAAAGAGAAACAGAAATCAAATAAACTGAATAAACGTCATCCGTACCCAGTAAAAACATTTCGCAAACCTTACCTGAGGTTTTAGAAGAATCATTGAAATTCATTTGCATACGCACATAAGCATATAATCAAGCATACACACAACGACATTCTTTTACATACAATTCTTGTATAGTGATCATACAAAATACGACATAGACAATCCGTCTTGATTAGAGAGATGTAAGAGAGCGAATAGAACAGCGATTACCCATACTGTTCATCGAAGATACAATCACGCCATGGACTTAATGACTCTAGTGTGCACACTACCTCTAGTATAATTACACGAGCCTAGAGGACTTAATAAATGGGGAATGATCCGTCCCAGACACACTACGAGGTGTCCATAAGTAACTTGGGAATCACTCATCCCTTGAACTACACCATTAGGTGCAATCCCGATTGCTCGACTACTCCTAGGGATCCATTAGGAGTCTTACTCTCATTTAATTCAATTCACATAATTTCCATTGGTTGACATAAGTGGTACTACGAGACCATGACTTACTAATTCATTTCATGCTCTTGACAATGAATAGTAAATTACGACGAGAATGATAATTCAATACGATGAGAATTAAACATGCTTTAATTCAATAACGACGATAACTCAATAATGATGACAAGTAATGTCTAGCACAATTTCGGCAATATTTCGGCAGGGTAATATGATATCCAGAAAATCACAAATCACCAAAGACATTCAACGATAATATATAGGTGCTCACTAGCACTCAATAATACCCATACCAATTGGCATATAATTAATAGCATAATAATATTAATAATTCGCTATTCAACAATTGTCCAATAATCATCATATGGACTAATTAATTCCCAAAACATGCTAACATCAACATGCTAATTATAACTCATATTTACAGAAGTGAATCATGCTTAATAACTTCATAATAACGACGATATAATTTAATCATGCTTTGCATATTAAATTCACAACAAATTCCCAATTAGCACATAACACATCAAAATAGCTTTGATGGGGCTTTGGAAGAAGGTAGGCATGAGCGCTTACCACTAATACGCTACCAACAGTAAGTATGCTCCAACCAATCGACAATAATCACGCTTGCTCGTTAGGTCCTAATTAAAGACAATTACCGAATTAGTATTAATTAAATACGAAAATACAAACAGTGATGAAATCTCAATATGATATTTTTATGAAATTCCTTGATTTATTTCAACCAATCTAGGCTTTTGAAAATCCGAATTTCGATTCCGAATGAGTGCATAAAAATAAAAATATTAAATCGAAAATACTGAAAATCGAATTAATAATTACGAAAAATATAAAAACGAAACCCTAACTTCAAAACTAGGTCTAGGCCACGGGTACCCATGCATGGGGACCATGACCCTACCCTTCATCACCACCACCACCCACTGGCCACCATGGCCGGTGGTGGTGGTCGCCGGAGCTCCGGCGAGGAGGAGAGAGAAAGAGAGCGAAAGAGAGAGACGAACGAGAGAGAGAGCGGGAGAACGAGAGAGAGGGAGTAGGTGACTGGGCCACCCGCCGGTCACCACCTGGGCATCAGCCCGGTGACCCGACGGTGGTCCGGCGACGGAGTGGTCGCGCGTGAGGCCGCGCGAAGGAGGAGAGCCGCGGAGAGGGAAAGAGAGAAAGAGAAAGAGAAAGAAAGAGAGGAGAGAGAAGAGATTACTGGCGTGAGGAGGAGGTGGCGCCTACGGTTGTTTCTCTGGTGGGCAGACCGAGGAGAGAGAGAGAGCCGGTGACGAGAGAGAGGAGAGAGAGAGAGAGAGAGAGAGATTGCTTGAGGCTTTTGGCTCTGTTTGGAAAAGTGATCAACTGTCTCACGTTTTCCTCATATAGGCCCTCAGTCAACTCAAATCAAATACTACTAGGTTTAGGAATTAATTGAATAATTTTCTAATTTAAAAAGCTAATTAAAACTTATTAAAACAATATGAATAATTCTTATTCATATATAAAACATTTTAATTAAACTCCTCAAAATTAATAAATGCAATTTATGAAAGTCCCATAATAATAATAATTAATATTGTTATGGCTTTAATTGAATAAATCGAGTCCTTAAATGAATATCCGATTTAATCTTCGAAACTATTTATAATCCACTTATAATACGATTTAATTTCTGAACTATTTATAAATCATTTATAAATCGATATAATAATTACAGAAAATATTGGGGTATCACACATTACCCGACAAGAAACAAAAACCATGCAACAAAGGTCCACCACCAGGCAAAAAAAGGTCCTCTACAGGTGGAAGAACAGCCAAAGGTACTACGGGAACACCTCCATGGTCTAGTGTGCGTGGAGCTAAGGGCGATGACTGCGGCGGTGAAGGCGGCAAAACAAGCTCTATTTCCTCATTAAAGAACACAACTGTCCCCGGTATCATAGCCATATCTCTAGTATAACACCACCACTCCTGATCAGCATGCATAAGGACATACTTAATAGCATCTAAGGTCAAAATCCATCTACCACGGTAACCATAGTGATCAAAGTCATAAAACCAATCATGTCCACCACTAATATACTTCACCTTCACACTAATCCAAGGTTGCTCAAAAAGTAAGGTACTAAGCAAAGTAGCGACTTGCCACCCTGAGAAATCTACGGGTTCACCCATGGCATACAGGTCACACACATCACAAGCAACACGGAACCTCTAAACATAGTCATGTATAAACTCATCATCTTGCATTTGAAGGCTCGAAGGGTGCGGAGGAGGAAGATTGAGTGGATGCGGATTATGGTTGAGATCCATCTAGCAAAACGATCACATAGAGCATACAAGGTCAAGTTAAAGGTTAGCTTAAACGTACAAGCAATGCAACACGTCAATCTTACATGCAATCACGAATCCAACAACCACAACCAATTTCACACCCAAGTTAACGTCAACATGCACAAAATTTACGTAAAGCATGTAATCAATAAACCTCCCAAATCCATCCCACTCTCACGCAACACCAACTAACTAATTCCCATTTTAACTTACAAGTTTTAAATCAATTTAGCCTTTGTTTTTAATTATGCTCTGATACCAAGTCTGTAACGTCCCAAATTTAATACCACTTAATCAGAATGCAGAAGCAATATTAAATAACCCAACTGTGGTACTAAAACCAAAGCTCTACCGCTGTGCTCACCCAAAGGAAAACACAAGGCAAGGGGTAACGCGAAAATAAAACAAAAGACGAACTGAACTCCAAAATGAAAGTCGATTTTATAAACATAGTTGAAATAGTAATATTTTACAAACAACCTCTTTATCCAAATTATCGATACACCACTACTAAGCTTAACATTTATTACAACAAAGAACTGGAACGTAATCCACGCCATGCGTATCCTCAAAACATGATCACACACTCGTCCCAAGTTAACATCCAATGACTTCACGTCATCAACATGCACGTGCAAGTGTAGATATGGATATGCAAAGAACACAGAAAACAGAAAATTAGCGTAAGCTAAGTAAGAACACTCCACCTTGTCAAATGCAAGGTTTTATGTTTTAAGATACATATTGCACTTAACAGATAGTAATATTCATAATAATAATAGTAGTTAATATAGATAATAATACACATATAGTATCTTAGATACGTTCTCCTTTAAAGGAATTGTCTTTTTTGTCTTTCACTGTCTTTTCTGTCTTTTACTGTCTTTTCATCTTTTCTGGATTATGTTACCTCTTGCAAAATTGTTAGCTGGTATGGGAGATATACGACCAAGTTTACTTCCCTTTTTAGGAGATCACCTCATATCATATTCACATTTCTGGCTATCGTCCTGGCTATCGCCATATCATAATTTCTGTATCAATATATATATATATATACTGCGCGTGCAACGTGTACTCTAGAAACCGTCTGTAGACACCAAATTGTGTCTCTCTCCCACCAAAAACCCGATGATGATGGATATGGAGTAACATGGACAGTAAGAATTTTCGAAGTATTCAAACTCTTGATCATTGGCATAAAGCCTCTCATTTCACCATAATAACATACCCTTTTCTATAACCTTTCCAACAACCCTTACCTCGTCCCAAACGGACACCGGAGTTAAAAGATGTGAAACCACAATGTTATGGGAAAAAAGAGATGTTCTGATTACCGCACTCCACGGTTCAAATAAGATTCTCCTCCATTAGAGGAATAATTTAGAAGTGGGTCTAATTTTCATGGATTCCTCACACAAATACTTTCAAAATAGCATATTATGGTTCCAAGTCCAATAAGAAACGAATGAGATATGATCCAATTACCGCAAGGAATACTGAAATGGACACCTCTTTAGTGTTTGGGCCATAACTCCCGAAATACTCATGGGAATCGGGCAATATGTCCAAACAAAGCGCTTTGAATAAGGAATCCAATGCAAAAATAATCAGGTCAATCGAAGGTCAAACAAAGAAGTTATGGGCCGTCAAAATTTATCTCGCTCACTGTCGGAGCGGCTGAACCGCTTGCCCAAGGCTGAACCACTTGCCCTAGCGGCTGAGCCGCTTGCCCTAGCGGCTAGGCCGTTAGTCTTAGCAACTAGCCGCTTATTGGAGTGGTAGCCGCTTGGACGCCAAGCGGTCCTCCCCCCGAAAGGCGCCTGTTGGACTATTTTGTCCGGACTTTTTGTCAGTTCCGTCCCAGACCTAAACCTACCTCTATATATACTCTTTTCCTCTGTTTTTTTAAGGAGAACACAATGGAGAGGTCAAATTGAACCCTAGAGCTCTCTAATTAACCCTAATCTCTCAATCTTCATCCATCTCCTTCCTCCTTCACCAAATAAACAACTCTAATCATCCTTCTACCACAAAAACTGAACCTTTACCCTTTACACCACAAATGAACCTTTAATATTATTCATCTTCACAAGACAACACATAATTCATCTACCTTTGATCAAGAATAAGAATCTTTGGGAATTCGTCCGTTCGTAAGTGAACATCCAAGTTATCCATCCTGAGGGTTTATTTTCTTTAAATCAATTCTTTATAAAATCATGTTTTACTTAGATTATGCTTATTGTTGATTAATTTGCATGTTTAGATTATTATTTTGTATATTAGTATAATTATCATGTTAGATTAGTTTAATTCATGTTTATTGCATGTTTAGTATAAAAATCATGTTTTTGCATATTTACATGTTTAATTAGTATAGAATTAGATTAATTGCATGATTAGATCAATTTTCATATCTGTTATAATTATTGCATGAGAAGCATGTTCTTATTAACTACTTTTTTTATTGCTTTGATTTAATTCCAATAAAGTTACTAACTTATTTATTGATGCAAGTTGGCAATTGGCGCGTTAAGCAATAACGGTAGGTTTTGGAGAATACTATCATATTGTATATTTATTGGGTTAATCTTGAGCTTTATTAATTCATAGCATGTAATTGGATAAATCATGTACAAAGCGATAACAATAGCAATAGTTCATGTTGTTCAACCCACTTAGTTAAATCTAGGATTTGCACGACCGGATTTGTTTGGAACCGTGCAACTTTATTTATTAATCAAGATCAATTAGTAGAGGCCGTTTATTTAACGGGCGTAATTGGGTGCCTAACACCTTCCCAATTTGTACCCACACCCCCGAACTCAACTTTGGTCCTTTGGGTCATTAGAGTCAATTTATCCCCAATCGGTATTGGGGTGCATAAAACCTAAGTTGGAGTCTTTCTAGACTTTCGATTTGGGCTCTTTATTGGTTTCCAAGTGTTTTCCTTAAAATTTGGTGGCGACTCTTCAATTATCCTAATCACCCAAGAGTAAAGGGAGTAAAATTCAAACCCTGGTGTTTATAGTGGTGACTCTGCTGGGGATTATTAAGAGGGTGTAACTTGAAAGTTGATCTTGATTAATTGTTAAAATTGCATTGTTCATGGCCTTGTTATTATTGCTCATATTAATTGTTAGCTTTGCATTCATACATTCATTTGCATGCGCTTGCGCGACTTCCGAACATGTTTTAACAAGTTCTAACTAGTTTTTAGCCCTTGGAGTGTGGTGAAGTGCCTTGGTGAGAATCCACTCGATTCTTCTTTGCCAAGAAACATGGATCCTCCCACCTCATGTACCTTCCTAGGCATTCGTGCATTCGACGAGTAGGATAACTAGGATGCATCACATTGTCGCGCATCCCGCAGATTGTTGTACATTCTTGATCATGAGTCCCTTTTGACCAAAACCCTTAAGCATACCCAATTGCATGAACTAGAACCAACGTTTTTGGCTTGAAACTCAGTCCCATGTCCATGCTAGATCTTTGTGACTGCATTTTTTGTGTGAATGTGTTGTTTGCCCTAATGTGAACGCAATCTTTGCGTAATCTTCTATGCCTAAGATTGAGTCTAGAATATTTTGATTGTAGGAAATAATATTCCATGAATAATACCTATGATGCTTGTTGCCTTAGGAGAAATTATTTCCTTAAGTTTTTCCTTCCCGTCCAAGTAATGAGTTTTACCCAAAGATCCCAAATAAAATAAAGAGTCAGTCTTTCCTTAGTCAAAAGTAATATCTTTTATTTTATCCCAATTTGAGTCTAGAATAAAATCTTTCCGTTTTCTTAGTGAAGAGTATAATTTTTTATTGTATCCCAATTTGAGTCTAGAATAAAATCTTTCCCTTTCCCTAGTCAAGAGTATAATCTTTTATTTTATCCCAATTTGAGTATAGAATATAATCTTTCCCTTTCCCTAGTCAAGAGTATAATTTTTATTTTATCCCAATTTGAGTCTAGAATAAAAATCTTTCCCTTTCCTTAGTCAAGAGTCTAATATCTCTTATTTTTATCCCAATTTGAGTCTAGAATAAGCTATTCCCCTTTCCTTAGTCAAGAGCATAATCTTTTATTTTATCCCAATTTGAGTGCAGAATAAAATCTCCCCTTTCTTTATTAGTCAACAGTATAATCTTTTATTTTATCCCAATTTGAGTCTAGAATAAGATCTCCCCTTTCCTTAGTCAAGAGTAATATGTTTTATTTTATTCCAATTTGAGTCTAGAATAAAATCTCCCCTTTCCTTAATCAAGAGTATAATATTTTATTTTATCCCTATTCGAGTCTAGAATAAGATCTTTCCCTTTCCTTAGTCAAGAGTATAATCTTTTATTTTATTCCAATTTTTGAGTCTAGAATAAAATCTCCCTTTTCCTTAGTCAAGAGTACATATTTTCTTTGTTAAGAGTCGAAAATATTCCCCTTTCCCTCTCTCTATGTCAAGAGTCTCCGTTTGTTTTCTTTTATTGAGTCAAGGATCTTTGCCTTAACATGTTACTTTGTATATTATGGTAACTTTGTTGAGGAATCATTCTAGATTAATTTTCCACATTTTCTTTCTTTCTAAAAAAAAAATCATTACTAGAAGCTCCATGCTAGGACATATAGAATATTCTACATTGCATCATACGTCATTCCAGAACACTCATTTACTATAGATGGGTAGCTCTACTCGTTATGTGTTGATCATACATGTTGCATCTCATATAGGACATTTAGATTGCATGAATAATCATCGTAGGTCATACATTGTTTCATGGCATACATGTCTAGGTCATTTTAGAGTCTCTGCATATCATGCATTTCACATGAACATTCGCATCACTCATCTACATCATTCTAGCATTTGCATGTCACATAAAGTTACATTCATCTTAGACCACATTGCATATAGACTTGTCATCATTGCATGTCTATCTTAGACTTGCACGATAGGACTCCAAGGATAATTAAGAGTGTTATTTTCAAGAATCTTATTTCAAATTTTCTTTCCCAGTGTCCCTCATTCAGTCAGTAATCATGTAGAGGTTGGATAAGCTCAAGGTTTTAGCTAAGCACTGAAACCAATCACCGAAACCAATCACCATGTCTACACCAAAGAGGACTATCGAAGAGCTCCTAGTCGAAATTCTCAAGGAACTAAAAGGCATGAATGACAAGTTAACTGGTATTCAAATATTGGCCAAAGAAGGAGGTAGAATAAGCACATACTCCATACTAGAGTCTAATGATCAAGACGGGAATCCCAAAAAGGAGAACCCCATCCAACAAAATCCTCAAGTTCTTTGCAAGTCAGTCAAGCAAGTTCTGCAACCATTACCCATGAGCCTCTCCACTACTCTCGAGAAGCTCATGAACAAAGACATTATGCAACCACCAAATGTAGACAAGAAGAATCCCCATGCGGGAAGCTCTTTCAACAAAGACAATGGTAAGACGCTTTATGATAAGCAAACTCAAAGACAATACACACCTTTAAGTATGAATTATACCAAGGCACTTGCCAAATTATTCAAGAACAACCACCTCACTCTAATGGGTCCAACTCCCGACCCAGATGTGGAGAAGAGGAGCCCATCATGGAACCCTTTATTATATTGCAAATTCCATAGAGGAAAAGAACATGACACCGAAAGATGTTGGACCTTGAAAACTAAGATCCAAGATCTTATGGACACTATGCCTTCCCACAAAGGAAGCACCTCCAATCGAGGAAATGAAGTTAATGCCGCTATGAAAAGGTGCAAAAGGACATTGACACAAGATCAAGTCATCAATGCGGCCTATGCACAACCAAATAGTGTAGGCAACAATGAAGTCAAGAATTTCTCCAAGAACGAAGGATCCTCCAATCGAGGAAATGAAGTTAATGTCACTATGGAAAGGTCCAAAAGGACACTCATACAAGATTAAGCCATGAACACCTACACACAACCCAATAGCGTATGCAACAATGAAGTCAAGAATTTCTCCAACAACGGAGGATCCTCCAATCAAGGAAATGAAATCATTAACGAGGAAGATCAAACCTATGAAGTTCTCGGCAAAGAAGGATACAATATGGTCATCAATCTTGTACTAGACCCAAAGCCCAATAGTAAAGGTAAGAATTGGAATCCTATAGCTTATTGCGCATACCATGAAGGAAATGGTCATCACACAGAAGATTGCATGTATTTGAAGCGAAAGATTCAAGATTTGATTGTTGATGGAGTCTTTCATATAGACACCAAGCCCAATGGCAAAGCCCAAACTTGATTCATAGAGTTTTAGGCTAAGTTGGAGAGTTCCTCCCATTTTCTTTCTTTTGTCGAGTCCAAGTTTTGTATTAGCATCCCTTTTGAGCATTGTAATGCTTTGTTTTGCATTGAATAAAATATGGAAATCCAATGATGAATCTGAGTTGCTAAATCTGATTGAACAATGAAATGGACCTTAAGTTCTGAGACTAATTGAGAAGGACCAATAAATGTAAAAAAAAAAAAAGGACACACATCCTAAAGTCGCAACGAGGACATGAGGCATTCATTTGGCACCCTATATTATTATCCTTTCATCTACAACAATAAAAGTTACCACTTGGAGCCCATTTGAGCCAACAAACACAAGCAACTTTCTTTCTTAAACCACATTTATCCTAACCATGGGTATGGGAAGTGTGTATCATCCTTGAATGTCACTAAAATCACAAATTGGTGAGGAAAGCTCCACAACTCAAAAGAGAAAGAGCTAAAAGAGCAAGAGATTAAAAAAAAAAAGAAAAAAAGAAAAACATTCCATAAAAAAAGAAGAAAATAAAATCTCAGATGATTCGAAAATAAAGAGAGAGTTTCCTTACCACAAAGTGACACCCCAGCACACTGGGGGGCTTTTTTATAGGTATTTGAGCCTTAATATCCCTTCTTTGGCAACCATCACCTTGGCCCAACATTACAACCGAAAAGACCTCCTAGAGGTGTGACCCTTCAAAGATGTGTGTTCACTAAAAAAAAAATAAAAATAGCCCGCTAGGTTGAAAATCCGAAAGTGCGGCCTAGGCAAAAGTTATGGCATAATAAAAAAAAAAAAAAAAAAAAGGCGCGCTAAGCATATTCATTCAATGACTTAGGCAAAAATTGCAAGCCCGCTGGGTCGATCCCCCAAGACAATGACTTAGACAAAAAATAGGGCACTAAAATTTGTGGTCCCCGAACTACGTTTTGGCCTGATTCCGCAAGGATACGTAGGTAATCTCTTAAGAGCCCCGGCCCCGTTAAAATCTCATTACTAAGTCTCACATTTCACATGTGATAATCAAAAGGGTTTCAAAATTTCCGTGATTTTTAACCCATTTTAGAGCTTAAGACTTGGAGTCGAGTTTGAATTACCTTCATCATCTTCTATCCATCACAAAACATTCCGTTGTTTAATATTTTTAGCATTTAAGCCCAATTCTTTCATAATACCACATATCTACCCAAAATTCTCCACTTTGCTTTGGCTCTATAATCGCAACTCGTGGCTTTGCAACTGTCATCTGTTGGACCTATAACTCCATCTGAAAGTTCCTCACTCTTGATATCATCATTAGAAAAAAACTTTGATCCACACTGGGGGATTTTGTTTTCCCCAATTCTGGTGAAAAGCATTTGAAGACTTTGGGTCTCATCTACATAAAGAAGTTACTTCAACAAGCTTGGTCGCACCTTAACAATAGAGGCTTTGCGTTTTACATGAAGACGTCTCTAGAGAATACTTGTCACACGACTTATGAGGGGCACTCTCCTTAAAAAAGAATGTAAAAAAAAAAAAAAGACTCTCTCATTTTTTCCCTTGGAGTATTGTCTGTTAGGCATATATTTTAGCATTACATGTGTCCAGTCATGTGCATCATCATTCATATCTAGGTTGTATGGAGCTTTAGACCTAGTTATCATCACATTACATTGAGTCACATGACATTCATGTGCACATTTACATAGCACAATATTTGAATGCATTTGATTTGCATATCATTAGACTTTTGCACCATCATTTGATTGGGTGAGTTCCTAAACTTTCTTCACTAATTGGGTCTAATATTTAGGGTTTTGTCCCATATCTTTTAAGGTCTTAGGATGTACGTGTATCCTATAGAACACTGTTTTCAGAAGAGTTGCGTCTTTTCTGATTATCGCATTGATGACACTCATATGCAAATGAATGTTTACGTATGTCGCTGGTTAAACCAACTATTTTGTCTGACCTTTTATACAGGTTTGCCTTTGACCAAGAGTCAACGCATCAGTTATCTCTATAATTGACTAACCACGCAGGTTACTCGACCAATGATCGAAACTACACGACATTACTTACACGTTACATTTACCATAATTTTTATTGTGTAACCTACAGCATAGGGTTCCCTTTGACTTAAAATCGAAAGACGTTTATTGTCTGACCTACAGCACAGGGTCACCCTTCGACTAAAAATTGAAGGATTTTTATCATCTATCTTATTTCTAACAAAATACTTTTATTGTGTAACCTACCGCATAGGGTTCCCCTTTGACTGAAAATTGAAGGACATTTATTGTGTAACCTACAGCACAGGGTTCCCCTTCGACTGAAAATCGAAGGACATTTATTGTGTGACCTACAGCATAGGGTCTCTCCCTTCGACTGAAAATTAAAGGATTTTTATCATTTATTCTATTTCTAACGAAATATTTTTATTGTCTAACCTACAGCATAAGGTTCCCCTTCGACTGAAAATCGAAGGACATTTATTGTGTAACCTACAGCATAGGGTTCCCCTTCGACTGAAAATCGAAGGACATTTATTGTGTGACCTACAACATAGGGTCTCTCTCTTTGACTAAAAAACGTAGGATTTTTTATCATTTATTCTATATCTAATGAAATATTTTTATTGTGTAACCTACAGCATAGGGTTCCCCTTCGACTGAAAATTGAAGGACATTTAGTGTGTGTGACCTACAGCATAGGGTCTCTCCCTTTGACTGAAAATCGATGAATTTTTATCATTTATTCTATTTCTAACGAAATATTTTTATTGTGTAACCTACAGCATAGGGTTCCCCTTCGACAGAAAATCGTAGGACATTTATTGTGTGACCTACAACATAGGGTCTCTCCCTTCGACCAAAAATCGAATGATTTTTTATCATTTATTACCTATCTTATCTCTAATAAATTTTTTTTGTTGTGTGACCTACAGCATAGGGTCTCGCCGTTCGACTGATAATCGAAGGATTTTTAGTGTGTGACCTACATCATAGGGTCAAACCCTCTGTCAAATAAACCGGGGAAATTACTTCTTTATCCTAAAATGATTGTTTATCTTTAACTGATGATTGTCACCTCACTCAGTTTACCTGTTTGATTCATGCAGGTATTGGCACAAGAATACTTTGACCTTCGCTCTATTCAAGCTCGGCCAAAGTGGGGGCTTCTGTAGACACTAAATTGTGTCTCTATCCCACCAAAAACCCGATGATGATGGGTATGGAATAACGTGGACAGTAAAAATTTCCGAAGTATTCGAACTCTTGATCATTTGCATAAAGCCTCTCATTTCACCATAATAACATACCCTTTTCTATAACCTTTTCAACGACCCTTACCGCGTCCCAAACAGACACTGGAGTTAAAAGATGTGAAACCACAAAGTTATGGGACAAAAGAGATGCTCTGCTTACCGCACTCCACGGTTCAAATAGAATTGTCCTCCATTAGAGGAATAATTCAGAAGTGGGTCCAATTTACATGGATTCCTCACACAAATACTTTCAAAATGGCATATTATGGGTCCAAGTCCAATAAGAAACGAATGAGAAATGATCCAATTACCGCAAGGTATACTGAAATGGACATAACTCTCGAAATACTCATGAGAATCGGGCTTATAATATTTCCAAACAAAGCACTTTGAATAAGGAATCCAATGCAAAAATAATCAGGTCAATCGGAGGTCAAACAAAGAAGTTATGGGCCGTCAAAATTTGTCTCCCTCACTGTTGGAGCGGCTGAACCACTTGCCCTAGCGGCTGAGCCGCTTGCTCTAGCGGCTGAACCGCTTGCCCTACCGGCTAGCCGCTTGTTGGAGTGGTAACCGCTTGGACGCCAAGTGCCCCCCCCCCGGAAAGGCACCTGTTGGACTATTTTGTCAGGGCTTTTTGTCAGTTTCGTCCCAGACCTAAACCTACCACTATATATACTCTTTTCCTCCATTTTCACAAGGAGAACACAATGGAGAGGTCAAATTGAACCCTAGACCTCTATAATTAACCCTAATCTCTCAATCTTTATTCACCTCCTTCCTCCTTCACCAAATAAACAACTCTAGTCATTCTTCCACCACAAAAACTGAACCTTTACCCTTTACACCACAAATAAACCTTTAATATTATTCATCTTCACAAGACAACACATAATTCATCTACCTTTGATCAAGAACAAGAATTTTTGGGAATTCGTTCGTTTGTAAGTGAACATCCAAGTTATCCATCCGGAGGGTTTATTTTCTTTAAATAAATTTTTTATAAAATCATGTTTTACTTAGATTATGCTTATGGTTGATTAATTTGCATGTTTTGATTATTATTTTGTATATTAGTATAATTATCATGTTAGATTAGTTTAATTCATGTTTATTGCATGTTTAGTATAAAAATAATGTTTTGCATCTTTACATTTTTAATTAGTATAGAATTAGATTAATTGCATATTAGATCAATTTTCATATTTGTTATAATTATTGCATGAGAAGCATGTTCTTATTAACTACTTTTTTATTGCTTTGATTTAATTCCAATGAAGTTACTAACTTATTTATTGATGCAAGTTGACAATTTGCGCGTTAAGCAATAACGGTAGGTTTTGGAGAATACTATCATCTTGTATATTTATTAGGTTAATCTTGCGCTTTATTAATTCATAGCATGTAATTGGATAAATCATGTGCAAAGCGATAACAATAGCAATAATTCATGTTGTTCAACCCACTTTGTTAATCCTAGGATTTGGACGACCCGATTTGTTTGGAACCGTGCAACTTTAATTATTAATCAAGATCAATTAGTAGAGGCCGTTTATTTAACGGGCGTAATTGGGTGCATAACAACTTATCAATTCGTACCCACATCCCCGAACTCAACTTTGGTCCTTTGGGTTATTAGAGTCAATTTATCCCCAAGCGGGATTGGGGTGCATTAAACCTAAGTTGGAGTCTTTCTAGACTTTCAATTTGGGTTCTTTATTGGTTTCCAAGTGTTTTCCTTAAAATTTGGAGGCGACTCTTCAATTATCCTAAACACCCAAGAGTAAAGGGAGTAAAATTCAAACCATGGTGTTTACACCGTCCAATGGCCCTTTTGGATGTCATACCACAAATCAAAGAACAATCTCAATCTCAACTCATACTCATACTTATGCATATCTGGATAACTGAATCATTCTCAATACTTTCTATTTTATGTCATTCTCATACTTCCTGTATACGTACATATCTGTACTTATTTTCTGTAGAACATTCTCATACTTTCACTTATACTTCTCATATACTTTACGTGGCTTTATAATATCTTAGATAAGTATTTCAATGACTTTATCTTCCTTATTTCATTTCATTACTTTGCTGTATTTTCTGCATACAACTCACATACATCATTCTCATAATTCGCATATATACTCATATAGCTCAATAGCTCATGATATAATATGCTTAATTCGCACTTAGCATATAATTCTCATGTTTAGCACTTAGCACATAGCTTCACATACTTTAGCACTTAGCACATACTTTTGTAAATAGTTATAGACAAGGGGAACGCGATGGACATGCACTTAGACTTACAAACGCTTCCAAAATGCTAATAAAACTTTTTAATTTTTTTCCACTCTAAGCTTTAACACCCATTAATAATAAATAATAATTATCTATATTAATAATCTAAGTAATACTCCTCACAAATTAACCAAACTCAAAGTACTCTTCTTGTTTCTTTTATACATGCATTCGGCCAAGCAAGGCAACCCAAGCAAGACAATTTTCTGAGTTTCTACTTTGACACATAATCACCATATCTTATTTCTAAAATCGTCCCTTAATTAATAAATCAACTTTACTAGATATAATCCACATGCAATCATTCGAAAATAATATAAACTTCACCCATATCACTTATACATGCTCAAACTCATAGATCCACTAACTAAACATATTTTTCTTAATTAAACACTTTCGGCCATCATTAACAAATAAACAATAATTAATCTAATGATTTATATAATCATTCTTCAACATGAAATTATCACAAACTCATACTTAACCTTTATAAGAGTCCGAAATTCACATGCTTTAACATAACTTAATTAATCTAGCTTAATCCCTTCTTAAGCATACTTTCTAAAATAACAAACTTATTTCATACATAGGTTCGAAACTCATAATTCACACATCAATTAACATACTTTTTTATTGCTTAATCTTTCTAGGTGATTTACTCACACAACTTTACAACAATAACTATTAAAACTATAGCAAAATCATCTTCCATGCATAATCTTTCTTCAGTGATTTAGAAGAGAGTTTGGGGAATAAAGATAGGAAAATACACCTTAGTATTCTTCCCCTAATTTCGGCCTTGAAGGTCAAGGATCCAACGTTTGTTGTAGATCTTCCAAAGGTTCTTAGTTCGAAAATTATTAAGAGAAGAACAACAAATACACAAAGTCAAGGAATGAATATACAAGCTTATAACCGAATAGACTTGTGTAAGAATAAGTGTTCAAGCTTTGTTACCTTATATTTTAGAGATTAGTCTTAGCTTTCTCAAGCTCTAATGGATTCCCAAGAGATTTAGAGTAGTAAAGATTGTTTGAGAGAATATGAGAAAATGTTTGTGTTGTTGTAGATATGGTGGCCGGTTAGGGAGTGAAAACAAAAGGAATAAAGTGTTCTAGCTTTTTCTCAAAAGAAATCAATAACTTGTGAACTTAGATCAAACATATTTTGAGAAGAAAAATGAATCATTACAAAGAAGATTTGGCTAGATTATTATTCTCAAATGAATTTGCCAAGTGTGCTTGACTATGTTCAAGAATTACTATGCACTTCTTTTACTTAGTGGCCAAGGTGAGAAAGAATTGTCATGAATTGTCTAGAGAATTCCAAAGGATGCAATTGCTGAATTTTGATGGGTTACAAATGCAATTGGGCTAGGGTTTGGAAGAGAAAAAGAATCGGGCTTCTGCCCACATACCGAACACACAAACCCACAAAACCGAGACCCGATTTCAGGTACTAGCTTGACCCAAAACAAATAAATAATACCAAATTGGTATAACATGCACAGTTAAGTTAATTAAGTGTCATTAGTCACTAAGACATAATTATTAGCACTAAGCGAGTTTAATTAGCAAGTAAACAAGTTTAAAATTTTTCGTATATTACAGTTAGGCTTTTCAAAACCTTGCCCAAAGAGGTGCAAGATGCGATGTTGAATGCGGGGTTTGGGCCCCTTTTGAGAGCGGTGGACTCGGTGGAGCGAGTCAAGAGATGTATTGTACGATTGTCTTTGGAGCTTTTTTGGGACACTAACAATACGTTCCACTTCCCTAATGGGGAAATGATGATTACTCCTTCGGAGTTTTGGATGTTAACAAGGGTGCCTTGCGTGGGTATGCCCATTGTTTATGACATTTCCATTTGGAAACGTAAGACTAAGTTGGTGGAGATTTTTGGCCCTTGGGGGAACACTTGGGGTCACCACTACCGTTCTTACAGCGAGCTTTTCACGGCTTTGAAGGACCCGAGGTATAAGAGAAATACCTCGGTGGAGCAAAAGGCGAGGATGTTTATCGCCTATCTTCTTGCTACCTCTATCTTTAGTGATAAGGGGGAGCACATTCATGTCATCTACCTCCCTAGTCTGCTGGACTGAGATAGAGTGAGAGAGTACAACTGGGGGTTGCCGGGCTACGCCAACCTCTTGAGATGCATGCGGTACGCCTGCTGCGTGAATGACGAGGGGTACAAGCAGGTGAACCTTCTTGTCGTGAGCTTGTGCTGCTTTTGGAAGGTTTTACAGGTGCGTTCTATTGCCTTTGTATTTGCTTTATTTGATATGCATGATTTAAGTGTACGGTGCTTAATTTCATGTTTGAATGTAGCCTTGGTTTTTTGAGCATTTCCCGGAGTTGGCACCAACGGGCTGGGCCTTGGATTTTTCGGTTTGTAGGGCATGGTGCCTTCGGGGTCAGGCGCCTCTGAACACTCTCCAGCAGTTTAGGGAGGCTCTCCTGCGCATTGACCGACACAAGGTAAAAAAATATTTGCTTTTGTCGTATGAATTGCATTTCTTGGTGTGGAAATATCTTATGTTGCATGTTTGTGTAGATTGATTACTTCCCATGGGCGAAGTATCATGGGTTGGCTCTGGTCCCCATCCTTGCTTCTAGGGCGGTGGACCGTCAGAGGATCCTGATTGCAGGCCCATTCTCCTTTAAGTGGTATTTAGGGGAGCAGATTTTCCGTTAGGTTTACCCACATTCCTTTGGATCCTCCATCGTCCATGTTTTTGGTGAGGTTCTTGTCTCGCGAGCAGGTTGCGGAGGCCATGGTTGGCTCAGATGCTATGCGGTGTTTGACGGAGCCTGCGGAGGACCTTACGGGTCATTATGAGCAGTTCCGCCGCGATCGCCTCATGCCCTCATTTGTGGGCCGGAAGGTAAGAATTGTATACTTGATATTCTATGCATTTTGCCTTATTGGCACTAATTTACTTTGCTTTGTAGGAACCTCGGGTTGACGATATCGAGGTGGTGTCCAGGACATGCGGGTTCGAGGCCGGGATTATGGCGAGAAGGAGTGCTGGGGGGAGGTCACTATGATGGAGGATCTTGATGAGGATATTCAGGGTCTTCCTCTTCCCGTTGGGCATCTTGGGGTAAATTAATAATTTGTCGCAGTGTGAAATGCCTTACTTCATTATATGCTTATACTAGCTTTCCTTTGTGTAGCTTGATCGTGAGTAGACCGAGAAGGTCTACAAGATGATGCATGCCATGAAGTCTGGATATCCCGAGCCCTTTCGAATGGTACTTGTTCAAGAGCTGATTTGGACAAGATAAACTTCTATTTGCATTTTCAAAGTTGGATGCTTTGAGAAATGTGTTTTATAAATTTCCTATGAGATGCAGGTTGAGTACCGTCGACCCCTTCCTTGTAGTTCACGACAGGTGGTGATGTCTGATGATGAGGGTGTGAGCTCTCCAGAGCGTAGTCCTTCACGCAAGAGGATCCCTCGGAGGGAGAGTTCTAGGAGAGAGAGGGTGCATCTGCATCAGTCGGACCGCCCTGGTGGGAGTAGGATGACTCCGTATGTGGAGCCTGCTCCTATGCATGTGCCAATGTATCCTCCTTATCCCGGGTATGCGGGATATCCTTCATATGGTGGCCTTTATTATTAGTCCCCGGTTCCTGCTCCTATGGTGCCTACCATGCCTCCTCGTTCTTCATGGGGGTATGGCTCGAGCTATGCTGGGGAAGGGAACTCATATCGGAAGTCTGCCCGACATTCCTCATTTGACCCTAGTCAGCTTGCGGCGTCGATTTTTGGCGATGAGGAGCGGAGGTCGGAGGACCATTTTGAGGTGCCCCGTATGGATGATGATGCGGGTGATGGTGGTTTTTATGATAATGTACTTGTGTGAAATACATTTGAACATTTGTATTGAACAAAACATTCGGCCTTTGTGCTTATAAATATTGCTTGCTTATTTATTGGTCCCTGCACATAATTAGGCTAATGCAAATGCACAACTAGTCAAGCAAAAAGCGCAAGTAATAGTCACCTAGCAAAAAATGGTGCAACCAAAAAGTTAAAATTTGGTGTACCCTATCCCCCCTAAAAAAAATGAAAAAAAGAAGGGGGTGAAAATGAAATGAAAATAATAAGTAAAAGGGGATTAATAAAAAAATAAAAAAAAAGATGATAAAAGAAAAAGATGATAATCAGCAAAAAACAAATAAGGAAATTGTGGAGTTTCCATTAATTTTAAGGAAATAATACAAAGTGGAAAGAATAGAAAAAAACAAAGAAAGGAAAAAGAGCCATGTTTGAGTCCAAAACGGTTAAGGAAGGTCCCCAAAACCGGAGAAAAGAGAGTTATCTCGAGAAAGCCGCCTGGCGGCAGACGGGAGCAATCTAGCGACACACGCTGAGCAGCGGGGACGAAAAAAGGGGCCGCCAGGCTGCAACGGCTGACCGCTGGGGCTCAGCTGTGTGTTGCTGAAGCTCTACGTCTGGCCGCTGGGCCTGCGCTGCACTATCGAGTGCCGTTGAGCTTTCAGCGGCTGATCCAAGGGCCGCTGCAGCTCCTTTTTTACAGGTTGCCTTATTTTTTCGACTTTTTCGTGCGAGCCCTATATAAGCCTTGGGTTAGTCCGACTTGGGAAGTCACCTTCATAATTTACCATCAATAGAGAGCTTCTTAGATAGAGAAACCTCTTAGTTATTCTTAGATTTCAGCCATGACAAGCTTTGACGTAAAATTCGACAAGTGGTTACAATCCATGACCCCTGAAGAGAGGATGAGACTTGTGCCTTTTCACTTGAATGCCCTCTTTCTTCTTAAGCAAGTTTAAATCGTGTGGAATCTCGTTGAGGCCGCAATTGAATTTTGGGACGATAATCTTCATGTCTTCCGCTTTGGTTATAATGAATTATGTCCTCTTCCCGAGGAATTCGCCGCTATTCTCGGGTTTCCTCATGATCAAGCTCCCGCCACTCCATGGCTTGGAGCAAACCTTGAAGGCTACTACAAGAGATATCTTGGCCTATGACCAACACAAGCTTAGAATTGACATCAATGGTGTAATTTACATCTTCTTCCCCAAGGTAAGGGATGACCATGACGTGATGAGCGAGACCTATTATAAACGTGCTTTTATTTGGCATAGGTACCTCTTTGTTGGTGCAGGTAATAAGGGTAAAACTAGCATGCTTAGAATTGTTGAACAAATTCAAAACGATTTTACCCCTATGTCTCTTCTTCTTGGTGAAACTATAATTTGCTTGGATCGTAATAAACAAGAGCCATCGCTTGGTGGACGGACGGGAAGCCCTTTTCTTATCCAAGTAACTGCTTGGATTTGTGGTTGATTTATTTGCTTTAATAAAGCTTGAATCTTTGATGGATTTTTAACTTTATATATTTTGCTTTTGTAGATATGGCTTCTTGAGCATATGTGCTTCATTGAGAGACCCGCTAATGCACTCAAGTATCAACCAAAGCAATTTCCCGCACGCTGGAGATTGTATTATGAATCTACCATTGATGAGTGGTGTGGGTACCTTAAAGCATGCCCCTTGCTACGATGGACCGTCAAGTGGTGGGGCCTAATATCCGCATCGGATGCAACAAAGACTCGGGATATTACCAAATCCTTGGTCTTCTTAACTCAACTTATATATTTCCTAGTCGTATTATGCGACAATATGAGAAATGTCAAATTATCCCACAAAAGGATAGTGTTCCTCCTACCGTGCGAACCTTGACAATTACTATGGTAAGATCTTGGGAGTGTGCATGGGGCCGTCGCCCTAAGTGGACTATTCCTCATATAATGGCGCCCATGGCCATATCTTCGGCTTATGAGGCTTGGATAGATTGTAAGACCACGGAGGGTCATCGTGCATGTCGGAAGTCTGAACAAGGTGACCTTAAGGCCCAATCGGTCAAAGCTAGCCTAATACTCTAAAACCCTAATGATCCAAAGGGGAAGGGTAAGAAAAAGGGAGTTAAGCATGTAAAAGGCATCCTTAATCCGAAGGCCAAGAAAGCTTTGGAAAAGATCACTACTAGACCGCAGGAGGAAGCCCCAATTCGGGCCAATGATCATGAGGCATCTTCAAGCACACGTCTAATGGAGATTGAAGAAGAAGAGAATGTAATCCGAGAGAGATGGGCTCCCAAGGAGCGGGATGCGGAGGGCCCAAAAGCAGATAAGCCTATGGAAGATGCGGGTCCTACCACGGAAACTACGGAGTATTCTACTAATATTAATACTCTTTTTGGAGCATGTCTAGCTTAGGATTTTCTTTTGTGTTGCTTTAAATTCAATAAGGGTGATGTGCCCCTTTAAGACTTAGCCTAAAATATTTGCATTTTTTTTTTTATTTTTTATTTTAGAATTGCCAAGTCATTGTAACAGACTCTTTATTATTTATGGAGTCATGCTCGATTTTATTCAATATTGCAACCTTTTTTGTTATAATTATTTTTTAATAACTTTTGAACGCGAAAATGATGAAGGGGCCGGGCTTAATTGCAATTGGGTTATCGTTTGTATCCTTTTAGGGGAATTAGGCCACTCGTAGTTCTTATTCGTGAGTTTTTTTAACATTGAATCCCCTTTTTTTAATTTATTTTATTTCGGGATTGCTTAGGCTTGTGTGGGCCTCTCGAAAGCGCTATATTAGATGCCTTGCCTAGGCATAGAATCTTTTCAGTTGATCCTTATTTATCCATTGACTAAATTCAAGCCCGTCTAGGTCTGCCAACCTTGCAGCTCCACCGTTCAGGATTTTCGTAATGAGAAAAGGACCGGACCAATTGGGCCTAAACTTGCCTCGAGGGCCTGTGACATTGGCCCTTACCTCTTTAAGTACTAAATCCCCAACTTTGAGGTCTCTCATCTTAAGTTTTTGGTTGAAGTGCTTTGTTAGTCTTTTTTGATAGATTCTCACATTGTGCAAAGCTGGCAACCTTTTCTCATCCTATAAGACTAATTGGTCGTAGCGGGCTTGGACACAATCCACTTCTGGAATTTTTCTTTCTAGGAAGATCCTTAGAGATGGGACCTCTAACTCGATTTGTAATATGGCTTCCATTCCATAAACTAGAGAGTATGGTGTTGCTCCCGTTGATGCGCGAACGGAAGTCCTACATTCCCAAAGTGCGAATGGCAACTTGTCGGGCCAATCGTAATAATTTTCGGACATTCTCTCGATGATTTTCTTATTGTTCTTGTTAGCTGCTTCTACTGCGCCGTTTGTTTGCGGTCTGTAGGGGGATGACTTGCGATGCTGGATCTTGAACTGAGCCAGGAGTTTAATCATTTCTTTCATAAAATGCAACCCATTATCGCTAATGATTTCTTGGGGAACCCCATATCTAGCTATTATATTGTTCTTGATGAACTTGACCACATGCTTAGGATTGCGCTTCGACCCATTTAGTAAAGTAGTCAATAGCAACTAGAATGTATTCATGGGCTCCTTTACCCGTTGGCATTATCATGCCAATGATATCTATCCCCCAAGCCCTAAGGGCCAAGGAGAGGTGAAGGTATATAATGGACTTGGCGGCAAATGTTGTAGGTTTGCGTGTGACTGGCATTGCACACATCTTTTGACGAATTCCCAACAGTCTTTGTCCATCGTGGTCCAATAATAGTAGAGTCTAATTATCTTCCTAGATAACATCGTGCTATTCATGTGCGGTCCACATACTCCTCCATGTACGTCTCTTACGATTTTATGGGCCATTTCGGTGCCTAAACACAAGAGATTAATCCCGTTTGGGATTTTCTTGTGTATTTGACCTTGTACCTCAATAAATTGGGTTGTGAGCCTTCTAAGTGCCTTTTGGGCTCTAGGGCTAGAATCAGGAGGGTAAATTTGATGGACGAGTAGGTTCCTTATGTCAGTGTACCATTCATCTTCTACATTATGACATACTTCTAAAGCATTGTAGTATGAAGGTTCAGACCTTCTTTGCACGCAAATGGGCATCATTCGAATGGAATCAGGTATGTTGATCATGCTTGCCAATTTAGCCAAGGCATTTGCGAATTGGTTAACTTCTCTTCGAAGGTATGTAAAATGTATTCGGTTGAAGTACACCACGATTTTGTCTAAGTATTCTTGGTAGAGTACCAAAGATTCATTTTGGACTTTCCATACTTTGGAAATTTGGTTAATTATGAGGGATGAGTCACCATAGACTTGTAGTCTTTTGATGCCAAGGCTTATGGCGGATTGCAGTTCTATTATGCAAGCTTCATATTCCGCGCCATTGTTAGTGACCTAAGTGGTCCAACTTGATTGAAATAAGTGTATGTGCACCGTTTGAAGATATTGTTAGCACTCCTACGCCAAAGCCTCTTTGGTTAGATGCTCCATCGAAATATAGTTGTCAGGTCTCGGTGTCTAGAGTCATAACCCCTTCGTCTGGAAATGATATTCTTCCTTGCGATTGGGTTCGTCTATAGCTTGATCAACTAGGTGTTCCTAGATAGCATGTCCTTTAATTGCCTTTTGATGTTCAAATCTGAGGTTAAACTCAGATAGAAGGACGGTCCATCTTGCTATCCTACCATTTAGGATGGACTTTTCAAATATATACTTCAGAGGATTTTCTCTCGATCATATATGGATCGTGTGTTGGAGCATGTAATGTCGTAGTTTCTTGGTCGTGGCGACCAAGGCTAGGCATGTCTTTTCTTGAGGGCAATAGTGGGTCTCGTACTCTAGAAACTTCTTTTTTTTTTCGGAAAAGTCAATAAATTTTATTTCCAAAAACCGATATGAAACGTTACAACATAGGGGAGTTTATCTGATCGCTCCAGTCAATATAAACAAACCACAAACAACTTGTGCCACAAAACAGAGAAAAGGAACCCAGCCCACGCAGGGGAGGGATAACAAAGATTTATCTACAATACAATCAATATTAAGGAAAACAATTCAGCTCAACATTCATCAAATGTCGCAGCTTTGGCATTTGTAGCTCTATGCCTTTGCATGTAGCTGGTTGATAATTTCCTGCATGCTCCCTGAATAGTACTATTTTCTTGTCTGAAAATCTTGGCATTCCTGGCCTCCCAGATTGCATGACACACAGTAGCTAGTATTGCTTTCACCACCTTCTTCCTAGGGCTCTTTCCCATAGTAGCATGACTTACCCACATCATAACCTGATCCCAAGACACAGTAGGGATAGGAACTCCAACCCAGTTCACCATAGTCTTCAACAGTTCCCTAGAGAAGGAGCATTCAAAGAACAAGTGATCGTGTGACTCAGCAGCATTATCACACATAATACACCCCAAATTATTTATATTTCCAATGCCTAATCTTGCCAATCTGTCCACAGTAGGTAGTCTTTGTTTGCAGACCAGCCAGAAGCAAAAGGCTTGTTTTGGTAGGCTAAGAGGAGCCCAGCACAACTTTGTCCAAGCTACAGAAGACATATTAGGGGCAAAAGCCATGTAAACAGCTCCAATGGTGTACCTGCAGCTTGACCGAACCACCGTCTTCACCATATTCCCGTCATCAAATTTTTTTTTTGATCATCCATGAAGCTTGCATTCGACATTCATGTCCCAAAAACCTTGCCTTTTGATATAATAAACAGCAACCCATTGTATCCATAATCTCTCCTTCATCTTATGGATATCCCAAACCAATTTACCAATGGATGTAACATTCCACAGATGCAACTGCAAAATGCCAAGTCCTCCTTTAGATTTTGGAGCACAGACTTGGTCCCAGGCTACAAGGGCTCTCTTAGAAGGAACACAAGATCTAGACCAAAGGAAGGAGCGACACAATTTCTCAATGTGATTCAAGACAGTTTGAGGCAACATGAAAACCTTAGACCAATAAGACTGTAAAGGGAATACAACACTCTTTAGTAACTGTAATTTTCCAGCATATGAGAGCATCCTACTGGTCCACACATTCATTCTGGCAGTTACCTTGTCAATAACAGGTTGACATTGAGCAATTGATAGCCTCTTAGAGGATAGGGGCACTCCCAAGTACTTCACATGTAGTTCACCCTTTACAAACAAAGTATTATGCATGATAAGTTGCTGCTCCTCATCTGTTAACCCTCCAAAATAAATTTCAGATTTATTGAAATTTACCTGGAGGCCTGAAGTTGCCAAAAAATCATTAAGGCACTGTAGTAGACAACCTATAGACTGTATATCACCTCTTGAGAAGAGCAGAAGGTCGTCTGGAAAAATACTGTGACACATCTTGAACTTGGAGCATTTAGGATGGTATTTGAATTGAGGTTGTCTCTTCAGTTGGTCAAGACACCTAGACAGGTACTCCATACCCAATATAAAAAGGTAGGGAGATACGGGGTCGCCCTGTCTAAGACCTTTTCTTGCAGGAAAAGGTGACAACAAAGAACCATTGTAACACACATAGTAGCTCACTGTTGATACACAGGTCATGATCATTTGTACAAATCTAGCAGGGAAATGTAGAGCATAACGCATTTGTTCAATAAATGACCACTCCACCGAATCATATGCCTTCCTTAAATCAACTTTTAGAAGGCATCTAGGTGAGATATGCTTCCTCCCATAGTGCTTTACTAACTCATGAGAAAGTATAATATTATCTGTAATTCTTCTCCTTTTCACAAAAGCAGATTGTTCTTCATGTATAACAGAATTAAGAACAATACACAATCTATTTGCAAGCACTTTGGAGGCAATTTTGTAGAGCACATTACAACATGAAATGGGTCTAAATTCACTCACTTTGGAAGGATTTTTTACCTTGCGCACCAGGGTGTTAGTTGTACAGTTTAGGCTTTTGAGCATCTTGCCATTTTGCAACATATCAAGCATAGCCTCACAAATATCCTCCTTGACCACAGACCATGCGTTTTTAAAAAAACTGCGGAAAATCCAGCAGGCCTAGGTGATTTATCCTCATCCATTCCCCACAGAGCTGCCTTAACCTTCTCAACTACATAATCTTTTGCCAAATCAAGCTATTGACTAAAACTCAAGACAATGCCCTGCTCCACAATCTCAGAATTTATAGCAGGGGTGTTACCAGCACTAGAGCTCATCAATGCCTTGAAAAAATCCAAAAACTTCCTTTGTATGGCATCATGATTCTCTATCTTACACCCTTGAGAGTCATAGATGTAAGTAATTTTATTGCTTGCTCTTCTAGGTTTAACTGAAGCATGAAAGAATTTCGTGTTTCCGTCACCACATTGCAACCAATTAATGCCAGATTTCTGCCTTAAAGAAGCTTCTTTTACCTTACTGAATCTGTCAAGTTTTTCCCTAGCCTGTATTTCATTTTCAATAATATGTGGGTTGAACAATACCATACTTCAGTCCCTCCTGAATATCAGCTAATTCACTAGCAGCCTCATGTCCTGAAACATAGGTACTCCTCTCCCCCTTAAAGTACCAATTCTCCTCCACTAAATTCAAAAAATATTCATCTTCGGCCCAATGATTGAAGAATGTAAAAGGTTTATTCCCTAAAACAACATCTTAATGTTTTGTAACAATCCCTGCACAATGATCAGATAATTGTGTCTGCACAAAATCCACCTCTGCGAGAGGCAGCTTACACAACCAGTCTTCATTCCCAATAACCCTGTCTAGTTTAGTGTAAACCCTACTAGACGAGTTGTGTCTATTACTGTAGACGCCAAAAAAGCGCCTTCAGATTTCTCCGCAAAATGCATGCAAATGGATAATATGAAGCGATAACTTTAGTAATTTGGTTTGTTCAACCCACCTAGTTAATTTAGGATCTTGGACGACCGGATTTGTTTGGAACCTTGCATTGTGAGTTACGAATCAACATGGATAAGATTAGTAGAGGCCGTTAATTCGGGCGATTTAGATAGGATTCGTTTTATCTTTGTCGTACCCACACCCCCGAACTCAATCTTTGGCCCCTTCTGGGTATGAGTCAATTCCCAATAGGAATTGGGTGCACTTTTGATTGTTTCCAATTGTTTCCTTAAAACTTGGTGGCGAATTCACTATTTGCTTATTATTTCCCCTAGCACAATTGAATTATATTGCATATGACGTATTATTTAAGAACCATTTATTCCAACTAATATTTCAATTAGCGCCGAAAGGTGAGGGTTCTTACACCGAGCACCCTACTCACACAGCCAAGGATCACGAGCAATATGACTTCCCCGACCAAGATGATACCCTAATTGAAGAAAATTGCTGGAAAGTGTACTTTGACGGGGCATCCAACCAAAAAGGTTATGGCGCAGGAGTACTCCTGGTATCTCCGGATGAAGCCCATACTCCCATCTCAGTAAAACTGGACTTCCCTGTCACAAATAATGCAGCCGAATATGAAGCTTGTACTATCGGTCTACAAGCAGCCGTAGGCCTAGGCATCCGGATACACAAAGTCTATGAGAATTCTCTACTAATCATCAATCAAGTCTCCAGGAAGTGGAAAGTTCACAGCGAAAGCCTGACACTCTACCAGGAATTTTTAGATAAAGTACTTGATAGCTTTGAAGAGGTAGCCTTTACATAACCTTCCACGAAAGGACAACCTGTTTACAGACGCTCTATCCAAGCTAGCATCTTTGATTATCATACCCGACCCAGTCAGCATGATACATGTTTGTACACAAAGAAGAAGCGGGCCAGCCTTCTGCAACAGCCTCGACACGGATCTGACCCTGGCTCCGATCGAAGAAGATCCTTGGTACCAAGACGTCTTCAACTACATCACCAAAGGAATATACCATCAAGATGCGCCAGTAAGAGCTCAACGGGCCATCCGTCTCTTAGCGGTGCAATACATAGAATACAAGGGGGTTCTATACAAGAAATCTCATAACGGAGTCCACCTCAGATGCGTGAACTACGAAGAAGCAGCAGAGATCATGGATGAGGTATACAATGGTGTGTGCGGACCACACATGAATGATCGAATGCTCTCTAGAAAAGTACTACGACTGGGATACCACTAGATCACTATTGAAAGGGATTGTTACAACTATGTCAAGAAATGCAAGAAGTGTCACATATATGCCAACCTGCAGCATATGCCACCTTAAATGCTCCACAACTTCACATCCTCTTGGCCATTTCCGCATGGGGAATAGATATCATTGGTAAAATCACCCCGAAAGGCTCGGGAGGACATGAATACATCCTAGTAGCCATAGAATGTTTTACCAAATGGGTTGAAGCGCAATCCTATGTCGTCCTCACCTCCAAACAAGTGTCCAAATTCAAAAGGAACAACATCATCTGCCGATACGGCGTTCCGCATGAAATTATTAGGGACCATGGATCCCATTTCAAAGCCGAAACAGCCACCCTCCTAAAGAACTACAAAATCCAGCACCACAAATCATCCCCTTACCGTCCCCAAACCAACGGCGCAGTAGAAGCCGCCAACAAAAACCTCAAGACTATCATTGAAAAGATGATAGAAAACTACAAAGATTGGCCCATAAAACTCCCATTTGCCCTCTGGGGATATAGGACGTCCATAAGATCCTCCACAGGAGAGACACCTTATTCCCTAGTTTACGGGATGGAAGCAGTGCTACCCATAGAAGTCCAGCTACCCTCCTTGCGCATAGCCTTAGAGGGTGAAATTCCCGAAACCCAATGGTTGCAAGCCCGCTACGAGGAACTCATGTTCACAGATGAAAGGCGCCTACGGGCCTTAGACCATTCCCACATGTACCAGCAATGCATGGCAAGAGCATTCAACAAAAAGGTTCGACCTCGAAATCTGAAGGAATGGAACTTAGTTTGGAAAGAATTGTGTGCCCTAGTTACCGACCCCAGAGGCAAATTTCGACCCAATTGGTCCAGTCCGTTCATCATTAAAGACATCTTATCAGGAGGCGAAGTCCGACTCATGGACATTGATGGCATCGAGTTCAGACAGCTCACCAACATGGACCAACTGAAGAAGTGCTACGTCTAAAAAGAAAAAAAATAAAATAAAAAGAGACGTACACAAATTGAACGAACTACGCTGGCCTGATTCCACACTGGATACGTAGGTAACCCTTTTAAAGGGGCCCGGCCAAAATCAATCCAATATTCCATTCAACTCATTCAAAAAGGGATAATCTTTATTCAAACTGAACGAATTAGCTTACATTGCAAAAATTAAACTTCCCAAGGTTACAAAAAAAAGTGCAACTACGAGGGTTTAAGCTAAACAAATTCCTATTACTTTTTTTAAAAAAACTAGACTTGCTTTCTAAGAAAACTACTTTAATCCTTCTTCCCTTTAGAAGGGTTCTTTGAAGAGTTTTTCTTTGAAGGACCTTGGCTTGAGGACGACCTATGATCGCTTCCTTGAGCTGGGGGCTTGCCTCTTTTCAGTATGTGATAGCCTTTCTCATAAGGCCCTTCCTTTCTTTTCTTGCTTCCTGTTCTTGAGTCATACTTAGGCTTTAGTTGGTCCCACTCCTCATGACGAAGGGCTCGTCTCGTTTCTCCATCACTGCAAGACAGCCAATTCAAGTAGGTCTCAGAAACTTGAGTCGGGGCAATCACCCGAGGTACAGTCCAGCGATCCCGGCTACGCTAAAATTTTCCCCAATCCTCAGCAAACTGGGTGGTCAGAGCCAAGATAGGCGGTCTCGTAGTCTCTACCTATATTGCCTCATGACCCTAGAAGGGAAGAAGAAGGTACTCCTGTACAACCCCACTATGGTAGTATGAGGGATAAATTTGTCGCAAGCCACTAAAGAGGTCAAGCTCCACCAGGTCATATGCCAACGGATAACAGGTCCTGCATGAAAAAAGGCATCACATTCAGTGAGGGTCTTTTCATCATATAACCTTTTTTCTAACCAAGAAGCTAGCAGCGGTATAAGTTTTCTTTGACCAGGCTCGAGGGGTACGAGCTATCATCTTTTCTGGCGATTCTATCAACCTTAGATGCTCACATAACCAAATTTGAAGCAGCAGGGGGTAGCCAAAAAAAGCTTCGTGAGGCGAGATTTTCAATCTGTCAAGCCCTAGAATAGTTTCCCCTACAACCAGATGTAAAGGAGAATGTCCTTCAGCCATTTGATTCACCACTCGCAACAACGAGGCTCTACCCAAGTTGGAAGACTCTGCATTAGCAACAATAGGCGATTTAACAGGCAAAGTACAAAAGCCTGTCGACGACAACGCCTAAATATTATATCTTGTTCAAAAGAAATAGCAAACTTTTCACATATTTGAACTAAGTCCACATCGACACCGAGAATCATGCTTTTGGCTTCTGCAGTTGTCAAACCTAGAGATTTCCTGTACTGATTGCTAAAACCATCCCTCAAATAAGGCACAGTTGGGGGAAGAACATCAGACATATTAGTAATTGCAGCAAATTCTTCAACTAGAGGACATAATTCAGAGTTACTAAAATGGAAAACGTGCAAGTCAGGGTCCCAAATAATTCAAAGCAGGTCGAAGGAGAGGCCACAAAATTTTGGTTGGTCTTAAAGCCAATAAGGTAGAGATATGGTACGGAGCCAGTTCAAGTTTATCTTCTATGGTCATATTTTTACACCAGGCATCGAACAGGTTTTCAAAGGATTTCACCTTGGTAGAAGCTTTGGGAAATTTGAGAGAGCTAAAGTCTGAAAAGGAGATACAGCATTGGACATCCCGCAAATCCTATTTATTGGTAAAGAATCAGGTCAAAAGAAGTCAGAAATCCACGAAAAAGGCCCAAAGCCAGAGCCGCTAGCGACCCTCATCTCCAGCCCAGCGCCGCTAGCGGCCTTGACCTTAGCGCAATCGATTTTTCTCCTTTTGCTCCAACCCACCCAGTTGGTCTATTCTGCTTGGTTTAAGCCTAGTTTTTCAGATGCACAACGGAATTACAAAGCCCGACACTCTCTTAGTTTTATCTTTTTCCATTTTCTTTTTTTTTATTTATTCTTTTTTTTAGGGGGTATAATATGTGTAATTTTTGCTTTTTCTTGCAATTGCTACCCTTTTTCTGAAAATTTATTCCCTAAATTGTGGCCTACTCTTTACTGCATAACACATTGCATACTAAGAGATTAAACGGGAATAATCGAGTCATCATAGCATACATATCATATAAAATGCATAAAAACAGGATTTCAAAGTTTCAAGGCTAATGTTTACAAAGCTACCCTGGCCATCATTGCTCAACCGGAGTCATCATCGCCATTGCTGTCAGCCTCATCTTCAACGAACGGTCCCTGGCCATAGTTCCCAGCAGAATAGTGGAAGGAGCCCTGAGTACTAAACGAGCTATAAATGGGCCTGCTTTTGTTAGGCCTCATATCCCGTCTATCATATGTTGGCGCATGCATAGGGGTACCTTCCGAAAACCCCGCTCCGAAGAAGCTCTCTGTGGCCTGACTAGCAAAGTCCATAGCCATATCCTGACATGAAGGCCTAGCTTGAGGCACGTCCCATCCAGGGGCGTTCGCCCAACCACCAACCATAGGGGTCACAGTAGGCCTACTATCGAAAGAAGGCTGGAAACCCATCGGAGAAAACATCTTGGGCACAGGAATGTGCGGCACAGAAGGTTCGGGCGCCTCATCAACAGGAGGCCTGGTCACAGCTACAGGAGGTGAACGAGCAATAGACGGCCTGCTCGCCGAAGAAACCCTCGCAGCAGAAGAACTCTGGGGTCCCACCGAAGAAGAAGACTGCGACATCTGCAAACAATCAAGACTGAAATGTTAAGTTAAGCACTTCACTTAGATAAGCAAAGAATAAAAGTCTACTTACATCAACAGTCTTGGACCAAGAACTCTTCCCTTTGCCCATCACCCGACTATAGCCTTTCTTCAACAGGTGGATGAGCTTGAAGACTTGACAGGTCTGCTCCCGGTTCAGCTACAAGAAGAAACAAAAGATAGGGTCAGCATTCAAAAGCAAACACAAGACACAAAAGGAATAAAAAAAACTTACCCCCGTACAACCATCAGACAAGGGCAAACCCTCCACGGTCTCTCCATCAACAGTATGTAGAGTGAACTCCTCTACTATACGTCCCCCACTCTCACTAATGTACCTCACCTCATTGCTCGGCAAGGTCACGCTTGGGGGCTGGCCCCGAGGAACTCTGGAATGGGACCTCCTGGGACCCTGAGGAGCCAAACGATTCGCCTACAAGACAAAAAAAGTCAGTATATCGCGCATATAGATGAAAAGGGCAAAAATAAAGGTTTTACCTCAGAAGTGAGATCCGGCATCAGACGACCCAAGCAATAAGCCAGGTACATAGCCGTACGATCCAAGCCAGCAATCTCCGGCTCAATAAACTCCATGGCCGCCATACCACGAGCCACGACCCCCAAGTCTTCCACACTCAAGCTGTGCATGTAGAACATTGTCATAGGAGGATCCTCCGGCACCAAATGACCACTCAAGGCGGGATAGACCAGCCGAGTCAAGCGGTCCCCCAAGTACCACACAAAGCCAAATGACCCCTCAAAGACCACCCGCAAGGAAGATACCGTAAACGACTTGGTGGTAATATGGGGTGGTCCATGACACCTACAGATTACCAGATCAAAGTTCATTCACATCAAATGGACCAAAAAAAAATACATAAGCAAATCGAGGGCAACATACCTCAGACGCAGCATGACTCTCAAAGGTAGCCCGAAAATGCTCCAAAGAGGTAAAAGGATGGTTATCTCTACCAATCCACCGTGAACCTAGCGGAAACATCCTCAAACCCGGACGGTGAGGACCAATAGCGGGAAAATACTCAAAGAGCCATAGCTGCCATACAAGCAAGAATAATGAGATACAGCTCTCCTACAAGCATGCATGTGCAAAGGAAAAGGGAAGTATATATGCTTACCTCCAGTATCTTCCATGGGCCCGAGATAGACACCCTCTCACTCGTCGGCCTAGGCCTGCAAGCCTGGCGACACCATCTCACCAAGGTAGCATATGCAGGAGCACCAAAGTTGTACTCATGGACCTTGGACAAGTCATCCAAACATGTCAAAAAGCCAACCTAATACACGCTCTTCTTCTGAGCGAAAATGGTCGACCCCAACAAGCAAGCTAAGAAAATACGGGCCCTCTACTCCTCAGTAAGCCCCTGCTCCGCCAAGGCCGCCCACAACCTCGGCAAGGAAACTCGGTCATCTCTAAAATGGGCGGACACAGGCCCATAAAGCTCAAGCAACCTGTCACTCCGCCGATGGTAACTCACGTCATACTGTATATGACGCCCTCTAAAAGACAAGCCCGTCAGCACAGCAAACTGGTAGGGGGTAGGAAAAATGTCCCCCACAGGCGTATGGAAGGTGTTCGTTGTATCCCAGAACCTCTCCAATAACCCCCGAGCGATGATCCTAGTATCCCCAGAGTGACAAGCCGGGATAACAGACAAAAAGTGCCCAAAACCTGAACCCTGCACTATATCCCTAGCTCCCACAGAAAAAGTCTCCAACATCATGGCCCAATGGGAAGTAGACTCATGAACCTGCAACAAAACAGCAATACCCTAGCCAACAAACAAAATTTTCTCAACCCCCCATATGCTACAAATACAGCCAAAATAATTCCACACAAATTATATACAGCTGACCACCATTCCAGTACAAGTCCCAATTTGTTCGTGTGCCGAAGCACTAACAGTTCGAATTTTCAGTTAAAAAAAAAAATACTGAACAGAATCAAAAAAGGAGAGAGTCAGAAAACATACCAACTGAAGGTTAGACAGATGACTCTGCCTGTCCAGTAGCAAAATACTACGGTCCCAAATCCTAGTTGGGCGCCAGTCCATCTGCATAAACGAATCCTGGTACAAACGTGCTCCGTCTGCATGTTGAGCAAGGGGCGTGCTACTGGAATGAAGCCGAGTACAAAAAAGGTCCCGGTTCCCCTCCTCCTCACCCATGGGACGTTTTCCTTTGTCCTTGGCATCCATGGAAGAAGAATGAAGCTTTCTCTCTCTACAATTGAAAATTTTAAGTTTCAGATTCGCAAAAAAGAAGTACCCATTCAACAATACAATCCAAAATTCAGCAACTAGCGCGGAAAAATAAGCAAGTTCAAGACAAAAATCGAAGAACTTGGTCAAGAATCGACTTACCTTGAGGTAATAGAAGCACTCAACAATGGTGAGTATACTCGACAATGGCTTGGCGAAGAAGAAGAAAATGAGGAAAACGTGAAGAAAAATTCGCGAAAAAAGCCTTTAGGCTGCTCAAGTTGAGCGCCGCTAGCGGCCCTCACCAAGAGCCCAGTGCCGCTAGCGGCCCTGCCAGACCCGCACACGCGGGCCCCTGCCTGCTGTCCCACGACTTTTTCCAGCTCGGTAGCCGTTATTTCAGTTCGTTCGCGGCAAAGATCAGTAACAAGCGCGCGGGAGCGAGTCCCTTTGGCCCACTAATTCAAAATTAAACAGTTGACCCATCTTACGGTACCAATTATTTTCAGGTAAAACTAACCCAATTATTTTTGGCCTCATCAACGGGATATATTCCCCGGTAAACCTGCTGGCCTCATCAACGTCCCAAAGTCTTAATGTCCCAAAGTCTCAATATCCCAAAGTCTCAATGTCCCGAAATCCCAATGTCCCAAAGTCTCAAGGTCCTAAAGTCTCAATATCCCAAAGTCTCAATATCCCAAAGTCCCAATGTCTCGAAGTTTCAATGTCCCAAAATCCCAATGTCCCAAGGTCTCAAGGTCCCGAAGTCCCAATGTCCCAAAATCTCAAAGTCTCGAAGTCCCAACGTCCCAAAGTCGGGTCAGTCAATGACCGCTTGCGGTTAAACCGTCCTTCCCTACAAAAGTCCCAAAGTCCCAACGTCAAAAAATCAGGTCAGTCAAGGATCGCTTAAGCTATTGCGGTTAATTTGTCCTTCTACGAGGTTACTTATTTTGTGTCAGTCAATGATTGCTTAAACTTTTGTGGTTATACTGTCCTTTGTTTTTTATATGTTTCAGTCAATGTTTGCTTAAGCTATTGCATTTAAACTGTTCATATGTTTTAACCATTTTACAAATGTCATTTTTGATCGCGCTGTCTCGTCGACCTTTTCGTATCTTATGCAGGGACGGAATCTCGGCATCCGCCGAGTGGTGCTTAGTCACTGTTTGCTTAGGATAAGCATTTATACTATTCACTCTCACCAGTTTTATTTCCCATTTACAACCGTTATTTTTAATCGCGCTATCGTGTTGACTTTTTTGTTTCTCGTACAAGGATGGAATCTCGACACCCGTCGAGCGGTGTTTAGTCACTATTTGTCCAAGCATTCTACGTTGATCATTCTCAAAGTTTAATAACTTTTTCATTCACTCTGAATACAGGTCCCCAGCAGGTGTTCTATCCAGCTAACCATAACCTTTATTTTCTCTTGTGTTCACAGAGATGAAATCGAAGCACGCTACGAGTGTAATAACCCTCGCGGGGAATCAACCCCACCGAGCGCCTCTCGCGGGCTCTTGGTCGAAAATCGAGTGGATTTTGTATTATTTGGAATTAATGGGAATTTGATTAAGATTACCAGGAAGTCGCCACCAAATTTTAAGGAAAATAAGGAAGCCAATGTATTGAAAATAGTCCAAGTCGAAAGTCTAAAGAGACTCCAACCCGAATTAAGTGCACCCCAATTCCTATAGGGAATGTTGACTCGAATGACCCAATGGGCAAAGATTGAGTTCGGGGGTGTAGGTAAGAATTGGGAAGGTGTTAGGCACAAACAATGCAGTCAGAAAGATCTAGCATGGACATGGGACTGAGTTTCGACCTAAAATATTGGTTCTAGTTCATGCAATTGGGTAGACTTAAGGGTTTTGGCCAAAGGAAACTCATGATCAAGAATGTACAATAATCCGCGGGATGCGCGACAATGTGAGGCATTCTTGTTATCCTACTCGTCAAATGGACGAATGCGTAGGAAGGTACATGAGGTGGGGGGATCCATGTTTCTTGGCAAAGAAGAATCGAATGGATTCCCACCAAGGCACTTCACCACCTCCAATGGCTAAAAACTGGTTAGAACTTGTTAAAACAAGCTCGAAATTCGCGCAAGCTTATGCAAATGGATGCAATGAATGCAAAAGTATTATTTGATAATGAGCCATCACAATAACAATAATCACTCAAGGACGAAAGTCTGGGAATTAATGGGAATTTGATTAAGATTACCAGGAAGTCGCCACCAAATTTTAAGGAAAACAAGGAAACCAATTTATTGAAAATAATCCAAGTCGAAAGTCTAAAGAGACTCCAATCTCGAATTAATTGCACCCCAATTCTTATTGGGAATATTGACTCGAATGACCCAATGGCCAAAGATTGAGTTCGGGGGTGTAGGTATGAATTGGGAAGGTGTTAGGCACCCAATTACGCCTGTTTCAATAAACGGCCTTTACCAATTGATCTTGATTAATTAATAATTTTGCACGGTTCCATACAAATCCGGTCGTCCAAAGTCCTAGATTTAACAAAGTGGGTTTGAACATCCATTAAATTATATGTTATCACTTTTGCATTCATTTAATCCAATTTGCGTAAGAACAATAGAAAAGGATAAATTATTGCATGCTAAAAAAGAATTAAAGCAACAACAATAATAAAATCCCCCAATCCTACCTTGAATGCTAAACGCGCCAAGTTGCTAAATTTCATTAACAAACAAGTTAGTAACTTCAAGGCAATTAAAACAATGCAATAGAATTAACCATAATCGAATATAAAATAAAACATGATTAGAAATATTATAAAATAGATTTCAACATTAAATAGATCCCTCAGGTGGAACCTTGAATGAATTAGAATTGAATGTCAATGCTCTTGAACTTGTACTTGAGAAGGGTTGAAAGTTGATTTTTGAATGGTGGAAATATTGGAGGTTAAATTTGAGGTTGGATGGTAGAGTTTGAATGTATTTTTATGGTGTTTAGGGCTGTTTATTTGCTGGTGGAGGATGGAGATGGAGGAATATTGAGAAAATAGGGTTAATAAGGTCTAGGGTTTAATTTGAGTTCACCATTCTGTTCCCCTTGAAAAAACAGAGGAAAAGTGTATATATAGAGGTAGGTTTAGGTCTGGGACGGAATTGACAAAAAGGCCGGACAAAAAGTCCATCAGGCGCCTGTCAATGGGGGCCTCTTGGCGTCCAAGCGGCTACCGCTCCAACAAGCGGCTAGCCGCTAGGACTAACGGTCTTTCAATTAGGACAAGCGGCTTAGCCGCTAGGGCAAGTGGTTCAACCGCTCCAGCTAGCGAGTTTCGACTTCAAAAGCCCATAACTTCTTCGTTTGACCTTCAATTGACTTGATTCCTTTTGCATTAGATTCCTTATTCAAGGTTATTTCTTTTGACATATTATAACCCCAATTCGCATAATTATTTCTGGAGTTATAGCAAAACACTAGAGAGGTGTCCATTTCACTACACCTTGCGGTAATTGTATCATATCTCATTCGTTTCTTATTGGATTTGGACCCATAATATGTCATTTTGAAGGTATTTGTGTGAGGAATCTATGTTAATTTTTCCCAATTGGGCAGTTTTCCTATAATGGAGGAAAATCCTATTTTAATAGTGGAGTACGGTAATCAGAGCATCGTTTTTTCTCATAACTTTGTCGAATCACATCTTTTGGCTCTGGTGTCCGTTTGGGACAAGGTAAGGGGCGTTGGAAAGCTTATAGAAAGGGTTATAAAATAGAAGGGGTTTGATGCAAGTTACTCAAGCATTGACATAGAATTCATATTCTTAAATGTTGGTTATCGTCATTTGGCATATAAAAAGAGGTGACACAATTTGGTGTCTACAGAAGCCCCCACTTTGGCCGAGCTCGAGTAGAGCGAAGGTCAAAGTATGCAAGTTTTGAAAATATGCAAAACAAACAAACATTGAGACCGTCGGTGAAAGTGCCGATACTCTTGAACATTGAAATTGACGGAACTCGCCGGATTGAAGCCGATGAACCCTCTTCTGGATTGAACATTGAACATTGAACATTAAAGTTGACGGAACACGCCGGATTGAAGACGATGAACCCTCGTCTAGGTTGAACATTGAACACTAAACATTGAATATTGAATATTGAAGTTGACAGAACTCGTCGGATTAAAGCCGATGAACCCTCGTCTAGATCGAACATTGAATATTAAAGTTGACGAAACTCTCCGGATTGAAGCCGATGAACCATCGTCTTGATTGAACATTGAACGTTTATTGAACATTGAATATTGAACATTGAACACTGAATATTGAATATTGAAGTTGACGGAATTGTCCGGATTGAAGCCGATGAACCTTTACCTGATTGATATTTGAACACAAAAAACACAAGAACACACGCACATATAGCAATGCAAACACACATTCGAATAGAAGACACATTGAATATTGACTGAAATTCGACATGGGAATATCAAAGCCCCCAGCACAAAAGCACATCAAAATAGAATGAAGATTTTGAAAATCACATTTGAAAAGACTTAGGGGTCCAGAGTAAAAAACAATCTCCGTGATCGATAGAGAAGTACTAATGGAACCACCACCTTGGATGGGTGGTATAGAGAATCATTGATGGGAAACCACCTTTAATAAGTGGTATTCTTCAGTTGATTCTACCATGTCAGAGTTTGGAGAAAAACACTTATTGGACTAACGTCAAACCTTGAGCGCGGACTTTGAATAATCAAGTATCGAAAGATATTGCACGAGATAGAGAGATTAGACATAAATGGTGATTAAAGGAAAAGGATGGATCGACAAAGATAAAAAAATTTGAATTGTGGACTAGAATTGGAAGGGTTGAAATGGAGGCAATATGTTTTAGGAGAAAAATTGGAGATAGAGATATAGGGGCTCGAAGATCGACGTCCAAGTCCTAAACTCTAATGGAAGAACAAGGAACACTTGAGATTATTCTTAGAAAACCAAGTTGATTTTAGAGATTTTGATGCATGAGGGTTTGATGATTGAATATTAAGTATGACCGAGCCTCGTGAGAAGCTGGCTACGTATCCTTGCGGAATCAGGCAGGGCGTAGTTCGTGGATTTTAGTTTTTATTATGCCCTAAATTTTGCCTGGATCATTATCTTGGATGATCGATCCAGCGGGCTTGCCCAAATTTTTGCGCAGGCTATTGAATGAATAGACCTACCGGGCTTTTTGGACTTTTAGGCCCTAACTTTTGCCTAGGTCGTACTTACGGGTTTTCAACCTAGCGGGCTACACATGTCTTGAGTGTCTAGTCTCTAAGAGGACTTTTGAGGTTGTAATGTAAGGCTCATTTTAGGTTACCAAAGAAAGGGATATTAAGGCTCAAAAATCCATCAAAAAAGCCACCATTGTGCTTAATCGTCCTTAAATGTTTCGAGATGTGGATTGAACTTGAATCTTTTTGTTTTTGCTTTCTAGAATTTTGAACCTTCGAACTCTCTCTTTTTCTTCTTTTCTTCTTTTTTTATTTCTCTTGAACTTTTGAACTTTGAACACTTTCTTCATTGATTTCCACCTACTCTCATGGATGGTGACCTTATTGTTCGCACACTCAAAGCCCCCAGGTTAAGGATTAATGTGGGTGAGAAATAAATGACTATGTGTTTGAGGCCCAAATTGGTTGCAAGTGAATATTTGAATGTGGATTGAAATGATTGATGAAGGGTATCAAATGAATGCCTATTGTCCTTAACTCGACTTGTAGACACATATTTATTCTTTTGTCCTTTGAATTAAATTGATCATCTTTACCCTTAGCATTTATTGAGATATTTGCAACTTGGATTCATCATTGAATTTTAGTGTTCCATGGATAGAAGATAGCACAAATGGCAAAAGAAATCAATCTCATTGATTGAAAAAGGAATACAATGCTCATCATCATCTTCATTAGTATGAGGTTTAGCTTTAACTTCATCTCTTAGTTTCTTGATTTCCTCATCTTGATCTTTGAGACGTGTGTTCATCTCAGTGAGTTTCTCCAGAATGGCTTTCATGTCGTCACCTGGCATGGTAGAGAATGGGGTTGAATCTGAATTTGGACTTGATCTCGAGCTTGGAGGTGGTGAAGGAAATAATTTCCTAACTAATCTTCCTTTTTGATTTGGACGTTCCCACTTTGGACTCGACTTTCCTATCCTGGATAAAGGAAAAATAGAAAAATGAATTGAAGAGAAGGAGAGGGAAAAGGAAGAAATCAAAGAGTTTATCCAATAATCTAGTCCCTTTATTTATATATTTATTTTTTTATTTTTATTTTTTTTTTGAATTTTCGTTGCTTTTTTTGAATTTCAGTTTGTTTTTTTTTTTTTTTGGACCTGGAAAATTGGATATTAAAAAAGGAAGGAGATTTTTTTTTTTAAAAAAAAAAAGGGAAACGGGAGGAGAGAAAAAAGGAAGTTTTGAAAATAGGAAAGGGGATTACGAACAGGAAAATGAATACTCTTGACTATGGAAGGGAATATATACGCTTGACTAGGGATGGAAAGATTATCGACTTAATAGAAAAGAATACTCCTAACTATGGAAGGGAATATATACTCTTGACTAGGGATGGAAATATTATCGAGTTAATAGAAAAGAATACTCCTAACTAGGGAAGGGAATATATACTCTTGACTAGGGATGGAAATATTATCAACTTGGGAAAGGGGAATACTCTTGACTAAGGAAGGGAATAGATTTTGGAAAATAAAAAGATCTCCTTCCTAATATGGACCCCTAGTTTATAGATGTTTTAAAATAACAACCAAACATAATAAGAAAAGATCCTACTGGAATCTATCCTAATATTCTATAACCCAAAACAACTACGCAAAGATTGCGTTCACATTTTGGCAAATAGCATAACGACACAAACAATGCAGTAAAAAAGATCTAGCATGGACATGGGACTGAGTTTCGATCTAAAACATTGGTTCTAGTTCACGCAATTGGGTAGGCTTAAGGGTTTTGGTCAAAGGAAACTCATGATCAAGAATGTACAATAATCCGCGGGATGCGCGAACAGGTGAGGCATTCTTCTTATCCTACTCGTCGAATGGACCAATGCGTAGCAAGGTACATGAGGTGGGGGGATCCATGTTTCTTGGCAAAGAGGAATCGAATGGATTCCCACCAAGTTACTTCACCACACTCCAATGGCTAAAAACAGGTTAGAACTTGTTAAAACAAGCTCGAAAGTCGCGCAAGCGCATGCAAATGGATGCAATGAATGCAAAAGTAATAATTGATAATGAGCAATCACAATAACAATAATCACTCAAGGTCATGAACCATGCAATTTTGTCAATTAACCAAGATCAACTTTCAAGTTACACCCTCTTAATTAAATACCCAGTGAAGTCGCCACTGTCAGAACCCTCTTGGGGAATCAACCCCAACGAGCGCCTCTCACGGGCTCTTGGCTGAAAATCGAGTGGATTTTGTATTATTTAGAAGTAATGGGGTTTTGATTAAGATTACGAGGAAGTCGCCACCAAATTTTAAGGAAAACAAGGAAACCAATTTATTGAAAATAATCCAAGTCGAAAGTCTAAAGAGACTCCAACCCGAATTAAGTGCACCCCAATTCTTATTGGGAATATGACTCGAATGACCCAATGGCCAAAGATTGAGTTCGAGGGTGTAGGTATGAATTGGGAAGGTGTTAGGCACCCAATTACGCCTGTTTCAATAAACTGCCTTTACTGATCGAGCTTGATTAATTAATAATATCGCACGGTTCCATACAAATCCGGTCGTCCAAAGTCCTAGATTTAACTAAGTGGGTTTGAACATCCATTAAATTATATGTTATCACTTTTGCATTCATTTAATCCAATTTGCATAAGAACAATAGAAAAACATAAATTATTGCATGCTAAAAAAAATTAAAGCAACAACAATAATAATAAAATCCTCCAACCCTACCTTGATTGATAAACGCGCCAAGTTGCTAAATTTCATTAACAAACAAGTTAGTAACTTCAAGGCAATTAAAACAATGCAGTAGAATTAACCATAATCGAATATAAAATAAAACATGATTAGAAATATTATAAAATAGATTTGAAGGTGAAATAGATCCCTCAGGTGGAACCTTGAATGAATTAGAATTGAATGTCAATGCTTTTGAACTTGTACTTGAGAAGGGTTGAAGGATGATTTTTGAATGGTGGAAATATTGGAGGTTAAATTTGAGGTTGGATGGTAGAGTTTGAATGTATTTTTCTGGTGTTTAGGGTTGTTTATTTGATGGTGGAGGATGGAGATGGAGGAATATTGAGAGAATAGGGTTAATTAGAGAGCTCTAGGGTTTAATTGGAGTTCACCATTCTGTTCCCCTTGAAAAAACGGAGGAAACGAGTATATATAGAGGTAGGTTTAGGTCTGGGACGGAACTGACAAATAGGCCGGACAAAAAGTCCATCAGGCACCTGTCAATGGGGGCCCCTTGGCGTCCAAGCGGCTAGCCGCTAGGACTAACGGTCTTTCAACTAGGACAAGCGGCTTAGCCGCTAGGGCAAGCGGTTCAACCGCTCTAGCTAGCGAGTTTCGACTTCAAAGGCCCAAAACTTCTTCGTTTGCCTCCAATTGACCTGATTCATTTTGCATTGGATTCCTTATTCAAAGTTATTTCTTTGGACATATTATAACCCCAATTACCATTAGTACATGTGGAGTTATAACCCAAACACTGGAGAGGTATTCATTTTAGTATACCTTGCGGTAATTGGATCATATCTCATTCGTTTCTTATTGGATTTGGACCCATAATATGTCATTTTGAAGGTATTTGTGTGAGGAATCCATGTCAATTATCCCACTTGGTAAGTATTCCTATAATGGAGGAAAATCCTATTTTAACCGTGGAGTGCGGTAATCAGAGTATCGTTTTTGTCCCATAACTTTGTCGAATCACATCTTTTGGCTCCGGTGTCCGTTTGGGACAAGGTAAGGGGCGTTGAAAAGTTTATAGAAAGGGTTATGAAATGGAAGGGATTTGATGCAAGTTACTCAAGCATTGACATAGAATTCATATTCTTAAATGTTGGTTATCATCATTGGGCATATAAAGAGGGGTGACACATTTTGGTGTCTACAGAAGCCCCCACTTTGGCCGAGCTCGAGTAGAGCGAAGGTCAAAGTGTGCAAGTTTTGAAAACATGCAAAACAAACAAACATTGAGACCATCGGTAAAAGTGCCGATACTCTTGAACATTGAAATTGACAAAACTCGCCGGATTGAAGCCGATGAACCCTCTTCTGGATTGAACATTGAATATTGAACTTTAAGTTGACGGAACTCGTGAAATTGAAGCCGATGAACCCTCGTCTAGATTGAACATTGACCATTGAATATTAAAGTTGACAGAACTCTTCGGATTGAAGCCGTTGAACCCTCGTCTTGATTGAACATTGAACGTTTATTGAACACTGAATATTGAACATTGAACACTGAATATTGAATATTGAAGTTGACGGAATTCTCCGGATTGAAGCCGATGAACCTTCACCCGATTGATATTTGAACACAAAAAACACAAGAACACACGCACATATAGCAATGCAAACACACATTCGAATAGAAGACACATTGAATATTGATTGAAATTCGACATGGGAATATCAAAGCCGCCTGCACAAAAGCACATCGAAATAGAATGAAGATTTTCAAAATTACATTTGAAAAGACTTAGGGGTCCAGAGTAAAAAAAATCTCCTTGATCAATAGAGAAGTACTAATGGAACCACCACCTTGGATGGGTGGTATAGAGAAACATTGACGGGCCACCGCCTTGAATGAGTGGTATTCTTCGGTGATTCTACCATGTCAAAGTTTGGAGAAAAACACTTATTAGACTAACGTCAAACCTTGAACGCGGACTTTGAATAATCGAGTATCGAAAGATATTACACGAGATAGAGAGATTAGACGTAAATGGTGATTGAAGGAAATGGATGGATCGACAAAGATAAAAAATTTGAATTGTAGACTAGAATTGGAAGGGTTGAAATGGAGGCAATACCTTTTAGGTGAAAATTGGAGATAGAGATATAGGGGCTCGAAGATCGATGTCCAAGTCCTAAACTCTAATGGAAGAACAAGGAACACTTGAGATTATTCTTAGAAAACCAAGTTGATTTTAGAGATTTTGATGCATGAGGGTTTGATGATTGAATATTAAGTATGACCGAGCCTCGTGAGAAGCTGCCTACGTATCCTTGCGGAATCAGGCCAAGCGTAGTTCATGGATTTTAATTTTTATTATGCCCTAAATTTTGCCTGGATCATTATCTTGCATGATCGATCCAGCAGGCTTGCCCTAATTTTTGCGCAAGCTATTGAGTAAATAGACCTATCGGGCTTTTTGGACTTTTATGCCCTAACTTTTGCCTAGGTCGCCCTTACGGGTTTTCAACCTAGCGGGCTACACATGTCTTGAGTGTCGACTCTCTAAGAGGACTTTTGAGGTTGTAATGTAAGGCTCGGTTTAAGTTACCAAATAAAGGGATATTAAGGCTCAAAAACCCATCAAAAAAGCCCCCAGTGTGCTTATTGGTTACTAAATGTTTCGAGATGTGGATTGAACTTGAATCTTTTTTGTTTTTGCTTTCTAGAATTTTGAACATTTGTACTCTCTCTTTTTCTTCTTTTCTTCTTTTTTTATTTCTCTTGAGCTTTTGAACTTTGAACAATTTCCTCTTTGATTTCCCCCTACTCTCATGGATGGTGACCTTATTGTTCGCACACTCAAAGCCCCCAGGTTAAGGATTAATGTGGGTGAGAAATGAATGGCTATGTGTTTGAGGCCCAAATTGGTTGCAAGTGAATATTTGAATGTGGATTGAAATGATTGATGAAGGGTGTCAAATGAATGCCTCTTGTCCTTAACTCGACTTGTAGACACATATTTATTCTTTTGTCCTTTGAATTAAATTGATCATCTTTACCCTTAGCATTTATTGAGATATTTGCAACTTGGATTCATCATTGAATTTTAGTGTTCCATGGATAGAAGATAGCACAAATGGCAAAAGAAATCGATCTCATTGATTGAAGAAGGAATACAATGCTTAAAGACTTAATGACTCCTAAGTGGACTTGGACTCGAATTGGAAAACAAAGAAAGTGGAGTGACTCCCCGACTCATGCTAATCTTATTGAACTCGAAAACAAAACAAATCCTAAGAGAAGACTAGTCTTGAAGGCACTTGACATCTTGATGCTTCTCTTGACGCTCTTAGCTTGGACTTCAAAAGGTGACCTCTAGGGTGGAGGCATTTAGACTTACTCATGTGTGCCCAATGGATTAGTTGTGTTGTTGGGCTTCTTGATAACTGGGGTTGGAATGGTCCCATTATTGATGAGATCTTGGATCTTATGCTTCAAAACCCAACAACTATCAGTGTTATGGCCTTTACCTCGATGGAACTTGCAATAAGCCTCTGGATCCCAGGATTTGGATTTCTTCTCGGGTACTCGATCCGGAGTTGGGCCTATGGGATACAGATATCCATCTTTATGAAGCCTTTCGAATACCTTGCTTAAAGTAATCCCTAATGGGGAAAAAATCCTTTGAATGGGCTTGCCATTATTTATAGCACTAACTTCATGGCCCTTGGAATTGGAGTCATTACTCTTTTTCTCTTTGGAGTAAAATCTCTTGCCATTGGAGGATTGAAGTTCATTCTCAATTTGAATCCCAATTTTATAGAGTCTATCAAAAGTTTCAATGGGTTGGAACCTCATATGGTCTTTGTACTTGGGCTTGAGATTGCAAACAATGATTCCCACTTTATCCTCTTCAGAATAGATCGCGAAATGACAACCAACGCCGATAGAATTGCAAGACTCGAAGATGGTCTGACCGACGTGGTCGAGATCATGGCGCGACAATTGGAACGCCAAGAGCAAATGGAGACCGCATAAGCCTCTGAAATGCGCAGTTTCCGAGACTTTGACGCTCTTAAACCTCCTACGTTCGAAGGTGGTGCTTATCCGACTAAATTGGAGAATTGGATCATTGAGTTTTAAAAGTTGTTCATGACTACGAGTCGGCCTAACAATATGAAGATTAGCTCTTCGAGGTATTACCTAAAAGGTGAGGCCAACAAATGGTGGAATAATGTGTGAACTGACTTGCTTGCAATACCGAACTACAACTGGGATCGTTTTAAGGAATCCATTCGTGCTAGCTTTTATCCTAGTTCTCTACGACGCCTTCAACAACCTGAGTTTGTAAGGTTAAGCCAAGACAAGCTGTTTGTGGCTGAGTAGGCTGGCAAGTTCAACGAGCTTGCTATTTTTGCTCCTAATCTGGCGACAAGAGGCCAAGACCTAATGGTAACAACAATTACCAAGGTGGTCAGAACCACAATGCGAATAGGAATCGTGACTCGAATAGTCATCGAGCTACGATAATGGCTAGAAGGAATACGTCTTGTACTCGCTGTAACAAGACGCATGCTGGTAAGAACTGTCGTGGTGACGTGCTGCAGTGCTATGAATGCAACAAGACGGGTCATAAAGCTTCTGAATGTTGAAGCCGAGGTAGGAATGATAATGGGCAGAACCGCGATAACAACTACAATCGTGGTGAGAATAATAATGGCTATCATAATAATTGTGGTAACTACCGTGGAAACGGGGGTTACAATAACAACAACAACCGCAACAACGCTGCTCCTGTTGTGAACAATCAGACACAAGCTCCTGCAACTGTTAATCCCGCGCCGAACAACAACAACAACAACAACAACAACAACAACAACAACAACAACAACAACAACAACAACAACAATGGAGGGGTTCATGGCAGAATTTTTGTGATGAATCGCAATGAGGCAGAAGCAAACCCGAATGTGATTGCTGGTACTTTTCTTGTTAATTCTTTTTCCGCTTTTGTTTTCTTTGATAGTGGTGCATCGCATTCTTTTCTTTCTAAAAACTTTGCATCTAAGATAGGCCTAGAATATAGTTCAGTGTATAGGGCGAACATTACGATGCCTAATGGGTTTAATGTTAGTTGTAATTCGTTGTACGAGAAGTGGTCGATTAGAGTAGCTGGTTTCGAGCTACCTGCAGACTTGATTCAGTTCGAATTGGGTGATTTTGAGGTTATTTTGGGAATGGATTGGTTATACAAGTTTAGGGCTAAGATAGAGTGCTTCGAGCAACGCATTTCTTTGCGAGGACCTAAAGGTAAAAAGATCACTTATCGAGTAGTTGTGGTCAAACCTAAGCTAAAGGTGATGGCGACTATGAAAGTTAAAGAGTGCGTGATTAAGGGTGAAGCGATTTACCTTTGTCATGTGGTGGATACGAGTCGCGAGACGGAAGCTCCGCTGCCTATTCGTGTAGTTTCTGAGTACGCTGACGTATTTCACGAAGAGATTCCCGGAATGCCTCCACAACGCATTATCGACTTTACGATCTACCTAGCTCCAGGTTCTGCACCAATTTCAAAAGCACCGTATCGTATGGCACCTGCTGAGATGAAGGAACTAAAAACACAACTAGAGGACTTGTGAGAAAAGGGATACATACGTCCGAGTGTATCGCCTTGGGGTGCTCCTGTTTTGTTTCTGCTAAAGAAGGATAGTAGTATGAGACTGTGCATTGACTACCGGGAGTTGAACAAGATCACGATCAAGAATAGATACCCACTTCCCAGAATTAACGATTTGTTTGACCAATTGCGTGGAGCGTCTATTTTCTCAAAGATAGATTTACGATCAGGATACCATCAGTTGAGGATTTCCGAGCCTGATATTGTGAAGACAGTGTTTAGGACGAGGTATGGGCACTACGAGTTCACTGTGATGCCTTTTGGGTTGACGAATGCAATTGGAAAGTTTCTAGACTTGATAAACCGTACGTTCCAGCCTTACCTTGACCAGTTTGTTGTAATCTTTATAGATGATATTGTGGTTTACTCAAAGAACGCCGAGGATCATGAGCAACATTTACGTACTGTTTTGGAGATTCTGCAAAGACATCAACTTTACGCCAAGTTGCAAAAGTGTGAGTTTTGGCTAGACACGGTATCTTTCTTAGGACACGTGGTGTCTAAGGATGGTGTGTCCGTAGATCCAGAGAAGATTCGAGCTGTTACAGATTGGCCTAGACCAACGACCGTGACCGAAGTTCGGAGTTTTCTTGGACTCGCTGGTTACTATAGACGATTTGTAGAAGGTTTTTTAAAGATCGCACAGCCTATCACGAACTTGATGAAGAAAACGACAAAGTTTGTATGGTCTGATAAGTGTGAGATTGCTTTCCAAGAATTGAAGAAACGTCTTACAATTGACCTTGCCGTCAGGAACAGAAGGATATGAGGTCTACAGTGACGCATCTAAGGATGGATTAGGATGTGTTTTGATGCAACATGGAAAGGTCGTGGCTTACGCCTCACGACAATTGAAGAAGCACGAGGATAACTATCCTACGCACGATCTAGAACTTGTTACTGTCGTATTCGCATTGAAGATTTGGCGACACTACCTGTATGGTTCCGCAGTCAAGATGTTCACTGATCACAAGAGTCTCAAGTACATCTTTACACAGAAAGAGTTGAACATGCGCCAAAGAAGATGGCTAGAACTTCTGACAGAGTACCACATTGATATCCAGTACCATGAGGGTAAAGTGAACGTAGTCGCTGATGCTTTGAGTAGGAAGACTCGTCATATATTAAACACTGCTTTAGTGCTTCCTAAGGAGATCATACGTGACTTGAAAAGTCTCGAGGTGGAGATTGTGTTTCAAGGTGACGTTCAATGTACCTTAGCACATGACTGTTCGACCAATATTGTTAGAGGAGATCAAAGATCGACCAGGTGGTGAGGAGGATCTTTAGAGGATTCTAAATCACAAAGACCAGGGTAGGTCCGAGGACTTAACTTTGGGCCAAGATGGAATTCTGAGGTTCGAGAACGTGTTTGCGTACCCAATGACCCAGTTATCAAAAGTCAGATTCTGGGTGAAGCTCATAATACGCCATATTCTGTACATCCCGGTGAAGATAAGCTTTACAAGTATATTCGCCAAGTGTTCTGGTGAAGGGAATGAAAGAAGAAGTCGCTGAGTTTGTAGCGAAATGTTTGACATGTCAAAAGGTCAAGATTGAGCACAAGAGACCTGGTGGAATGGTACAATCACTGGAAGTTCCTACGTGGAAATGGAATTCGATTTCGATGAATTTAGTCATGGGTTTACTTTTGACACAGAAGGAGAACAATGCTATTTGGGTAGTAGTAGATGGTTTGACAAAAGACGCAAGATTCATCCCAATGCATGACACTTGGAAAATGGAGAAATCGCCTGACGCATACGTCAAGGAAGTCATGCGACTTCATGGTGTACCTAAAGATATTGTTTCTGATAGAGACTCGAGATTTCTCTCTCACTTTTGGCAGAAACTACAAGAAACTTTCGGAAGCAAATTGAAGTTTAGTACCGCTTTTCATCCTGCAACAGATGGCTAGACGGAAAGGACAATACAGACTCTGGAGGATATGCTTCTAGCGTGTGCCCTCGAATATCAAGGTTTGTGGGACAAACACATTCCGTTAATCGAATTTTCTTACAACAATAGCTATCATTCGGGCATCGATCGAGCACCATATGAAGTCTTGTATGGTAGGAAGTGTAGATCGCCTGTATGTTGGAACGATATTAGCGAGAGTGCAGTTTTGGGTCCTGACATGATTCAGCAGACTGTCGACATTGTGAAGGTGATTCAAGCAAAGATGCGAAGTGCACAAGATCGCCAGAAATCGTATGCAGATAGAGGTCGTAGACCTGAAGAATTTAAGGTGGGAAGAAAGATACTTTTGCGAGTATCTCCTACCAAGGGCGTTATGAGTTTTGGTTGTAAGGGAAAATGGAGTCATCATTACATTGGACCTTACGAGATCCTAGAAAGGATTGGCGCTGTTGCTTATCATTTAGCTTTGCCTGTGGAACTTGAAAAAGTCCACAATGTGTTTCACGTCTCTCAGCTGAAGCGATACGTACATGATCCAACTCCTATCTTTCAACCTTAAACGATCGAACTTGATGAGAGTTTGACGTATGAAGAACGTCTTGTCAAGATCATTGACCGCAAAGAGCGCTCGACTCGTACAAAGACCATTCCAATTGTGAAAGTTATTTGGTCCCGTCATGGTCAAGAAGAGGCAATATGGGAAGCTGAATACATGATGCGTGAGAAGTACCCAGAACTCTTTATCGAAGGTACTAATTCCATTTGAGTTTCGGGACGAAACCCTTTTAAGGAGGGTACAATGTCACACCTAGTATTTCGTGTTTTGTTTATCGCTTTGTACGAGTTGCACGTTATAGCATTGCATGCTGCATTGCTAATCGACTGAGATCACGAACGTAGTACACGCATTGCATTGTCTTAGTCCTAAAATCGTTTTATACCTTCGTATGGGTAAACTCGTTTCGTTCTAAGTGATTACTTCATGTTTCAAGTTTTGGGACGAAACTTCTTTTAAGGAGGGTAGAATGTGATACCCCAATATTTTCTATAATTATAATATCGATTTATAATTCATTTATAAATAGTTTCGGAGATTTAATTCGTATATTTATATAACGATTCGATTTATTCAAATTAAGCCATAATAATATTAATTATTATTATGGGAATTTCGTGATTTATAATTATCAAATTTGAGGGATATAATTAAATTGTTTTGTATTTGAATAAGGCTTATTCATATTATTTTAATTAGTTTTAATTAGCATTTAATTGGTTTAACTAGCAATTAAATCAGAAAATTATTCCTAAGCTTAGTAGGTTTTGACTTTCATTGACCGGGGACCTATATAAGCAAAGTGATGGGCTAATTCATCAGTTTACAAAACTGAGCCAAAATCTCACCTCTCTCTCTCTCCTCACCCGACTCTCTCTCTCTCTCTCTCTCTCTCTCTCTCTCTCTCTCTCTCTCTCTCTCTCTCTCTCTCTCTCTCTCACTCTCACGGCCGCACACAGACTCTCACTCTCCTCCCATGCTGCCGCCACCAGTAGCCGGAGAAGCCTCCGGTCGGTGAGCCTCTCCTCATCCCTCTTTCTTTCTCTCTTTTCCCCTTCTCTCTCTCCCCGTGCTCTGTTTTCCTTCTCCCCCTCTGTTTTCGCGTGTCATGGCTGCCGCGCCTGGGTGGTCGCCGGTGAGTGGCCGGCGCTGCTGGGACTCCCCCAACCCTTCTCCCTCTATAAGTCGTTCTCTTTCTCTCTCTTTCTCACTCGCAACCTCTCTCTCTCGCAATTTTCTCTCGCTTCTCTCTCCTCCGTCGCTAGTGCTCCGGCGAGCCACCACCGACCATGGTGGTCGGTGGGTGGTGGTCTTAGTGATGGGCTAGATCGTGGGTCCCATGCTTGGGTGATCGTGGCCTAGACTCGAAAAACCAATTAGGGTTTCGTTTAATAATTTCGTTTTAATTAATTTCGTATTTTCAGTATTTTTCAATAATTGTTTTTATTTTTCTATACTCGTTTGGAACCCGAATCCGGATTTTTGAAAGCCTAGATTGATGAAATAAATCAAGGAGTTTAAATAAAATATTAGATTAATATTTTGTTACTGTTTAGATTTTCGTATTTACTGATTATGTCTCGGTAATTGTTTTTAATTAGGACCTAACGGACAAGCGTGATCGGGTTGTGATTTGGAAGCGTACCTACTGTCTAGTGAGCGTTTGTTAGGTAAGCGATTGTGCCTACCTCTTTCGAAAACCCATAAAAAGGTTTCGACTTGTTATGTGCTAATTGCCTATTTGTTGTGAAGCGATGTTGAAATTCTAATATTATTATGATATAATATACGTGCTATTTGGAATGGGTTATTATTGAGTGCTAATGAGCACCTATTATACATTGATGGAATATTTGTTGAAAGTGTAATTTTTGGATATCATGTTTTATTGCCGAAGTGCTGCCGAAATTTCATTAGACATATGTGAAGCATGATTATTCTTAATATGCATTAATGTCATTATCGTCGTTATTATATTCATTGTCATGAGCATGAAATGAATTAGTGAGTCGTGGTCGCGTTGTACCATTAAGTCGACCAATGCAACTATGAGAAATGAATTGTAAATGAGAATAAGACTCCTAATGGATCCCTAGGAGTAGTCGAGAAATCGAGACTTATCTAATTGACGTAGTCTAGGGATGCGTGATTCCCAAGTTACTTATTAAGGACACCTTGTAGCGTGTTCGGGACGGATCATTCCCCATTGTTTAATTCTCTACGTATCGATTATTATGTTAGAGATAGTATGAGTATACACTAGAGTAAGTCCATGGCATGTCCATATCTATCTATGAACAGTATGGGTGATTGATGTTCTATTCGCTCTCTTATTACTCTAATCAAGATGGTTTATCAATTTGTGTTAGAACACACACTACAACAAAAAAGCTAATATGGGACGCTTTTTTAGTCACGCTTTACAAAGCGTGAGGTCCAACGATAAAAATACGGACCTTTACCTCGACTAGGAGCGTGGAGAAAAAAAGATTGGGGATTTTCCACGCTAAAAATCGTGGCTTGTTTTGAGGAACCACGCTAAAAACTCAAGTTCGTCGGCCTCGTAATGGGCGCCTTATTTAATCTTACTCTAAAAAAAAATAAAAGAAGAAAAAGGAAAACAATTAATCCCTCATACTGATTTCGTGCCTCGTTGTTTTTGTCGTTTCTTCTTTTTCTTCTTCTCTTTCAGTTTCTCTCAATAACACCTGCTCAATCTCCACTTCGCTAAAAATTAAACACATTGAAGCTCACAAAGCCTTGAATTCGGAGGTGAATTTCTCATGTTTAACCTTTCATATTATATATATATATATATTCGAATTATCGATGAATAATTGCGATTTAGGGTTTATTTTCTTCACTCACTCACGCTCAAAATTCCCCTCAAATTTTCATTTTCTATAAAACTCCATCAATCTCATTGTTTGTACCTTGCGGGCATGCGTACTTCACATCCAAATTGCTCCATCTTGAATTCTTTACAATTGAAATGAGAATCTACTGAATCTTAAATTCCCAACGAATTGAGATGTGTTTGAGGGAAAAGAAAGTTTCGTAAGCTTCTGGAAAGTTTCATTTACAATATGGGTTATGTTCTGTTCATGAATTCGCTCTATTTCAGTTCTATTCCTTCACTTTTTTTTATGGATTTTAATTTTAGGATTTTGGAGTTACAACGCCAACGTCGCACTATGATACCCCAATATTTTTTATAATTATTATATTGATTTATAAATGATTTACAAATAGTTTCGGCGATTAAATCGTATATTCATTTAAGGATTCGATTAATTCAATTAGAGCCATAATAATATTAATTATTATTGTGGGACTTTCATAAATTGTATTTCTTAATTTTGAGGAGTTTAATTAAAATGTTTTTTAGATGAATAAGAATTATTCATATAGTTTTAAATAGTTTTAATTAGTTTTAATTTGTTATTTAAATCAGAAAATTATTAAATAAATTCCTAAACCTAGTAGTATTTCACTTGGGTTGACTAAGGGCCTATATATGGAAAAGGTGAGACAATTAGTCAGTTTTGCAAACTGAGCCAAAACCCTCAAGCATTCACTCTCTCTCTCTCCTCTCACCGTCCTCTCTCTCCCTCACGGTTCTCTCTCCTTAACCCGAGCTCTCTCTCTCCTCTCCCGGCCGCTCACTCGCCGGAAAACCGACCTCCCTCGCTGGCGGTAATGCCTCTCTCTCTCTCTCTCTCTCTCTCTCTCTCTCTCTCTCTCTCTCTCTCTCTCTCTCTCTCTCTCTCTCTCTCTCTCTCCGCGGCCCTCCTCCTTCGCACGACCTCACGCGCGGCCGCTCGGTCCCCGGACCACCGTTGGGTCACCGGGCTGACGCCCAGGTGGTGACCGGCGGGTGGCCCAGCCACCTGCTCCCTCTTCTCTTCTCTCTCTCCCCCTTTCTCTCGTTCTCTCTCTTTTCGCGTTTCTCTCTCCTCTCTTCGCTGGACCTCCGGTGACCACCACCACCGGCCATGGTGGCAAGTGGGTGGTGGTGGTGGTGTTGTTGGGTCGGATTATGGGTCCCATGCATGGGTACCCGTGACCTAGACCTAGTTTTAAAGTTAGGGTTTCGTTTTTATATTTTTCGTAATTATTAATTCGATTTTCAGTATTTTCGATTTAATATTTTTATTTTTTTGCACTCATTTGGAATCGGAATTCGGATTTTCAAAAGCCTAGATTGGTTGAAATAAACCAAGGAATTTAATAAAAATATCAGATTGAGATTTCGTTACTGTCTGTATTTTCGTATTTAATTGATACTGATTCGGTAATTGTTTTTAATAAGGACCTAATGAGCAAGCGTGATTATTGTCGATTGGTTGGAGCATTCTTACTGTTGGTAGTGTATTAGTGGTAAGCGCTCATGCCTACCTTCTTCCAAAGTCCCATCAAAACTATTTTGATGTGTTATGTGCTAATTGGGAATTTGTTGTGAATTTAATATGTAAAGCATGATTAAATTATATATTCGTTATTATGAAGTTATTAAGCATGATTCACTGCTGTAAATATGAGTTATAATTAGCATTTTGATGTTAGTATGTTTTGGGAATTAATTAGTCCATATGATGATTATTGGACAATTGTTGAATAGCGAATTATTAATATTATTATGTTAATAATTATATGCTAATTGGTATGGGTATTATTGAGTGCTAGTGAGCACCTATATATTATCGTTGAATGTCTCTGGTGATTTGTGAATTTTTGGATATCATATTACCCTGCCGAACTGCTGCCGAAATTGTGCTAGACATTACTTGTCATCATTGTTGAATTATCGTCGTTATTGAATTAAAGCATGTTTAATTCTCATCGTATTGAATTATCATTATCGTTGTTATTTACTATTCATTGTCAAGAGCATGAAATGAATTAGTAAGTCGTGGTCTCGTAGTACCACTTATGTCAACCAATGCAAATTATGTTAATTGAATTAAATGAGAGTAAGACTCCTAATGGATCCCTAGGAGTAGTCGAGCAATCGGGATTGCACCTAATGGTGTAGTTCAAGGGATGAGTGATTCCCAAGTTACTTATGAACACCTCGCAGTGTGTTTGGGACGAATCATTCCCCATTTATTAAGTCCTCTAGACTCGTGTAATTGTACTAGAGGTAGTGTGCACACTAGAATCATTAAGTCCATGGCGTGATTGTATCTTCGATGAAAAGCATGGGTAATCGCTGTTCTATTCGCTCTCTTACATCTCTCTAATCAAGACGGATTGTCTATGTCGTATTTCGTGTGATCACCATACAAGAATTGCATATGAAAGAATGTCGTTTTGCGTATGCTTTATTATATGTTTATGTGCGTATGCAAATGAATTTCAATGATTCTTCTAAAACCCCAGGTAAGGTTTGCGAAATGTTTTTACTGAGTACGGATGACGTTTATTCAGTTTATCTGATTTTTATTTCTCTTTTGATTTTTTTATTTCCTCTGTATTTTGTTTCCGTCACGGAAACCAAAGTGCAGGTTTAGTTGATTGAGGACGTACAGCTTGGTAGTTAGAGTTGGCGTCGGTTTTTAGAACTGTTTCTGTTAAGATAGATCATGGGATTATTTTTATTGGATTTAGCCCTTTGAAGGCAAGTTGTAATAAATTTGGTTTAATGGTTTTTAGCTTACTATATAGACAACTCTGATATTAACTGTTTAGTTCCTTAGTAAGCTCCTTTTGATGCTTAGTCTTTCTTTCTGCTTAGCATTTATTCCTTAGTGATAAATGTTGCAGTGACATCCCCCGGGTTCGGGACGGTTCAGCGGTGTCGAGTCGTGCACAACGACATCGATAATTCCCAGAAAATCATTGTGAATTCGAGGGTGTTACACGCACGGAAGAGCAGCACCTCACTGGAATGATGCGCCATTGATTTTCAGGAGTTCAGGTAAAAAAAATAAATTAATTAAAAGCTTTATTGGAATTACTCAGATTGATGTTTATTTGGGAACAATTGTTATTCATTATTTGGCTTCGGTGAGTAACGATTCGATTATGCTTGAAATTCTCCAAAAATTATTGTTCAAGCTGCCCACGATTTATTTTCTGAATGCCAATCTGTATGTTCATTTTAGATATTTGTTATTCATAGCAATTTTGCAGGACTGTATAATTAGAACCAAAAATGGGTGGTTTTGAAAGCCTTAGACCTTAGTACTTTCTTAGTTAGGTCATAGGTGTATTAAGTGTATTATTTTTGTTCTGTGTCTCTGTATGTTTTTATGCGGAAAATTTATGTTTTCTTTGTGTGTTTGTTATGCTGTTTTCCCTTTATTGGAGAGTTTTTGGTTCTCTGCCTTTACATTTTCTCACATACTATACTAGTAGTTTCGAATTCCAAATTAGATAGAGCAGGATTTTATATATGCAATTATGCGCTGACAATCATTAAAAAGAGTGATTCTTTTAGAGGCCATAGGGAGAAGCCCCAAGGCTCCATTTGGTTGCTTCATAAAAGTTGTTTAAAGAAAGTGTTGGTTTGTAAGTTGCATAAGTTGCTATTGCTACCCTTTTGATGTTTGCTACTGGATAGAGTTGGGGTTCTGTTGCTGCTTTGCTAGTGTTGTGCTTTAGCTCTAAATTTAAGTATAGTAGCGTCGTGTGCTGCTGCTGTTCTGATTTGCAGGCTAAGCTACCTGTCTGGTCCTAGTGTGTTTGTGTACTGTTGTCTTCTATATGCTACACCGGTGCTTTGTTCCTTCTGGTTGGCTAATGAAACTGCTGTTGTTGCCTGCTACTGGTGGCTGTTGCTGGCTACTTTTGCATGCTACTGCTGCTAGCTGTTGGCTGTTGCGTGCTGATGGCTGCTTGCTGCCGCTGCTGCTGGCTTCTAGCTGCTTGTTGCCGCTGCTGCTGGCTTCTAGCTGCTTGCTGCTGCTGCTGCTGGCTGCTGGCTGCTAGCTGCCGCTGCTTCTGCGGCTGGCTGCTAGCTGCTAGCTGCCGCTGCTGCTGCCGCTACTGCTGGCTGCTAGCTCCGCTCCTGCAGTAGTAGTGCTTTTTCCTTCCGTAGCTTGCTGCATTTTTTTTTTTTGATCTATTTGATATTTTTGCAGGGTTCTCTTATCACACGATCTCAAGGATTACAAGGTACCCTTCTTAATAACTTGATCAGTTTGATTTGTTTTGCAGGGTTCTCTTACCACATGATGTCATGGTCTATACAAGCTAGAGGTAAATGTAAAGATGACTCAGATAATGCTGTTTTTTTTTTTTCTTCTTATAATATTTTGAAGTTGGTTTGCCAATCCTTTTGGGATCTGCTTGCCAATGGCAAGGAAACTCGACAACGACTTACCGTTTTGTTGTCTTTTCCTTCTTGTTCGCTAGTTAATTGAGAATACTAATGGAGTTGCTGGAGTATTTCATGGTAGTCCTTGCCCGCTTCACATAATTTAGGTAACTGGGAACTTTTCATAACATGCCCTGTGTTGATTTCTGTACGTGCTTAAATAGATCCATCGTTCTTTAATTTGGAGTTTGTGATCTGTTTGGAATATTCTGAGCTCTGAATTATTTTCACTCTATTGACCTTGATTTGATGAGCTTTAAAGGTAAGAGTACAAAGGGAAATCGGGTTGGTTAGTAGTAAAATAGATGGGAGAACCTAGAACTTATTTTATGTGCTAAACCACTTTAGTTTACATGTGCCTTGTTTGATGAGCTTCAAGTTGCAGAGCTCAATGAAGCCTTGTGTTCTGATTTTGTTGATGTATTCCCTTTTTAAAACTAGTAGTTGCCTTCATATTTGTAATCATGCAAGACTGTTGAAGAGTGATGCTATCTGCAAATCTATTTAGAGAATAAAGATCGTGGCCTGATGTTCCTGCAGGTCTGATCATCACACTAGTGTTGGTGTTGTTTGCTTCTGGTTGGCTTACACTAGTGGTGGTGTTGTTTGCTTCTAGTTAGCTGGTGTAAGGACTTCGGTCGCTGCTGTTTCCGTAATTTTGTTTCCTTTCCTTTCGCAGCATCATGTAAGCATTAAGCAATATTATTTGCATCCATCGTACTGTAACTTTTTTTTATGTTGAATCAAATTGTATGTTTAAACCTTTTTAATCATTTTGATAGGTTGTTTCAATGCTATCGGTGATGGGTTGGCGGCACAATAAATCTAGTTGACAAGGTAAGATCTACATTGGTATTCCCCTTAATGTTTACTTTGCTCCAATCTAAGATTATATTATGTGTATTATCGGAACAAAAGAAATAGATATTTAATTTGTGTTAAGTTGTTAATTTCTATTGTATTAGTTGAATTCGATGAAGTATGCAAAACCTTGATAATTTTATAATGGTGCTATTGTGGAATTATTATTTACTGTTTGGGTGTGTGTGCATACTTGTATGTTTGCAATCAAATACTTGTGTTTTGTTTTTTTTTGTTGACAATTACTTGTGTTTTGTTGTGGATCATGTAGGATGTTATGTCTACGCATTAAGGGATTCCGATGAAGTGGGAAATCTAGCATGTCAAGACTCAAAACTCGCTACAGTAGTTGATTGTGAGGTTCAAGATTAGTGGCTTTTTTCATGTAATACTTGTATTGAGATGTTTTGTAGTGTTATTATGAGAACAACTACTTCCTCAATAGTAGTATTCTTTTGAGAATTAATATATATACACTTCATTTTAGGTTCGCTTGTCTTCTTATGAAAGAAATTTGACTCTTGTCTTTTTTTTATATATATACCAAATTTTTGCCACGCTTTTGAGCGCTGTAAAAGAATTTCCGCCATCAATATGCATGAAAGGTGTGTACAAAAAAATGACACATAAAAGCGTGGAGAACAAAATTACCACAAATGAAAGTGTGGAGAAAAAAAGCATTTGTCTACTCATAAAAGCGTGGCTAAAAAAAAGCGTGGTAAATTATCCACATTAATTTTAGTCACGCTTTTTCAAAGCGTGGTAAAAATCTTTTTCCACGCTTTAAAGTGTGGTAAACTAGCGGTTTTTTGTGTGGTTAAATAACATTTTTGTTGTAGTGACATATCTAAAGCAAGAATTGCATGTAATTGAATGATGAGTATGCGTGTGCTTGATTGTATGACTACTTGTGCATACAAATGAATTTCAATGATTTTTCTAAAACCCAAGGTTTGCGAGAGTGTTTTTACTGGGTATGGACGACGTTTATTCAGTTTATCTGATTTTTGTTTTCTTTTGTTTCTTCTCTTTTCTTTTGTACCTTGTTTTCGTCACGGAAACCAAAGTGTAGGTGTTGCTGAGTGAGGACGTATAGCTTTGAAGTTTAATTGTAGGCTTGTTCTCTAGACTTATAATTTCCTTTGGATTATGGGATTTTTAGTTTGTGCCCTCGAAGGCAAAGTTGTAATAATACTTTAATGGACTTAAGTTCACTCATTAGACAACTCTGATACTAATGTTTAGTTTGTTTAGATGCTCCCTTTGATACCTAGCTTTTCTTTCTGCTTCACATTTATTTCTTTAGTGATAAATGTTGCAGTAACAACCCTCGGGTTTGGGACAGTTCAGTGGTGTCAAGTCGTGTATCGCGACGTCGATAGTTCCTAGGAAATCTTCATAAATTTGGGGGTGTTACAATAATACCCATACCAATTAGCAAGTATTAAATAGCATAATAATACTAACGATTCACCATTCAACAATTGTCCACTATTCAACATATGAGCTAATTAATTCTTGAAACATGATAATTTCGACATGCTCATTATATTCTTAATTACAGCAGTAAACATGCTTAATAAATTTCATAATAACGACAATATAATTTAATAATGCTTTGCATATTAAATTCACCACAATTTCTCAATTAGCACATAACACGTCAAAATAGTTTTGATGGGGCATTTGGAAGAAGGTAGGTATGAGCGCTTACCACTAAAACGCTCCCAACAGTAGCTACACGCCAACAACCACAGACAATCACGCTTGCTCGTTAGATCCTAATTAAAAACAATTACTGAATCATTATTAATTAAATACAAAATCCAAACAGTAACAAAATATTAATCTGATAATTTTATTAAACTCCTTGATTTATTTCAACCAATCTAGGCTTTTGAAAATCCGACTTCCGATTCCGAATGAGTGCAGAATAATAAAAACAATAAAAGAAAAACTGCAGAAGTTCGAAAATAAATAATTACGAAAATAAAAATCGAAACCCTAACTTCAAAACCAAGTCTAGGCCACGGTCACCCATGCATGGGGCCCATGGCCCGACCCATCACCATTACCGCTACCCCCCGACCACCCAGGGCCGGTGAGGGCGGCGTATCCGGCGGTGGCTAGCCGGAGCCACGACGGAGAGAGAAAAAGAGAACGACGAGAGAGAGAGAAAAAGAGAGAGAGAGAGAGAGAGAGAGAGAGAGAGAGAGAGAGAGAAGGAAGAGGAGCGACAACGGGGCAGGATACGTCGCGCCAGGGCGGTGGACGACCACCCTCCAAGCGGCAACCTGATGGTGGTCGCGGCTGTCCACGACATTGACAGGGGCGGGGGACGAGCGAAGGAAAGAGAAAGAGAGAGAGAAGAGAGAGAGAGAGAGAGAGAGAGAGAGAGAGAGAGAGAGAGAGAGAGAGAGAGAGAGAGAGAGTGATGAGGGTTTTTGATCAGTTGTGAAAACTGAATACTTGCCCCATCTTTTCCTTTATATAGGCCCCTAGTCAACCAAAGTCGTTTAGGGAAACTTTAAATAATTTTATGATTTAAATTGCTAATTAAAGCTAATAAAACAATATGAATAATTTTTATTCATACATAAAACATTTAAATTAAACTCCCAAAATTTAATAAATATAAATTATGAAAGTCCCACAATTATAGTTAATATTATTATGGCTTTAATTGAATAAATAGAATCCTTGAATTCAAATACGATTTAATCTTTGAAACTATTTATAAATCATTTATAAATCAATATAATAATTATAGAAAATATTGGGGTATCACAGGTAGTTATAAATAACCTTTTTTAAATAAGGTACTATTTCACAATTTTTTTGTTAATAAGGTAGTTTCTCGTAAATTTTTCATATCTTAAATATTTCGAATGCAAGATATAGAAAAGAGAAATATTTTCACTCCAAAATGGGCTACTACCACTCTAAAATGTGCTTTTCTCACTCCATTTATTCCCGTCTAAAATGTAAATTGAATTGGGTTGTCCTTCTGGTGTTCTACTTGACCCAACTGATGGGCCAATCTCATCTCAAAGAAGTTGAGGAATTGAGAAGTTGGATTAATTATATAAACCTTTCTTCTTTTTTTAAAGAAGTCTACATATATGGTTTCTATTTGCTGAGGTAGTAGTCTAAAAATAGAAGTCTACATGTATCATGTATGGTACGATTTCTAAGATAGTATTTGAGTCTAAATCTAGAAGTCTATACGAATATAACATGGGTGTTACTATTTACCGCCACAAAATTACTACCTACTGCCCCTAGAAATTACAATTTTGCCCTTTTTCATATTTTCACTCATCCTCTCCCTCTCTAACTCTCACACCGATTCTCCCTCTCTACCACCCACTCTCATACCCAACCTTCATCAGCATTCACTCAAGCAACGGCCGCGGATGTCTGCCGGCGACCAGGAAGTGTCGTCGACGGTGGCGGAGGTAAAAAAAATTTTGCGCATATTTTTTGCACGGGCGTCCGTGTTTTACGACCTGTCTATAGAACAGGCGTCTGAAATTTCCGCCTAGACCATGGACGGGCCGTAAATCACGGACGCCTTCACCATGGTTTAGGCGTCAATCACGGACGCCTAGACCATGGTTCAGGCGTCTGAGATTTACGCTTCACCCATGGCGAAGGCGTTCGTGATTTCCGCTTCTTCCATGGTCCACGCGTAAATTTCAAACGCCTGTCCCTTGGTTCAGTCGGTTTTGATAGACGTTTGAATTTAAGATTAAGCTAACATTGTTTTCGTTGTTTTCGTTAGGTTCCTTTGGAGCGGTTCGGTGGTGATGGTGTTGATTACAGTACGCATTTCGTCACTGATAAGTTATTTGATAGTGATACAGATGCAATTAATTGGGCAAAACAAATTGCCCTTACTATCGGGTTTGAGTTGATAATTTCGTCACACAAGAAGAATGGAAGCGTAAAATTGTTAATATGCAATCGAGGTGAACGCTACAGAGGGGAATTAAGAGACTTAGATACTGCTGCTCGGAAGAATTCGAAAACAAAGGCTTGTAAATGTACGTTCCAGTTAAGAGCTCAGCAAGTGTATGGGTCCAGTAGTTGGATGATTATCACATTGCCTGGGATTAGGGGTACGCACAACCATGACTTTGCTGTGTTTCCTGAGGGATATCGTCAGATGAGTGGTCTTAGTCCTGGGTCAAAGCAACTCGTTCGTGACATGACTTCGGCACAAACAAAGCCATGTGCTATCTTGGCCGCTATTAAGGAAAAATTTCCCGAGGACAATGCAACTAGACGGCATGTGTACAACTACAGAGATCGTATAAGAAAACTTGATTTTGAAGAGAGAGATGTCATTGGTCAGTTTCATCATTTAGCTGTGGAGAATAAGTACGTACATTGGACAAGAGCCGACCGAGCTACTAATGAGGTAACTCACGTGTTCATGGCACACCCTACATCAATTCAGTTACTTCGGTCTTTTCCTTGGTTGATTGGCTTAGATTCCACGTACAAAACAAACAAGTATAAGATGCCGTTTCTTGAGATAGTGGGGATGACTCCAAGCAATAAGAACTTCCTCATAGCTTATGCCATTATGAAGGATGAGACTGAGGCAAGCTATGCGTGGGTCTTAGATAAGTTGAGGATGCTTATTGGAAATGATGTACACCCAACAGCAATTTTGACCGATCGTGAGCTAGGATTGATGACACCTATTAGAGAGATATTTCCCGAGAGTGCCCATTTCCTCTGTACATGGCACATTAACAAAGTCGTTGAAGACAAAGTGTACAGACTTTGTGGAAAAGATAAGCTCGCCGCGCAGAGGTTCAAGAACGGGAGGTGGAAATTTATCATGGAAGCTTCCACAGAAGCTGAGTACGATAGAGCAGTGCGTATGATGAAGGATAGTTGGAAGAATTACCCTCACGTGATATCCTATGTAGAGGAGACCTGGTTGAGATACAAAGAGATGTTTGTAGCTGCGTGGACGAATAAGGTGCTACACCTTGGCAACACTACGACTTGCAGGGTGGAGAGTGCACATGTCGCGCTAAAACAGTGGTTGAACTCCTCAACTGGAGCTTTGGACAATGTTTGGAACAAGGCCAACAAGTCAATCGAGTCACAAATAACTGAGATCAAGTACACACTTGAAGAGTGCAGAAGACGAAGAAGTGTGATGTACTCGGGTTTCCCATCCAACTATCTGACCGGATATGTTTCCCATTACTGCTTAGAAATATTATCGAATGAGCTGAAGAGGATGAAAGAATTGAGTCACCAAGTATTTGATCGTTGCGGTTGTGTATTGAGATCCACTCATCAGATCCCGTGTGCGTGTGAGTTGAAAACGGCCACGGATACGGGCACGCCAATTAGCTTGAATAGTGTCCACAAATTTTGGCGAACACTCGTTATTAGTGATGCAGTGGAGATAGCTACGCTTGACATGACTGAGCATCCATCTGAGGACCATCGATACTTTCACTCTCTGGTCGACGAGGTTAACTCAAGCGACCGGGCAGTTGTGCGCAACATATCTGTCCTTATGAATGAGCAGCTTCATCCTGAGGAAGCGAGTTACGTCGAGCCGGAAGCGAACACGACAGTCAGAGGTCGACCAAGAGGGAGTTCCTCTACCAGACGTGATCCTAGTTCATGGGAGTACTCCCAGAGGGGTCGTGGTCGCCCTAGGTCATCCAGTTCGAGCCGCGGGCGTGGTCGTACCTCATCCTCATCGAGTAACGTCGTGCGGAGTACTGGTATGAAAACCCATAATTTATTAACATGTACATAATGTTGTTAATTACTTTTTGATAAGTACTATTAATGACTTTCGATTATATTGTCTTGCAGCTGGACACGGAATAGATATCACTGAATTCTATCATGTTAACAAAATTTCGGGAATCATCATACCTTTCATTGAAGGATATCTCGATGTGGTTGGGGATGGTAATTGCGGTTTCCGTGTCATTGCGGACTACGTTTTCGGAGACCAAGAGCAATGGCGATTGACGAGAGTTTGCATTGCAAACGAACTCTTAGCTAACCGAGCATTGTACGAAAACATATACGTTGACGGGGTCGACGCTGGTTACCGCCGTATTATGTGGGACGGAGGTGAGTGTAACGATGATCACTGGATGATAGTACTTGAGGATTTGTTCCCGATTGCCAACCTCTTCAATGCAGCGATTATGTTATTCGGATACGGCAGCGGAAGGGGGTTATATTCTTGTTACACAGTGCTACCGTTGCAAGCACCTTCGACTGCTACACGTCCAAGTAGGGAAATTGTCATAGCTCATTTAGGTGATTCGTACATGCATTATATCCGTCTGAATTTAGCCTCAGATTTCCCTGTTCCTCCGATATGCGCAGCATGGTTTACTTCCCGTTCTGATAGTGTCGCTGGTTGGGAGCAAATGTATGTTAGGCGAAGAGCACATTGGGATCGTTTAGCGAGGTCGACGTAATTGAATGTTTTGCGTGATTGTTATATTTTTCTACTTATATCATTGTCACATTTTTGTGTGATTGTTGTATTTTGCATGTTATATTTTTTCGTGATTATTGGAGGTAAATAAAACAACAAATTACAATAAAACAAAAAAGGTAAATAAGAAACAACAAATTACAATAACACAAATAAATAACAATAACAATGAAACTCTTATATAAATATATAACAAATTCATCTAGGGTCAATACATCATTTGGAAGCCCGCCAATCTCTCATATACTCCTCCATAATCGATCGAGAACCTTCCGCTTGCTCCGGAGGAATCAAACTAATGAAAGACTCAGCTGCGACGGCTAGACGATTCACCCACTGCAAAAAAGTAATAATGAGTGTGAGTTCAGAGATATGTAATACGTAAAAAAATATATATTTTAGTTAATCACTTACATAATCGCTGTTGGATCGTGGAGGAATCACAAATCCAGGTGCTGCATCGTCACGTGTCAGCAGAGGGTGGGAGTGACGGTAGTACCATGCGAGGTAGTCATCCGTACATGCTGTGGGATCTGACGTGGATGCCTGAAACCCATGGAGACCAAGAATGTAACCTCCCGGGAACATACGCCAGGAATCAGATGATACTCGTACGGGGTAGACAACCTTGTACGAACGACTGCTCCATGACCTGATCGCTCTCTTGCCTAGTGATCGGGAAAGGGATACTCTGTACGTACCCGATTTGTCGTAAACAACGACCAGGCATGTACGGTTCGATAATATCCCGATACCGTAACCATCCCATGAATACAGTCCTCGGTACAGATGCAACCGGGTCAGAACCGTACGGCAGCCACACCACCTACGTAGAAATGTTCAAGTTACGGTGAAGTAAAAAAAACATAGCAAACGACGAAATAAATCATGAACACCGATAACTGCATGACGTACCTCTGATGCTTGCAGCTGATCTAAGCGTCTACGTAAGGAGCACAGTCGACCCACGTCCTTGCCCTCAGCCTGGGCACTCCATACGCACGCACGGGGAGCCTCGCCGTCCCCGACAACCATCCGCTCCCGATGAGGTCGGAAGCAGGGAAAGTACTCGTATATCCATGCCTGGAGGAGAGTTAGGAATCCGCAGATGCCCTGAGAATCCCCCCGACTAGCTATACCGAGCTGACGATATAGGAAGGCGAGGGCAGCAGATCCCCAAGAGAACTCATGCGCCGTTCCGACACCATCCCTCACCTCCATCACGCAGGAGGGTCTAATACGGTTACCACTCTTGTCGACAAACAAGGTGGATCCAATAAGTAACCACATCCAAGCTATCGCCTGGATGTCCTCCATTCGGTCATCCACTCGGCAAAGGTCAAAAATCGACTCCGTGAGGACCCCACCGCCCTGCCAGTAGCTAAACATCAGTTCATCTCGGATGACCCCGAGAACCTCCAGGGCCGTCGCCTGCAGCTGCCCATCCCGTCCCTCACTGGAAACGAGCTGTCCCTCTAAAGGAATCCGAAGAATATGCCATACATCGTGCAACATGATCGTCATCTCTCCGAACGGCATGTGCAACGAGTTCGTATCCGGCTGCCACCTTTCAACGAATGCAGATATCAGGGGGAAGTCAATATGTCTGAACATAATGTCTGTCAGGTGTGATAACCCAGTCCCCTCGATCTGGGCCCTCACCTCGGCCGACATCTCCGCTCGCCACTCACTCAGCCGCTGACAGACACTGAATCGGTTCTGACACTTCAAAAGACCCCTCGTCTCTCCCTTCCACATACGAGACGCTACGTGGCCCAGGAAGCTCGGTATGACGCTATCATCCGCCGGCCCACCGGGCACAGCCCCTGTAACAAGCCACGTAGTGTCGTCCTCCGCTCTAGATCGTTTTCTAGTACTGGACGACCCAGTACTAACAAACCTACCGCCTCTGCCCTTCACCACGCGCCAATCTGAGGATGATTCGACGCCAATCTGATCATCGTCCATGGACTGATCCCCGGAGTAGAACTCGCTAGTTTCGTAATCGTGTTGCTCAGCAGTCATCTCCCTCATCCGAACTGCCTCTCTTTGTCTCCGTACAGAGGCATCAATCCCGCGCGTCCTCGTGTGACGCGGTCCTGAACCAGCTAGTTCACTGAATAACCTCGGCACCGATTTACCGGCTCCTCCCCTCTATCATTTCACATTTTTAATTAATTAAACAATAATCAGTAATAAACAATTAAAATAATAATTGACAACTAATAAAAATTGTAATAACAAATAATAATAACAATGATAATATTAAAAATAATAACAATAAATAATAATAATAATAATAATAATAATAATAATAATAATAAATAATAATAATAATATTTTTTATTTTTTGTCTCGGGCGTCTGCTACAGATGCCTCCCCCATGGGTGAGTCGACTACCCATGGATGAGTTGTCTGCGACAGGCGCCGCACCCATGGGTGAGTCGTCTAGTGCAGACGCCCGACTCACCGAACTCGGAAAAAACGACACCCAACTCACAAATCAATCAACACAACTTCAAACAACACAAATTCAATTCAATTGTCTATGACCCGCGAATAAAAACACTCCTATATCAACACATTTCAAATCAAAGCAAATTAGAGTAAAGAAATGAAAAAAATTTCGAATGTATACCCCCGCGCCGCTATGCTCGCCGCCTCCGTCCCCGTCGCCGCCTCTGCCGCTGCCGCTAGCCCCTGACATTTCCGTTGTGATGGTGTGGTGGTGGTTTTGCCGTGAGTGGTGGTGGTTTTGCCGTGAGTGGTGGTGGTGGTGGTTTTGCTTTGAGTGAGGATGAGTATGAGTGAGGATGAGTGATGCGTGAGGATGAGTGAAGGGCAAATGGGTAATTTCTAAGGGCGGTAGGTAGTAATTTTGGGCGGTAAATAGCAATCCACATATAACATGTTGTCAACAAAGATTAACCCCATACGCTTGAAGACTACAAAGCATTAGAATTTAATAGTAACAACTTAAGCATGTAAATACTTTGCCTTCTTTATACTACTTCCTCATCTAGAATTATCAGTTGCAACAATTTGGATAGCACAAAGTAACCCAGTTTTTTTAGTTTTTTTAGTTTTTTTAATTTTTTTAATTTTTATTTTTGGTTTGGGAGGAGATATAATAGTCTTTATGAAAATCGAACCCTCAACTTGAAAATTAGGGACGACACTCCTAATCGTTAGAGCATTCTCTTGAATGCTAGGTAACCAAGTTTTTTTTTTTTTTTTTTTTTGGCATAAAGAGAGCAGTTACATAATTTATACAATGTGCACACCCTTGGAAGCCTCACAGGCTAACAGGTTGGGGTGTTCATTTGCGGGTATCCGAAATTTCGTGTATCCGATTATCAGATATCCGAAATTTCGGATTCGGATAGTCGGATATCCGTTACCCGAAAAATATTTAAATTTTTTATTTTTTATCCTATTTTGTGCCTAATATTTTGAAAACGTGAGCCAAATATTTCGAATAGTTTTGGATATTCGGATAGTTTCGGATAATTTTTGGATATTTCGGATAATTTTTAGTTTTTCAGATATTTTCGGACATCCGAATATCCAAAAATTTTTGAAAATGGTATCCGAACCCGTATCTGAAATTTCGGATATCCGTTTTTCGGGTATCCGAAATTTTGGATATCCGTTTTTCGGGTATCCGAAATTTTGGATATCCGCTTTTTCGGGTATTCGAAATTTCGGATATCCGCTTTTTCGGATTTTTTCAGTTGTGATATTCGGGTGTTCGGATCGGATGCTCGGGTTCGGATATTTTTGAACAGCCCTACTAACAGGTATGCTACCTGGTACATAGATTTAGAAGCAAACCGAAAAAGACAACATTTAACAGTTCTAGCTAAAGTCTTATTTTCATACACACTAGAACGTGTCTTGCGCTTAAACTTCGAACGAAACCTGCAAAACCAATCATAATTAAACAAACAAGCTTGATGATCTTTCCTCCAAAAAGGTTTGGAAGACAAGGATATTCGGGGTTGAGAATGAGAGGTCAAGCGTAGTCAAGAGGACTGACTAATCCTCCGATGAAGGTTAAACTTGTATCTAGAACACCAAATTTTGCTTCCTGAAGGAAGGATGTCTGGGCCGATCATATTCGTGTAGCAACAATTTAAAGTTTCCAAGTTGAAAGGTGTGATACCCCAATATTTTTTATAATTATTATGTTGGTTTATAAATGATTTATAAATAGTTTCGGAGATTAAATCACATATTCATTTAAGGATTCGATTTATTCAATTAAAGCCATAATAATATAAATTATTATTATGGGACTTTCATAAATTGCATTTATTAATTTTGAGAAGTTTACTTAAAATGTTTTATATATGAATAAGAATTATTCATGTAGTTTTAATTAGTTTTAATTTGTTATTTAAATCAGAAAGTTATTAAATAAATTCCTAAACCTAGTAGTATTTCACATGGGTTGACTAAGGGCCTATATAAGGAAAAGGTGAGACAATTAGTTAGTTTTGCAAACTGAGCCAAACCCCTCAAGCATTCACTCTCTCTCTTCTTTCTCCCTCTCACCCGGCTCTCTCTCCTCCTCTCCCCTTCTGTCACCGCCGTCCACCATCATCACCGTTTCGTTCATGTCTCTCCTCCTCTTTCTCTCTCTTTCTTTCCCTTTCTCTTTCTCACGTTCTCTTTCTCTTTCTCCATGGTTTTCTCTTTCTCTCTCATGTTGCAGTCGTGAACCACCAAGGGGCCACCTTTTCGGCCACCCATTTTCATATCCGGTGAGTTTCCGGGCTGGTTGCTCGGCCCCAACCTCCCTCTCCCTTTCTTTCTCGTTTTCTTTCTCTTTCGCTCTCTATTTCTCTCTCTTCGTTTTGCCACCCCGTGAACCACCATGGTGGGCCCACCACCACCATTGGTACTGGTGGGTGGTCGGAGGGTTACCGGACCACCCTTGGTGGTGGTCGTGGGGGAGGGGTGTGAACCACAGTCATGGTTTTTCAGTTTCGCAATTTCGCAAATTAACGTGCAGGTTTTTGGGATTTTCAACAGATTTTAATTTCTTATTTTAATTTTTCTGCACTTGTTTGGAACCCAAATTCGGATTTTCAAAAGCCTAGATTGGTTGGAATAAATCAAGAAATTTAATAAAAATATTCGATTAATATTTCATTACTTTTTAGATTTTCGTATTTAATAAATTCAGTTTCGGTAACTGTTTTTAATTAGGGTCTAATGAGCAAGCGTGATAATCTTTGTACGTGGAGCTTACGTACTATTTGGTAGCGTTGTAGTGATAAGCACTCATGCCTACCTTCTTCCAAAGCCTCCTCAAAACTATTTTGATGTATTATGTGCTAATTGGGAATTTGTTGTGAATTTAATATGCAAAGCATGATTAAATTATATCGTCGTTATAATGAAGTTATTAAGCATGATTCACTGCTGTAAATATGATTTATAATTAGCATGTTGATGTTAGCATGTTTTGGGAATTAATTAGTCCATATGATGATTATTGGACAATTGTTGAATAGCGAATTATTAATATTATTATGCTATTAATTATATGCTAAGTGGTATGGGTATTACTGAGTGCTAGTGAGCACCTATATATTATCGTTGAATGTCCTTGATGATTTGTGAATTTTTGGATATCATATTATCCTGCCGAAGTGCTGCCGAAATTGTGCTAGACATTACTTGTCATCATTATTGAATTATCGTCGTTATTGAATTAAAGCATGTTTAATTCTCATCGTATTGAATTATCATTATCATCGTTATTTACTATTCATTGTCCAGAGCATGAAATGAATTAGTAAGTCATGGTCTTGTAGTACCACGTATGTCAACTAATGCAAATTATGTGAATTGAATTAAATAAGAGTAAGACTCCTAATGGATCCCTAGGAGTAGTCGAGCAATCGGGATTGCACCTAATGGTGTAGTTCAAGGGATGAGTGATTCCCAAGTTACTTATGGACACCTCGTAGTATGTCTGGGATGGATCATTCCCCATTTATTAAGTCCTCTAGGCTCGTGTAATTGTACTAGAGGTAGTGTGCACACTAGAGTCATTAAGGCCATGGCGTGATTGTATCTTCGATGAACAGTATGGGTAATCGTTGTTCTATTCGCTCTCTTACATCTCTCTAATCAAGACGGATTGTCTATTTCGTATTTCGTGTGATCACTATACAAGAATTGCATATGAAAGAATGTCGTTGTGCGTATGCTTGATTATATGCTTATGTGCGTACGCAAATGAATTTCAATGATTCTTCTAAAACCTCAGGTAAGGTTTGCGAAATGTTTTTACTGGGTACGGATGACGTTTATTCAGTTTATCTGATTTTTGTTTCTCTTTTGTTTCTTTTCTTTTCTTCTGTATTTTGTTTCCGTCACGGAAACCAAAGTGCAGGTTTAGTTGATTGAGGACGTACAGCTTGGAAGGTAGAGTTGGCGTCGATTCTTAGAACTGTTTCTGTTAAGATAGATCGTGGAATTATTTTTATTGGATTTAGCCCTTGGAAGGCAAGTTGTAATAAATTTGGTTTAATGGTTTTTAGCTCACTATATAGACAACTCTGATATTAACTGTTTAGTTTGTTTAGTTCCTTAGTAAGCTCCTTTTGATGCCTAGTCTTTCTTTCTGCTTAGTATTTACTCCTTAGTGATAAATGTTGCAGTGACATTCCCCTCAGGTTCGGGACGGTTCTGCGGTGTCGAGTCGCGCACAGCGACGTCGATAGTTTCCAGGAAATCGTTGCGAATTCGGGGGTGTTACAAATGGTATCAGAGCCCTAGGTTTAAAAAGGTTGCTTAAGATTAATTAATGAATTAATAAAGATTAGTTTCATTTGGGGGAAAATAAAATATAATTTAAAGCCGTTGAGCGTAGTAGTCCTAGAAGATAGGAATTATTTGAAATCACTTTGCTTGTGATTTATAATGTGCTCATTGTTTGATTGTCTACCTGTAGATGGTAAGGACAAGAAAGACTGCGCAAATGACGACCGCACACCAAAGGGCACGCGCCCTAGCCCATCGTGCACCATCTACAGAATATGTAGCTTCATCGGATAGCGAGTCGACGGAAACGACGCGAACGTACGCCACGAACCCGCGCACACGCGACGAGGCCGCACGCCCCGCGCCAATTCCTGTACCTGCCCCAGTTGCCGCGCCTGCATCATGCATGGAGGAAGAGGAAGATCCCTCCGAACATACAGCGCCGGAAGAGCATGATGACATGCCGGAATTGGAAGATACTAGTGCCGAGAGTGACAACAACATCGCGCCTACTCCTGCACCTATTGTTGCAGCTACTCCTGCTACAAATTGGTCTCCTCCTGTGGAGCCCTTTTTTTCTACTGATGCTGAGATGGAGGATATACGTATCTATATACGACGTGCTTACACTACGATCGAGTGTATCAGTACGAGAATCGCACGAATCTACATGAAGGCTTATGGGTAGAGCTACTGCTAGCTGGTCTGCCTAACATCCATCCTTGGATGGGACTTAAAGAGAAGTACGACGACGTAGTCTCCAAGAGTGGACATCTGCACGAGAAGAAGTAAGGTGAAGGTACGAGATGGTCTCTTTGATTTAGAGGCGTCGCAGCTGAGTTATGCCTATCCGAGTTCGAGTGGAAGGTGAACCACGTGCTAGTGCCTGCGTCGAAAGTTATGTGCGAGTACTGCTGGACATAGAAGCGCAAACACGCCGATGACTTTAGGAAGCGTTTCATGCCTCAAAAGTTCGGTGGATATGTTTATCCATACACGCCCTGCAAGGAGGTGAAGCCTAGGAAGAAGGACGATCATGACGAGTCCCCTAGCGCGAAGAAGATGTGTGATAGTGTCAAGTAGAACTAGATTATTGGCTTATTAGTTTTACTTGAGTTTTATTGAACTTTAGCTATTGTGATGGCCCTGCGTGGTCAATTTTGATGTTGGTGTAATTGCATAGGCAACAAATATTTATGATTGTTATTTACTTGCAATTTGTCTCATTGCAAGACTACTTCATTTGATTATATGATATCGTTGAGAATTGTTCTATATGATCGTTTTATCACATAATTGCATGGTTGACTCATAGCTTCGTAATGCTATCTCGTCTTGCCTAGATTTGATGGGAAATCCGTGACGGAATTATGGCAAAATTTTGATTGAGCATGATCATATTAATTGTGAGCCAAAGGCTAAGCATGTATTATATGCAATCAAATGTCATTGTTTATTGCCCTACTAAAATAGTATGGAGCCTCGATGTGTGAATTGTGAATGTCATTGCTTATCAATCGTGTGAGACCAATGTGTCTACTTTGTTATTGCATATCGAACTATTATGCATGGGAACTGAGAACATTCAAAGCAAGTATGTTTCTTAGACCTACAATGTAAGGTCGATCATTTAAACTTATATGCTATTTGCTAAATGTCAAGAGATTGGTTTTAATTATAACCTATATCTCTTAATTAGACCTCAATTTGGGTCGAATGTGCCAATTTTGTTGAAATGGTGATCAACCATTGCTCTTTTATGCCTCAGATTTGTTATAATGGCAACCAACGACCAACTCGCGAGACTAGAAGTAGGTCTTACCAATGTGGTCGAGCACATCACGCGCCAGCTAGAGCACCAAGAGCAAGATCACAACGCGCAGAACCCTGAGACACGCAACTTTAGGGATTTCGATGCACTCAAACCTCCGACGTTTGAGGGTGGCTCTGAGCCCACCAAGCTTGAGAACTAGATTACTGAGTTTGAGAAGTTGTTTAGGGCGACTAATCGGCCCAACAACATGAAGGTCAACACCGCTACGTACTACCTGAAGGGTGAGGCTAACAAGTGGTGGAGCGATGTGGGCACTGATCTACTCACCATTGAGGAATATGGGTGGACCGAGTTCAAAGAGTCTATTCGTGAACGGTTCTATCCAAGAGCTGTCCGTCGCCAGAAGCAACGGGAATTCGAGAACATCTATCAAGGAAAGCTATCTGTGGCTGAGTATGCAACAAAGTTCAACGAGCTTGCTGCTTTTGCACCTAACTTGGTGACGAGCGAAGCTGAACGGGTCGAGAGGTTCGAGGATGGTTTGAAGTGGGACATACAGCGTTTTGTTATGGAAAACTCGCTGACGTTTCAGGGAGCGTATGAGAAAGCCTTGAACTAAGAGCGTGTCGTGGATCGTCATGATTCGTTGCTCGGAAAGCATAAACGTGACGAAGGGAATTCTTCCCAGTCAGGAGGCGCAGATAAGAGGCCAAGGCCAAACAACGGCAATCACAACAACCAAGGTGGTCAGAACCACAACGGGAACAGGAATCGTGACTCGAATAGTCATAGAGCTACGATCTTAGCTAGGAGGAATACGCCTTGTAGTCCCTGCAACAAGACGCATCCTGGCAAGAACTATCGTGACGATGTACTTCAATGCTACGAGTGCAACAAGCCTGGTCACAAAGCTTCTGAATGTTGGAGTCGTGGAAGGAACAGCAATGATCAGAACCGCGATAACAACTACAATTGTGGTGGAAATGGAAATGCTAATCGCGGAAATGGTGGTAACTACCGTGGAAATGGGGGTTACAACAACAACAACAACCGCTACAATACTGTTGCTCCTGCTGCGAATAATCAAGCACTACTTCCCGCACCTGCCAACCCCGCGTAGAACAACAACAACAACAATAGAGGGGTAAATGGAAGGGTCTACGTGCTGAACCGCAATGAAGCTGAAGCGAACCCGAATGTGATCGCTGGTACTTTTCTCGTTAACTCTCAACCTGCTTTTGTTTTGTTTGATAGTGGTGCAACACACTCTGTTCTTTCTAAGAGCTTTGCATCTAAGATAGGTTTAGAGCCTAGTTCTGTGTTCAGTGCGAATATTAGGATGCCAGAAGGAACGATTGTTAATTGTAAAGCGTTGTATGAAAAGTGTCTGATTAGGATAGCTGGTTCCGATTTGCCTGCGGATTTGATTCAGATGGATTTGAAGGACTTTGACGTGATTTTGGGAATGGATTGGTTAGCCAAGTATAGGGCTAAGATTGAATGCTTTGAACAACGTGTGTCGTTGCATGGACCGAAGGGTAGGAGGATTACCTACAAAGGAGTCGTGGTTAAGCCAAAGTTGAAAGTAGTGGCAACCATGAAAGCAAAGGAGTGTATGACTAAAGGTGAAGAGATTTACCTATGTCATGTAGTGGATACAAGTCGAGAAGCCGAAGTTTAAAAACCTATTCCAGTTGTTTCGGAGTACACTGATGTCTTTCCAGACGAGATTCCAGGAATGCCTCCGCAACGCATTATCGACTTCACTATTGACTTAGCTCCAGGTTCTGCTCCGATCTCGAAAGCTCCGTATCGTATGGCTCCTGCAGAGATGAAAGAACTGAAAACGCAACTCGAGGAACTACTGGAGAAGGGATACATACGCCCGAGTGTAACGCCTTGAGGTACTCCTGTTCTGTTCGTACGTAAGAAGGATGGTAGTACGAGACTGTGCATAGACTACCGAGAGTTGAACAAGATCACGATCAAGGATCGTTATCCACTTCCGAGGATTGACGACCTATTTGACCAACTTCGTGGAGCGACTGTTTTCTCCAAGATCGATCTACTTCAGGATACCATCAACTCAGGATTTCCGAGCCTGACAATGCAAAGACCGCGTTTAGGACGAGGTATGGACACTACGAGTTCACGGTGATGTCTTTTGGGTTGACGAACGCACCTGCGAAGTTTATGGATTTGATGAACCGTACGTTCCAGCCTTATCTCGATCAGTTCGTTGTTGTCTTTATTGAGGATATTTTGGTCTATTCGAAGAACGCTGATGAGCACGAGCGACACTTGCGAACCATTTTGGAGATTTTAAGACGACATCAGTTGTACGCCAAGCTGTCGAAGTGCGAGTTTTGGTTGGAAACTGTTTCCTTCTTAGGACATGTGGTGTCTAAGAGTGGAGTTGTTGTTGACCCGAAAAAGATTAGAGTTGTTATAGACAGATCCGCACCGAAGAGCGTGACTGAGGTCAGAAGTTTTCTTGGGTTAGCTGGTAACTATCGTAGGTTTGTGGAAGGATTTTCCAATATAGCGCAGCCTATCACAAACTTGATGAAAAAGACGACGAAGTTCGTATGGTCGGAAAAGTGTGAAGCTATTTTTCAGGAGTTGAAGAAACGTCTTACAAGCGCGCCGATTTTGACTTTGCCATCGGGAACTGAAGGGTACGAAGTCTATAGTGACGCGTCTAGGCATGACTTAGGCTGTGTTTTGATGCAACATGGTAAGGTAGTGGCTTATGCCTCAAGACAACTGAAGAAGCATGAGGATAATTACTCTACTCACGACTTAGAGCTCGCTGCTGTCGTATTTGCCTTGAAGATTTGGAGACATTATCTTTATGGTTCTGCTGTCAAGATGTTTACGGACCACAAGAGTCTCAAGTACATATTCACGCAAAAGGAATTGAATATGCGACAAAGAAGATGGCTAGAGTTATTGACAGAGTACGACATCGACATACAGTATCACGAAGGGAAAGCTAACATGGTAACTGACGCTTTGAGTAGAAAGACTCGTCATACGTTGAACACTGCTTTAGTACTTCCAAGGGACATCATTCGTGACTTATAGAGTCTTGACGTGGAGATTCTGCTGAAAGGTGACGTTCAATGTACCTTAGCACATATGATCGAACACAAGAGACCTGGTGGAATGATTCAATCGCTTGAAGTCCCTACGTGGAAATGGAACTCAATTTCAATGGAATTTGTCATGGGTTTACCATTGACACAGAAGAAGAACAACGCTATTTGGGTAGTTCTGGATCGTTTGACGAAAGTTGCAAGATTCATCCCAATGAATGACACTTGGGAAATGGAGAAGCCAGTGGATGCTTACGTCAAAGAAGTCATGAGACTTCATGGTGTTCCAGAGGATATTGTTTCAGATAGAGAGTCGAGATTTCTATCTCATTTTTGGCAGAAATTGCAAGAAGCTTTTGGAAGCAAATTGAAGTTCAGTACTGCTTTTCATCCTACGATTGATGGTCAGACGAAAAGAACGATTCAGACCTTGGAGGATATGTTTCGAGTGTGTGCTCTCGAGTATCAATGCTCGTGGGATACACACATTCCGTTGATCGAGCTTTTTTACAACAATAGCTATCACTCAAGCATTGATCGAGCACCATATGAAGCATTGTATGGTAGCAAGTGTAGATCGCCAGTTTGTTGGAACGACATTAGTGAAACTGCAGTTTTGGGTCCAGAAATGATCCAGCAGACCGTCGAAGTGGTCAAAGTGATTCAAGCAAACATGCGTAGTGCTCAAGATCACCAGAAATCGTACGCAGATAGAGGTCGTAGACCTGAAGAGTTTGAGGTAGGAAGTAAGGTACTTTTGCCAGTATCTCCTACCAAAGGTGTCATGCGTTTTGGTCGTAAGGGGAAGTTAAGTCCTCGTTATATTGGATCTTACGAGATTCTGGAAAGGATTGGTGAGGTTGCTTATCGATTAGCTTTACCTGTGGAACTTGCAAAAGTCCACCGTGCGTTTCATGTCTCTCAGCTGAAGCGATACGTACATGATCCAACTCATGTCGTTCAACCTGAAACGATCGATCTCGATGAAAATTTGACTTATGAAGAGCGTCCTATCAAGATAGTGGATCGCAAAGAGCGCTCAACTCGAACAAAGACTATTCCGATCATCAAAGTCGTTTGGTCTCGACAAGGTCAAGAGGAAGCAACATGGGAAGCTGAATCCATGATGCGCGAGAAGTATCCAGACCTCTGCCTAGAAGGTACTAGTCCCACTTGAGTTTCGGGACGAAACTCCTTTTAAGCATGGTAGAAAGTCACGCCTCGAAATTTCGTTTTATTAATCGCTTTGCATGAATTACATGTTCAAGCATTGCATGGTGCATGCTAGTCAACTTAGAATCACGATCGTACTTGCTCATCTTGCATATGTTAGTGTCCTAGAAATTGTTTTACACCTTCGTATAGGTAAACTCGTTTTGTTTTGGGAAGTGATTACTTCATGTCTCAAGTTTCGGGACGAAACTTCTTTTAAGGAGGGTAGAATGTGATACCCCAATATTTTCTATAATTATTATATTGGTTTATAAATGATTTATAAATAGTTTCGGAGATTAAATTATATATTCATTTAAGGATTCGATTTATTCAAATAAAGTCATAATAATATAAATTATTATCATGGGACTTTCATAAATTGCATTTATTAATTTTGAGAAGTTTAATTAAAATGTTTTATATATGAATAAGAATTATTCATATAGTTTTAATTAGTTTTAGTTTGTTATTTAAATCAGAAAATTATTAAATAAATTCCAAAACCTAGTAGTATTTCACTTGGGTTGACTAAGGGCCTATATAAGGAAAAGGTGAGACAATTAGTCAGTTTTGCAAACTGAGCCAAAACCCTCAAGCATTCACTCTCTCTCTTCTTTCTCCCTCTCACCCAGCTCTCTCTCCTCCTCTCCCCTTGCTGTCACCGCCGTCCACCATCATCACCGTCGCCGTCGTTCATGTCATATGGCAAGCTTTCTCTCTCCTCCTCTTTCTCTCTCTGTGTCTTTCCCTCTCTCTTTCTCACGTTCTCTTTCTCTTTCTCCATGGTTTTCTCTTTCTCTCTCCTGTTGCAGCCGTGAACCCACCAAGGGGCCACCTTTCCGGCCACCCATTGTCATATCCGGTGAGTTTCCGGGCTGGTTGCTCAGCCCCAACCTCCCTCTCCCTTTCTTTCTCTTTTTCTTTCTCTTTCGCTCTCTATTTCTCTCTCTTCATTTTGCCACCCCGTGAACCACCACGGTGGGCCCACCACCACCACCGGCACTTGGGGGTGATCGGAGGGTCACCGGACCACCCTTGGTGGTGGTCGTGGTGGAGGGGTGTGAACCACAGCCGTGGTTTTTCAGTTTCGCAATTTTGCGAATTAACGTGCAGGTTTTTGGGATTTTCAGCAGATTTTAATTTCTTGTTTTAATTTTTCTGCACTCGTTTGAAACTCTAATTCGAATTTTCAAAAGCCTAGATTGGTTGGAATAAATCAAGAAATTTAATAAAAATATCAGATTAATATTTAGTTACTATTTAGATTTTCGTATTTAATAACTTCAGTTTTGGTAATTGTTTTTAATTAGGGCCTAACGAGCAAGCGTGATAATCTTTGTACGTGGAGCTTACATACTGTTTGGTAGCATTGTAGTGGTAAGAGCTCATGCCTACCTTCTTCCAAAGCCCCATCAAAACTATTTTGATGTGTTATGTGCTAATTGGGAATTTGTTGTGAATTTAATATGCAAAGCATGATTTAATTATATCGTCGTTATTATTAAGTTATTAAGCATGATTCACTACTGTAAATATGAGTTATAATTAGCATATTGATGTTAGCATGTTTTGGAAATTAATTAGTCCATATAATGATTATTGGACAATTGTTGAATAGCGAATTATTAAAATTATTATGCTATTAATTATATGCTAATTGGTATGGGTATTACTGACTGCTAGTGAGCACCTATATATTATCGTTGAATGTCTTTGGTGATTTGTGAATTTTTGGATATCATATTACCCTGCCGAAGTGCTGCCGAAATTGTGCTAGACATTACTTGTCATCATTATTGAATTATCGTCGTTATTGAATTAAAGCATGTCTAATTCTCATCGTATTGAATTATCATTATCGTCGTTATTTACTATTCATTGTCAAGAGCATGAAATGAATTAGTAAGTCGTGGTCTCGTAGTACCACGTATGTCAACCAATGCAAATTATGTGAATTGAATTAAATGAGAGTAAGACTCCTAATGGATCCCTAGGAGTAGTCAAGCAATCGGGATTGCACCTAATGGTGTAGTTCAAGGGATGAGTGATCCCCAAGTTACTTTTGGACACCTCGCAGTGTGTCTGGGACGGATCATTCCCCATTTATTAAGTCCTCTTGGCTCCTGTAATTGTACTAGAGGTAGTGTGCACACTAGAGTCATTAAGTCCATGGCGTGATTATATCTTCGATGAACAGTATGGGTAATCGCTGTTCTATTCGCTCTCTTACATCTCTCTAATCAAGACGGATTGTCTATGTCGTATTTCGTGTGATCACTATACAAGAATTGCATATGAAAGAATGTCGTTGTGCGTATGCTTGATTATATGCTTATGTGCGTATGCAAATGAATTTCAATGATTCTTCTAAAACCTAAGGTAAGGTTTGCGAAATGTTTTTACTGGGTACGGATGACGTTTATTCAATTTATCTGATTTTTGTTTCTCTTTTGTTTCTTTTCTTTTCTTATGTAATTTTGTTTCCGTCACGTAAACCAAAGTGCAGGTTTAGTTGATTGAGGACGTACAGCTTTGAAGGTAGAGTTGGCGTCGATTTTTAGAACTGTTTCTGTTAAGATAGATCGTGGGATTATTTTTATTGGATTTAGCCCTTTGAAGGCAAGTTGTAATAGATTTGGTTTAATGGTTTTTAGCTCACTATATAGACAACTCTGATATTAACTGTTTTGTTTGTTTAGTTCCTTAGTAAGCTCCTTTTGATGCCTAGTCTTTCTTTCTGCTTAGCATTTACTCCTTAGTGATAAATGTTGCAGTGACATCTCCTCGGGTTCGGGACGCTTCAACGGTGTCGAGTCGTGCACAACGACGTCGATAGTTCCCAGGAAATCATTGCGAATTCGGAGGTGTTACAAAAGGAAATGAAGACTCAATCATATTACCCATCACTACCTCCTCACTAACGATTTCAAACTTCTCCACAGAGGTAGAAACCTCGTGGGCACCAAATTCTTTATCCACCTCAACATTCGTACAGGTGTGAGCAGACTCCTTCATCGTATTACTAAATCCTGAACCAATAGGAGCTTCATAGGATTGAATGCCCGAATCTTGGGCAAAGTCCATAGGTGTCTTATGGACACGAATCGTCATCAGTGACATAGCAGAAGACTGGTAATAGCTGACTTCCTTCCCTTCTATGATCCTCTTGTACACTGACGAGGGAACTTGAAGCGAGTAACTCCTTTTCCTACATGTGAACTTGGCAGATAACTCCTTGCAGCCCATGACAGTTGTGGTAGTAGCAACTTTACCAGGAGAGCTATTAGACACTACATCAGAAATAGGATGCTGGAAAATAACATCATTTAATTTTCCACTTTCAGATTTTCCACTAGGACCTCCAATGCATTCCATTGTATTAACCGAAAGTGGTATGGATGAGTCCACTCTCAAAGTAGAATCCTCTTCTAAACGATTCTGAGAAACTTCTCTTTTCCCTTTCTTAGGCTCACCCACTTCAAATGAAGCATCCAAATTTCTTTTCCCATTTGATTTTACCTTCATTAAATTTACAACCTTTTCCAATTCTCTCACCAGCTCACTGTTATGGGGGTCAAATGCAATAGCATGACTAAGGTCACAATGGGCATCTTGAAGCTCAAGCAGCTTCACGGAAGCTAAAGCTCTTCTATACCGAGCCTTGACATTGTTCTGATCAAATTCTAACACAAACGAACATAAGAACCTAGCCCTTTCATAATCACCTAATTTCAAAGAACATGCAGCAAGATTAAGATTTAAAGATAAAGCCAAGTCCTTGAACAAATCTTCATCACTCCCATAAAGAGGCGTACAAAAACATAAAAATTTAAGCGCTTTATCATAGCTCATCAACCGCATGATTAAAATTTCCTTCCTTAAACCTGACATTTCCCTCATCCTTCAAATTTTTTGCAATAGGTAAGATATACTCTGGCCCTTCCAAATTTGAGATAAAATTGATCATACCCTCATCATAATTATCATTAATATGTGCAAACATAAGGGCAGAATGAAGAGAATCAATTTCCATATTAGACATGCAAGTATCCAATTCACAAAACCCCAATCAAGCCAAACTCACAAAGCAACCAACACAACTGACCCAAATACAGAGACCCAAGAACAAGAGAAAACAGGAGCCTAACAAGGATACGAGAAAAAAAAAATTCAAAGCTAGAAGATCACCGTAGTGTAGAATTGAGCCAATCAGACGAAACACTTCAAATACGCAACACAGCAAGACACTTGAATTGAAAACCAACAAACCCAACAATTGAAAAGGATCAATTGAAGATCATCCCCACACTTGAAAATGGAAGTTAATCTCAAATTGCATGTGTAGGAAAACCGCAGGAGGTGATGATCGGGGCGTGGATATAAGCAATTAAGGCTCGCCGGCAACCGGTGATGGTTTCAGATCGATAACCGATTGCCGGCAAGCAGCAGATTGCAAAGTTCTGTAGCTTTGATGGGGCTTGGGGTTAGAGAGAGAAAGTTGCAATTCACTTGAGATTTAAGAGTTATAAATTACTGCCCTTTACATGTTGGTATTAATGGGTCCCCCCTCCAACAGAATTTGTGAAACTTAACATCCATAGGTGCTATGCTAGACTGCTAGTGACTCCATTGAAACTTATATGGGGAACAGTTTTGTGGTTTGGTAATGTACCTTGAGAGACTTGGGTAACCTCATTAAAGATTAACAGATTTGGGCATTTTGGTTGGAGCTAAAGCTTGCTTAATAAATGGGCTTTGACCAACAAAGGTGATGGTTTAGTGGTTCTAAGCTTACTCCCAGGTGGTTTGGTAAGGTAAGGCCATGGGGTCGAATCCCCATTTCTCCCCATGCCTTGTGTCTGCGGGGTTCTAGGAACTATACTAGCCCCTTGTTGGTGCTATATTGATGGGGCCAGTGCTTGCGCTGGTTGTTCAGTTAGTCTGATATGTTCGCAGTTGAACATGAGAGTCCGAATATGATGTAGCAGGAGGTATTTCGGTCGCCATTCACTTGCAGACTGCCGCTTTGAAGATTTTTTGCTTGGTCAGCACCACTTAGGTGCTTGTGGCTACTTTTTTTTTATAATGTTCTAGACTTGTAGGCATTGAGAATTCGAGATGCTATGCACCAATTCTAAATTCTAAGTAACCAGGATCTTGCTTAAAAACTACTAATAAATTACCGTCCTTTAATTGCCTTTGTTTACTCTTAATTTAATGTGGGTTTGGCTTTGTCAACTAGGAATTTCCAGGGGTCCACAAGTGGAATCAACAAATGAAAATAGTAATTTGTGCCGCATAAATGCTTTGGAAAGGCCAATTTCAGAATTATGTATTGTTTGGGACCAGTCCTGGCAGAGGAGGAACTAGGGCCCTTCGTGCATTTTCTGCGCCTCACACTTCAAAACATATATGACTTCTGAGTTATGACCTTCCGTCGCCTTATCATATGCCAAAATAGATTGTTGCAATGTATAACATATATTTCTCATCAATAGCCAATTTGCAGCATGTCTTAGGCAAAGTTCCATGAACAAAGCCAACATAGTTCTTGACTGAAGTGCAATCATCGAGAAATTATTAGATGGTCCTGGACCATTCTCCCACCTCCTATAATTACAACTTTTTTGCTGTGAATTTGCGTAGACTCCATTTACTTTGTGAGAGGTGGGAGCATTGGTCCCGAATCATGTAATAATCTCTCACAATCACCAAAGGTCCAAAGCCATTCTCGAATGTTCAAATGGATCCAAGCAAAGAGGATCAAGTGGTTCAGTATGTCAAAAATTCAATATTTGGTGCAGAACATGAGAACAGAGAATTAAAAAAAAAAAAAAAATGATCTCAAAATCCAGAAATTGATATGCAACAAAACTCTGTTGAGATGCACGTGCTGAGTGGGAAGGTTGTTACTAGCTTGGAAGTTTGTTAGGCTGATGTCAGCAACTACAAGAGTTAGTTAATGAAGTTGTTAGCTCAGTTGTTACTTGTTAGTACAGTTGATTATCTGGCTTCTGCTTCATGTCTCTACTGACTACTGAGTCTGCTCCCCTGTCTAAATATCCTGGCTTCCAGAAGTATGCGCACCATCCATGAGGCCTGTGCACTGCGGTATAGCATGTTATGTATATCCATTCTCTCTCATTTGGGTCCTAGCTTGTTATGTTTCTTTTCTTCAATTATCAGCTCACTTCCGGAAAGGAACTTATCAGAAATCAGTCGAATTGAACCAGAGAAGAAAAATACCTTTGATAGAATTCAATGGGGCTAGATCAACCGAGCGGAAAAGAAAATAGTCTCAGAGTAATGTCAAGCTAGATCAATTTCAGAAATAATCCAATCAATTGAAGAAGAAATGAGAAGTTCTACGGAGTGATGGTTTGAATCCAGCACGAAGCTCTGATATCATGTAAAGTTCCCTTATTGTTGTCTGTGGAAGAGTAGCTGGGAGAGTGGAGCTATATATATAGAAATAGCAAATTGAGGCAGCTATCTAATTTTATAACAACCCTCTAAGCTTTAACTAAATGTTCTAACTCTAGCCACTGTGCTGAGCTGGAAATAGTACAGTAACTGAATGAAAACTGTATATCCCAACATATGTAGATGAATGTTCTGATGTTAAATTGGATTAATTTGGCTGACTTTTACAATCAGTGTCCTAAAGTTTTTTTCAAGTTTCAAATTTGTATGATGAATCTATTATCATTAGAATATCATAAATTTGGAGTTGTGCATTGGTTCTGTGCAAGCAAAGATCATTGAGAAACAGCTGCCTCCAGGGAAACACTGTATAATAGTAGTAAAGATTGAAGAGTGATCCTTGTTTTTTCTTCAAATTTCCTATTCTCCTTTCATAACTTCCATCTTAAATATCCCATTTTCTCCCTTTCTTGAATACAGAAGCGCGTACATAAGCCGATAAACCCAGGTTTGATTACCCTGGGTCTTACAAAAACTACCAAACAATTTACCAAGCTAACTGACATTTTGATGAGTCCAATCTAATCCAAAGTAACTATCAGAACAATAAGTGAGCTTGGTAAATGGGATAATTATCGCTACATAGCTATGTATTATAAAGCCGTTGGTTACCATTACGATATCTTTTAGTAGACTACAGAACAAGTATTATCATCTTCCTTTCTATAACTACACAATCCAAAAACAGGAAGCAAGGGGGAACAAACAGGGCCTAAACACATTCTTGACACTGGTTTCAGACTTCCTATGTTCTTGGGTTTCTCTAGTGACGCTTCCTTCAACTTTCAGTTCCCATACTTCACTTAGTTTAGTTTGCCATGGCCATATATGAATCTAGCGGCACCTTCAGTATACACATGAGTCTCATTATCCAACCTATCAATTCATAAATTCCCAGTCAATGTTGTAACTTTACAGAGAAAGAAATAGAAAAAAATACAGACAAAAATTAGTGAAAGGCAGGGCACATACGATTTTCGAACAGCTTTGCTCAAAGTCGAAGCAGACAGGAATGTTGTACCGTCAAGATATCTGTTCTCTCCATTCATTCTCTGCTTGACTCTGAGATCGAACTCTTCAGCATTCAGCATTAGTGGAGAATCTGATGCCTGTAAAATGCAATTGCTCTTAGATTTCTTTTATTGGATAATAACCATTGTTAGATTATACTAAAAGAAGATTGCATATTCAACACCGCATGAAAAGCGTGAGGTGTTGAGAGCACATTGCTTTCAATAGACTACTATTCGCTATTCCATTTCCTACATGAACTGCATGGCTGGCAGACTTATAGCTTGCTTGATTTATTATGAATTTTATACTAAAGTATCAATTATTCGAAGTTTGCAGATTTTGTCAAACACAAACTATGGTCACAAAGTTTTCAGGGACAGTGAATCAAGAGCGATGTAAGATTAAGTAGAGTACAAAAGTAAAGTGAGAATTCATACCATGACCCAGCCCCAGGTATCAGCATAGGAGGGAATATGAGCTGAGTAAGCCACAACATCTGCAAAATTCAAGCATGTTAAGGCTTAAGGGTTAAAGTCTCTCCACCAAGAGCAAGGTAAATGAAAGTACCGGAAAGTGACTTACATTTGAAAACTTGCTTCAGAGTGTTGTAAATGCAAGAGAAAACTTCAGTGTGGCTGAAAATGCCAGCTGGTCCTGCCTACAAAGAGTTCCAAATAAAAAACAAGATTACTAATTCTCTTCTATGTTGTGTGTGTTTGTCCTAAGCATTATTCACCTTTATCTCGTACCTGTGTGACAAATACGCCATCCTGGGTAAGTCTAGGCTTCACAACGCATTCATAGAAAGATTTCGTATAAAGCTGGTAGCACGGCCCACCTTCAATGGGGTCTGCGAGATCTCCTACAATCACATCATACTTCTCCATTCTGCTTTGTAGCTCAGCTCTGTTCATAGATCCAAAGTAATTACTACCTGGTAATAGCACCATTATTTACAAGTAAAGGATGATCTAGGAATGAAAATAGCAAAGTCCACCTGGCATCATTTATGACAAGTTCAAGTCTAGGATCGCAAAATGCTTCTCGGTTTACAACTAAGTATGACTTGCAGAAATCAACCACTTCCTGTATAACATAGGAAAAGTTTCAAATGATCAGTCAAATTGACCTCCTTCTCTATAAGATCTTTTAATATTTTTTATGCTGTCAACATATTAGTTACATAACTACAAACAAGTAAGATTTACAAGACATGGTTGTTTGAAGAATAAAGGATGGCAAAAAAATATGCAGCATTTCTATATTGCAGTCTGATTTTGTTCCTGAGTGGAGTTTCTATGTTTGATTGAAGGTGCTCATATAAGATGTCAGAACTGAACTACATGATTAACCATGCAGACATTTACAATTCAACTAATACGGTCGGGTATCCGTCAAAGAGAAATGTCTTTTTCACTAACGATTCATATACGAAATCCAGAATTTGATGTCAGCTAATAATATCAAGAATCTCATCAATGTTAATACAGTCACGAGTACGGATTGAGGGGATTCAAGGAGGGATAAATGGGAGTAAACCTCACCTCATCAATGTCACACATGACAACCTTATCAACAGTCTCATGACGAAGTATTTCTCTTACAGTTGAACCTTCACCTCCTCCCATAATGAAGACGTTCTTAGGACTGTCATTTAACACATCAAGTCAATATGTACACTTTGTTTATCAAACCACATTAGCAACAGTACTAATGAAAAGAACAGCAGTCTTAGCTCAAGAAATCAGAAATAAGATTGACTAACTTTGCATGATGAAGCAATGGTGGGTGGACAAGACATTCATGGTAGATAAACTCATCAATCTCTGCACTTTGCAGCTTCCCATCAATAACTAAAGCCTGTGGGGAATAATTAACAGTAGAATTAGTCAACATAATCACTTCCAATCATATGTTGGCTGCACTCTTAAAGATATTTTTTCTTTGCTAATCAAAAATTTTGGACCATTTCTTGATATGTGCATGTCATCCTTGCGCAGGGCCATGCTAATATGCTCTGTATCGTTCCAATTTTATGAGATGTCTCCGAAGAAACGAAGGTAATTAGTTTTAGGTATTCACCTTCCCAAATGGCTTTGTGTCCAAAAGCTGAATATCCTGGTACTGAGTAGCTCCCGTGTGCAGTATGCTGCAAGAAGATATTAAAGCCATTGTTAAAGTTTCCTTTTGAATCATCTACTTAATAATATTGTAAACTAAGATAGTGCTTTAGTGTTAAGCTTGGTAACTAAAGGCCTAATTACATTTCTACAATCTCTAGTACTGTCTGGCCTTTTCTTGGCAGGAATGTGAATAAAGTAGAGCACATTTTAGGAATACATACATCCAACCAAGAAAAAGGATAGCCAAGTATGATTATCATATTCATCAGATATACAAGTGCATAAAGGAAGAACACCATATAGTGATACAGATAAGACTAACCTAAAAAGGCCCCCCAAATCAGTATCTTTTTGTCTCACCCTACAGTAAAAAGTACCAACATCCTTTTCCTTTCCAAAGAAACTTCTATCTCGATTTGGACAAATCAGATTTTTTTGCATAATGCTATATAGTACTTAATTTATTACACCCTCCCGATCAAATATAGAAAAACTCGTATAAGATGGTCTTATTTTAGCTTCAAGTAAGACTCGAGTCACGTTTTAGTAAATAAGGATCATTGTTCATAATAAGTAGCTAAGACTCGAGTCACGTTTTAGTAAATTAAGGATCATTGTTCATAATAAGTGATCCTTACCTTTATAAATAGTGATCCTATCTTTCTGTAAGTTGTCACACGAAATTTGCTAATAACAGTAAGTGAGTAACTATGCAATGAAATCCTACAAAATTTCCCCATGTTCGACAAAAAAAATTACTCGTACAAAATCATGTCGCTTTGACCCCACAATGTTGATATATTATGATGGCTACCAACAACAGTAGACTTGAACAAATCATCACCTTTTCCTCAGATATTTTTTCTTGATCAGGAGCGCCTCTAAAGATAACTAATGGGATATTCTTTGTTGCATTTTTGCTAACAATTGAGTCATCAAACATATGGAGTATCTTGTAATCCATACAAGCAAGAAACTAAGGAACAACAAAATGCGACAAAATTCCAAGAAAAGGTGTATGTTTTGAATAACATGGTGACCCTAAACAATGCAAAATGCTTAAACTTTGTCATCACAAACTACTCGCAATCACGAAAAGTTGACATTACCAAGTTAACATGCTTACAAAAAACCAAAATTATAAGTTGTTCAATCTTTAAGCAATTGTTCAACTAAAGAATTTATTCAATAATAGAGCCTTGTTAAGTAATTAAGTATTAGTACCTATTAAGGGCAAAGGACCATCTTAAGTTTTCCTCAATCTCTTCTTCATACCAGCAACTTCTTCTCTGAGCTTGATCAGGACCAGAATGAGTTTTCCCATTAAACCCATTACCACAAATCCCATTTCCATGATACCCATTTTCATTACTCAAACCTAGACTACCCATTTTTCTGATTTTGATCACAAGACACAGTTTTTATCACTCAAACTCAAAATTAGACCCAAGTGTAAATAAAGAGAAGAGAGAGAAAGATGTAAGTGAGTTAATTGAGGGAAAAGATGGGAATGGGTAAGGGGTATATAAGAAGGGGAAGCAAGAGAAAGGGTAATGATTAAAGGGAATAGAAGGGAAAGTGGGTGTGCTCAATGCAGAGAGAGATGCAATTGAAATCGTCATTGATTCTCGCGTTAAACTGATGGCTGGAGAGAGAAAGCTGGGAAGAGGGAAAAAGTAGAGAGAGAGGAGTGCGGTTTCTAAGGATGATATGCTCGCGTGGGTGGGGGAGGGATGTGTATGTCTGCTCCTTGGCTCTGTGCATGCATAATGCATATATGTAATAGAGGGTAAATCTTCATGGATTATATTCCCCCTTGCAATCATTTTCAGCACGTAGACACACTTATTTTGTTATGGGAGACCAAATTAGTTCTATAAATGTTTAAAAAAAATTGAAATTAGTTGGGGTAAAATAATTTGGTTTGTTTAATAGGAACAATGAAGGTCACATAAATTACTTATCATCGGGCGAGAATGGTTGATTTTGAAATCTTTGTTTCTGTGAACAAATAATATGGTAAAATGGTTCACATAGCGAAATAGTATTTTGTTACATAGTTGTACTCGTATACTCTATCACACCCCGTTATAAACCAGGGAATTTGCGTCAAATAGTTGTCCGTATAGAAAATCATCCTTGATATCCAATTGAAAGATAGTCCAATGAAAAAACAGGCTAAACAAAGCAAACAATAGGTTCGACAACACATCTGAATGTCCATGAAAGTCAAATATCAAGATGTTTGTCATCATTCTTACAAGCAACCAAACATGCTTTGGTTGTAAGGAACAAGGTAAACCTACTCACCACGAACCAAAATTTTTAGTTTCATCATCAGGAACAAGGTTCCAAGTATTGTAGTATTGAACATATTAAACTCCTCAGATGACCCGTTTTCAATCTGTCCTCCTTGTTGTTTTCTTTATAATAAAACGTCCGGCCAATTTTTTTTTAAATGGAACAAAGAAGAGTCGAAACTCATACATGCACCTCTTGAAGTCGGAATTCAAATACCCTTAAAGTCGGGATTCAAACACTCATTGAAGTTGGAACTCAAACACCCATTAAAACCGAGCTAAACACCCCAAATCACGTCATAAAGGCTTACAAACACCTAAATGAACCAATCATAAAAGAAGATACCTAAAAATTAAAGACGAATCTTAAACCTAATCGGCCTATAAAAAGTAGCCACTTGAATTCAACCTCTGATGCAACTACCCAACACCACAAACCCACGAGCTGAAAAAGATACTCCTACCACCTAAAACACCAATGTATGGTACTTAACCATTTGTAGGTCTTCAAGAGTGAAATCAGCATAAAATCCTTCAAAAATGCGGATGATTATTTTTTCTTCATGTTGATTTTTCCCTCCTCTTGAAATTTGTACAATTTCTTAATTAAAAAAATTCATCATTGGAAGCACTCTCAAAAAGTTTCAAAGTTTACATTAACCCCCTCTCATCAACTTCAAAATCAGAGAAAGACGATGGGATAAAACATTCATCATCCAGAATGGTAGATCCGATCTCATTTGGTGCTTCCAAAATCTAACAAATTTCAACACCCTTAGATAAGGGCACACACCACCAATAGATCTCATGCCATCATCATCAAAACATTTCGATGAGACTCGAAGTTAAAGATCTAATTTGTGGAACTTTCTTCATCATCTCCTCCATGACATCAACCGAAAACACTTCTGCCACTACTAAGGAGAAAGCTAGACCACTCTGACCCCTCTATCACATTCTTGCCTGGCACACAGAACAAGATCACCATGCAACTCGAAAACAACATATTTGGACGAGGTAAAGCCCAAGTTCTCCCCCTTAAACGAATCATCAACTCCAATATTGTGAGATCTGGTATCACATAACAAAACTGCACATAAATTCTGAAATCATTTGGTTTCAAGAAAATACACCGCGAATGAACAAATTGTTTTTGTCTGTCACCAACACCAAGGTTTTCCAGCTTACGTGATTCATCAACTTTAAACTTGTAACAACTATCATCCACAACTTCATTGAACAACCTACTCTCACCATTACCGCTGGGACAACTATAACCAAAAAATAAGTTTGGGCAATAAGACGAGGACAGCCCAGAAAGATCTCTTTGAGCCTTGTTAACACCCACACCCTCATTACTACAATGTAAGAAATTAGAAAAACGTTTCCAAGGAGTACGTACTAGAGAATATTGTAGGGATAAAAATTGAAAATTTCCCCTTTCTTATCAACACTCCTACTAATTCGAAGAACCACCCGCTTCTCAGCTTACCAACGTTGCTGGCTCCCCTCCTATTTCCAAAGCTTCTCTCTGGATTTTCAAATGGTTCCACCGCCGTCTGAACCCCGATTAGAGTTCTAGGCGTGCCTTTCCCCTTTGGTGTTGGTGTTCGACTTATTAGGCAGCAAGTTTTGGTGTTCGGCTTTATGTCTTTTTAGGTACTAGTTCCAAATTTTGATTTCATTTCCTTTTGCCTTTTAATCTCTGACTGTTGTTGGGTGTTCGTATGGTTGATGGAATTGAAGATACGAGATGGGTCTATTTTGGTTTCTGAACATAGTAAGAATGGTAAAATGTGGATTAGGTTCTCAACTAGGGCTTTAAATTAGTTGGGTTTTGGATACCCTTGGATTTTTTTATGGCTTGGTTACGTTGAAAGTTTGGGTTTTGTTTTGGTTTATCAAACCTGTTTTTACTACTCGTGGTTTGTTCCATCTGTCATTCTAGTTAGCCCAGAAAAAAGAGCAATGGTTGAACTCCTTAGTTTATACAAGACAACATGCAAATTCATTTTAACAAGAACTTTGACTATGCTAATCTTAAATGGCTCGTTCGATTGAACCGTAACTGGTGACTGGTAACTTGGAGAAATTGGGACAATTTTGTAAAAATTGGGAATTTTAACTGAAAATTGGGAGAAACAGAGAAATTGAGCAAAATTAGGAGAAACTGGAATAAACTAGGAGAAATTAAGGAAAATTAGGAGAAATTGGAACAAAATTGTAGAAAATTAAAAATTTTGTATTTGCACTCTTTTCTTATTAGAATTTGATAAAATATAACAATAATAATAATAATAATAATAATAATAATAATAATAATAATAATAATAATAATAATAATAATAATAATAATAATAATAATAATAATAATAATAATAATAATAATAATAATAATAATAATAATAATTGTTAATATTGTTACTGATATTATTATTATTAGTAATTTCGTTAATGTTGTTAAGATTTTAATTAAGAAAGTTTGTTTTATGGGATATGTGGAAACCATCCAAAAGAAAACTCCCTAAGGGCACGTTCTTTTTGGAGTGGAAACTTGTTACTGAGAATTGAGTGAAATTGGGAGAAGCTGGAACAACTTTGTTAAAAGTTGATTTTTTAAGTGGAAATTGGGAAAAACTGGTAGAAATTGGGAGATACTGAAGAAATTTGGATAGTGGGAAAAATAAGGAGAAGTTAAAACTAATTGGCAAAACTAAAACTGTTGTTCTCATTGATTTTTTTTTTTAATAATAATAATAATTATTATTATTATTATTATTATTATTATTATTATTATTATTATTATTATTATTATTATTATTATTATTATTATTATTGCTATTAATTTTGTTAATGATGCTAACTTACAAAGATTTTAGGAAGGCGTATTTTATGGGATATGTTTATAGTTACTTAAGTTATGTTTCTAAACAAGGTTTAAGGTGAAACAACGAGTCTGAATCAATAAAGATGAACATATCAAAAGTAAAAGTTTATTTTTCTACTAAATTTGAGACCTTACGTATTGTGAAATTCATAATAAAATGAAAATTTTCTTACACACTATTGTCTCACCGAAAGTTATTAATGTATTATTTTTTTTTTTTTTTTTTTTAACAACCTATGAAATTTTATTCATGTCATTTAAATACAAAGTCAACACATTTTTATTTTTTATATTTTAAAATAAAATATTTTATATTTAATTATTATGTTTAATATGCCAAATTATCAGAAAAATATCTACTATGAAAAATTGGAGAAAATTCGGCAAAATTAAAAGAAGGGTGTAGCATTTTGGAGTGAGCGTAACCAGGTACTCACCTAAAGATCGAGATTTGGTCTTGCAATTAGCCCGACAAGTTTCAAGAAATTAGGACCTAGTATTGACATATGCGATAACAAAACTAAATTAACCATAGCAGTAGCAGTACTAGATTGATGCCAAATCCAATACCGAATTTAGTTTTGGAACCATTTATGGGTACCTATGATCCCACTAGGAACTACACATTGGGTATTGGGTTTGTAAGAATAATATTCCCTCCGGTCCACGAAATTCATGACGTTTAGAGAATGACACAAATATTAAGGAAAACACATTTGAGCAAAAAATTTTCAACTTTACCCTTAAAAGTGCAAATGAGATGTTAAGAGAGAGAAATAATATTTTAGTGGAGATTTATTGCTTTTTCCGATAAAACAATAAAAGTAGTAGTACTTTCCTTGCTTTTGTAGTGGCATGAGATTTGATTTGGAATTTGAACAGCAAATCAAAATTTGCCTTTTCATTTCATATTCCTCCCAAAAGAAAAGGCACATGAGGGTGAGAAGGTGGCATAAAAGGATTTTCAAATACAATGCCATAAAAGAAAACGTAAAGATTTCCATGGTCCAAACATAAAAGGAAAGCGTAAAGATTTTCGTGGATCAGAGGGAGTACTCAGAAGTAAAGTTGGTTGCAACCAATTGGTACAAATTCAAATAATCCCGAACCAAAATTGGAGATAACCCGAATCAAACTGAACCGAAAAGACCCGACCCGAACCCGACCCAAATGATCCATTTGCCAGGTCTAGTACAAACCAGTTCCAATACCAGTACCAAGATCCTTTACTCACCCCTAGTAGCGATGGACCTGGACCACGTTATTGTTTCCATGAATTTCCTCAAAATTCACTTAAAGGTGCGTTCTTTAAAGCTGAACTCATAAGAATTGTACTGAACTGAATTGAATTCAATACCACTGAACTTGACATCACTGTACTCAACTGGACACCACTAAATTAAATTTAAAAACACAACTTGATATGTGAGACAAAAAGTATGTTTATAAACTCAGCACCAGTGAACTGAATCGATCATCACTTAAATGAACTGAAAATCACTAAATTGACACCTGAACTGAACTGATTGTGTAAGCGCTAAAGAACCCACCCTAAATAAACTAGTTGACATAGTTTATAATTTTATGCACATTTTACACAAGTTAACCAAGTTAGCCGACTCTCTAACCATGCATTAAGACAAGGAAAAAGATCATGGGAGGGCGATGATTGTGGGAGACAATTAGCCAAGATCAAGGCCTTTGTCGCTTTATTTCACTTCAGGGACTTGTACAAACTTGATTTGGAAAGACAATGAATGAAAATGAGCGTGCACTGGTTACCATCATAATAATATTCACTTTTGTTCCTAAAGACAACGGCGTGAGCATGCCAGCCTAACTCATCATCATCTTATTCACCTTCTTCCAATCACCATCCATGTCCAGTTAAAGAAAACTCAACCTCCACCAAGGATGTAATGTAATCTCTCGAAAACTCCAAACATAGTGCCGGTGTTATCCAATATAACAAAGTTTCATTTCAAATGGTTATATTGTTACAGACTTATTATTAGGATGATATATATTAAACCATTGCCTTCACGCACACCAAAAGATACAACTCGATCTTTTGACTTTACTATTATCTCTATATAAAGCCATATTAAATGTACGAATCACTATGATGAATGTCACCTAACATTTGGTAAACTGTTGTGTGATGTTATGTCAAGACTTTGATTAAAATTTCCTTTGCATTGCCTTTTAATCAAGCTTTGAACTCAGAAAATTGACGTATGATCATTTTAAAGACACCATTGATGTTGTGATATGTGGCTATCTGCTAAGAGTGAATTTAGGGTGTAATTGAGTCGAGCTGAGTCGGTGAGTATTTGGACTCAGTTCAATCAAAGCTCGGCTAGAATTTTTGTCAAGCCAAGCTCGAGATGAGTTCGAGCCGGTTAAAATGCTGTCCAAGTCAAACTCGAACCTAATGTGACTCAACTCAGTTAGCTCAGTTGGATTGATTTTTCTCTCTATTAGATTAAGACCATCAAATATTTAAAGATATTCATTTTCTTTATAGGGTTTCACTCATTTTATAACCAGAAAAGAATCACTCATAATCGAATTCAATTGTACATGTTTAAATTGATCCATTTTTTACAACGTCTGTAATGACGTGTTTGAATTCGAGTCGAGTCGAGTCAAGTCAAATCAAGTTCAATATAGCGACGAGTCTAAATTGAACCGAGCCCGAACAAAACTTTTTGAGGCCCCGCCAAGTTAAACCAATAACCAAACTGAGCCAAACTTTGAGTCGGCTTAACTCAGACTCGGCTCGACTCGGTTACACACCTAAGAGTGATTGCCAAATAAATCTACCTAGTTGGCCTGGTCGGGAGAATCTCGTTGAAGAGATCTGCTTTACTTTGTAGATCGACCTCCTAATTTGTTCCGAATAGTATAATATCCGGTAGGTACTCGGTTCAGCTCACCCCTAGTTGCATTAGGTCTTACATTTTTTAATTCTATATAACCATTATCTAATGTTCTGTTTGATTCACCTTAAGTTTACTTAAATTCAGTTCAGTTCAGTCCAGTTCAGTTCAGTTCAGTTCAGTTCATGTGTAACTTTATCATTCATATAACCTTTTATTCCGAAATAATTTCATTGATGATAATTATGTCATCGGAAAGATCTCAAAGCATACTTTCAAATGAGCCAATATTGACTATGTTTGTACGAACTTTAAATGGTTAACGGTCATGTTTAAAAAATCAATTCAGTTCAGTTCAGTTCAGATCAGTTCAGTTCAGTTCAGATGAGTTTTATCCAGGTAAATCAAATGGAGCCTAAGTGAATGAATATTTATTAATTAATTTTTCTATAATTTGTTGTTGTGTTTTTTCGTTTGCACTATGTCTTTTGTTGAATAATTCTAATTAATTCAAGTCATATGGTTCATCTTTGTTATAAGGTGATACTCTATAACTTATCATTGAAGTTGTGTATATATATAGCGGTATACTTCGGTGAAGGGGTTTTGTGTTCGAATTTTGAGAGGTCATTTTCTAAGTGTAATATTTCAGCACAAGCTGATATGTATGAGAGGTGTATGTATCATCTACATTTCCAATATAATGGGCATTTAGATGTGTGGTGTTAAAGAAATACTTATATATTGAACTATTTGATTGTTACCTTTAGCCATCAGTTTAAACTCTTTTTTCTTGAGGTGAACTATTCGTTTAACTCTTTTGGTTGAGTTCACAAGAAGGATTAACCATGCTTGCCACGTGTGATCATTTGATACACTTGCAGACAATATGTGGGGCCGCTCTATCCTCACTTAAGCATGGTTTACTAGATTGATGAGGTGAGTTTGGCATCAGCGTGATGTGAGTTTGGTCATGGGAAAGCGGACAAATGGGTTCCACTACAGGCAAATATGCTGGTGTGCTATACTGCTACTCATGCAAGCCAACAAGACAACAAAATAATGAATCTTTTTAGGGCTTTTGAGTGTCATAGTTGTGCTTCTTTTGGACCCTAAAATCATATTGGTGGATATATGCCGATTTTGCCCGAAGCTTGTTTTGGAAAGTTATGATATGATGGCAGTGCCAATTCACTCCAAAAGCTAATTCCCTTTTTTTTTTGGTCAAACTGAAAACTTTCCCATTAGTTAGCTAACTGCAATATTACAAGAACGTTCATATGTTCTTCCTCCGTGATCATCGAAGTATACATTTGCACAAAAGGTGGGAGGGTTGTTAGAAATAAATACATCATTAAACAAAAAGGTCTCCCCCAAACAGTTTTTAGCCAAAGTATCCGCAAGCTTGTTCGTCTCCCTGACCTTATGCTCATAGGTCACTGCTGCTAGCTGTTGTTGAAGTTTCCTGCAGTCCAAAATCAAATTGCCTAGATTAGATGTAGAAGCACTCGTTGCTTGTAGTAATTCGACCACAGTGAGACAATCAGAACTGATGATAACGTGTGTCCACTGTTGTTGAATTGCTATAAGGAGTCCCTCTCTAATGCTGTAGAGTTCGCCTTGATTTACAGAAGCACATCTCATTTTCTTTTGATAGCCCATTATCCATAAGCCTTGTTCACTTCTGAAAACCCCAGCAAGACCTGCAACATTTAAAGAATTTTTCCATGCTGCATCTGTGTTAAGCTTTATCCAGCCAGCAGGTGGTGGAGTCTAGCCTACCCTGTAAGATTTCGACAGAGCTTTGGGTTTAAGTGGGTTATGCCAGGATGCAATCTCCCATGCTTTAGCCCAATAGTTCTTAAGCCACACACCCCAAGAAATCAAGGTATGTTCAAAAACAAATTTGTTTCTCCTAAGCCAAATATGCCAGAGGCAGATGCCAAAAAGATAGGCCAGGGCATTGAATTCAAAGAATATTGAGACAACAGGTTAAATTTGAGCCATTCTTTTAGGAGTAGCATATAAAAGGTGTCAGGTAGTGGAATATTATCCTAGATTTCACGAGCAAAGCTACAATCTCTTAAAGCATGCAAAGCGTTTTCAGAGCAACCATTACACAAAGGGCAAGCATTATTGTCAACAATATGTCTATCAAAAAGAGTCTTTTTGTGCGCAATCCTATCCCACCAAGCTAGCCAGATAAAAAACTCAATATTAGGTGTACAAGGAATTTTCCAAATCCACTCTAAATTATCATCCTCACAATCAATAAGTTGCATGAACTCATCATATGTTGCAGCCAAATTAAACTTACCCTTATGGGACAGATTACTGTCTCATAAACAGGAAGGGGTAAGCTCACTATACAATCCACATAAAAAAGAGGGAGTTCAAAGGAGAGATTAGACAAGCACCACTGGCCATTCACAATAAGATCTTTAACTCGCATGGTATACTCATGTTCCAGCAAAGGACCATGTATGAATTCCCAAGTGGGCCATGTCCAAACCAATTGTCAAACCACACAAAGATAGACTCTCCATTCCCCACAACCCATTGAGTATTTTTAAAAAATAAATCCCAACCTTTCCCAATACCTTTCCAAACATGTGAGCCCTTTTTAAAATTCACTTTCCCTTTCTTACCATTACTGTATTTAGCCTGGAGGCACTTAGAGGCAAGATTATCGTTATTGTTAGTAAGCTTCCAACACAGTTTAGTCTCAAGGATAGTATTAACAGCCCTGCAGCTCTTAATACCAAGTCCCCCAGACTTAACTGGCTTGAACACATAATCCTTACTAACAAGATGAATTTTCTTTGACTCTTCCGTGTCTCCCCAAATCAAATTGCACATGATCTTATCCAGGGTCTTAGCCAAGGGATCTAAGCACTGAAGAAAATAGTTTGGGATGGCACTCAAGGTAGCCTTCACTAAACAAAGTCTTCCAGCTTTAGATAAAAAGTTGGACTGCCAGTTAGCCAATTTACCTTTCATTTTATTGACAATGAAACTAATGTCATTTTGAGTTGGTCTAGTGGCTTTCAAGGGAAAACTAAGGTAAGTACCAAGGTTATCACAACAACTAATACCAAGGCAGCCCTCTGTCATGTCAATCACAGCCTGAGGAGCATTTTTAGAAACAATAAGTCTACTGTTATCACAATTAATTTTTTGGCCCGAAGCCTTACAAAAAATATTTAGAACAGCCATGATATTCTCAATATTTTGTTTTGTAGCTTCACCAAAAATTAACAGATCGTCCGCAAACATTAAATGGGTAATTTTGAGTTGTTTTTTCCCAATGGCAAAAGGAACCCATTTACCTTCCTCACATGCTTCATGTATCATATTGGATAGATGCTCCATGCAAAGAATAAATAAGTAGAGCGAGAGGGGATCTCCTTGCCTAAAGCCTCTAGTGGGAATAAAACTATCAGAAACTTGTCCATTAATGAGCACAAAGTTAGACACAGTAGAAATACAGTTCATAATAAGCTTGATGGCTTGACAGTCAAAGTTGCAAGAATGAAGACAATGTTTGACAAAGTCCCATTCAAGTCTATCATATGCTTTTTCCAAGTCTAACTTTAAGGCAAAAAATTATTTTTTTCCTTTAATATTAGACATAGAATGCACAATTTCAGACGCAACAATGACATTCGTTTCACTCCCCCTCCCAGGAGTGAAGCTTCTCTGATTCGGGGAGATAAGCCTGCTAAGATGGGGTCTCAGTCTAATAACCATGATCTTGGTTACCAGCTTATAAAGGGTATTGCACAAGCTAATCGGTTTGAATTGCCTAATGGTTGTAGGACAATCCACTTTTGGAATTAGACTAATAACAGTGTGGTTTAGGTCATCAGGTAAAGATCCCTCCCTAAACCAACTGGTGACACTGTTACAAATCTCATTCCCAATTTGTTCCCAACAACTTTGAAAGAAAATAGCATGAAATCCATCCGGGCCAGGGGCCTCCGTGGACGCCATAGAGAAAAGTGCATATTTAATTTCAGAGTTAGAAGGAACAAAACCAACAGCAACAAGAGGGCAGTCCACAGGAGAGGAAAAGGATGGAACTCTCAAGACATCAATTTTTTCAGTGGTGAACAGAGATTTATAAAAATCAACAATGTGGTTAGACAATTAGATTGGATCATTAATGGTCACCCCAACATCATTTTCCAAGCTAAAAATCCTACTCTTTTTCTTTTGGATAAGAGTAGACCTGTGAAAATAGCCAGTGTTTCTCTCCCCTTGTGAAATCCAATTAACTTTAGATTTCATAAGCCATAAAATTTCCTCTTGTTCATAAACAACATTCACTTCATTTTGCAATTCTTCCTCAAGATTATTCAGAAATTCAGACAAAGGGCTAGTACACAACTTTTTTTGCACACCATCAATTCTAGCAAGCAAAATTCTTTTTTTCTTGAAAACATTGCCAAAATGGGTCACATTCCAATCACGAAGTGCATGCTTAAAAAGAGAGAGCTTTGCCACAATATCAGGTTCAAAATTACACACCCACTCATCATCCACCAAGCTACTAAAAGAAGGCTTAGATAACCACATTGGCTCAAATCTAAAAGGCTTAATTCCTACAGACATGGGAGGCTTAAATAAATTAATTAACAAGGGGCAATGGTAAGATTTATATCTAGGTAGATGTTTAACCACAGTTTCAGGAAAAGCGGAGAACCAGGCGGGGTTACCCAAAGCTCTATCTAATCTTTCAAGGATAGGATTTCTCCTCCTCCTGTTAGTCCATGTGAATCTCTGACACATGAAGCCAAGATCAATTAAATTACAGTCATCAACACAATGCTTGAACATATCCACCCGATATAATTTCACAGGTTTCCCACCCCTTTTTTCATTAGGGCCAAAAACTTCGTTAAAATCACCGGCACAAATCCAAGGCATAGTCACAAAGAGGGGCAATGCATCTCAATTCTCCCCATAACAGTTTTCTCAATTTATGTTTAGGGTTAGCATAAATTGCGGAAATAAAAAACTGAATATTTGTAGAAGGTACCTGGATAACTCCGTGCGCTCCCTGCTGCGTGCAACTCATGGGGTTGAAGTGGATTTGTGAGGAATTCCACAATAGCAAAATGCCCCCCGAAAAACCCACAGGTTCCACAAGAAAGCTCTTATCAAATGGCAGTGATCTTACTATCTTCTCACAGTTAACTTTCTCAACTCTTATCTCAGTCAAAATAAAGAGATCCGGTTTATGGTCTTCGCATAATTGCAAGAAATTTTGTTTAGAGGTGGGTCTTGCTATCCCCCTGGAATTCCATGCTATGATCGACATAAAAAATTCAGGGTTTGGGTAGCACCGAGTTCCCCGTAGGTTCCTTATTCTTTCCTCAAGGGTTTTCCCTACTCTTGCTTCTGTGTTTTCGTTTTGTGGGTTCGGGTTCTGAATCGGATGAAGCAGTAGTTGAAATCCTCTTCCCTGATTTGGGCTTAATTCGTTTTCCTTTGGGCTTAGCTGGAAGCTCAACTGGTTCAACATGAGTGGCCTTTGAACTACCCACATCGCATCTGTTGCGGACCCCCAGTTCAGCGTCATTAGCTTGTAGCTCACCAGAAAAATGGTCTTGACCATCGGAAAAGCCGGTATTGGGTCCACCAGATGGAGGTACTCTGGAGGAAACAGCAGGTTGCTTTGATTTTCCTCTAGTTTTCCCATTCCCTTCTAGATCGCCTTTTTTTAACTCTGGCGGAAGATGATTTAGATCTTCTGGTTGTGGTAAATGGGCTGGAGCGATCCTCCCGATGAGGGACATCAACAAGTTTGTCCAAATCTCCGAAACTGACTGTGGGTTTCTGATGAAATCCCTAAGCTGATGAGGTTGAGCAATTGTCACCCTTGACCTGTTCAAGAGGAAAAACCTCAAAGTTTTGTTGTTGTAATCGAGTTCCGTGTGAAGACGCTTTAGGGGTTTGAAGTAAGAGAGAGAATCTGTTAGTCTCAGGTAAATTGGTGGGGTTGTGGGTGGGCTTACTGAATTTGTGGGGCTCGGGGGTGGTGGTGGGGTTGATGTCGGTGGGGGGGACTTGGGTGGGGATTGAGGTGGGCAGAGATAGTGAAGGTCCATTTTGTGGTTTGAGAGAAGAAGAGGGTTGGATAGGAGAGAGAATGGGGTTAATGATCTGGAGAGAAGGGTTAGAAGTTAAGGGTGGGTGATGAGTAGGATCCGGGTCAAAGTTACGGGTAGCTGTAGCTGGGTCGGGTTGTGGACCAGGGTTCGAAATGTCAAAGGGATGGTTAACATTGCCCTGCAAGATTCCTGTTCCCGCTCTGTCATCTGGACCGCCTTTTCGAAAGGTTGATTGTGACATAACAGAGTTTTGGAATTTTCTAGGTGTCCAGCGTGACCTAGACCGCCCTCTAGGAGGCCCATTAACCTTACTCCGGCCACCCCGGCGCCGGGAAGTTACATTCTGCCATGGTTGTTCAGTTTGTGCAGCCGTAGAATCATTGACCACCACATTCTTGCTCTGGCTAACATCCCCGTGTCTCGGATTGTCTCTGCTTGTGTTAACTTTGCAAAACTCTCCAGTGTGCCCAATGTTCTTGCAAAAAGCACAGTATCTGGGCGCTTCAAGGACTTCAATCTCCTTCTTAAGCCCCCCTACCCATAGATGATATGGAATTTCCTTCATCAAACTACGGAAAATACATAATTTCGCGTATCGTGCTTTATCCCCTTTTAGAGTCTGCACATCAATTTTCAGTGTTTGGCCTAAGGAATTTCCTATGCGTTCTAATAGTTCTTTGCGGTATAGCTCAATTGGTAACTCCGATAAGGCAATCCACACCGGCCCTTCTTCAATTGTGGCTTTGGATGCTTGGAAACCTGGTTCCCAAAGTTTGGTTGCCACAAAATAGCCATTAATGAACCATGGCCCTTCAATCAAAATTCTCTGTAAATCAGTAATTTGCTCAAGTTTCACAGCATAACACCCTTTTCCTAAGGAATGGAATGACCATCTCCCCTTAGGTTTCCAAGCTCCAATCAAATTATTGGACATGTACTCTAGCGAAAACGAATTCCCCATTACTTTGCAGACCACAGCTTGAGCCCATTGTGAGCTCCATTCCACATATGCATCCCGACAGACGGGAATAAATATATCATCTTCTCCAATAGAGGGAGACGCCTCGGCTCGAGAATTGGCAAAGGGTAGATGGGTGAATCTGGGTGGTGGGAGAGTAAAAGTAGAACTAGGATATGGGATAGATTGTGGATTTGTAGGAGTAGAAGGGATTTGGGATCTATGGGAGTTGATGGTGGCATCTTTGAATGAAAGTGGTGGTTGTGTCGTTGGTTGGATAAGGGCTTTTAGGCCAAGTTGGATAAGTTTGGTGATGGGGTTAAGGGTTTGGGAGGGTGTTTTGTCAGGTGGTTTAGGCGGGTGTGACTGAGTCGGAGTCAGAGTGTTAACGAGATGAGGTTGATCACTGCCATTGGACTGAGATTCTTCGTCCCCTGTAGATGTCGTCGTTGAGAGCGCAGGAGGAGCGAAAGTCTCCATTCCACTCTCTCCTAATCCCCTTTGTTATCCTAGCCTATTGCCAATAGACCAGAACATGTAATTTTATTTATCGTGGCAAAAGAAGGTAAACTGGTAGACGATATTTCGGGTGAGAATAATTGTATGGTATCAAATTTTACCCTTGATAAAAAATGGAAGAAATTAACTACATATAAGTATATAATTAGGGCTGTGATTGTATCCGGTCTTAGACCGGACCAGGCTTTTTAAAAAAAGCCCAAGACCGGTTTTAAATTCTCAAATCATTTGTCATCCGGTTCAGACTGGACCAAACTTTTGGACCGGGCCGAAACTCAGTCTCGACCGGTCCGGTCTAATCCAGGAATTCAACAAGCTAGAAATGAAATATAAGAAAATAATAAAAGAGAGTAAGGTGCGCAAAAAGATTGAAAGTTCCTCAGATGATGAATAATATAAAGAGATACAATTATACGTACAAAAAAAGGAAAGAAACAGTAAGAAAATCATTGAGTATAACAATTAACAATTACCTTTCGAGCCACTAAATAATCAATATTCTCCGTCCAATTCTATGTACAACTCTCTTTCCCAATCACATCCTGACCGTATGTTATTTTGTCCTGCATCTCAATTTAATAAAAAATTAAATTAAAAAAGCTAATATGTCAAACGTATACAACCAATATCTTTTGTCTCATTCTATTTACCACTCCCTATCCCAAATCCACGCCCTATTAGCCGAAGCAACTTCCTATTTCCCCCCTTTATCATTAGTTTTATCATTTTTATGCATCTGAATTTATAATTGCTATACTATACTCGTAGATTGTTAATCTTGATGACTATATATTAGTCCTCCATGGCTCCATCAATTATCTTCTTTCAGGTTATGAGATTATTTATTATTTATTACGTGTTGAAAACTGGCTAAATATGCATTACATATTAAACCTGATTTTGGCATAAAGAAAATATCATACCTTTGTAATTGGTGGTACTTTAATTTGTGAGATCAACATAATAGCATTAACGATATCAACATAAAGTATTAACATCAAGTATAGAAACACTTTGAAACAATCACCTGATGTACGTTTGGATCGTATGTAATATATGCGGGTGAGTTATGTAAAAATTAGTTGAAACAAGTTATAAGAGTTAAAATTGTACAAGGTGCCCCATATAAGCCATAATAATCTTATTATATGACATTAATGATATTAAATAGACTATATTAAAGTTTCTTCAGCTATTATTAAATAATTTTTTCAGAAATGACAATTACACTTTGACTGTTAGATGAGCTTAATACTCATATTAATTTTATGGCATAATCATAGTTCGTGCAACATAAGGGTCGTGCATTCACCTAAATTAACTGTATTGTAACAAATTTTACCCCTCACACATAATGAGACTAATTAACTACTAGCTTGCTGAAAACATATATAATACCATCCTCGTAACTACCTAGAAGTTAGTTTTCTTAAAGACGGTTATTTTCTAAATTAAATATCTTATTTAGTAAGTTTTGTGTGATACCAACTCACAGAAAAATAGGGTTACTATTTAGAAATATAGGGGTCACTTTTGCTAAGTAGTAACCCTTGTTTCATTGAAAAAAAAGTGATCGACCCACGTCTCACCAAAAGTTATAAAAAGACCGTCTTATATAAGTTTTTGTATTTTTTTTATACGTTTCAAAAAAATCTAGAGAAGATAAGGTTAATCATTGATCCCAAACAAGACAAAAAAGGTGTATTCTCACTACTATGAAATATTCATGAATTTGCCTTCACATTTAAATAGGGGAAAAACTAACATATATTGCTATGTTTAATATATTATGATTTTTCTCCTTTATTATTTTCCAGCTTAGTAAGTCTTGTGTGAGACTAATTTACAGAAAATTGGGGTCATTTTTAAGAAATATAGGAATCATTTATGGTGAGTAGTGACCCTTGTTTCATTGAAAAGTGACCCTCGTCTCACCAAAAATTATAGAAAGACAGTCTTATAGAAGTTTTTGTGTTTCTAGTTTTATAATGTTTAAAAAAGAATTTTTAAATTGAAATATGATTTCCAACAAGATTAATGTTATTGAGTTGACATACTATCAAAATTCTTATTGCCTAGATTTTGGTCCACGTGGCTGCCCAGATCCAATGAAAAAATGCCTTGAGTAAAATGAAAATTTAAAAAATAAAACTCGAAATGAAACTATGATTCAAAAAAATGAAACTATCTTAGTTTTCCTTTTTTATTAGTCACAGTTTCATTTTCTTCCATACATAGTTTATGTTGGTCCATGCATGGATTTGCCAAAACTCCTGGAGTCTAGGAAATAATTTGCCCATTAAATAGAGTACTAGTTCGTTCCAAAATACACAAATTATTGCCTAAACCTCATGGGTATAGGTAGCTCTATGGACATAATGAAGTTATGCGTTGAACAAATGAAATTGTGACTGGCAAAAAATGAAACTCACAAGTTTCAAATTTGTAGCCATAGCTTCATCCCGAGTTTGATTTTTATTAGTGATATATACCTTTATTTTTGTTAAGACATAGTGGGTGGCTTGGATGTTGGGTGGCTTGGTGACGCACATGCGTATGTGGTTGTTTTAGTGTGGTTTTATGATAGGTTTTGCTAGTTTTCTTTTAGTAGTTTAACTGCACTTTAGCTAATTGATTTAGCTACTATTATCTAGATTACGTTTTGCCTTTGACTTTTTCGTATTTTGGCTTTTTTGTAGGTAATTCCAATCTAAAGGAGGCACTTTAGAAGGAGCTCGAAATGAAGACCTGAGCCTAAAATCAAAGAAGACCCCAAGTTGAAGAAAAACCCCTCCAAGATTGGCCATTTTTATTGCCTCATGGTCGTTTTCTACGGTTTAAGTGCCAGAAGCACTGGCGCTTTCCGCCAGAAAAAACTGCAAGATTGGGAAAAATTAGTGCTTGTTTGGTTAAATTAGGAAAGTGAGTTATCATGGGAAGTATTAATTCATGGGAAATGTAAAATCGTGGGAAGTGTCTAAACTTGTTTGGTTGCACAAAAGAACTTTGAATTCATGGGAAGTGATGTGGGAAGTAGTACTTACCTAGGGGGGGCTTGGTAAGTGACTTCCTCTATTTTGGAGGAAGTGACTTCCCATGGAAAGTTAATTCCTATGTTTTTTTGTCAACCAAACAACAAGGGATTTTACACTTCCTACGAAATTTCACTTCCCATGTTAGAACAAGCACTAGTCCACCCGTTTTTCCTCCAATTTGGTTTTTATCCCCTCCTTGCGCACGCGACTCGGGCCTCTTCCCCAAAAACTCAATTTTCTAGGGGTTTAGCTTGTCTCATCGATAATCATGATTATGGTTTATGATGAATAATAATTAATGTGGAATTTATATGATATTATATAACTCATATATAAATAATTATAGCAATTCATGAATTATGAATAATATGCCTTTATGCATAGATTACGTATTTCATGTGAAATCATGATATGTCGCTCGTCATATGAATATGAGCATATGATTACAAAATTCCAGTTGATCATGTTTTACTGCCGAAGTGCTATCAGATTTCTATTATAATCTGTATTTGTCCAATTGGATGAATTGGTTGTCAATCATGTTAACTTGCATATAAGTTAAGTTGCACTTATAGTTCCTTTGACATCATTCCGTCTTTTGTGCTCTTACTGAACCTATCATGTTGAATTGAACTAATGAAGAGAATAAGACTCTTAATGGATCCCTAGGAGTAGTCGAGTTTCTAAGTGCACTAATGAGTGATACGGAAGGAATGTGTGATTCCCAATCTTGTCACTCTCCCATTATGGTTACAACAATGTTGTATTCGGTACCGTTTATTCCCCATTCCCCATTCCCCATTTACTATGTCCTTTTGTTTAATCACGAGTTGATAAAGGTAGTGTACACATTAGCGTCTTTAAGTCAATGTCATGGTTATTATTCGAGGCTTTGCCTTCATAAACCACTACACTGATTTCGCTATCGCCTTATCGGTCGCAAAATTTAATTTACGGCCGATTTGCGACCGACGGAGAGAGGCAGTAAATACCCTGGTTGCAAATGATATTTGTGACCGCTAAATCGGTCGCAAATAATATCGACCGTGTGAAGAGAAAAATACCAACCGACTGATCGGTCGGAATTAAACCAGAAAAGCAATTAAAAAAAAAAATTAATTCCCAACCAATAATTGGTTGGGGATAAAGCTAATATTCACCGGTTCAAAACACCCCATCAAACAAGCAAGTTCACCGTCAACAGAACATAAAAAGCCACAAAAAAACATAACCCAGATCCTGAAATACAAAGAAGAACCCAAATAATCCATAAACCCAACAAAATTTACAGTACAAGGCTGAAGTGATAAAAAATGGTTTATAAATCTACCTAAAGTATATTACTAGAATTACAGATGATAAAAATAAAACCCTCTTTGAATAACGAAAACAAAAATTACAAACTTTGAAATTGCATAGATTCGTTTCGAATTTAACTAGATATGTTTCCAATTTGTTGTGGAGTAGTGGAGGAGATGAATAGTAGTTCGACTTGACCCATTCTATTACCGCTTCTCAACCGCCGTTACTAGCCGAGATTGCTCGCAAAATGAACCAGATCCGCTTCAATTTTGTCTTGAATAGCCAAGATCGACTCTCTCTTAGAGTAAATTCGTCCCAGATTCACTTTATTTTGAACTTCTTGATTGATATTCAGCCATGGTAGGAACTGGAATAAGAAAAGGAAGAGAGAGAGAGAGGCAGAGGTGGTAGAGGAAGAGAGAGAGAAAGGAAAGAAGGAAGATAAAAAGGAACAGAGAAGAATTTGTGGGAAGCCGGTTATGAAGCGATAGAGAAAATAAGAAAATATTGCGTGGTCATCAAATAAGAAAATATTGAATGAGGTGTCTTCTATATCTATGTGCCTATGTCTAAGTGAAAATGAATTAGTTATTCTTCTAAAACCCAAAGTAAGATTTTCGAAATGAAATGTTTTTTACTACGTTTAGATGTTGATTTCTTAATTTTTTATTTTTTTTTCTGATTTTTATGTTGTTTTTCTGTTCTTCTATTTTCGTCATTGAAATTAAATGTGCAGGTAGTGCCGAGTGTGATGATGTTTTAATTAAGTTTGGCATCGTTATTTTTAAGTTTTCGGTTTTTTAAATCTGGTTTGGTTTGGATTGTCACCTGTGTGTTTTGGCCATAAATATTGGAAAATGATTAAGTTCACTATTTAGACAATGTTGAATAATATTTTATTAATTCCATAGTAAACTCTTTGGGATACCTAGTCTTTCTTTCTGCTTATTATTTATTCCTTAGTGATAAATGCATCATTGAGTTTGTGACGGTTTAGTGGTGCCGAGTCATGGATAATAATATCGATAGTTCTTAGGAAATTGCCATAAAGTTGGAGTGTTACAATTATGCTTAATGTGATACCCCAATATTTTCTATAATTCTTATATTGATTTATAAATGATTTATAAATAGTTTCGGAGATTAAATCGTATATTTATTTAAGGATTCGATTTATTCAATTAAAGCCATAATAATATTAATTATTATTATGGGACTTTCATAAATTGCATTTATTAAATTTGAGGAGTTTAATTAAAATGCTTTATATATGAATAAGAATTATTCATATTGTTTTAATTAGCTTTAATTAGTTTTAATTAACTATTTAAATCAAAAAATTATTAAATAAATTCCTAAACCTAATGGTCTTTGACTTGAGTTGACTGAAGGCTTATATAAGGAAAAAAAGGAGGCAACTGATCAGTTTTGCATAACTGATCAAACCCTCAAGCAATCACTCTCTCTCTCCCCTCTCAAACCCACGACACTCTCTCTCTCTCTCTCTAACCCTCACCCAGCCGCCCACTCGCCGGAAAACCGCCAGCCCCTCCTCCCCTCGCCGGCGGTAATCTCTTCTCTCACCCTCTCCCTTTCTCTTTCTTTTTCGCTTTCTCTCTCTTCCTCTTGAAAACTCTCTTGCTCGCCCCTGTTCGGTCGCCGGTCGCCGGACCACCGGTCCGACGGCCAGGTGGTGACCGATGGGTGGTCGGTCGTGCCCCAGGCCCCGCTCTCTCTTTTTCTTCTTCTCTCTCTCTTTCGTTCTCTCTTCCTCTCTCTTGTTCGCATGTCTCTCTCTCCTCTTCGCAGGAGCTCTGGCGACCAGCACCACCGGCCATGGTGGCCAGTGGGTGGTGGTGGTGGTGATGGGTCGGGTTATAGGTCCCATGCATGGGTACCCGTGACCTAGACCTAGTTTTAAAGTTAGGGTTTCGTTTTTATATTTTTCGTAATTGTTAATTGGATTTTCAGTATATTTGGTTTAATGTTTTTATTTTTTTGCACTCATTCGGAATCGGAATTCGGATTTACAAAAGCCTAGATTGGTTGGAATAAATCAAAGAATTTAATAAAATTATGAGACTGAGATTGGTTACCGTTTGTATTTTCGTATTTAATTAATACTGATTCGATAATTATTTTTAATTAGGACCTAAAGAGCAAGCGTGATTATCGTCGACCGTTGGAGCATACTTACTGTTGGTAGCGTATTAGTGGTAAGCGCTCATGCCTACCTTCTTCCAAAGCCCCATCAAAACTATTTTGATGTGTTATGTGCTAATTAGGAATTTGTTGTGAATTTAATATGCAAAGCATGATTAAATTATATCATCCTTAGTATGAGATTTCTTAAGCATGTTTACTGCTGTAAATATGAATTATAATTAGCATGTTGATGTTAGCATATTTTGGGAATTAATTAGTCCATATGATGATTATTGGACAATTATTGAATGGTGAATTGTTAGTATTATTATGCTATTAATTATATGCTAAATGGTATGGGTATTATTGAGTGCTTGTGAGCACCTATATATTATCGTTGAATGTCTTGGATGATTTGTGAATTTTTGGATATCATATTACTCTGCCGAAGTGCTGCCGAAATTGTTTTAGACATGCAAAGTCATCATTATTGAATTATCGTCGTTATTGAATTAAAGCATGTTTAATTCTCATCGTAGTTAATTATCATTATCGTCGTTATTTACTATTCATTGTCAAGAGCATGAAATGAATTAGTAAGTCGTGGTCTCATAGTACCACTTATGTCAACAAATGCAAATTATGTGAATTGAATTAAATGAGAGTAAGACTCTAATGGATCCCTAGGAGTAGTCGAGCAATCGGGATTGCACCTAATGGTGTAGTTCAAGGGATGAGTGAATCCCAAGTTACTTATTGACACCTCACAGTGTGTCTGGGACGGAACATTCCCCATTTATTAGGTCCTCTAGGCTCGTGTAATTGTACTAGAGGTAGTGTGCACACTAGAGTCATTAAGTCCATGGCGTGATTGTATCTTCGATGAACAGTATGGGTAATCGCTGTTTTATTCACTCTCTTACATCTCTCTAATCAAGATGGATTGTCTATGTCGTATTTTGTATGATCACTATACAAGAATTGTATGTAAAAGAATGTCGTTATGCGTATGCATGATTATATGCTTATGTGCGTATGCAAATGAATTTCAATGATTCTTCTAAAACCTTAAGTAAGGTATGCGAAATGTTTTTACTGGGTACGGATGACATTTATTCAGTTTATCTGATTTTTGTTTCTTTTCTTTTCTTCTGTATTTTGTTTCCGTCACGGAAACCAAAGTGCAGGTTTAGTTAATTGAGGACGTACAGCTTGGAAGTAGAGTTGGCGTCGGGTTTTTAGAACTGTTTATGTTCAGTTTAGATCGTTGGGATTTTATTGCATTTAGCCCTTTGAAGGCAAGTTGTAATAAATTGATTTAATGGTTTTAGCTCACTATATAGACAACTCTAATATTAACTGTTTAGTTTGTTTAGTTTCCTTAGAAGCTCCTTTTGATGCCTAGTCTTTCTTTCTGCTTAGCATTTACTCCTTAGTGATAAATGTTGCAGTGATATCCCCCGGGTTTGGGATGGTTCAGCGGTGTCGAGTCGCGCACAGCGACGTCAATAGTTCCCAGGAAATCTTTGCGAATTCGGGGGTGTTACAAATGGTATCAGAGCCCTCGGTTTAAAAAGGTTGCTTAAGATTAATTAATGAATTAAAAATTAGTTTCATTTTGGGAAAAATAAAATATAATTAAAGTCGTTGAGCGTAGTAGTCCTATAAGATAGGAATTATTTGAAATCACTTTGCTTGTGATTTATAAAGTTCTTATTGTTTAATTGTCTACCTCAGATGGTAAGGACAAGAATTACTATGAGGAAGTCGACTGCACACCAAAGGGCACACGCCCTAGCTTATCGTGCACAACCCGTGGAGTATGTCGCTTCATCGGACAGCGAGTCGACTGGAAACGATGCAAATGTGCGCCACGAGGCCGCCCAGGACCACGCCGCGCACGAGGAGGTCGCGCTCGACGAGGCCGCACGCCTCGCACCTATAGTCGCGCCTGTACCCGTTCCTGTTGCCGCCCCAGTTGCCGCACCTGCCGCACATGTAGTTGAGGAAGAGGAAGATCCCTCTGAGTCCGAGCCTGCGTATACACCCCCGGAAGCGAATGAGGATATGCCGGATTTGGAAGATATTAGTGCCGAGAGCGACAACAACATTGCGCCTACTCCTACACCTACTGCTGAACCTACTCCTGCTGCAAATTGGTCTCCTCCTGTGGAGCCATTCTTTGCTACTGATGTTGAGCTCGAGGATATACGTATCTACATACGACGTGCTTATACTACGATCGAGCGTTATCAGTACGAGAATCGCACGAGTCTACATAAAGGCTTATGGGTAGAGCTACAGCTGGCTGGTCTGCCTAACATCTATCCTTGGATGGGACTCAACGAGAAGTAAGACGACGTAGTCTCCAAGAGTGATCACTTACACGAGAAGAAGTACGGAGAAGGTACTAGATGGTCTCTCTGCTTTAGAGGCGTCGCAGCTGAGTTATGCCTGCCCGAGTCGAGTGGAAGGTGAACCGTGTGCTAGTACCCGCGCCAAAGGATATGTGCGAGTACTGCTGGACCAAGAAACACAAGCAAGCCGATGATTTTAGGAAGCGTTTCATGCCCCAGAAATTCGGTGGATATGCTTATCCATACACGCCCTGCAAAGAGGTGAAGCCTAGGAGGAAGGACGATCATGATGAGTCCCCTTAGCACGAAGAAGATATGTGCGAGTGTCAAGTAGAACTAGATTATTGCCTTAGTAGTTTTACTTGTGTTTTGTTGATGCGTGGTCAAGTTTGATGTTGGTGTAGTTGCATAGGCAAAAAAAATTCATGTTGTTATTTACTTGCAATTTGTCTCATTGCAATACTATTTCATTTGATTATATGATATCGTTGAGAATTTGTTTTATATGATCGTTTTATCACGTAATTGCATGGTTGACTCATAGCTTCATAATACTATCTCGTATTGTCTAGACATGATGGGAAATCCATGTCGGAATTATGGCGAAATTTTCATTGAGCATGATCATATTAAATATGAGCCAAAGGCTAAGCATGTATTGTATGCAATCAAATGTCATTGTCTATTGCCCTACTTAAATAGTATGGAGCCTCGATGTGTGAATTGTGAATGTTATTGCTTATCAATCGTGTGAGACCAATGTGTCTACTTTGTTATTGCATATCGAACTATTATGCATGAGAACTGAGAACATTCAAATCAAGTATGTTGCTTATACCTACATTGTAAGGTCGATCATTGAAACTTATATGCTATTTGCTGAATGTCAAGAGATTGGTTTCAATTATAACCTATATCTCTCAATTAGACCCCCAATTTGGGTCTAATGCGCCAAATTTGCTGAAATGGTGATCAACCATTACTCTTTTATGTCTCAGATTTGTTATAATGGCAACCAACGACCAACTCGCGACACTAGAAGTAGGACTCACTAATGTCGTTGAGCACATCATGCGCCAGCTAGAGCGCCAAGAGCAAGATCACAACGCGCAGAACCCTGAGACGTGCAACTTTAGGAATTTCGATGCATTCAAACCTCCAACGTTTGAGGGTGGCTCTGAGCCCACCAAGCTTGATAACTAGATTATAGAGTTCGAGAAGTTGTTTAGGGCGACTAGTCGGCCCAACAACATAAAGGTCAACACCGCTACGTACTACCTGAAGGGTGAGGCTAACAAGTGGTGGAGCGATGTGGGCACTGATCTACTCGCCGTTGAAGAATATGGGTGGACCGAATTCAAAGAGTCTATTTGTGAAAGGTTCTATCCGAGAGCTATCTGTCGCCAGAAGCAACGGGAATTCGAGAACATCTATCAAGGAAAGCTATCTATGGCTGAGTATGCAACAAGTTCAATGAGCTTGCTGCTTTTGCACCTAACTTGGTGATGACCGAAGCTGAGCGTGTCGAGAGGTTCGAGGATGGTTTAAAGTGGGATATACAGCGTTTTGTTATGGGAAACTCACTGACGTTCCAAGGATCGTACGAGAAAGCCTTGAACCAAGAGCGTGCTGTGGATCGTCGTGATTCGTTGCTCGGAAAGCATAAATGTGACGAAAGGAGTTCTTCCCAGTCAAATAGCGCAGATAAGAGGCCAAGACCGAACAACGACAATCACAACAACCAAGGTGGTATTCAGAACCACAACGGGAACAGGAATCGTGACTCGAATAGTCATAGAGCTATGATCTTAGCTAGGAGGAATACGCCTTGTAGTCGCTGCAACAAGACGCATCCTGGCAAGAACTGTCGTGGCGATATACTTCAATGCTATGAGTGCAACAAGCCTGGTCTTAAAGCTTCTGAATGCTGGAGTCGTGGAAGGAACGACAATGGTCAGAACCGCGATAACAACTACAATCGTGGTGGGAATGAAAATGGAAATCGCGGAAATGGTGGTAACTACCGTGGAAATGGGGGTTACAACAACAACAACCACAACAATACTGGTGCTTCTGCTGCGAATAATCAAGCACTACTTCCCACACGTGCCAACCCCGTGCAGAACAACAACAACAACAACAACAACAACAATAGAGGGGTTAATGGAAGGGTTTATGTGCTGAACCGCAATGAAGCTGAGGCGAACCCGAATGTGATCGCTGGTACTTTTCTCGTTAACTCTCAACCTACTTTTGTTTTGTTTGATAGTGGTGCAACGCATTCTGTTCTTTCTAACAGCTTTGCATCTAAGATAGGCTTAGAACCTAGTTCTGTGTATAATGCAAATATTGGGATGCCAGATGGGTCGATTGTTAATTGTATAGCATTGTATGAAAAGTGTCTGATTAGGATAGCTGGTTTCGATTTGCCTGCGGATTTGATTCAGATGGACTTGAAGGAATTTGACGGGATATTGGGAATGGATTGGTTAGCCAAGTATAGGGCTAAGATTGAGTGCTTTGAGCAACGTGTGTCGTTGCGTGGACCGAAGGGTAGAAGGATTACCTACAAGGGATTCGTGGTCAAGCCGAAGTTGAAGGTAGTGGCGACCATGAAAGAAAAGGAGTATATGACTAAAGGTGAAGAGGTTTACCTATGTCATGTGGTGGATACAAGTCGAGAAGCTGAAGTCTCGAAACCTATTCCAGTTGTGTCGGAGTATGCTGACGTCTTTCCAGACGAGATTCCCGTAATGCCTCCGCAACGCATTATTGAATTTACGATCGACTTAGCTCCAGGTTCTGCTCCGATCTCGAAAGCTCCGTATCGTATGGCTCCTGCAGAGATGAAAGAACTGAAAATGCAACTTGAGGAACTACTGGAGAAGGAATACCTACGTGCTAGTGTATCGCCTTGGGATGCTCCTGTTCTGTTCATGCGTAAGAAGGACGGTAGTATGAGGCTGTGTATAGACTACCGAGAGTTGAACAAGATTACGATCAAGAATCATTATCCACTTCCGATGATTGACGACCTATTTGACCAACTCCGTGGAGCGACTGTCTTCTCAAAGATTGACTTACGTTCAAGATATCGTCAACTCAGGATTTCCGAGCCTGACATTGCAAAGACCGCGTTTAGGACAAGGTATGGACACTGTGAGTTCACTGTTATGCCTTTTGGGTTGACGAACGTACCTGCAAAGTTCATGAATTTGATGAACCGTACGTTCCAGCCTTATCTCGATCAGTTCGTAGTTGTCTTTATTGACGATATTTTGGTCTATTCGAAGAACGCTGCTGAGCACGAGCAACACTTGCGAATCATTTTGGAGATTTTGAGACGACATCAACTTTACGCAAAGTTGTCAAAGTGCGAGTTTTGGTTAGAAACTGTTTCTTTCTTAGGACACGTGGTGTCTAATAGTGGAGTTGCTGTTGACCCAGAAAAAATACGAGCTGTTATGGACTGGTCCGCATCGAAGAGCGTGATCGAGGTTAGAAGTTTTCTTGGGTTAGCTGGTTACTATCGTAGGTTTGTGGAAGGATTTTCCAAAATAGCGCAGCCTATGACAAATTTAATGAAGAAGGCGACAAAGTTCGTGTGGTCTGAAAATTGTGAAGCTGCTTTTCAAGAGTTGAAGAAACATCTTACGAGCGCACCGATTTTGACTTTGCCATCGGGAACTGAAGGGTACGAAGTCTATAGGGACGCGTCTAAGCATGGCTTAGGCTGTGTTTTGATGCAACATGGTAAGGCAGTTGCTTATGCCTCAAGACAACTGAAGAAACACGAGGATAATTACCCTACTCACGACTTAGAGCTTGCTGCTGTCGTATTTGCCTTGAAGATTTGGAGACATTATCTCTATGGTTCTGCTGTCAAGATGTTTACGGATCACAAGAGTCTCAAATACATATTCATGCAAAAGGAGTTGAATATGCGACAAAGAAGATGGCTAGAGTTATTGACGGAGTACGACATCGACATTTAGTATCACGAAGGGAAAGCTAACGTGGTAGCTGACGCTTTGAGTAGATTGACTCGTCATACATTGAATACTGCCTTAGTACTTCCAAAGGAGATCATTCGTGACTTACAAAGTCTAGACGTGGAGATTTTGCTTAAGGGTGAGGTTCAATGTACCTCAGCACATATGTCAGTTCGACCGACCTTACTCGACGAGATCAAGGGTAAACAGAGTTCAGATGAGGATCTTCAACGGATTCTACGCCACAAGGACGAGGGTAGATCCGAGGACTTTTCTACTGGTCAAGACGGTGTCTTGAGATTTCGTGATCGTGTCTGTGTGCCGAAAGACCCGAAGATCAAGAGTCAGATTCTGGGTGAAGCTCACAATACACCTTATTCTGTACATCCTGGTGGAGACAAGCCTTACAAAGATCTTCGCCAAATGTTTTGGTGGAAAGGTATGAAACAAGATGTCGCTGAGTTCGTGGCTAAGTGTCTGACGCGCCAGAAGGTCAAGATCGAACACACGAGACCTGGTAGAATGATACAATCGCTTGAAGTTCCTACGTGAAAATGGAATTCAATTTCAATGGACTTTGTCGTGGGTTTACCATTGGCACAGAAGAAGAAGAACGCCATTTGGGTCGTTGTGGATCGTTTGACGAAAGTTGCGAGATTTATCCCAATGAATGACACTTGGGAAATGGAGAAGCTAGCGGATGCTTACGTCAAGGAAGTCATGAGACTTCATGGTGTTCCAGAAGATATCGTTTCAGATAGGGACTCGAGATTTCTATCTCATTTTTGGCAGAAACTGCAAGAAGCTTTTGGAAGCAAATTGAAGCTCAGTACTGCTTTTCATCCTGCGACTGATGGTCAGACGGAAAGAACGATTCAGACTTTGGAGGATATGCTACGAGTGTGTGCTCACGAGTATCAAGGCTCGTGGGATACACATATTCCGTTGATCGAATTTTCTTACAACAATAGCTATCACTCAAGCATTGATCGAGCACCATATGAAGCATTGTATGGTAGAAAGTGTAGATCGCCCGTTTGTTGGAACGATATTAGTGAAACTGCAGTTTTGGGTCCTGAGATGATCCGGCAGACCGTCGATGTGGGCAAAGTGATTCAAGCGAAGATGCGTAGTGCTCAAGATCGACAGAAATCGTATGCTGATAGAGGTCGTAGACCTGAAGAGTTTGAGGTAGGAAGCAAGGTACTTTTGCGAGTATCTCCTACCAAAGGTGTCATGCGTTTTGGTCGTAAGGGGAAGTTAAGTCCTCGCTACATTGGTCCTTACGAGATCCTGGAAAGGATTGATGAGGTTGCTTATCGACTAGCTTTACCTGTGGAACTTGCAAAAGTCCATAGTGTGTTTCATGTCTCCCAATTGAAGCGATACGTACATGATCCAACTCATGTCGTTCAACCTGAAACGATCGATCTCGATGAAAGTTTGACTTATGAAAAGCGTCCTATCAAGATAGTGGATCGCAAAGAGCGGTCAAGTCGAACAAAGACTATTCCTATCGTCAAAGTCGTTTGGTCTCGACAAGGTCAAGAGGAAGCAACATGGGAAGCTGAATCCATGATGCGCGAGAGGTATCCAGACCTCTTCCTAGAAGGTACTAGTCCCACTTGAGTTTCGGGATGAAACTCCTTTTAAGGAGGGTAGAATGTCACGCCTCGAAATTTCGTCTTTTTTACGTGTTTTGTTTATCGCTTTGCATGAATTGCATGTTCAAGCATGGCATGGTGCATGCTAATCAACTTAAAATCACCATCGTACTTGTTCATCTTGCATATGTTAGTGTCCTAGAAAGTGTTTTGTACCTTCGTATGGGTAAACTCATTTTGTTTTGGAAAGTGATTACTTCATGTCTCAAGTTTTGTCTCTTTTAAGGAGAGGTAGAATGTGATACCCCAATATTTTTCATAATTATTATATTGATTTATAAATGATTTATAAATAGTTTCAGAGATTAAATTGTATATTTATTTAAGGATTCGATTTATTCAATTAAAGCCATAATAATATTAATTATTATTATGGGACTTTCATAAATTGCATTTATTAAATTTGAGGAGTTTAATTAAAATGTTTTATATATGAATAAGAATTATTCATATTGTTTTAATTAGCTTTAATTAGTTTTAGTTAACTATTTAAATCAGAAAATAATTAAATAAATTCCTAAACCTAGTGGTCTTTGACTTGGGTTGACCGAGGGCCTATATAAGGAAAAAGAGGAGGAAATTGATCAGTTTTGCATAACTGATCTAACCCTCAAGCAATCACTCTCTCTCTCCCCTCTCAAACCCACGACACACTCTCTCTCTCTCTCTCTCTCTCTCTCACCCTCACCGGCTCTTCTCACCCAGCCGCCCACTCGCCAGAAAACCGCCAGCCCCTCCTCCCCTCGCCGACGGTAATCTCTTCTCTCTCTTTCTCCCTTTCTCTTTCTTTTTCGCTTTCTCTCTCCCCCTCGCGAACTCTCTCTTGCTCGTCCCTGTTTGGCCGGACCACCGCTGGACAATCGGGCCAACGCCCATGTGGTGACTGGTGGGTCGGTCGGTCGTGCCCTAGGCCCCGCTCTCTCTTTTTATTCTTCTTTCTCTTTCTCTCTCTTGTTCGCATGTCTCCCTCTCCTCTTCGTCGGAGCTCCGGCGACCACCACCACCGGCCATGGTGGCCAGTGGGTGGTGGTGGTGATGATGGGTCGGGTTATGGGTCCCATGTATGGGTACCCATGACCTAGACCTAGTTTTAAAGTTAGGGTTTCGTTTTTATATTTTTCGTAATTATTAATTCGACTTTTAGTATTTTCGCTTTAATGTTTTTATTTTTTCTGCACTCATACTGAATCGGAATTCGGATTTTCAAAAGCCTAGATTGGTTGGAATAAATCAAGAAATTTAATAAAGTTATCATATTGAGATTTCGTTATTTTTTTGTATTTTCGTATTTAATTAATCCTGATTCGATAATTGTATTTAATTAGGACCTAGCGAGCAAGCGTGATTATCATCAACCGTTGGAGCATACTTACTATTGGTATCATATTAGTGGTAAGCTCTCATGCCTACCTTCTTCCAAAGCCCCATCAAAACTATTTTGATGTGTTATGTGCTAATTGGGAATTTGTTGTGAATTTAATATGCAAAGCATGATTAAATTATATCGTCGTTAGTATGAGATTTCTTAAGCATGTTTACTGCTGTAAAGATGAATTACAATTAGCATGTTGATGTTAGCATGTTTTGGGGAATTAATTAGTCCATATGATGATTATTGGACAATTATTGAATGGTGAATTGTTAGTATTATTATGCTATTAATTATATGCTAAATGGTATGGGTATTATTGAGTGCTAGTGAACACCTATATATTATCGTTGAATGTCTTGGATGATTTTTGAATTTTTGGATATCATATTACCCTGCCGAAGTGCTGTCGAAATTGTGCTAGACATGCAATGTCATCATTATTGAATTATCGTCGTTATTGAATTAAAGCATGTTTAATTCTCATCGTATTGAATTATCATTATCGTTGTTATTTACTATTTATTGTCAAGAGCATGAAATGAATTAGTAAGTCGTGGTCTAGTAGTACCACTTATGTCAACCAATGCAAATATGTGAATTGAATTAAATGAGAGTAAGACTCCTAATGGATCCCTAGGAGTAGTCGAGCAATCGGGATTGCACCTAATGGTGTAGTTCAAGGGATGAGTCATTCCCAAGTTACTTATGGACACCTCACAGTGTGTCTGGGACGGATCATTTGTGATACCCCAATATTTTCTATGACTATAATGTCGATTTATAATTCATTTATAAATAGTTTCAAAGATTTAAATCGTATATTTATATAACGATTCGATTTACTCAAATTAAGCCATAATAATATTAATTATTATTGTGGAAAATTCGTGATTTATAATTATCAAATTGAGGGATTTAATTAAAATTATTTTGTATATGAATAAGGTTTATTCATATTGTTTTAACTAGTTTTAATTAGCATTTAATTGGTTTTAATTATTTTTAATTAGCAATTAAATTAGAAAATTAATCCTAAGTCTAGAGGTTTTGACTTTCATTGACTAGAAACCTATATAAGCTATGAGAATGGCCAATTGATCAGTTTACAAAAATTGAGCCAAAAACCTCACAATTCTCTCTCTCTCTTCACGTCACTCTCTCTCTCTCTTCCCTCTCTCTCAGTCGCATCTCTCTCTCTCTCTCTCTCTCTCTCTCTCTCTCTCTCTCTCTCTCTCTCTCTCTCTCCTCCCTCTTCTCGGCCGCCCTTCGCCGGAGAACCACTAAGGCCACCACCAGGTGAGCCGCCCCTCTCCCTCTCTCCTTCCTTCTCTCTCTCGCGCCCCTGTTTTCTCTCTCTCTCCCCCGTCCCCTGTTTTTACGAGCCACGGCTGTCGGGTCGCTGCCGCGACCCCAGGTCGCGCCTGGGTGGTCGCAGGCAGGTGGCCGACGCCGTTGGGGGCCTCCCCCGTGTTCCCCTCTCGCTCAGTCATTCTCTCTCTCTCTCGTTCTCTTTCTCTCCCTCTCTCGCAAACACTCTCTCTCTTGGCCTCCAGTCACCGGCGAGCCACCACTGCCGGCCATAGTGGTCGGTGGGTGGTGATGGTGGTGATGGGTCCGACCATGGGTCCCCTTGTGGGTGACCGTGTTCGAGACTTGCACAATAAGTTAGGGTTTCATTTTAATAATTTTGTTTTAAATAATTTCGTATTTTTCAGTATTCTTCAATAATTTTTTTTTTATTTTTCTGTACTTTTTTGGAGTTCAAATCTGGATTTGTGAAAGCCTAGATTGATTGAAATAAATCAAGAAATTTAAATAAAATATTAGATTAATATTTTATTACTGTTTGGATTTTCGTATTTACTGATTATGTCTCGGTAATTGTTTTTAATTAGGACCAAACGGACAAGCGTGATCGGGTTGTGATTAGCAAGGTTACCTACTACGTAGTGAGCGTTTGTTAGGTAATCGGGTTCAAGTTTTGATGTGTTATGTGCTAATTGCGATATTGTTGTGAATTTAATATCCGAAGCATGATTAAATCATATCGTTGTTAATTATGAGAATTAGAAATATATTCTTCGCTGTAAATATGAATTATATTGAGTATTGCAAGTTTATGAAGTTTCGTTAATTAATTAGTTCATATGCTAATTATTGAGCATGTATGACGATGTTGAATTTCTAATATTATTATGATATAATATACGTGCTATTTGGAATGGGTTATTATTGAGTGCTAATAAGCACCTATTATACTTGGATGGATTATTTGTTGAAAGTGTAATTTTTGGATATCATGATTTACTACCGAAGTGCTGCCGAAATTTCGTGAGACATATTTGAAGCATGATTATTGATAATATGTCTGTATCTCGTTATCATTGTTATTATTCATTATCATGAGCATGAAATGAAGTAGTATGTCATGGTCTCGTTATACCACTAGGTCAATCAATGCAAATATGTGAATTGAATTATAAATGAGAATAAGACTCCTAATGGATCCCTAGGAGTAGTCGAGCTATCGAGACTTATCTAATTGATATAGTCTAGGGATGCGTGATTTCCAAGTTACTTATTATGGACACCTCGTAGTGTGTTCGGGACGGATCATTCCCCATCGTTTAATTCTCTACATATCGATTATTATGTTAGAGGTAGTGTGAGTATACACTAGAGTAAGTCCATGGCACGTCTATATCTATCTATGACCAGTATGGGTAATCGCTGTTCTATTCGCTCTCTTATTTCTCTAATCAAGATGGTTTATCTGTTTGTGTTCGAGTGATCACTAAAGCAAGAATTGCATGTAATTGAATGTCGAGTTTGCGTGTGCTTAATAGTATGACTACTTGTGCATGCAAATGAATTTCAATGATTCTTCTAAAAACCCAGGTAAGGTTTGCGAAAGTGTTTTTACTGGGTATGGACGACGTTTATTCAGTTTATCTGATTTTTGTTTTCTTTTGTTTCTTCTCTTTTCTTTTGTACCTTGTTTCCGTCACGGAAACCAAAGTGCAGGTGTAGCTGAGTGAGGACGGATAGCTTGAAGTTTAATTGTGGGCTTGTTCTCTAGACTTATGATTTATCTTGGATTATTGAGATTTTTGGTGTGTGCCCTTGAAGGCAAAGGTGTAATAATACTTTAATGGACTTAAGTTCACTTGATAGACAACTCTGATATTAATGTTTAGTTTGCTTAGATACTTCCTTTGATACCTAGTTTTTCCTTTCTGCGTAGCATTTATTCCTTAGCGATAAATGTTGCAGTAACAACCCTTGGGTTTGTGACGGTTCAGCGGTGTCGAGTCGTGGATAGCGACGTCGATGGTTCCCAGGAAATCGTTGCGAATTCGGAGGTGTTACATCATCCCCATTTATTAAGTCCTCTAGGCTCGTGTAATTGTACTAGAGGTAGTGTGCACACTAGAGTCATTAAGTCCATGGCGTGATTGTATCTTCGATGAACAGTATGGGTAATCGCTGTTTTATTCGCTCTCTTACATCTCTCTAATCAAGACGGATTGTCTATGTCGTATTTTGTATGATCACTATACAAGAATTGTATGTAAAAGAATATCGTTATGCGTATGCTTGATTATATGCTTATGTGCATATGCAAATGAATTTCAATGATTCTTCTAAAACCTCACGTAAGGTTTGCGAAATGTTTTTACTGGGTATGGATGACGTTTATTCAGTTTATCTGATTTTTGTTTCTCTTTTGTTTCTTTTCTTTTCTTCTGTATTTTGTTTCCGTCACGTAAACCAAAGTGCAGGTTTAGTTGATTGAGGACGTACAGCTTGGAAGTAGAGTTGGCGTCGAGTTTTTAAAACTGTTTCTGTTCAGTTTAGATCGTTGGGATTTTATTGGATTTAGCCCTTTGAAGGCAAGTTGTAATAAATTGATTTAATAGTTTTAGCTCATTATATAGACAACTCTGATATTAACTGTTTAGTTTGTTTAGTTTCCTTAGAAGCTCCTTTTGATGGCTAGTCTTTCTTTCTGATTAGCATTTACTCCTTAGTGATAAATGTTGCAGTAGCTACCTTCTGGTTTGGGATGGTTCAGCGGTATCGAGACGCGCACAACGACGTTGATAGCTCCCAGAAAATTGTTGCGAATTCGGGGATGTTACACTTAATTCCATGATATGTGAGCAGTTGCCATCTAGGATTGGGAAATAAACCTTAGTATTCTCTAGTATTATGTGATTGACCCATCTCCCTTGGTTTTGTGATGAGAAATTCAATGTTGATATTGAGCATGTTAGGTGTTTGATAAAAAATTTTGAGAGATTATTTTGCCCTAATTCGTGTTTATTAAATATTACATTGAGAGGTATGGCTTAATATGAAACTCGTAATAACAACTTTGTTGATGCATCACGTTATTAGTTGGGTTAACTAGCTAGTGATTTATTAATCATCTTTTACTTTTCATTTTACATGCTTAACTATCATGAAAATAGGAGTTGAACATGTTAGATGTCTATTATTTCCTTGAGAGAGGGTGATAGTTTATTATTTATTTGATGATGATGACTCATCCGTCATAGCCTAGATTGGGGTAATTAATTCATATAGATGAGTATATGGGATGGAAACCCCAATTCTAGTTCTTTTATCCATTGTATTAAATTGTTAGCAATTTGTACTTTCTTAGTTTCTAGTTTATTGTCATTGTTATTTCGAATTAGAAAATATATCAAAAATCACTATTTGAATTCCAATTTGCCTAACTTTTCATATTATAGAGCTTCTACTGCTCGAAACGCCTTGCTCCTTGTAGAGACGATTATTTGTATTAGGGCATGTTCTTTTCAACTCGTTTCCAGTTTTGCCCAATTTTCTCCAGTTTTCTCCAGTTTTGCCCAGTTATCAGTTACAAAATACAGTTTCCCCTCAGTTTTGCCCTGTTTCCCCCAAATTTGCCTAGTTTGACCTAGTTTTATCCAACTTTTCCCAGTTTGGTATTTTGACATATCAAACATAATAATTAAATATACAATATATTTAATCAAAATATAAAAATAAATATATGCATGAACAAAAGTCCTTGTCATAATAATAATAATAATAATAATAATAATAATAATAATAATAATAATAATAATAATAATAATAATAATAATAATAATAATAAAAAAATAGTAATAAAAATATTATTATTATTATTATTATTATTATTATTATTATTATTATTATTATTATTATTATTATTATAATCAAATATACAAAATTTTCAGTTTCTCCCAGTTTTCCTAGTTTCTCACAGTTTGACCTAGTTTTCACCAGTTTCTCCCAGTTACCAGTTAAACTTTCGAATTTTATCCAATTTTGCCCAGTTTCTCCCAGTTACCAGTTAGCAGTTAACAGTTGAAAAGAACGAGTCCTTACACGATAAATTATGTATACTTGCATAGGTTATCAGGTGTGGGGTAGGGGGGTGGAGATAGACTTCAAAGTTAGAAAGTCCCATCTCTTGTATGGCGTAATTAAATCACTAACCTTCCGGTCGTCAGCGATGGGTTTTCTAGGACACCCGTTGTTAGTGAAAAAATGGATGTGATCTCCTGTCCCAACCTTCCGCTGGAACCTTTACAGAGAATTATTTGTTATGAAGTGTCTTTTTCCAAACGATTGAGACCTTACAAATTATTCGGTTCCGTCTAGATTTTCCAAACAACCTTGCATAGGAATGAACGAATGACCGCTTCCAGCTCCCTAAGACCTAGAACCGCCACCACCTTACCATTGTCCATAAGCCTTTTTTGATCCTTCTCCTATGTTCAATTGAAACACGATTTAAAATCCTAGAAAAATAAAAAATTTAACGATTGCCTTCTTGGGTTCATGCCAGCACTACTACAAAAGTGAGCTAAGGCAACGTATCCTGTGCAACGGTTTGCAAAATGACGCCTTAAACAGTCTAGTGCAACGCTCATTAAAGTGTTACCTTAAGTATCAACTTATTGCTACACTTTACAAAGAAGCGCGGCATAAATAAGACTAGGGCTCCGTTTGATTCACCTAGATAAAATTGATCTGAACTGAACTGAATTGAAATGAACTGAACTGAACTGAACTGAATTGAATTGATTTTTTAAACTTGACCGTTAACCATTTAAAATTCGTTCAAACATAGTCAATATTGGACTCATTTGAAAGTATGCTTTGAAATCTTTCCGATGACATAGTTATTATCATGAAATTATTTCGGAATAAAAAGTTAGATGAGTGATAAAGTTACACATGAACGGAACTGAACTGGACTGAACTGAACTGAATTTAAGTAAAGTTAAGGTGAATCAAACAGAACCTTAGGCAATGGTTATATAGAATTAAAAAATGTATGACCTAATGCAACTAGGGGTGAGCTGAACCAAGTACCCACCGGATATTACACTATTCGGAACTGGAATGGGATCACCGGTTCCCAATTCTTAGGAAATGAATTTGGAATTTGTTGCATAAGTTCCTAATTTTTAGCAATTCGAATTGAATCCACTGGGTACCCACCAATTTTCAGGTACCAAAGTCAATATTAAATCCATATTTAGTATTTTTTAAACCAAATTGAACAATATTTAATCAAAAAACATCAATAATATAACACCAATGTCAAATTAAACTCCAAATCATACCAGTGGCTTCACTTTCACATGGACATCTTTCACTTATTCTCCACACGAGTAACTAAAGTTAGAAGTGAAAATCATATTAACCTCAAAATGAAATGCTCATGTAAATAAAAGGTTGTGTTTGTGTATAAATACTATCAAACAACCTCCTTTTCTCCTTTTTCTCTCTCTGCCTCTCCTCAAAAAAACCCTAACCTCTTTTTGGTTTAGGCGCTGTTATTAGTGATTTTTGGATAATGGTAAGCCTAATTCTTTTTGTTTCATTATTTTTTCCTGTTGTTTAGTTTCATTATGTCGAATAATTTCAGTCTCTCCATCTGTGAGAGTTAGTTTGTCTCATTCATTGGGTTCAACTGTTTCTCACTTTTTGATAGTATTGTTAGTTTTTCATTTTGTCGTTCGTATGTTACTTTGGAGGATCTATTCTATTAAGAGATGGTCTACGATGTCGGATAAGAGCATTCAAAGATATAACATAATCTTCCCTGAAAAGACTGTAGTATGAAAAATGGTAGGAATTATTGAATCTCTAATGCTTCCTAGTTTTTTCATTTGAATATATTTTAATATTTTACATCTATTTCTTATTCAATCATTTATTTAAGTGACGTATGACTTTTAATTAATGATATTCTCCTTCCCCTAAAAAAAAATTATTATTAATTTACATCGAGTATCCAACCGATTCCTTTTCATCACAAAACCAAATTTTCACTATTAAGTTTCGACCCAACCTTAAAAGCCCATTTCAAAACCTCATTGTGTTACACAGTATACCACAAAATTCATCTCTGTCTGTCTCCTCAGTCCTCACTCTTGCCCCAAATTTCGCTCACAGACCTTCACACTCTATCCCCTTTCGCCAGCGACATTCTCAGCGACCCTGTCGCCACCAAAATTTCAGCCCCTCACTTTCTCTCTCTTCCTGTAATCTGAAGAAGGTAAGTAACCAACGTAAATTTGGTTGTTGAATTCCGAAAATTAAACCTAATTAGTACAAATCTATGATGTTTTTTTACCAAAAAAAAAAATAATTTTCTAACTTATCTGGATCTTTTCTTTTCCATTGCATGTTAGTTGTGTCTTCTACTACAGAAAGGATGATTACCCATTTCTCTCTCCTCCTCCAATCTTTGTTCTTCAATATAACCTACTGAATTTTGAGTTTACTGTCAATGATTGGTTATATGATTATGCGTATGTTTGATGTCTGATATTTTTGTGTTTGTAGTCAATTACTTGCAAACAGTAGATAGGGAATTGGTTTTGTTCAATTTGTCTTAAAAGAGTTACACTAATTTTAAGTAGGTTATATTTTTTGTCCTTTCTCTCTCCCATTTTAGGTCTGGTTGTTGTCAAATGTTTGGTTAGATCCCAATTTTTTTTTTTTTCAGTTTTGATTATATTCTTAAGTGATTAAATTAGTTATCTTTATTATTTCAGAAAAATTTAGTTATGTTTAGTGCATTTCAGGTGGCAATTTGCTCATATTTGTGTATGGATTTTGCAATCTCAATCAAATCTGAATATTTGGTTACTCTGTAGTTGCACATGTTCTTTGCTTTTTTTTTTTTTTTTTAACTTAGAATGCAAGGGAAAATGAGGTTGCTTAGTTTGGTCAATTCCAGGGGAGTAAACAAAACTAGTTTTTATGTGTTTTTAATGACTAAATGCTGGTGCTTGTGAATGGTATTATGTGACCTGATTTCCTGTACGGGTTTGTGCATTCCTAATGAGTTAGATGATGGACAACAGGAAGAAAACAATCTAAATGACTCTTGACTATGATGATATTGATTGGGATTGGATGCATGCTAGTGATTTCCCTTTGCCAGAGTCATAGAAGTTTTGACTATATCATGTTTATGTGAATCTTTTTTATCCATCTCTTTGTCCCTCTCATCCTTTTCCCCCTGCAAACCTTGTGTGATATTATGTTAAAATGACTGGTTATTTCATTTAACATGATCCTGCTATTTTGTTAACAGGTTTGATTTCTTGAGCTTGATTGTGGAGATGGGAAAAGAGGAAGAGCTCAAATTGTGAGTTTGTCATTTGGTTGAAATGATGCATTTAACCTATAAAGAAAACCAAATGGAAAGTAAAACCAAGATAAATATACCCAATAATTTTGGGTGCCGCTTACCTGAGGAGTTAATCACTGAAATATTGCTCCGATTGCCACTTAAGTCACTGGGTCGATTTCAACTAGTTTCCAAAAATTGGCATTTCTTAATCTCAAATCCTTTATTTCATAAAACCCATCTCCAATTCTCAATTTGCAAACCACCCACATCGTCCTTTCTCCTTGCATTCGATGGTGAAAAAGTTCTCTTTTCGCTCAATGTCAAACAAAACAACAACGGCGATGGCGTTATGAGTAGTACGCTGGATGAAGGTAGTTTGATTCCTTTGGAATACTATCAACATTGTGAGCCTTAGGTCATGTCATGATTCCTTTGATTCCTTTGGATGAAGGTAGTTCTCTTAGGTCATGTCATGGACTCATATGCTTCAAAAATAAACATGATGATATCTATGTTTTGAATCCCGTCACCAAACAACGGCGGGTACTTCAATTTCCCAATTGTAGATATGGTCAAGACATAGTTGGAATTGGGTTTGGCTTTGTTTCGCCGATTGATGATTATAAAGTCCTCTTGTTAATAAACGACACAAGGTTTGAACAAATGAAGAAGCTTGTATTTGTATCGTCATTGAAGACTGATAATAATAAGTGGAGGAAATTAAATAGCACTTGTTTTGAAGAACCTTCTAAGGTGGTGGTTAGCTTCAATGATGATAATGATAGTTGTTGTTACTTAGTTAAGTTTGATTTGGTGGGAGAAATATTCGAAAGGGTATCAAATTTGAAACAGATAAATTATTATCAGAGAGAGGCATATCATCATTTGGAAGCATCAATTGGGATCATAGGGCAAGATAATCTTTGTGTGTGCCAGCTAGCATCCACTAAACCCGCTACGCATCTTTATATAGATATGTGGATTTTAGAAGAATGTGGTAAATGGGATTGTTGGAAGTTGATGTATAAGGTTAAATTGGAGACAAAGTGTTTGGAATTGGGTATGCATGCTAGAAGATTGATGAGGCTTAGGTCTGATTGCAAAGTTTTTGAACTGCAATATGACTTAATTGGGTTTATGTCTAATTGCAATGTTTTGGTACGAATATTGATGAATATTATAAACAGAAAAGGAAAACAATGGTGGCGATCTTTGTTTGTTCTTGTTGACCCAAGTAAAGACCCGCCTACATATCATGTCCCTGTTGCAAGCCACAAAATCAAGGATGTGATAAGTTATGTTCCAAGTTTCATTTCTCCCTGTAATGTCTGATGTCTCAAGACAGGTTCATGTTTGATACTCCCTCCGTCCAAAGTCCACTTTGAAATTCGTGACTCACAATGTTGTGAGTCACATATTTTAAAGTGGACAATTAAATTGGGACGGAGGGTGTATACTGAATAGATTCGCATGTTGTATTGAAAAGTTGCTTAGACCTATTATGAAGCAAGTTTCTAACTTTTGATGTTCCTATTAATTTGATCCTTTCCTGTAACTTGTTCTTATATATGGAGTATGTAAGATGATGAGATTAAGGGTGTGTTATTTTCCACTTGCTTAGTAATTGGTTTACTTCAATTCACTCAACTTCATTTCAGTGCTCTATTATCTGGTCTGTGGGAAATGGAAAAAAAGTCAGATGCTGGTCAGATTTTTTGGTAGCCGATAGGCCGCTTTGTGAACATGCTCTGGTACCAATATCGGCTGAGGATCGTATGATGGTAGTACGGGATTTTGTCTCGGGACGATGGTACATGGAAATGACATATGTTTGGAGACAAATTACCTTTCTTAGTGGTTCTCAAAATTGCAAGCATTCCGGTATTCACCCGTAGTGACAAGGTCGATCGTCTATCTTGGATGGGGTCGCCTTCAGGGGAGTTTACAGTTGCTTCGGCTTATAAGCAGGTTGCTAATCAAGGACAAGGATATCAGAGTAAACGGTGGGAATTACTGTGGAAACTGAAGGTTTCACACCATGTTCGGTTCTTTTTGTGGCGCACTATGCTTGACCGCTTAGCTACGAATGACCAAAGGCACAAGCGTGGTTTCACTGGAGACAAATGTTGCAAAGAATGCTCTGCTGTGATGGAGGGATGTAATTCATGTTTATGGCTGGTGATTTCACTGGAGACAAATGTTGCAAAGAATGCTAACACATTTGAGGTGAGTGCCCCATGGAATATTATATTTGCAATCACTTGCTTCTGGATTTGGAAATGGAGATGTAATATGGCCTTTCGTGGGAATCGTGGTAAACCATTTGATGTGAGAAGGTTCATTTTTAATCAAGCTAAGGATATAGTTAATGCTTGGAATACTTTTTGGTCCATCAGTTTCGGTCTTGTGACACAAGTGGTCAATGTAGCTTTGACCACGCCTAATGGAGAGTATAATAAACTCAATGTCGACGGGTGTTCGAAAGGGAACCCAGGTAGTGCCGGTGCAGGTGGAGTATTTCGTGACTGGAAAGGTGAGTGGAATAATGGTTTTGTGGTGAATTTGGGTGTTGTCACAGTTACACGTACATAACAGAACTCATAGGCCTGGGAGGCTGGGACGGGTTTGAAGATTGCTAGATCAATGGGTGTCCAACAACTAATTATAGAATCTGACTCCAGGTGGTAGTTCAGCTCTTACAGACAGGGGACACAAGAAACAATGAGTATGGTGCTATCATACAAGAGTGCAGAAAACTACTGACGACATGAGGTTCTTATATTCTACAACATGCTTATCGTGAGGCGAATTGATGATGTGCAAATGGCTCTCTAATCTTGCTTTGACATTTTCCTTGGGAGAACATACTCTTGGCGCGCCACCACACGGCATTCGGTTACTTTTGTTGTATGATGCTATAGGCATCGGGTCACCTCGTACCATACCCATGCAACTGAACTGGGCGTCAACCCTCCCTTTCTCTAAAAAAAAAAAGAAAAAAAATGTGAAATACTATAACACACCTTAAGTTCTTACAGCAAAGTATAACTTATTTTTGTGACTCATACAATCCTGAATTGCGCTCCTTCATTCCGGCCAACCAACAGTAAGTACAAATTAACTGGTTTGAAGATCTGGAATGGGCAAAAAAATCAAAATTGTTTAGTGTCTCGTGAAAGTTGTGATTAGAATGGTGTACAAAGTGAGAAAGATAGTGTTTCTGCAAACTTCTGTATGAACTGAGTATAAAAAGAAACAGTAATTTATGTCGGGTGTTCAACTAATTAACTGCTGACTTTGGATGGGTTCTAAAATGTGATCATTAAGTAGCCATAGATGACATTACCAATGACAATAATCCTTAGGCAGAGTAAAGTTGCAACTAATACCGGGTTATGGGTTCAAATCTTCTGCGGAGCATTTATATGAATTAATTCGTGAAATATCCGAGACCGTGCGTTAGGAGGTGCTCTTTAGCTACGCCCAAAGAGGGAGGAAGTTTCTCTTTGCCATACCAAAAAGGAAAAAAAAAGGTGTATTCAAATTATCGCTCCCCCTCACTACTATGAGATAGTCATGAATTACCTTCACTTTTAAATAGGGGAAAAACTAACATATATTGCTATGTTTAATATAATGATTTTTTTCCATTTTTATTTTTTAGCTCAGTAAGTCTTGTGTGAGACTAATTTACTGAAAATTGGGGTCACTTTTAAGAAATATAGGGGGTCACTTATGGTGAGCAGTGACCCTTGTTTCATTGAAAATTAAACCTCGCCTCACCAAAAATTATAGAAAGACTGTCTTATAGAAGTTTTTGTGTTTCTAATTTTATAACGTTTAAAAAGAATTTTTAAATTGAAATATGATTTCCAACAAGATTAATGTTATTGAGTTGACATACCATAAAATTCTTATTGCCTAGATTTTGGTCCACGTAACTGTCCAGATCCAATGAAAAAATGCTGCCTTGAATAAAATGAAAATTAATAAAATGAAACTCGAAATAAAACTATGATTCCAAAAAATGAAACTATCTTAGTTTCCCTTTTTTATTAGTCACAGTTTCATTTTCTTCCATGTATAGTTTCTGTTGGTCCATGCATGGATTTGCCAAAACCCCTGGAGTCTAGGAAATAATTTGCCCATTAAACAAAGTACTAGTTCGTTCCGAAATACACAAATTATTACCTAAATCTCTTGGGTATAGGTAGTTCTGTGGACATAATAAAGTTATGCATTGAACAAATGAAATTGTGACTGGCAAAAAATGAAACTCACAAGTTTCAAATTTGTAGCCATAGCTTCATCTTGAACTTCATTTTTATTAGTGATATATTCCTTTATTTTTGTTAACACATAATGGGTGGCTTGGTGACGCACATGCGTTTGTGGTTGTTTTAGTGTGGTTTTATGATAGGTTTTGCAAGTTTTCTTTAAGTAGTTTTATTGCACTTTAGCTAATTGATTTAGCTACTATTATCCAGATTACGTTTTGCCTTTGACTTTTTCGTATTTTGGCTTTTTTTAGGTAATTCCAACCTAAAGGAGGCACTTCAGAAGGAGCTCGAAATGAAGACCTGAGCCTAAAATCAAAGAAGACCCCAAGTTGAAGAAAACCCCTCCAAGATTGACCATTTTTATTGCCTCATGGCCGTTTTTCTACGGTTTAAGTGCCAGAAGTACTGGCGCTTTCCGCAAGGAAAAACTATCAGATTGGGAAAAATTAGTCCACCCGTTTTTCCTCCAGTTTGGTTTTTATCCCCTTGCACACGCGACTCAGGCCTATTCCCAAAAACTCAACTTTCTAGGGTTTTAGCTTGTCTCATCAATAATCACGATTATGGTTTATGATGAATAATAATTAATGTGGAATCTATAATAACTATATACTAAAATAGGTCACTTTTGTCCACGTGTCATCTTGTGGTGAAAAATTTTCCCGCCTAAATCACCTAATCCCTATTCTTAATTATCGCTGTTTGCTGGCCTAAAAAAGTGGAGTAATTTATTTCTTCCCTTCTTTCACTGCTGAATTTATTTCTTCCCTTCTTTCACTCGCTTTTCTTCCATCTAATCACACGACAATTTAATTTCAAAGGGCATTTCAATCAGTGTCTATTGGCTGGACCAGGCCCAACCAAAAGGCGCAGCCTTGACCAATTACGGAAAAAAAAAAAAAAAAAAAAAACTAGAAGAATCGCGCCTCTCATTCTCTCTCCCCACTGAAAACAAAACCTAAAAACTAAAAACGCGCTCCACTCTCACTCTCACTCTCACTCTAACTCTAACAGTTCTTCAATCATCAATCTTCCATCTTCAATCTCCATTAACAGTTCTTTAAGGTTTAAGAATTTTTCTCCAAAAATCAATCTCTCACTCTCGTTCTCGCTCTCGTTCTCACTCTTGTTCGCGCTCGCGCTCTCGCTCTCACTGTCGTGACACAGGTAATCAAATTGTTATTCATAATTGTTCTTAGTTGTTCAATTTTGCTTTTTTTGTTGTTCATTATTGTTCTTCGTTGTTCTATTTTCTTATTCATCATTGTTCATAACTTTTTTTGTTGTTCATCATTTTTCAATTTGTTGTTCTTTATTAATGTGGATTATTTATTTATTGAATTTTGTTTTCCAGATATTTTCACTTGTTCGAAGAATTCATAGAAATAATGAGGACTAAGGTAATTGCAAGTTCATGACTATTTTACAAAAAATTATTTTTGTCAACTGAAATTCTTGTCTGGAATTATGAACATTACTAGATAATTTTATGAACATATTCTAGTAGCTCTATGAACATATCAAGTTATATGTACATATGTTCTTTTATGTTGGGTATCATTATGAACACATGAGATTGTCTTTGTGAACATATGCTTGTTGGTTTTTTTTAACATTTTCTAGTAGCTCTATGAACATATGCTATTTACTATATGAACATATTGTTGTAGTTCTATGAATATATCCTTGTAGCTCTGTGATCATTGGTAGAAAGTTATGAACAAATGGTAGAAACTTATGGTACCATTTTGTACAAATTGGATGAACATATATTGTTTCCTCTATGAACAAATGGTATTATCTTTATGAACATATGTTATAATGGTCATGAACATTATAATAAGGCTATATGTATGTTCTATGAACAAAAGGTAGGAAGTTTATGAACAAATGGTAAAAAAGTTTGTGATCATTGGTAGAAAGTTATGAACAAATGGTAAAAAGCTTATGGCACCATTTTGTACAATTGGATGAACATATGTTGTTTCCTCTATGAGCAAATGATATTATCTTTATGAAGATATGTTATAATGGTCATGAACATTATAATAAGGCTATATGTATGTTCTATGAACAAAAGGTATGAAGTTTATGAACAAATGGTAAAAAAGTTTGTGATCATTGGTAGAAAGTTATGAACAAATGGTAAAAAGATTATGGTACCATTTTGTACAAATTGGATGAACATATGTTGTTTCCTCTATGAACAAATGGTATTATCTTTATGAACATAGGTTATAATGGTCATGAACATTATAATAAGGCTATATGTATGTTCTATGAACAAAAGGTAGGAAGTTTATGAACAAATGGTAAAAAATGTTGTTAATGTATAGTTGAAAAAATGTTGTCTGGGATTATGAATATTGGTAGATTAGTTTATGAACATTAGTTTGAAAGTTTATGAACATTAATGGAAACTTTATTAACATTCTTTTTGACACTTGTAAAACATTGTTGTTTTCTTGTCTGTTTTTCAGAATCCAAGTTATAGGCAAAAAGAGAAGCACCAAAGTGAAAATGAAGAAGAAGAGCAAGAGGGACGTGAAGTGCCTCCTGTGGCTATGGCACCTAAAAAGCGGAGGGGAAAACATATGGCAAATAAAGCTGTTATTGAAGAGATTGAGAGCAGTGAAGATACAGATAGTGCGGATATGAACTATGAGCCATCTCCCCAACAAATTTGTAATGAGGAACATAAGGACATTACAATCAAACAAGAGAAGGGGAAGCAAATAGTTTTGCCAGAGACAAAAAAGAGAACTCCCAAAAGGAAACGTAAAAACGAAGTGGTTTTGTTGGAAGAAGGAAGGGAGAAGCAAGAAGGACAGCCTGGGACAGTACCAGATGAAGATTATATACACACTAGAAGGTCTCCTGTTAATTTGTACAGCCTAGTGCGTAAATTGACCCCTAAGCAACGTGAGGCAGTTAAAGAAATAGGCTTCGGGAGTGTTCTTGACCTCAATTTGAAGAATTGTGATGGGAAGGTGTTGAAATATTTAGTTCAACATTTTGAGCTTGGGAGACTTGCAATAAAACTTGAGAATGAGGAGCTCCCTGTCACTGCCTACGATGTATGGAGGGTTCTGAATTTGCCTTTTGGAGGCAAAAAGATTGTTGAAGGAAGCAACAATGAAGAAGAGGACAGTTTGGAGTACACACAACTTGTGGATGATCACAAAAAGAGATGGAAGTGTGATCAAGTTCAACCCACGCTGAAGGTAAAGGTAAACAACTTAGTAAGCCAAATGGGGAAAGAACTTGAGAAAATGGAGGATTTTGGGGATGATTTCAAGAGAGATTTTGTTGTCTACATTGACAACTGTTTCTTGAATGGTCATAAAGTTAGATGGGCCAGATTGAGGATTTTCCAATCACTCATTGATGTTAAGGACATAAAGAACTTTGATTGGTGTGATTACACTTTCAGAGCTCTTTTAGATTCTGTCAAGGTTTGGCAAAATGACTTGAAAGATGACAAAAACTCCTTCTTCACTGGACCTATCGTATTTCTAATGGTATGCCTTCCTAATCAAAATATTTTATGCATTTTTGTATGATATATAGCTGTATTTGTGTTCATTTGTTAGAAATAGGGGGTGAAAAAAGGGGTAAAAAATTATTCAACTTATGGTAAAGCTCTATGAACATATTTTATTTACTATATGAACATACTGTTGTATCTCTATGAACATATCCTTGTAGCTCTGTGAACATATGCAAAGTTTAGCTTGTTTACTTTAATCCTTATGAGCATTTTAGGTTCTGACTTATGAACATGTTCTACAACATTATGAACATATTATTCTAGGTCTATGAACATGTATTATCAGCTCTGTGAACTTATGAACATGTATTAGTAGCTCTGTGAACTTATGAACCTGTGCTACAAACATTATGTATATCTGAAACTATTTTAGGTAGGAAATTTTATGAACATTAGTACACTGTTTATGAACATTAGTGGAAAGTTTATGAACAATAGTGCTCAAACCCTTTGCATTGCTCAAAAATATGCTGCTACATGTATGACCATATGCTACTATGTCTATGAACATTTCCTAATAAGCCTATGAACATGTGTTGTACGACCTATGAAAATATACTTGTAGTCAATATTTATTTGTGCATTTATGAACTATTAGTTTTATATAAATCAAAATTTGTTCTTTATGCAGTTGTTCTACTTTGAGAGAATGAGGTATGAGATGACAAATCCACAAGCTAATCCAACCTTCCCATCTATTTGTTCGTGGGACAAAGAGAAGCTTGATAAAAGAATTAAGGATGAGAAAGATATAGGTGGATTTGGAAAAGGAATTGTTGTTCCATGGGGTCCAATCAAGGAGGATCACCCTAATAGACCCTATTAGTGTAGATTCAAATGTAAGTAACATTCTCCTTGTTTTATATTTAATATGTTCTATGTGCTGCATCTTCAAACATTGCTCAGTCAATATTATGAACATTTAGCATTATGTTTATGAACATGTTACTGCATGATTTGAACATTTGTCCTAACCTTATGAACATGTGACTCCAGCAATATGAACATGTAGATCAAATTTTATGAACATTTGCTTAACTTTATTATCATAAGGAAGGGGATTGAAATTTTATTTTATTAACTTTATGTACATGAGGTATAAACTTTATGAACATGTAACTCAAACCTTATGAATATGTGGCATTAACTTTATGAACATGAAGTTCAAATGTTATGAACATGAATTTCAAAACCATTATGAACATGTTGCTATATTATTATGAACATTTGCATCAAATATTATGAACATTTTGCCGAAAACCTTATGAACATGTATACAGTGGTCAATCAGGGGCTTATGGTTTTAGCCTTTATGATGTAGCATAGTTTATTGCAGTAGCTAATCTGTTTTGATTTAATTTTCAAATTGTTTAGGTTTATGCTCAGAAGATAATCTCATTATTGAAGAGCTTGGCTAGCAATGCCTCTGAACTAGCAAAGACAATGAGTGAATATGGACATCGCGGTCCAATTCCTGCTCTGAACAAGACCCTGAACAACTTTGCTGAATTCTTTTCAAGCCAAGCTCAAGCAAATACTGGAGAGAATGCTGAGGGAAGAGATTGGTTTGGAGAAGATGCATTTTATAATAATGAGTTGATGGATGAAACTGTTAAGGAGTGTCAAAAAGCCTTTGAGACAGGGTTCAAATGTGCTTTACGAACAAGACAATCAGCTAATAGGGTTAGTGGAGGACATTTAAGCGCTGGTGCAGACAAAGGAGGATATCCAAGATCACCAAGAGAAAATGTTGCTGCCACAAACCCGGAATCAAGCACTGGAGATAGGGGTAGTGGACAAACAAAAGTTCCAGAGGGAAAACTTCCCCCTGTGATACTCAAGCTAAGCAAAAAAGACAGCGCAGCAAGGGAATTCATCTCTCCCCCTGCACCAAGGTTTTCATTTGGCTTGACACCACCAACAGAGAGAAACAATGAAACAGAAAATGTTGCTGCCACAAACCCTGCAACAGAAAATCCAAAAGCAAGCAGTAACATACTTGCTCAGCAGACAAAGGCAATAATGAGCAAGTTCTTCACTAGAAGAAAACCTGCATCAAAGGCACCTGCAGAAATAACTCCAAATCAAGATACAAGGGCAGTTGACAACGAGAATGTGATCAATGACATTGTCAAATCCGTTGACAAGCAAACTGGATTCCCTGAATTATCTACGGGACTCACACCACCAACAAAAAATCAGGTGCTTGAAATTTCAAGGGAATATTTGCATTCAAGTCCACGAGAGCAAGGGGATGATGACAATGTTAATTCTTACAATGATATACTACTCACTTCACCAACAATGAAGCTCTCAAGGGATCTTGATGAAACCCAAACTGCCAAAGATGATGATGATGCTGATGATAATAATGATGATGATGATGATGGTGATGATGATGATAATGATGATGAGTATGTTTAACAAAAATCTGTTTTTGTAACATGAAACTTCTTATTTGGAATTTTGAACATTGCTAAAATAGTTTATGAACATATGAACTTATTGTCTGGCATTCTTGTGGTTTTTGTTAAATAATTGTTGTCAAATTAGTATACAAGTAAAACATTTACTTTCAAAGGTTCTGAGCATGTTCCTCAAACCCTATAAATTATGAAAATATATTACTAGGCCCATGAACATATGCTAGTAGGAATATGAGCATATCCTAGTAACTCTATGAATATGCTCATAATTCTATGAACATGTGTTATAACCCTTTATGAACATATGCTAGTAGGTCTGTGAACATATGCTTGTAGGTGTATGAACATATCCTAGTAACTCTATGAACATGTTTTATAACCCTTATGAACATATGATTCTAATCTCTGAGCATATATATCTTCTGTTTTTCAAAGGTCAATGCAGCATTCAGACGACTAAAGCGAAGATGAAGTTTCTATTGTTGCTCGTCCAAAAAGGAATCCAAAGAATCTTTCGCTCATTCTGCGTTCTCCTTTCTGGACAAGCGCCCAAGGAAAAAGCTTAGAAGATGTAAGTGGGACTGAAAAGCTAGTGACTGAGTTGGCTTTTGTTGAGGGTCATCCGAACTTCGCAGATGAGTAAGTTCTTTGTCAAAACATGATTCCTTCCAATTTCTGTTTTAACGTAAGACAAAGTCTTATTCAAATGAACTTATGTATTTCTGAAACAGTGAGCAAATATTTGTGCACAAAGAATGGTCTATCACAAGAGAAAACATAAAAACGTTGTCTTTTGGGAAATATGTTCATGGAGATATGATTGACATGTGGGCTCTAAGGATGAATTTCAGAAACAAAAGACGTGGTGTGTCAAAGCCAAACCGCCTTTTCTTCACACATTTTGTAAATGTAGGTGTAAAAACATATGACATGTGATATTATTAATATAATTATATGAACATTGGTCTATAGTTTATGAACATTGCATCAAGTGGTTGATTGTCAATGAACATATGCTATCATGCTCTTTATGAAATATTTAGTAGCTCCTTCAAAACCATGCATGTAATTCAGTGAACATATAGTGTACTCAATATGAACATTTGATGTTATATATATGAACATATATTTAAAATGAACATGCATGGGATATAATCTGTTTTGACACAAAGGAATGACAAATACTTATATTAACAGGTTGTGTTAGATAAGACTATAATTAAAATGCCAACTGAAGATCTACAAAAAAGCTATTCAGATTTTGGTAGCCGAGTTGATATGGAGTTGAAGGAGTACTATGAGATAACTGACTTGAAGTCGGTTGATCTTGTAAGTAATAAATTCAATTGTTAAAGAACCTATCATTTCTCAAAAACCCATTTTGTATAATCTGCTTTGCTATGTTTCTTTCTCAGGTTTTCTTCATTGTTCCTAAGCATGACAATTTCTATTTGGTTTGCATAAACTTCAAGCTTGGGAGGTATGAAATTATTGACAATAGTACTCTGGCAAGAGGTGTGAAACTTGAAGACAAATATGGTGATACTCCTAGAGACTTGGTAAAATAACTTCTAATTATCTATATAGTTTATTTATAAAAATATGCTACTATCTCTATGAACCTATGCTAGTAGCTCTATGAACATCTGCCAGTAACCTTATGAACATGTGGAATCAATCTTATGAAAATGTGGAATCAATCTCAATTCCTATGATTTATGAAAAAACTTCTAAGTAGGTCTATGAATAACTCCTAGTATCTCTATAAGGTGTATGAGAATGTCTATGAACACCTAGTTGTAACCCTATGAACATTTACTGTTATCCCTATGAACATCTGTTTGTAACCATATGAACATGTTGCAACAAATAGTTTATTTATAAAAATATGCTACTATCTCTATAAACCTGTGCTTGTAGCCCTATGAACATCTGCTAGTAACCTTATTAACATCTGTTTGTAACCATATGAACATGTTGCTGCGCCATTATGAACATGTGCAACAAATAGTTTATTTATAAAAATATGCTACTATCTCTATGAACCTGTGCTTGTAGCCCAATGAATATCTGCTAGTAACCTTATGAACATGAGGAATCAATCTTATGAAAATGTCGAATCAATTTCAGTTCCTATCATTTATGAAAAAATGCTAAGTAGGTCTATGAACAACTCCTAGTATCTCTATAAGATGTATGAGAATGTCTATGAACATGTAGTTGTAACCCTATGAACATTTACTGTTATCCCTATGAACATCTGTTTATAACCATATGAACATGTTGCTGCGCCATTATCAACATGTGCAACAAAGCTTATGAACATATGTTTGTAACCTATGAACATCTGCTTGTACTCCTATGAACATCTGCTGGAATGTTTACTTTAATGATTGTAAAAGCTTTCTGTTGATAAACTATTGACTATACTAATCATGCTAACCCTATGCACTTGACCTTAGAGCCTTTATCTTGCAGCATAGCTCATTGCTATAGCTATTCTTTTTTTTTTTATTTGCTTGTTCAAGTTGTGTAGGTCTAGACTAATTTTGTGCGTAATTGATGTTCTTTTTGTTGTAATTTGTAGGCTTTTGCTTATGGTCAATACTTAATGGAAAAGGGAATTGAAAAGGGCAACGAGATTTTTGAATATGAACAACATTTGGTTACAATGCCATGGAAGACCGGGCGAAACAAAATAGATTGTGGCATTTATTGCATGAGGCATATGGAGACATACTATGGAGATGAGGAAAATTGGGAATCGGGGCTGAGAAAAAATGATGTAAGCTTGTTATTTAAACATCATTAATTTTATCTCACAGAAACAAAAGAATTCTGACTTTAGCTTGTTGTTTTTTTGATTTATTTTACAGAACACAGTGTTAATGAAGCTAAGAGCAAAATATTGCGCAAAACTTTTGATGAGCAGCGTGAATGACTACAAGGACTATGTAATTCAAGATGCAAAAGTGTTGATGAAGGAGAGGAGACAAGAACAATGAAAAATCCTAGAATAGGTTTTTTTTTTTGAAATTGAAGAACAATGTGTAAAAATGCCCCTAGAATGTAAATTCCTCAAATACTTATTTTCGAAATTCTACTTTTATTAAGAGCAAAAAATAGTATACTCATGAATTCAACAAGCTTTGTTGTGTGATGCCCCACAAGGATAAAAGATGTGCATTGTACAATCTGTTTTGTAAACTTATAAGTCTTGTCTGAATTTATGAATATTAGTAGGAAGTTAATGAACATTAGTACACTGTTTATGAACATTAGGTAGCATATTTATGAATATTAGTGCACTATTTATGAACATTGGTGTAAATGTTATGAACAACAACAAAAAAGTAATTTATGAACAATATCTGAAAGGTTTGTGAACATTAGTGCAAGGTTTATGAAAATTAGTACACGGGTTTATGAACACAAGTAAAAAGTTTATGAACATTAATTAAAAAGATATGAACATTAGTACAAGGTTTATGAACATTAGTAGGAGTATGAACATTAGTAAAAGGTTTATGAACACAAGTAGAAAAGTTTATGAACATTGTAATAGAGTTGTAAAATAAAGTGATTTTATTCTGTTGTTCAGATTGTATTGGCTCTGAAGAAGAGTTAAAAAAAATGAATGAGCAATTGCAACTACCTCTATGAACAATTGCAAATACCTCTATGAACAATTGCAAAATAACTCTATGAACAATTGCAAAATACCTCTATGAACAAATGCACACAAATTTATGAACATATGCATTTGACTTTATGAACAACTGCACACAAATTTATGAACATATGCATATAACTTTACGGAAAAAAATATAGGGATTCTGAATTGACAAAAGTGGACGCAAAATCAACCAAACATTAATATTTTAACCTGAATTATGATCATATCAAGTCTTTATGAACTAGATATAAATGAAATAAAGAGGTAAAGAACTCTGAATCTCATTAACAAACATATGAACATATGCATAAATCTTTATGAACAAATGCATATATGGAAATGAACATATGTTTTTTCCTTGCCTACAAATTGTTTTGCCTACAAAAGATACAGAGTTCCAATAAAAATATCTGCAACATGATATAAAGCTCTATGCACCAACATCTGTCAACATGTGCATCAGACTTTGTGAACATATGCTTGAAGCTCTATGAACATTGTCATCAAGCTCTATGAACATTTATAGCAATGACTAAAAAATGAACATTTATAGCAATGAACATTAAAATAGTTACTTCCAATAAAAATCGTTACAAATATGAAGCTAAGTATATATCACTGTGCGATCTATTACATTTGAGTGTAAACTATAGTAAAACTAATTTGCTTCATCAGCAATGTCTTGTTGCTTCCAAACAAAAAGTCTTCCAAAAAAAACAGAACTTCTTTTCTTCTTTTAATCTCATACAATCAGAAAGTCACCTACACAAATCAAAAGATTTAAAAATAGTCAAAAACCAAAGCTTAAGCACAAATCTTCAAATTCATAATCAAAAGCTTAAGCACTAACCTGCAAAAATTATCTCACAGGTGCGGAAACAGGAAGTGGAAGGGGTTTGGAACTAGAACCATGCATGAAATCAGAACCACTAGCAGCCGGATGAATAAGATACTCACCTTCATTGATTGGAGATAGAGGAGTTGAATGCAATAACGACTTCACAGTTTTCTTTGTACGCACAGCAGTTTTCAAAGCACTACGCTTGCGTTCTCTGATTTGCTTATATTTCTTTTCAATTATACTTACCCTGCGTAAATTGTTGTCACCTTTGCCTTTTTCTCTACTACCACTGGGATTTTGAACATTGCAGCTAGAATGCAAACCCTTTTCAAATGATTCTTTGAAAAATATGGGACCAACTTCAATAATAACATTTTCTTTTGCTGTTTTGAAAACTGCCTCACAGTGCTCTTGAGCTTTACGATTATCTTGACTAGCTGACAAAAAAGCGACAAACTTCCTCACCATATGTGTCCTCCAAATAGAACCAGATTGGATATCTCCATTTATTTAAGCAATAGTATTGTAATCAACCATTTCACTTTCATCTTCCTTCTTCTTTAACCATCTCTTATTTATGTACAACTCAGGTATGGTGTCTACACAGTTGATATTCATGATACGCAAATAATGACAACACAATATTTCAACCTCTAGTATCATCTTGCAAGTGCAACAAATTGCATGATCTTCTTGGTTGAATTGAACTTCATGCTTTATGATATCAACATCTGGAATCCAAACATGAAAAGTTACGATATTATTCTCAGACTTCACCCAAACCTGATGGCATGATATACCCTTGATGAACTGTTCCTCAAATAGAAGAAAAATTTGGATGATATAAATCTGTCTAACAAATGAAAGAAGTTTGGCAGTGCTCACTGCCATATCAGGCAACCCTTGCCAGCATCTAAAATCCTCATCTCTTTGTTTGCTTCTCCATTCAGATACAATGTCAGTAAAGGCACCATAGAAAGCCAAAAGTCCAGTGGTTTTATAAACTCTTTCATTCAATGCATGATGAGTACTTTCACTTCGTTGCGAGGATAATACACCACCAGAAAAATAATCTTTTTTAAAGGCTGGACACCACTTTTCCTTGACTAAAAATAACTTTTCTAACCAAGAGTTATTATGACATTTATATGTAAAAACCAACCTGACAAAGCAAAAGAGTAAAGTAAACTGAAAAAACCATAGCAATAAACAGTGCATGAACAATTAGCATAAAACTTATGACCAACAAGAAGGAAGTAGGTTTATGAACATTATCTGAAGGTCTAATGAACATTAGTACAAGGTTTATGAACATTAGTATAAAGTATATGAACATTAGTACAAAGTATATGAACATAGTACAAAGGTTCGTGATTATAGGTAGAAAAGTTTATGAACATTATTTTAGAGACAACAAAATGATTCTGACATGTGTGAAAACAGTAAAGTAAATAGCAATGAAAAAATGTATGAACAACTAACATAAAACTTATGAGCAACAAGAAGGAAGTAGGTTTATGAACATTATCTGAAGATTTTATGAACATTAGTACAACATTTATGAACATTAGCACAAAGGCTTATGAACAGAGGTAGAAAAGTTTATGAACATTGTTTTAGACACAAAAATGATTCTGACATGCTTGAAAACAGTAAAGTAAATTGAAAAACAAGAGCAATAAAAAGTATGGAACAATTAGCATAAAACTTATGAACAACAAGAAAGAACTAAATGAACAACTGGCAAGTAAACAGATTAACAATATATGTGCTTTGCAAATGACCAGTTTTAATACTTGTTTTCTATTTGTAAGAAAAATGTTTTATAGGGACTATGGTGCAGGGGAGAAATTTAAGTGATGTAAGCATATGAAAATTAGTTGAAGGTTTATGAACACTAGTACACGATTATGAACACTAGTACAAGATTTATGAACATGGTTTTACAGGCATTACTTTTATGCATGGTTTGAAAATTCAATTTTTATGGTAAAATTACCTTGTCCACTGCTTCTGAAACTCAACATCTGAATCGGTGTACTTCAGTAAATAGTTAAGCAGATCAACAAAACCATGCTGATTCCTTAAATCTGGTATATTCTTCTTAGATTTTTCACCAATATGCCATACGCAAAGTCGATGCCTTGACTTAGGAAAAACATCTTTTATTGCAGCCGACATAGAAAAACTCTGATCTGTCATCAAAGTAATAGGTTGTTTTCCACCCATGGAAGTCAAGAAAGTGTCATAGAGCCACAAAAAAGACTCGGTTCTCTCATTCAGCATTAATCCACAACCAAACATAATATTCGATCATGCTCATTCATACCAACAAATGGACCACACATCATATTATATTTGTTAGTACGATAAGTTGTATCATGTACTAACAAATCCCCAAAAGACTCATACTGTTTCTTCATTTGTCCATCCCTCCAAAACAAACTACACAATCTAGAATCAGTATCAACCTCAAAATCAAAGAAAAAATCAGCTTCATTACTTCTCTGTTTCTTAAGAGTTTCTATCAAAGCATTTGAATCGCTCCCATCAAAATTCATCCTATCATGCATTGACAAACTATTGTATGCATCCCTAGAAGTGAATCCCAAATGTGGAGACTCCACACTTTGCTTCTTAAGTAATCTTATTCCATCGGCAATTTGGACACCACTTTTCTTCAACATCAAAAGAAACATCAAATCATTCTTGGTTATTCCTCTTTGAGAACGAAGAAGATGACGCTTGCTTGAAACACACAATGAATGATTATGCTTAATCACATGCTTCGTACAAAGCCAAATCCCTTGAGCATCAACAGTAAATTTAACACATGCTTGGCAACCAGTGCGAGTATCAATCCTAGAATACGACCTAGTATTCTTGCGCTTACAATCTTTAACTCCATTATGTGAACAATAAAACAACTTCATTAAAATATCAGTGGACTCAGCCTTACACCTCTGTTTTCCCTTTCTAATGCTAAAGCCCTTCCTATAAGCATAATCATTATACAATGCATAAGCTTCTTCAACATTCTTGCAAGTACGGCCAACTAAATCTAAATTTTCAGATGGTCCTGTAAATAGGAAATAATAAATAACATATAAACACAAAAATAAAATGTTTACTGTATGAACAAACAATATAAGATATATGAACATTTCAGATGTAAGATATGAACACAAGAGTGTAAACAGAAGCAAATATATGAACATTTCAGATATAAGATATGAACACAAGACTGTAACAGAAGCAAGAGTAAATTTTGCAGGTTAAAAAGGCTGTTTAGAGAAAGTATGGAAATGATGGCAACAGGACTGCTAGAAAAAATAGTGCAGTACAAATACTGCAAGTGGTTATAATCCTGAGTGTCTCTAAGAACATGTAGTCAAATCTCTATGAACATTTGTGAGTAAGTTTATGAACATAATTGAGAAAGTTTATGAACACATGTTAACAAGTCTATGAACAAACATGGTCAATCAAAAAGTTCAATGAGCATAAAAATAATAAAGAATTCAAAAGTTCAGTGAGCATAAAAGAAAAACATAAACAAAATATACAAACTATGAACATTCATATATATGATATGAACAAACAATTACTAGAAAATGAACAATTCATGTATTACATATGAACAACCTAAAAATTCATGAACCTATTAGGATATAAAATACCTGGTTCCTCAACAGAAAAAAGTGCACTGTTAATTTCGTCAACAATTTCCTCAGCATTTTGCTCAAGACCTTTCAGATAACCTTTCTGCGCAATACGAATTTCATCGACCATTGCTCCATCAGAAACTTGAAAAAAACCAAAAAAAAAACGTATGAACAATTCAATATATTAACATTTAATGAACAAATAAAATTATCAAAATATCAATATTCAATATATCATATTTGAACATTCAATATATCAACAAACATTCAATATATCAGATATGAACATTCAATATATCACATATGAACATCAATACAAGAACATATGAACATCACAATTTAAAGAACAACTATGAACAAATATTAAAATTGAAAAAATCAGATATGAACAAATAAAATATTATAAAAATAAAAAATGCTTAACTACATATGAACATTCAATATATCAGAGTTGAACATTCAATATAACAGATATGAACAAAAGTATACTTTACATTATGAACATTGAACAAATCATATATGAACAAATAAATATTATAAAATGAACAATGCTTACAATACATATGAACAAGCATACATTTACAATATGAACATTCAACAAATCAGATATGAACAAAATAAATATTATAAAATGAACAATGCTTACAATACATATGAACATTCAATATATCAGAGTTGAACATCCAATATAACAGATATGAACAAAAGCATACATTAACAATATGAATATTCAACAATAAGATATGAACAAATAAGTATTATAAAATGAACAATGCTTACAATACATATGAACAAAAAAAAAGAGAATTAATAGACATTAAAACTATCAGATTAATCAATTTAATTACATAAAAAAGATAAATAACACAATTAGAAGAACAATACCTATTTCCTCAACAGAACACCTAATTTGATCAACAATTTCTTCATCGTTTTGATGAGATGAAACCCTTTTCCATCAGATGGTAAAAAATCTTCAGCAATTGCAATGTCATCAACCAATGCACCAACAACAACTTCAGTTCCATTATCAACAATCATTGAATCACAAAAATCCATGAAAATTAAAGCTCAAAAACACCAAAATTAAGATCAAAAATCGCGAAAAACAGAAAGAGGGAGAAGAGGAAAATCGCAACTACAAAACGCGAGAATCGAGAGACTGAAAAGGTTGAAGAGATGCCATGGATGAGGATGAAGCTCGTGTAACAATGGAGAGAAACGAGAGAGAAACAGAAGAGAGAGAAACACGAAGAAGAGGAGAGAGAAAACAGAGCACGAGCTCTGGCTGGCGCGGAAAGAACAGAAGAGAGAAATAGGAATTTTTTTTTATTAATAAATAACCCCACATTTTTATGTTATTACAAGAGTGCCACTGTGGTCCATATAAAAAATTTTAATTTCAATTTGGGTATTATTCAAACCCTAATTCTTTCTCCTCCTTTGTCAAAAAAAAAAAAAAATCTTACTCCTCATGTGTCGTCTGCTCTTCCACCTCCACTCCATGACAGTGATAGCTATAGATTGAACTTGGTCTATGTTAATGGTTTCTGTGAATGGTAATTGCGATTATTTTTTCAAAATATATTTTGAATGTTGTATTGAATACCTATTGTAATTCCTAATATATTTTTCTTTGTGCAATCTGTAGCCTTCAATTGTGTACTGGAGTTCCTTCCTTTTGATAGTGTTATAGTGTTCTGGATTTGGGAAGTTTCATGTTTCTCTCTCTTTTGGATTAGCGATTGGAAGGTCATAAAAATGCTCATCAGCAACACGCCTCCAACCCCTTCTTATTAATGATTTCTTCTCTATGGACAGGTTAGTGATAAGTTAGTATGATTTTGGATAAATTTAATGGGATGGGTATTGGAATTTGTTATGCGGATCTATATAATTAGCTCAAAATCCTCAATTTCCAGTTAGTTGTTCAATTTGTTCATTTCATTAATATGGTGGTTTGGGTACATGCTCTAAGTCCTCAATTTCCAGTTAATTCTTCAATTTGTTCATTCCATTTATAAGTTGGTTTGGATACATACATCTACAGGTTACATAAGCTGGGGGCGAGTTTATATGTGGCTCAGTCAACGGCTTGGTTCTTGTAAGTATCTAGCTCTTTTTTGCTGTTTTAGACACTTGCAAATCAGAAGAATCTTGCGTTTATCTGTTTGCTATGTCCTACAGTTTTGTAGTACCTTAACGTAACTCTGAAACTGTATCCGAGCTATGATCTGTGATGTGGATCTCTAACTACTCTCGCTTTTATATCTTTGCCATGTCCTCTGAATATGCTACTTCCGGCTTGTATTTTGTGAAATTTATGCACATGAATTACTGGAGCATTATATGTTTGTATTGTGTACCAGTACTGGATTTTTGTTTGGTTACATCTGGGGTAAAAATGATAAATGATTCATGATTGAGTGTACTTTTTTTGGAGCAACAAAAAGAATTTTATTAGGCAACTAATTGCTACTCACAACAATCATGATTGAGTATATTTGATAGGTGAGAATTGAGATGTTATGTTTTTGTTATTCTTTTTTATTTATTTTGATGAAATTGTGTTTAATGTGAAGGTTGATAAGATTACTGTTGCTTGTGAAGTTAATTTGTCAAATTGTTGCGAAAGAAATTCTGTAAGTTTGCCTCATATTTTATCTAATCTTTGTCAATGATCCAATCTGCCCCTCCCTCCACCAGATGTAAGTTATTGACCAGATCTTTTGTGCTTTTTTGTTTTCTTCACCAGATCATTTATGCTTTACACAAGGGTATTCACTTAGTCAAATAAGTTTTTGTATGTTGTCTTTCTTGCATCAGATTTGTAGAGCTATCTGACTATCTGTGTTCATATTGGGTTAAACTTCTTTTGCCACGTTATTACCAGAAATACTGTCATGATATTACCATGTTGAGCTGATTTTTTTCTATTGTTAGAAATTGAATAATGTTCCATTTTAGTGGAAACTCTGCCATATAACTGGACTGGGGAAAGACCAAACAAATTCTGCTTAGTTCTGTAGTGCTTGGATCAATATGTCATAACTATATTATTTCATACTCCCTCCGTTCTTTTTTCTCCTACCCACTTCCTTTTGCACGGAGCTTAATGAGAGTTGCTTTTGGAACAAGAACTCCTTATTTGCCCTTACTTTAACATGAGAGAGAGAGAGAGAGTGAGTTAGTAGTGGGTTGGAAAGTAATGATGACAAGAAAAAGTAAGGATAAATGGGTCTTTTAATACTAAAAGTATTACTAAAAGGGGAAGTGGGTAGGAGAAAAAAGAACGGATGTAAAAGGAAAGTGGGTAAGAGAAAAAAGAACAGAGGGAGTATAAGGTTCGTGCATAAATATACTTTTGAGGAGTGTTTGATGTTGTTGGTAGGTACTTACTTAAGCATATATATCAGCTGCCATTGATATGCATTTCCTTCATTGTTCTATGTATTTCCTTCTCTGCCGATGTATTTCTGTATGTAGCACTTGACTAGGTGTACACACTTTTTTTCATTTTGTTACATGATCAATTAGTGCAGGTGCACTGTGTATTTATTGAGAATCCAAGTGCATTGACATGTTGAAGGGAATTGACTGGTATGTCATCAGTTTTGATGCTCATGTGTTTCTAATTTGCTTAACCCTCTTTTTTTTTTTTTTTTGATGATGCATAAATCTAAAGGGATGGTGGGCTGATATCAAAAGAGAAGGTTGCAGGCTACGCAGCCAAGGCCATTTATACTCGGTGACCGCGAGCAACCGACTAACATCGATGACATTCTAACACCAAGCAATTATAAGTTTATAACTAAGCAGATAAGTAGCCCTAATTCTCTTTGGGTGGAGATATTTCAATTGGAGTATGTGTGATTTCGTGTGCGTTGCATGTCTGGAAATGTTTTGTGCTGAGCTTAGGATAGAATAAGTGTACAAGTTAGTAGATTCTAATCCCACAATGGAAATGTTATTAAGAACAACAACAACAACAACAACAACAACAACAACAACAATAATAATAATAATAATAATAATATTTTTATTACTATTTTTTATTAGTGTACTTTTATAATTTTATTATTATTATTATTATTATTAATTTATATTATTTTTTTTATTGTAATAGTAAATGTTATTATAAAATTTTTTTTTGTTACTTTTAATGTTATTATTATTTTATTTTATTATATTATTATTATTATTATTATTATTATTATTATTATTATTATTATTATTATTATTATTAAGAAAATAATCAAATATACAAAATTTCCAGTTTCTCTCAGTTTCCCCAGTTTCTCACAGTTTGACCCAATTTTCACCAGTTTCTCCCAGTTACCAGTTAGACTTTCCAATTTTTACAAGTTTTTTGCCCAATTTCTCCTAATTACCATAGCACTTGAAAAGAACAAGCCCTTGCACGATAAATTACGTATACTTGCATAGATTATCAGGTGTGGGGGTAGGGGGATGGAGATAGACTTCAAAGTTAGAAAGTCCCATCTCGTATAGCGTAATTAAATCACTAACCTTCCGGTCGTCAGCGATGGGTTTTCTAGAACACCAGTTGTTAGTGAAAAAATGGATGTGATCTCCTGTCCCAACCTTCCGCTGGAACCTTTACATAGAATTCTTTGTTATGAAGCGTCTTTTTCCAAACGATTAAAACCTTACAAATTATTCGGTTCCGTCTAGATTTCCCAAACGACCTTGCATAGGAATGAACGAATGACCGCTTCCAGCTCCCTAAGACCTAGAACCGCCACCACCTTACCATTGTCCATAAGCCTTTTTTTGATCCTTCTCCTATGTTCAATTAAAACACGATTTAAAATCCTAGAAAAATTTATAAAAATAAAAGTTTAACGACTGCCTTCTTGGGTTCATGCCAGCACTACTACAAAAGTGAGCTAAGGCAACGTATGCTGTGCAACGGTTTGCAAAATGACGCCTTAAACAGTCTAGTGCAACGCTTATTAAAGTGTTACCTTAAGTATTGACTTATTGCAACACTTTACAAAGAAGCGCAGCATAAATAAGACTAAGGCTGCGTTTGATTTACCTGGATAAAACTGATCTGAACTGAACTAAACTGAATTGGATTGATTTTTTAAACTTGACCGTTAACCATTTAAAATTCGTCCAAACATAGTCAATATTGGACTCATTTGAAAGTATGCTTTGAGATCTTTCCGATGACATAGTTATCATCATGAAATTATTTCGAAATAAAAAGTTAAATGAGTGATAAAGTTACACATGAACGTAACTGAACTGAACTGAACTGGACTGAACTGAACTGAATTTAAGTAAAGTTAAGGTGAATCAAACAGAGCCTTAGGTAATGATTATATAGAATTAAAAAATGTAAGACCTAATGCAACTAGGGGTGAGCTGAACCGAGTACCCACCGGATATTATACTATTCGAAACTGAAATTGGATCACCGCTTCCCAATTCTTAGGAAATGAATTTGGAATTCGTTGCATAAGTTCCTAATTTTTAGCAATTCGAATTGAATCCACTGGGTACCCATCTATTTTTAGGTACCAAAATCAATATTAAATCCATATTTAGTTTTTTTAAAACCAAATTGAACAATATTTAATGACAAAAAAATCAATAATATAACACCAATGTCAAATTAAACTCCAAATTATACCAGTGGCTTCACTTTCACATTGGCATCTTTCACTTATTCTCCACATGAGTAACTAAAGTTAGAAGTGAAAATTATATTAACTTCAAAATGAAATGCTCATGTAAATAAAAGGGTGTGTCTGTGTATTAATATTATCAAACAACCTCCTTTTCTCCCTTTTCTCTCTCTGCCTCTCCTTAAAAAACTCGAACCCCTTTTTAGTTTACGCGCTGTCATTAGCGATTTTTGGATAATGGTAAGCCCCAATTTTTTTTGTTTCATTATTTTTTCCTATTGTTTAGTTTCATTATTTCAAATAATTTCAGTCGATCTCTCCATCTGTGAGAGTTAATTTGTCTCATTCATTGGGTTCACCTGTTTCTCACTTTTTGAGAGTATTATTAGTTTTTCGTTTTGTCGTTCGTATGTTACTTTGGAGGATCTATTCTATTAAGAGGTGGTCTACGATGTCGGATAAGAGCATTCAAAGCTATAACAGAATCTTCCCTGAAAAGGCTGTAATATGAAACACATCGATTAAATGAAAACTGGTAAGAATTGTTGAATCTCTAATGCTACCTAGTTTTTTCATTTGAATGTATTCTAATATTTTAGATCTATTTCTTATTGAATTCAATCATTTTTTTAAGTGTCGTATAATTTTTGATTAATAAAATTCTTCTTCCCCTTAAAAAAATAAATAAAATATTATTATTGATTTACATCGAATACCCAACCCATTCCGTTTCATCCCAAAACCAAATTTTCACCCTAAGGTGGTGTTTACTAGGTTGCAATCAAATGCAATGCAATGCAATCATTTTATAGGGTAAATGGGAAGTGGAAAAGGCAAAAGGGGAGGAAGAAGATGGAAAAAGTAAGATTGATTACACCATCTAACGTAATCATCATTACATGGGAAAAGTTGAGCAATTGTGATTACAATGGATAATGCAATCAACCCCACTTTTCCTATCCCTCTCCTCCCACTCTTTCACTTTTCACCTTTCATTTATCCTATAAAATAATTGCATTGCATTTGCATTTGATTGCAACCTAGTAAACGAGGCCTAAGTTTCGACCCAACCTTAAAAGCCCATTTCAAAAACTCATTGTGTTACACAGTACACCACAAAATTCATCTCTGTATGTCTCCTCAGTCCTCACTCTTGCCCCATATTTCGCTCACAGACCTTCACACTCTATCTCCTTTCGCGTGACAGACCCAGGGCCGTTTCTAATGGTAGGCCTTAGGGGCGACCGCCTAGGACCCAGCCTTAGAAGGGGCCCAAAGGAATAAAAAATCACAAAAATAATATATATATATATATTTTATAAGTTGTACTAAAAAAACATGAATGTAAATAATGTTGGTTCCCTGGTTTGTGGTTTGTGTGGTACAAATAGGATTTAGTTTTATTTTACCTGAGTTCAAATCTTGTGGACCTCAATTTGCTTGTTGTAATTTTCTTTTTACCCACCCCTAATTAATTCTAGCTTGTTTTTGGCTAATTTTTGCAAACAAATGCATGCACTTGCACATACCCTTGACTTGAGTTCCAAATCTATTGGACCTCAATTTAATATTTCTCTACAAAGAAAAAAAAATATTCCTAATTCTAGTTTCTCTACTTAGGATGCAAGCAGGTTAAACACTTACCAAGTTTTCAACTTTGAGTTGCATCCAACTAAAATGTTGTCACTTGCTCTTTTTATCTCAAAGTTTATAATTAATCTTTAATTTGAAAAACATTATAAATGTTGAAATATCTCATTAGATTCATTAATAGTGCTTTTTAAAAATCATCTTTTAAAATTTATTCGTATATTGTAATTATTTACAATCAAAGTAATGTATTGGACTTGACAACATTCTATTAGTTAACCGTATGTGTTCATAAATAATTTTTTTTAATTGCAAATTGGGGCGAACATAAGTCACTACCTTTTACTTGGCTTTTACTTCAAATTATTATTATTATTATTATTATTATTATTATTATTATTATTATTATTATTATTATTATTATTATTATTATTATTATTATTATTATTTGAAATTCAAGGAAGCCTCTTTTTTTGAAGGATATAGGGTTATTTTTGAAATGTACTACCTTAACTTTTTAAATAAATTCTTTTTTTCTTTTTGGTTTGGCTTGCTCTTTGGGCGTGGCTAAAGAGCAGGGGTGGATTTAGGGAGGTGCCCCATGGTCCCAGGCCACTGGATTAATTCCCAAAAAGGATTTGAACACTTAAAAAAAAAAAAATCGTTTTCCCCAAAAGGCCCCCTGATTTTGAATGTTTGAAGGGTGAAAGGGGTCCTAAGTGTTAAACAAAAAAAGGCAAGGAGATTAAATTGATACCCACTTTTTTCTCTCTCCTCTCTTTCTCATGTTTCCTGTCGAAAAAGAAGAAAAACAATTCTCTCTCCTTCTTTTTCTTCTCTCTCAGTCACTGACTCACGACAGTCCTTCCACCGCCGAGCCCGCCCGCACGCCGCACCGCCGCATTGCCCTCCAGTCCACAACCTTGGCCCACAGCACAACTTCAAGCCCCTTTTTGGTATATTTTTCAAACCCTAACTTTTTTTGATTTCAATTCTTATGATAATTAGATCTCAAATTGGCACTTAATTTATTTAAATTGTTTATTATTATAGGCCTTATGATGATTTATGTATGAAATTGAGTTAGATTTTTTGGTTCTTTGGTTTTGTATATTTGTTAGTTGATATGTCACTGAGTTTTAGAATGAACTATTTTGTTGTTAATATTTTAGTTTTTTTGAATGAAAGGGCTATATTAGTTAGATTGCAATTTGGGAATTTTTTTTATGGGATAAATGATGAAATTAGTTTTTTTTTTTTGCTGTTTTTTTTGGCTGTTTATATGTTGAAATTAGTTTTTTTTTGCTAGTTTTGGGCATGAAGATTGTCAAGAACAAGTTGCGGAATAGTATGGGTGATCCACTGATCCTATGTTGAATGGTTGTTTAGTTACTTTTATTGAGAAAGAAGCCATTTTGAAAGTTCCCGATGACAACATCATTAACCTCTTTCAAAACATGAAGACCCGACGAGGGCAATTGTAACCCCATACCCCGAATATTTTGTATTTTCCCCTAAAACAATGTGATTGTACTTTTCTACCCGATTACTTTGTAATATCGAAATTTTGCTTTTTCTAAATTTTTATTTGGCACCCCCATTATTATTTTTCTAGATACGCCTCTGCTAAAGAGCACCTCCTAACGTACGGCCTCGAGTATTTCAATTCGTGTAGGTGCTCCCCAGGAGGTTTGATCCCATGACCTGATGTACAAGTTGCAACTCGTTTACTAGTGAGCCAACACCTCTTGGGTTTAAAATTTTCTATTAGATTGCATATTGGGTTGAACATCACCAACTGCCATTGTTTTTCCATTTCTCACATTTTTTGTGCGGTAAAGTCGATTATTTGTTATTTAGGGCCCCAATTTTTATTTCTCCCTAGGGCCTCTAAAACCTTAGGAACGGACCTGGACAGACCAAGACCAACCGTCACGTTCTCAGCGACCCTGTTGCCACCAAAATTTCAGCCCCTCACTTTCTCTCTTTTCCTTTAATCTGAAAAAGGTAAGTAACCAACGTAATTTTGGTTGTTGAATTCCGAAAATTAAACCTAATTTGTTGATGTTTTTTTTTGGAAATTATGTTTCTAACTTATCTAGAGCTTTTCTTTTCCATTGCATGTTAGTTGTGTCTTCTACTGCAGAAAGGATGATTACCCATATCTCTGAATTTTGAGTTTACTGTCAATGATTGGTTATATGATATGCGTATGTTTGATGTCTGATATTTTTGTGTATGTAGTCAATTGCTTGCAAACAGTAGATAGGGAAATGGTTTTGTTCAATTTGTCTTAACAGACTAACACTAATTTAAGTAGGTTATATTTTTTCTCCTTTCTCTCTCCCATTTTAGGTCTGATTGTTGTCAAATGTTTGGTTAGATCCCAATTTTGGTTTTCAGTTTTGATTATATTCTTAATTGATTAAATTACTTATCTTTAATTATTTCAGAAACAATTAGTTATGTTTAGTGCATTCTAGGTGTGGTTTCGGAATGTAATGGACTAAAGCAAAATGGCTTATAAAACTGTCGGCACTTCTTATTTATTGTGAAGTTGCCGATGGTCGTCGCACTTCGGATCTCGGGTCAAACGGAAACAGCCTCTCTGCGAGACTCTCACAGGGGTAAGGCTGCGTACAACCGACCCCCCCTTACCCTGCTTAAGCGGAAGCCTCTTTGGAGGCACTGGGGTAATGTTGATGTTGATGTTGATGAGTGCATTCTAGGTGGCAATTTGCTCATATTTGTGTATGGATTTTGCAATCTCAATCGAATTTGAATATTTGATTACAGGGAAAATGAGGTTGCCTAGTTGGTCAAACCCAGGGGAGTAAGAAAAACTAGTTTTTATGTGCTTTTAATGACTAAATGCTGGTGCTTGTGAATGGTGTTATGTGACCTAATTTTCTGTACTGGTTTGTGCATTCTTAGTGTGTTAGATGATGGACAACATGAATAAAACAATCAAAATGACTCTGACTATGATAATATTGATTGGGATTGGATGCATGCTAGTGATTTCCCTTTGCCAAAGTCATAGAAGTTGTAACTATGTCATGTTTATGTGCATCTTTTTTATCCTTCTCTTTGTCTGCCTCTTATCCTTTCTTCACCATGCAAACCTTGTGTGATATTATGTTAAAATGACTGGTTATTTCATCTAACATTATCCCGCTATTTTGTTAACATGTTTGATTTCTTGAGCTTGATTGTGGAGATGTGAAAAGAGGAAGAGCTTCAAATTGTGAGTTTGTTATTTGTTGGTTAACCTATATAGAAAATCAAATGGGATGTAGAAACAAGATAAATATACCCAATAATTTTAGGTGTCGCTTACCTGAGGAGTTAATCATTGAAATATTACTCCGATTGCCAGTTAAGTCACTGGCTCGATTTGAATTAGTTTGCAAAAATTGGCGTTCTTTAATCTCAAACCCTTTATTTCACAAAATCCATTTCCAATTCTCAATTTGTAAACCACCTTCACCGTCATCTCTCATTGCATTCGATGGTGAAAAATCTTTGTTCTCCCTCAATGTCAAACACAACCACAACAATGGCGATGGCGTCATTAGTACTACCTTCAATAAAGGTAGCTTAATTCCTTTGGAATATTATCGACATTGTGATCCTATTGCGTCATGTCATGGACTCATATGCTTTCAAGACCGTAGGATGGATGAAATCTATGTTTTGAACCCTGTCACCAAACAACGGCAAATATTTAAATATCCCAATTATGAATGTCAACGGCAGGTATTTCAATCTCCCTATTATGAATTTGGTCAACGCATTTATGTATTTGGGTTTGGCTTTGTTCCTTCGATCGTTGACTACAAAGTTGTCTTGCTATTATGCAACACACGTCTTGGACAAATCAAGAAGCAAGTTTTTGTTTCGTCATTGAGGAGTGATAATAAGGAGTGGAGGAAATTAGATAATACTTATTTTGAAGAAGTTTTTGATCATCAGTTTCCTTACCGTCATGCATCATCGAATGTTAGCTTCAGAGAGGCTCTATACTGGATTGCTGATCCTGAAAGAAAGGAAGGTAATCATTGTTGTTTCTTAGTTAAGTTTGATCTGCTAAGAGAAGTATTCAAAGGGGTATCAAATCTTAGACAGATAAATGATTATAATAATAATCAGAGAGAGGCATATCATCTTTTGAAAGCATCAATTGGGATCATAGGGCAAGATAATCTTTGTGTTTGCCAGTTAGCATCCACTGAACCCGCTACGCATCTTTATATAGATATGTGGATTTTAGAAGAATGTGGTAAATGGGATTGTTGGAAGTTGTTGTATAAGGTTAATTTGGAGACAGAGTGTTTGGAATTGAGTATGCATGCTAGCAAATGGTTGAGGCTTATGTCTAATTGCAATGGTTTAGCACAACGATATGACTTAATTGGGTTTATGTCTAATGGCAATGTTTTTGTACGAATATTGATAGATACTATAAACAGAAAAGGAAAACATAGGTGGCGATTTTTGTTTGTTCTGGTTGATCCAAGTAAAGACCCGCCTACATATCATGTCCCCGTTACAAGGGACAAAATCAAGGATGTTCCAAGTTATGTTCCAAGTATCATCTCTCCCTGCAATGTCTGATGTCTCAAGACGGGTTTATATTTGATATACTGAATAGATATATATGTTGTATTGAAAAGTTGCTTAGACCTTATATACTGTAGAAGACACTAACTTTTGATGTTGCTATCAAGTATTAACTTGATCTTTTCCTGTAACTTGTTCCTTACATATGGAGTATGTAAGTTGATAAGAAATAAGGGTGTGTTCTTTTACATTTACTTAGGAAGTAATTGGTTTAGTTTAGTTCACTTGTTCTAGTATTTTTCCAGTTTAGTTAAGTAAAAAAGAACACACCTTAAGCTCTAGCGGCGAACTATAACTTATTTTTGTGTCTCATACAATCCTGAATTGCGCTCCTTTGTTCCAGCCAACCAACAGTAAATACAACAAACTATGGATCCGATTGGAGGGTATGTAATACTTCCCACAGTACCTCGTGGAAATTATTTGGGTTTGAAAGATCTGGAGTGGGAAAGTATCAAAATTGTTTAGTGTCTCGTGAAAGTTGTGATTAAGAATGGTGTACAAAACGAGAAAGATGGTGTTTCTACAAACTTCTGTATGTACCGAGTATAAAAAAAAGAGAAACAGTAATTTGTGTCGGATGTTCAACTAATTAATTGCTGACTTTGGATGGGTTCTAAAATGTGATCATTAAGTAGTCATAAATGACATAACTAATGACAATAATTTTTTTTTTTTTCAATAATCCTCAGGCAGAGTAAATATTGTCCGATTGAGCTCTAAGTTCCTCCATTGATCGTTTACTTCAACTTTTCCAAGTAATCCTATTTATCATTTCCCAAAACCCATCCCCCTTTCCTTTTACTCGGTCAAAATGAATAGAGTAATGAGTTACGGTATCTTTTACCAATGGTTAAATCATGATCTTAAGAGTTTGAATCTCTCTACTTTTTTTTCTCATTTCTCTTCCTTTCTCACTCCTTCCTCACCTCTCTCTCCTTCCCTCTCTCCCACTTGCACACTTAATGTCACCCCATAATAAGATTAGGATCCTTCCTAATCATGAGGTTAGGCAAGAATTTATGATCTTTTACATAACCCCTACTTTCTTCTCTTAATGGGTTGAAACTAACAAGTAACAACCTATTTGGGACTTGGAGAACGGAAAGGAAAGGGAGGGGAATAAAGGAAAATAAAAAGTTTTCATTATTTGTCAGTTTTGTAAAGAGGGGAAGGGAGGGAATGAGGGGGAACAATTCCTCTCTATTCCCTTTCATTAACTCAATTCTTGCCCCCACACAATTTGGGGGGGGGGGGGGGGGGAGAAATGGAAGGGAATGAGAATTTTTAAGTGACATACAACAATTTGTTCCCTTCTATTCTGCTCTATTCTCCTTACTTAAACTTCCAAACAATGTGAAATATTACCCTTTTATTCTCTTTTATTTCCTTCCTCCTCATTCCCTTCCCACCCAAAACTTCCAAACATGTTGTAAGTTTCAATAGTCATTGAAAGACTTCAATTGTGGCAGTTAGTAAACACATCATCTTCCCATTAATTAATGGCTTCGAACTCTAGTCTGCAAATTTTGGCTTCAAACTCTCTCTTTCTTCCACCAATAGTAACCGACAACCATCACTCAAGGTTGCTTCAATTGTTCCGTCTAGCTCATTACTAAGAAGATAATGACCTTGTTTGGCAAATGGTTGGTGATATTAGTTGTTGGCTGTTGACTAATGACAGATGGTAGTTGGCTGATGGTTGTTGGTTGATTATGTTAGCTGCTTTGACCAACTGGTAACATTGACTGTTTATGACCAGTTGTTGTCATTAGCTGGTAACTTGTAAAATGACAGTTATGGACATGTATACAACTATTTCTAATTCTATTATTGTTCTTATTATTTTTCATTATCATGCATAATACAAGTATATTATTAAAATTTTGATATAACTTTTATTTTTGCTCATTTTTTCTTATCACATTATAATGTAATATAAATAAGTTATTATTCAGGAAAATAGTGAAAAAGTTGAACAATTTTTTTGTTTAATGATCATATTTACACTAAAATTAACTTATGTATGTATTGGATATCTCCAAATTCTTTTTTTTGAGTGATATCGCCAAATCTAGGGATTCATCTTTTGCTTCATTCACTCTCTTAGGCCCAACACATCCTTCATCCTCCAGGCTCATCTCCTTGCCTCACTCTTCCTGTTTCATTTCAAACTCAACACCATGGCCACCATACTCTCTCTCTCTCTCTCTCTCTCTCTGGGTTTATCTCGATCTCTCTCTTCTCCTTTCCTCCATCTCAGCCACTTCCGTTCTCCTCCTCAATCTACATGTCGCCCCTTATCTGCCACCTCTCTAAAACGGCCATTGACCACTAATAAATGGCCAACATCTCCACATCTTAAAAAATAAAAATAAATAAATAAACGCCAACATCCCCAATTTGTGCTCACAACTGTGTAATTTGTGGCCATGTATTTACAGTTTGAATGCAAGTAGTTGCTTCTGTCTTGAATTTCAATGGCATAACATGTTCTTCAAAGTGTTGGGCAAAGTTGTCATTAAACTAAGCATGCAAGCCACCAGCCAAGATGAAAAGCTAGCCTGCTTGGCCGGTGAAATGTTGGCTGGTGGGATCCCAAAAGCCAGTTTCACCAGCTAATTAACATCCAAACACTTTTATTGGCTGGTGTCCGGGTGGAATGGTCAAACATCCAACTTTGCCAAAAACCACCTCATCAGCCAATATACAAACATCCCCAATATACATCGTATGTAAACTGGTATGTACGTCACATCATTTGTCAGCTCAACTGATTATTGAAATATTTGTCATGAATGAATTGATGAATGAAGGTGCTGAAGCACTATATATATTTCACATGTTGGAGGCAGTGGCCAGTGGTTGTGTTTGATGAATTGGCAGGCTATCCGACTCTTTTTGCTCCTAGGGCTCGTTTACTTGCTTGCAATCAAATGTAATACAATATAATCATTTTATAGAGTAGATGTGGAGTGAAAATAAAGGAGTAAAAGGAGAGAGATCTGAAAAGTGAAGTTGATCGCATTATTCAAATTAATCACAATTGTTCAACTTTTCTCATGTAATGATGCTTACCTTCGATGGCGTAATCAATCTCACATTTGTCATCTTCTTCACCTGTTTAAATTCGTCTTGAATTTTTCTATTTTGGGTTTTGGTTGAAATAGTAATTCGATAATATATATATATATATATACATATATATATATATATATATATATATATATATATATATATATATATAAAAGTGGATGTGCACATTGCTTGATGGACAAGTGGACATCCACATAAGCAATGTGCATCCACATAACTTGTCACGTAATCTTAATTTAATATGCATAAACCTTCATTAATACACATTTTTTTCATTAATTAATGTTTTCTCTCCAAAAGTCATGTACATGCATCTTACAAATACATCCCTTATATATATATATATATATATATATATATATATATATATGTGAATGTTGTCAATTGCTACAATGACACGTAGGACTTGCCATGTAAGCAATTTGCCAAGTAACGTTGCCATGTAAGCCATATTAAGTCAAATGATTAAATAAGAGACTTAAACAATTCATGCATTTACTAAGCCACCTCTAATAAAAGCCATGACATCTTCATTTATACAATCTCACGGGTAATATGACCTCTTTTGGTCCATTTCGCCATTTCATACGAGAATACCACTTTGGGCTTTTGAGTTCCAAGTATTTAAAGCTCAAAATTGGGATTGAGAAACTGAGAATGCAGTAAGTTATTTTTTGTATCTTGAATGGAAGAGCCCAGGTGCAACCCGTTTCGGTTCCTTCTAAAATTCCAACTTAATTTCATTGCATCCATTTGATACTTATGATATTTTTTTATTGAACTGGATACCGGAGTAGATTACAATAATATAATAATAGTAGTATGGTTGCAGTAGTGGTAGTGGTGATCTTTTAAACTGGATATTGGACACTAGATATTGGAGTAAATTGCAATAAAAATAATAAACAATAATTAGCGATAAACGAGATATTGTATACGGAGTATTTTTTTGTACTTTGTCCTACAATTTATGCAAATTTGTAGGTTTGTAGCATTTTAAGGGGATATGACATATGCATATTTATGTTCCAGATATGACATTTGCGAAAGACATCTTAAAATATACATTTAGAAATGTTTTTTTTTAATATTAATATACAAACCGTGCATCGCACGGGAATATAACTAGTTATTTACTATAACCAAGTTGCTTTTTAGATTGTATCGTCTTATGTTACAGTAAGTTTCCTCCAATTCTTTAATGATGATCAATGGGTTAATTTAAAACCCAATTTTGCTCTAGCTGAATTGAATCTCTGTTTGAAATCTTTGTATTCTGATCATATATGAGCGGCGGTTCTTTAGTCTTTGCTTTCCCCATAACCGTAATTTAGTAGATCAAATTTTTAGTTCAATTAAGTAGACGAAAAACAACGTCTCTTGCAAATACTTTAATATAGTTGACGATTAGAATTATTGAACTACTCTGAGTGGAATTTTAAAACAATTAAAATATATTTACTTGCAACGCATAGAAATAAGGATTCGTGCAAAGCACAGATCAGAAATCTACTTCATGTATATCTAAATTTATTGAGAGGTTATCGCATTGATTCAAGGCTCTTCCGATATGAAATATAGTGTTTGAACATCGATCTAACAACAATTTTAAAGTAACCATTTTCGGATGTGCAATTTGGTTAGAATCCTAATTATATTTCTCACCCTTTATTCTCCCTACATCTCTTTGCTTTCAAGTTTTCTTATTTATTCTAGCAAATCTTGATGATCCGAGGGGCATGAAAAATAAAAGAGAGATCAACTTAAATCACTAAGGATAGCATGAAACTAGCATCACTATATTGCATGCATAATTATAATCAAATAGTTATTATTTATGATTTCTTTTTTTTAAAATAGATAACTTTGGAATAATGTTAGTGTGCGTATTTCACCAAATGAATATTAATACACAGACATTTCACTTAACCCGTGCAATACACAGGTTTTAAAACTAGTCTAGTATATTAATATCATAAAATCCCAAATCACTCTCGACTCTCCTCCCCACCCTTCTTCTTCTTCTTTTTTTTTTTTCTTTTTTTTTTTCTGTTATCATTTTTCTGTTACATGCATATTATGTTGTCAAGACTTGTAAGTAATTGGATTACTGTCGAAAAAGTTGGCTGGCTGGAGATGGAAACTGCTGTGCAAGCTTGACATAATTGGAAAATCTTCTTGACATGGATTATGATGGATTCCCATGGTATACCATAACACTATGTCTTCATTATCTATATTCCTATTCCTGCAACAAATTAAAGAAGTATTAATATAAGAGAATTAAAGATATTTTAAAATTAGCAAAATCTAAAAGTGAAACTAGAATTAGTATTGCTTCTTACTTGCGGCTCCATGTAGCCAAGCCATCATCACCATGGCTCTGATCAGCATAAAACCCACCGGCCCACCTTTTTGACTTATTATAAGCCGTGACCCAAACTTGATACTTCGTGTAAGAATTACGAATCTGCGGATAATCGTAATCAGCCAACAATGAATAAGCTGGTTGTCCAGTTACTAGCCGGTAACCCACTGGATTTCCTACATTAGTCTTTTTATTAGGATTCACTACCAACAGCTCAGTTGGCTTCGAGCCGAGCCGTATTCGAGCCTCGGCTTCACTTTTGGCAATTTCATTTTTTACCCTCCAGTAACTTTTTCTAGGTGACTGGGATGGAAATTTCTTCACTCTTGCTGTTTCTAAAGTCGATTTCATGAAGGAGTTGCTTTTACCGTCAAGGTCGAAATCAATGTAGTAAGTGATGAAGTGATCGTGGTTTGTTGCAATTGTGTTCTCTGCCACTAAGGTACCGTAGATATCTTCTGTTACTTGGTCGGTAGATGTGTAGGATGTCGCCTTCATTGCTAACACTCCCGTTAGACCAACCTACATGTCAAAGAGGGAAAAAGAAGAGGTAAAATCAAGTTTGAAGTTAAACGGTATGAATGAATTTTCTGTAGGGCACAGGTCATATTTCACAATAAGTCTTATATAAAATCGTCATATGGTAGGATGAGGTGATTTTTATGAAAAATAAGATAATTATATGTCTACAAGTTATCTTTATTTTCCAAAAAAGTCACACCGTCTCATCATGAGACAATCTTAAATAAGTTTTTATGCCTATTTTAGAAACAATTGCACTCCCAAATTAGATATTAGCCTACAATTTTATCTTTTCACTCATGTTCTTGAAACAAATTTCAACGTCACAACTTGAGGGTTGACACCTATATAAAATGATTGCTCTTTAGAATCATTTTTATGTTGTCTATGTTGATCCTATGTCAAGGTAGAAGTCTTGACTACTATTCTTTTCTCAAATATAAATCTTCTTGAAAAGAGGTATAGTTATTCTTGTGTCAACAATGTAGTAGTCTATTTTATCAAATCAAAACCCCAATTGCGATTATTACGACCATCTATTTGGAAGTCTTTTAGTGGTCATTTAATTGATATATAAAACAATGAAAGTTACTTCATGAAAAGTGTGTGCAAAAGTAATGAGTCATTTAGTTTATAGCGCAATTTGGTGAAAACCAGCTGAAAAGTTTCACTTTTTGTCCAGTATCCCCTGAATTGTTATTTGTTCAGTACCACCTTAAAAGTTAATTCCGTCCTGAGACTCATCCCTTAAGTGAATTTCCGGTCAAATCTCTTACTTTTCTTCCCGTTTTGTCCTCACGTGCAGATCATGTGTCTACTTAAATGAACCACCCTTAACTAGATCAAAAAAAGAAAAAGAAATATGAACCACCCCTAAAAGAAATCAAAAGTAGAAACACACTAAACCTCTCTCCCCTTCTCTCTCCCCCCCTCTCTCCTCTTTCTCTCTCTAAATCAGCCATGGAAATCGACCTTCCATTACAAAAAGCAACAATCTCAGGCCCAACTCTTTCTTCTCTCATCAACCTCACTTCCTCTTCTCACAACAACACCTATGGCCTCCTCTTCGACTCTTTCTCTCTCCTCTCTCATTCATCTGTCTCCGACGACTCCCCCAATTCTCTCTTCTCTTCTTTCATCACCACCACCACCTCCTTCTCCACCACAACAACTACCGGCAACCACCACTACAATCTCATCGGTTGCTTTTCCTCTCACTGTCATTCTCTCTCACTCAATCTATCTTTCTCTCTCCTCTAACCCTAACCCTAATTTCATTTGTTATTAAATAATTAAAGGGTCAAATCAGTGTTTAATTTGGCCAAATAAGGGGAGGTCATTTAAGTACACATGATTCACACGTGAGGGCAACACGGGAAGAGAAATATGAAATTTGGCTCGGAAATCACTTAAGGAGTGAGTCTCAGAGCGTTGTCAATTTTTAAGGTGATACTGAACAAATAACAACAATTCAGGGGGTATTAGACGAAAAGTGAAACTTTTTAGGTGTTTTTCACCAAATTGCGCTAATTTATATAATAGTTAGGAAGTATAACTTCATTCTTAAAAAGTTCTACTCCTCAGAGAATGGGCGAAGTTGCTTAGTTATTTACATCACCTCAATAACTTTGTGCAGGAAGTTAATACTTCCATTGTCTACCAAATAGGAGCAACTTTTTACTCTTGTGAAGAAGTTCAAATTCCAAACAACAACCACTTAGTTTGGATTTTTTATTTTTATTTTTTTTTTCCGATTTTCTAGGGGAAGGGAGCTTCTCAACTCTTTGCTGTACTAGCTGATATATTTTACAGAAAAACTTATACCATGAATTACCAAATTAGTTCTTTAAATGAACACTTTTGGACAATTTGGTCCTTTTAAAAATGCATGAGACAAGTTAATCTTTTAAAACGTAATTATGTACAGATTCTCCCTCTAAAGCGGGTTTAAGGAGAATCTCAACATTAATTATGTTTTTAATTCATTTTTTGTATTTTTTTGTCTTAAATTATTTTCAGTTGCATTTTCTCTTTTTTAATTAATTTGTCCCCTTGTCTTTTATTTTGTTCTTTTTCCTTATTTCTTCTTTTGTTTTTTTTGTTTCTTTTCTCTCTCTTCAAGTGGCGTAATAAACTTGTTCGAGAAACTCAACCATGGAAGCTTTCTTGCCTACAGCCTATGGAGGTATTTTACAGTCACGATACGACTGTCGTAAAGCTGCCCCAGATAAACGGTTCCAAACGCACTTCACCTATCTTTCGGGTCGGGTTAAACCCGTTTGTTGAAGCTTCAAGCTCTTCATATATGAAAACTGGTGGTAATAAAGAAGCTGAGCGATGGCGATGTAAAAACAGAGGTGTTGGGTCTTCAAGATTTTGGTTTTCACCTAATGTTCTGTTTTTAAACAGAGCATATGAAATACCCAGAAAACAGAGTAAACAGAGGAGCACAATAACAAAGAAAATTGCCCTAATTCTTTTTGGTGTAAATTGGATGTTTTGATGATGAACTTATAGCTAATCTGGGTTTTGATGTTAAACTTGCGAAATTGCCTGAACCCAATCATCATCATCTTCTTCCTCAATATCACTCCACACCAATCCCAAATTTCCTCTGTCACCTTTCAAATTCTCTCTCCCTCAAAAGCCCTCAAATTCAATCCCCTCTTCTCGTCATAAATATCTCAGCATCATCACCATTTTGATGGATTCTTCTTCCAATTCATAAGCAAAGCAAATACAAACAGTCAATTGAACTAATATATCAAAACCTCAGATTGAAAGTGAGTGGAGGAGAGGAAAGAGGAAAAAGGAAAAAGGAGAGAAAAGAAATTAAAAAGGGAGAAAATAAATTAATAGGAAATAAACAAAAAAAGATTAAAAAAATTAATTAATGGCAAGATTTTCCCTAAACCCGGTTCAGAGGGGGAATTTGCACAAAATTAAATTTGAAAAGACTAATTTGTCACATGCGTTTTTAAAAGGATCAGATTGTCCAAAGGTGTTCATTTTTAGGACCAATTTAGTAATTTGAGGAAAATTTATACTTTTACTAATGAGGAAAAAAAACACTTAGGACTTATATATGAAGAGGAAGATGTAAAATAGCATACCCCAGCCGTAATGGAACCACTTTGCTTGAACTCCCAATCAAGAACATAATCATAATTTCCAACTGTAGCTACCATCCTCACAATCAATGTAACTTCTGGTTCTCCATTTCTTATCTGAAAAAGGCATAACAATACTCACACTAGTCAATATCAATTTTAGTACTATATCATGGACCACAAAAGAAAAAAATAAAAAGTAAAAAATCAGAACGAGAGTTTAAAATATGAACTATACTGACCACTTTTCCAGGAACACCAATTTCAGTGTGCCTCCAAGCTACATTACCAGAATACCTTTCAAAAATGCAAATGGCATTAGGAACCAACTGAGGTTGCCCAAGAGCATCAATCAAATACCCATCCATATACTCAGCAGTGCCCGGGCAATCGACAAGGGGTTGAAGGCTATCAGCTGCTTTTCCGAACCCATATTCACCCATATCCATGAATGTCCTAAAATACCAATCCTCTGTTGGGTCCATATATGGCACAAATGTCTCAGACACATGTGCTCTATACAAAACCCTCCGGTATCTCTTCTCCTTTGCATCATATGTCAAGGCAGTCGATACAATCACTCCGGCTCTAGAATTGAACCCTACATGGAACTTCCAATTACCCCATGTAATCACATTTCTTTGAATGCTCAATTTGGAATGTGTTGTGTTAGGAAATATAGGGCCTGGTTTTATTGATGACGATTGGAATTCCGTCCCTTGAGCTCTAGGCAATGGAGCATAATACCGATCCATATATTTAGCAACCTTCATTAACTCGAGATCAACTAGTATGGTTATCCCATTAATTGGTCTACCATAGATATTAGTTGTGCCATTTCGATAAAAACATGTTACTTTAACTGCCCTTCTAGAAACATGCTCCCCAAACCAACCTATTGTAAGAGGTATGCAAGAAACTTCAGAAATGTTGAAGCCTCTTCTTGAGATTGAGTCTCTAAATTGAGGGTGTTTTTGTGTAAGTAGGCTTGCTTGGAGGAGCTCTTCGAACGTAAGTGGTGGATAACCATGACCAGTATAAACATGGTTAGAGGTGATTAATTTCTTTCTTAAGTCTACCACAAGCTCATGTGTTTGTCTACCACCTCTAAGTACCACTTTTGCTTGACGAGGAAATGGCTTTCTTTCTATCTTTTCAAAAGATAGCCATTTGAGAACATCATCTTTCTCTGGCTCTTCAAGATCAACAAAGTGATATGTTACATTAGGAAGGGCTTTGAGATGGGATTTTTGAACAATGACTCTTATTTCATTGATCTCTGAAGGGCTTAGAGGGTCTAATGGGTGTTGCAGACTTAGTGTGGTGCAACATTTTAGTGCAATGAAAAATAGTGCTACAATTACTGGGATGGTCATGGATGAAACGATATATGAAACAACCCTGAATTCCTCGTGAGGTGGCGCTCCTAATTCTCCTCCTTCACCCTGAAAGAACACAGGTGAAGAAAAGATAAGTCAAGAAAGAAACTGTAGAGCTTTTACTGTCTCAAAGATCGTTTCTATGAGATTATATATAGAATATGTATGTTTTTGACATCCCTTGAATCATGTATTGTTCCGAGCTTATCTTTTTTGACAGTTCTATCTTGCTTTCATAACAAGGATTTTCAGCAAAGCCATCACCATGTGCCTAAGTTTTATTTGTCACTCATCTTATTAACAAAGCAAAAGCTTGGAATTCATTGTATTATACAATATAATCCAAATTGTATAAAATGGTGAAGACTGTAAATCAAGTAAAATAAACCAATACTTAATCAATTAATTAAGGGTATTTTCATTCAGGAGTGTGTGTGACAATGTGGCAGACTTAAAAGCAATTGAGCAAGTTGATTAGTTGACATGCGTAGGAAATAAAAACAGTAAGAGTACACAAGCAATGACCCATCTAGAAACCACAAATTTCATTTACTACTCGCTTTACAACCACGAACAGTATCACCAAACCATATTGTATTAAATTATCCTTTGGCTAAAACAGTGACCAATACGCATATACTGATGCTTAATTGAGAATCCATGGCTTACAATGCTACAACTTGTATCGGAAGGCCTTACTGTAGCTTTCAGTGAGACGAGGTCACAAGAGTCACTTTTTAGTGAAATAAGAGTTACTACGACAACTCATAATAAATAAGTGACCATACATGTCTAAAAAGTGAACCCATTTTACTGTGGGTTGGTCTCAAAGTACTTGTTTGGCTTGTAATTTATAAGGGTTGTAACTTGCAACTTGCAAGACGACTGTGAAGGTGAGGGTATTAGCGAAGACTTCAACTTTGCTAGCTAGTTGGGAAAAAGGACAAACAAATGAACTTATGATTAGCACCATAAGAAATAAAATAAATGTGCGTATTATGATTGGTGAGGTAATACTAACTTGGAGTATAATACTCTGGTTAAACATTAACATAATGCAGAATTATTTGGTCAAAATATTACTCCATTGGTTTCACCAAGATATTTACACTTTCTTTTTCAAGGTTAAAGTTCATAACTTTGACCATGAATTAGTAAAATAATACAAAGATTTATAATGTAAAAATGATATTGTTAGATTTATTTTAAAAAATACTTTTGAAAAATTATAATTTTATATTTTATATATGCATATAATTACAATTATTTACGGTCAAAGTGCTGCATTGGAGACCGCGAAAAATAAATGTAAACATCTTCATAAAACGGATGAGGTAGGTTATAATCAATTTAATTTGGAGAATAATACATCCACCCACTGAGTTGGCAACTGATGCGTGAGAACGCAATATGCAGCGGAACTATGTATAAAGAATGATAAAGATTGGATCTTGATTGATAAAGAACAATAAAGACGATATTTCTTGAATAATACTCTTAGGCTGCCACAAAAAACACTAATCAAGAATGGATCTTCAACGTAATCCACCAAGGCAAACGAACAAGAGGTTGACTCTCCACAAAGGTAGAATTGGTTTTGCCTCCACAAAGGTAAGCTAGATACTTAAGCAATTGCTCAATGTACTCAATTTGATTAATTCTGAATTCTCCGTTGTTTTGGACGAGTACATGGTGTTTATATAGGCAAAACTAATCCTAATGCATCTAGGAAACAGGAAACTTTCCTAATCTTTCTTGGATTCTACTTTCCTAATTTAAATAGCTAAAATACTTTCCTAAAAATAATCAAACACGCCTAAATTAATTAGAAACCAATTTGGAAACAATAATTAAGCTAAACTCGTTATCTTGGCGTGCAAGGAATCTGTTTCGTAACTTCTAGCTCGTTTTGACCATCTTCGGCTTTGAATCATCAAAAACCCAAAACATAAAAGTTCTAGATCTCGATCATATCTTTCCACAGCACTTTGAATCATTATGTTGTGACTTTTTTTTTTTTTTTTGGTAGAATGTGAGCATATTCATTAACAAAATATAAGCGTTGGCTGTTTACATCAAAAAACATAGCAAACTCCAGGGGATCCAGCTAGGATACCCTCTAATCAAAAATATGACAACCTGTAAAGACATCTCCTATACATCAAAACCTATTTCTTTGTAGAATTAGGCTCAATACTTACAGGCTTACACCAATTCCTATTTTTGTGTGTATCTTTAATTTTATCTATCTTACTCAACTATACACGTATCTCATACTTGATTCTTGCAATCACACCATCTGCATTGGCTACTTCATGTCTGAAGATGACACGGTTCCTGGTATTCCAAATGTGGTAGAGGCAAGCTGTCAACGCAGCTTTACACATGGACCTGTGAGAAGAAGATCCCCTGACATTCTTTAAATCCCAAGTGATCAGTTCAGACCAGCAAAAGGGAAGCACCTGCAGTTGAATAAACCCACATATCTGTTGCCAAATCTGACGAGAAAATGGACACACCAAGAAGAGGTGTTCATGTGATTCTGTAACAGCATTGCAAAAACTACACTGAGCATCAGAGATTAAACCACGAGCTAGGAGTCTGTCTCTAGTAAGAAGCTTTTGTTGCATAAGTATCCACGCAGTAAAAGAGTGCTTGGGGTAATAGTTTCTACCCCATATCAAATAGGCCCAAGGCTGCACTGGACCACCAGGGTGTATAGCTTTATATGCAGCAACAGAAAAGAATGGAGGAGGGCCTGCAGTCCACTTCATCATGCCTTGCTGAATAACCACACATTGAAGGGCCTTATCTCTAATCTTCAGCAACTTCCAAAATCTCCAGGACTGTGAGCTGGATAGTTGCACCTCCCAAATATCCTCATGCACTAAATACATCTCATGTACCCGCTTCACCCACAACACATCTGCCTTAAGAGCCAGACACCACAATAACTTGAGAATAAGAGCAGTATTGCAATCATAAAGGTCTTTGAACCCCAAACCACCCTGAGCCTTTGGCTGACAAATGTCTCTCCAAGCTACTAGAGCTTGTTTATAAGTTTCCTGTCCATGCCAAAAAAAGTTTCTACACAATGCTTCCACTTGTTTAATCACCTTTTTGGGGAGAATAAAAATAGATCCCCAAAAGTTATGCAAACTGTATAGGACAGTTCCAATTAGCTGACTTCTAGCAGCATATGATAGGAATTTGCTAGACCAATCTCTTATTTTACCAGTGATTCTTTCAACCAAACCAATACAATCAGCAACACATAGAGATTTAGAGGTTAAAGGAACTCCAAGGTACCTTACAGGGAGCTGACCCACCTCCATTTGCAACAATTGGTGAATCTGTACTCTCACATTACCAGGAATACCACCCATGAACACATGACATTTGCCCAGATTTGAAACCAACCCAGAAGCATCAGAAAAGGACTTAAAAGCATCAAGAACAGAAGAAACAGAAGGAACAGTTCCTTTGCAAAACAGGAATAGGTCATCTGCATAGCTCAAGTGAGTAATGTTCATCTTTTTGCATTTTGGATGAAATCTGAAATGAGTGTCAGATTTAAGCAAAGAGAGCTTCCTGGATAACACCTCCATGACTAATACAAATAAGAAAGGAGATAAGGGATCTCCTTGCCTAAGACCTCTTTTCCCCTTGAAATATCCACACAGTTCTCCATTAATAAGCAGAGAAAAATTCACAGTAGTTACACACAATGAGATCCAATGTACAAACTGATCAGGGAACCCCATCTTGTTCAGAGAAGTAAGCAAGAAAGACCATTCTATTGTATCATATGCTTTCCTCAAATCCACCTTAATAGCCAATCTAGAGCTAATTTGTTTCCTATCATAGTGAGTCAACAATTCTTGAGCCAGGAGAATATTGTGAACAATATTTCTACCCTTAACAAAGGCACCTTGTTGAGTACCAACAACTTCAGGCAACACACAACTCAATCTACTAGCTAGCACATTTGATATGCATTTAGAAATCACATTGCAACATGAGATAGGTCTAAACTCTGAAGCATAAGATGGATTAGCTACCTTGGGGATAAGAGACACAACTATTGCATTGATCTGAGTCTCCCCTTTGTAAAGAAATCTTTCACTGCAGCAGTAACATCAAACCCCACAAAAGCCCAACTCTTCTTGAAAAAACAGGAACTATAACCATCGAAGCCAGGAGCTTTGCTATATTTAATCTTGAACATAGCCTTCCTAATTTCCTCATCTGAAACAGGAGCACACAGACTAGCACAACTACCAGCAGACACAAGAGGTCCATTTGTATAAACTTCATCAGCTAGCTGAACCACTACCTTAGACGTACCCAACAAATCACCATAGAAAGCCAGGAATTCATGTTGAATATCCACAGGAGAAGTCAGTTTAGTACCATAAGAATCATGAAGAGAGATCACAGAATTAGAAATTCTCCTCTTCTTGATGCAAGCATGGAAGTAGGCTGTGTTTTGATCGCCTGCTTTCAACCAGTACACTCTAGATTTTTGCTTGAGGAAAAGAGATTCATATTTAAGAAGCTTCCTATACTCTCTAAACAACACTCTCTCTGCTGCAGCAGCACAAGAGTTATTACAGTCAGAAGCCAAGAGATTCTGTGCATCAGTAAGTTGCTTTTTCTTCTCCTGGACCCTCTTCTGCATACCCACAAAATTCAACTTATGGAACTTTTGGAGAGCAAGCTTCAGTGCCTTCAAGTGCTTACATACAGAAAACATTTTAGTCCCTTGCACATATTTACTCCATACACTATCCACTATAGAGAGGAACTCCTTATCGTGCACCCAGAAGTTACAAAACTTAAAGAGTGCTTACTCTGATAAGCATCTGCAAATTGAATTAGAGCAGGACAATGATTCGAGATCCCCTCTGCCAAAAAATCAACAAAACAGGTTGGGAAAGCGGTCAACCGTTCCCCATTGATCAAAGCTCTATCAAGCTTCTTGTACATAAGAGTACCATCTTCTCTATGATCATTCCAAGTGAAGAAGTTTCTTGTAGATTTCATATCCAAGACTGGAATAGCAGCCAATAAATCTTGTAATTCCACTGTTTCATTACCACAAACAAACTAACCAAGGTCCTGTAAAGTTACCAGCTAAACCTTCAGAGATTGCCATTGTGATACCCCAATATTTTCCATAATTATTATATTGATATATAAATTATTTATAAATAGTTTCGGAGATTAAATCGTATATTCATTCAATGATTCGATTTATTCAACTAAAGCCATAATAATATTAATTATTATTATGGGACTTTCATAAATTGTATTTATTAATTTTGAGGAGTTTAATTAAAATATTTTATATAAGAATAAGAATTATTCATATAGTTTTAAATAGTTTTAATTAGTTTTAATTTGTTATTTAAATCAGAAAATTATTAAATAAATTCCTAAACCTAGTAGTATTTGACTTGGGTTGACTGAGGGCCTATATAAGGAAAATGTGAGACAATTAGTCAGTTTTGCAACCTGAGCCAAAACCCTCAAGCATTCACTCTCTCTCTTCTCCCAACTCACGGTCTCCCTCTCTCTCTCTCTCACCCGGCTCTCTCCTCTCTCTCTCTCTCCACCGCCGGCCAACTCTTCCTCCCGCCGGAATCCGCCATAGCCACCGGGGGTAAGCTTTTCTCTTCTCCCTCTCTCTTTCTCTTTCTTTCTCCCTTTCTCTCTCTCTCCCCGCGGGTCTCCCTTCACGCGCCCCTCGCGCGAGCTCCTGGTCGTTGGACCACCGCCGGACCACTGAGCCGACGCCCAGGTGGTGACCGGCGGGCGGCCAGTCATCCCCCGCCCCCTTCTTCTCTCTCTTTCGCTCTCTTTCTCTCTCCTCTTCGCCGGAGCTCCGACGACCACCACCACCGGCCATGGTGGCCAGTAGGTGGTGGTGGTGATGAAGGGTCGGGTTATGGGTCCCATGCATGGGTACCCGTGGCCTAGACATAGTTTTGAAGTTAGAGTTTGGTTTTTATATTTTTCGTAATTATTAATTCGATTTTCAGTATTTTTGATTTAATGTTTTTATTTTTCTGCACTCATTCGGAATCGGAATTCGGATTTTCAAAAGCCTATATTGATTGAAATCAATCAAGAAATTTAGTAAAAATATCATACTGGGATTTCGTTACTGTTTGTATTTTCGTATTTAATTAATCCTGATTTGGTAATTATTTTTAATTAGGACCTAACGAGTAAGAGTGATTATTGTCGATTGGTTGGAGCATACTTACTGTTGGTAGCGTATTAGTGGTAAGCGCTCATGCCTACCTTCTTCCAAAGCCCCATCAAAACTATTTTGATGTGTTATGTGCTAATTGGGAATTTGTTGTGAATTTAATATGCAAAGCATGATTAAATTATATCGTCGTTATTATGAAGTTCTTAAGCATGATTCATTGCTGTAAATATGAGTTATAATTAGCATGTTGATGTTAGCATATTTTGGGAATTAATTAGTTCATATGATGATTATTGGACAATTGTTGAATAGCGAATTATTAATATTATTATGCTATTAATTATATGCTAATTGGTATGGGTATTACTGAGTGCTAGTGAGCACCTATATATTATCGTTGAATGTCTATGGTGATTTGTGAATTTTTGGATATCATATTACCCTGCCGAAGTGCTGCCGAAATTGTGCTATACATTACTTGTCATCATTATTGAATTATCGTCGTTATTGAATTAAAGCATGTTTAATTCTTATCGTATTGAATTATCATTATCGTCGTTATTTACTATTCATTGTCAAGAGCATGAAATGAATTAGTAAGTCGTGGTCTCGTAGTACCACTTATGTCAACCAATGCAAATTATGTGAATTGAATTAAATGAGAGTAAGACTCCTAATGGATCCGTAGGAGTAGTCGAGCAATCGGGATTGCACCTAATGGTGTAGTTCAAGGGATGAGTGATTCCCAAGTTACTTATGGACACCTCGTAGTGTGTCTGGGACGGATCATTCCCCATTTAATAAGTCCTCTAGGCTCGTGTAATTGTACTGGAGGTAGTGTGCACAGTACAGTCATTAAGTCCATGGCGTGATTGTATCTTCGATGAACAGTATGGGTAATCGCTATTCTATTCGCTCTCTTACATCTCTAATCAAGACGGATTGTCTATGTCGTATTTGGTGTGATCACTGTACAAGAATTGCATATGAAAGAATGTCGTGTGCGTATGCTTGATTATATGCTTATGTGCGTATGCAAATGAATTTCAATGATTCTTCTAAAACCTCAGGTAAGGTTTGCCAAATGTTTTTACTGGGTACGGATGACGTTTATTCAGTTTATCTGATTTTTGTTTCTCTTTTGTTTCTTTTCTTTTCTTCTGTATTTTGTTTCCGTCACGGAAACCAAAGTGCATGTTTAGTTGATTGAGGACATACAACTTGGAAGGTAGAGTTGGCGCCGGTTTTTAAAACTGTTTCTGTTTAGTTTAGAACGTTGGGATTTTTATTGGATTTAGCCCTTTGAAGGCAAGTTGTAATAAATTTTGTTTAATGAGTTTTAGCTCACTATATAGACAACTCTGATATTAACTGTTTAGTTTTTTTAGTTCCTTAGTAAGCTCCTTTTGATGCTTAGTCTTTCTTTCTGCTTAGCATTTACTCCTTAGTGATAGATGTTGCAGTGACATCCCCCCGGGTTCGGGACGGTTCAGCGGTGTCGAGTCGTGCACAGCGACGTCGATAGTTCCCAGGAAATCGTTGCGAATTCGGGGGTGTTACAAATGGTATCAGAGCCCTAGGTTTAAAAAGGTTGCTTAAGATTAATTAATGAATTAATAAAGATTAGTTTCATTTTGGGGAAAATAAAATATAATTAAAGCCGTTGAACGTAGTAGTCCTAGAAGATAGGAATTATTTGAAATCAGTTTGCTTGTGATTTATAATCTTCTCATTGTTTCATTGTCTACCTGTAGATGGTAAGGACAAGAAAGACTGCGCGAATGACGACTGCACACCAAAGGGCACGCACCCTAGCCCTCGTGCACCATCTGCGGAATACGTAGCTTCATCGGATAGCGAATCGACAGGAAACGACACGAACGTACGCCGTGAACCCGCGCAAGACCAAGCCTCGCACGCGATTGCCGCATGCGACGAGGCCGCACGCCCCGCGCCAATTCCCGCGTCTGTACCTGCCCCAGTGTGATACCCCAATATTTTCTATAATTATTATATCGATTTATAAATGGTTTATAAATAATTTCGGAGATTAAATCGTATATTCATTTAAGGATTTGATTTATTCAATTAAAGCCATAGTAATATTAACTATTATTATGGGACTTTCATAAATTGCATTTATTAATTTTGAGGAGTTTAATTAAAATGTTTTTTATATGAATAAGAATTATTCATATTGTTTTAATTAGTTTTAATTAGCTTTTTAAATCAGAAAATTATTTAATTAATTCCTAAACCTAGTAGTATTTGATTTGGGTTGACTAAGGGCCTATATAGGGAAAATGTGAGACAGTTGATCAGTTTTGCAAACTGAGCCAAAAGCCTCTAGCATTCACTCTCTCTCTCTCTCTCTCTCTCTCTCTCTCTCTCTCTCTCGCCGTCCTCTCTCTCGCCTCTCTCTCCTCACCGGCTCTCTCTCTCTCCTCGGTCTGCCCACCGGAGAACCACCGCTGGCCTCCCTCACTTCCGGTAACTCCTTCTCTCTCCCTCTCCCTCTCTCTTTCTCTTTCTTTTTCCTTCTCTCTTTCTCTTCGCGTTTTCTCTCCCCCTCCCCTGTTTCGGCCTCGCGCCACTGCGAGTCACCACGGCGCCAACATGCCTTGCCTGGGTGGTCGCCGGCGATGGCCCATGGCGTCGGCTGGGCCCCTCTGCTCTCTCTCTTCCTCTCTCTCGCTCGTTATCTCTTTCTCTCTCTCTCACGCTCGCAAACTCTCGCTCTCTCTCTCTCTCCTCCTCGCCGGTCAGCGGCGAGCCACTACCGCCGGCCAAGGTGGTCGGTGGGTGATGATGGTGGTGATGGGCTGGGTAATGGGTCCCATGCATGGGTACCCGTGACCTAGGCCTAGTTTTGATATTAGGGTTTCGTTTTTATATTTTTCGTAAATATTAATTCGATTTTCAGTATTTTTGATTTAATATTTTTATTTTTCTACACTCATTTCGAATCGGAATTCAGATTTTCAAAAGCCTAGATTGGTTGAAGTAAATCAATTAATTTAATAAAAATATCAGATTGAGGTTTTGTTACTGTTTGTATTTTCGTATTTAATTAATACTGATTCGGTAATTATTTTTAATTAGGACCTAACAAGCAAGCGTGATTATTGTCGATTGGTTGGAGCATACTTGCTATTGGTAGCGTTGTAGTGGTAAGCGCTCATACCTACCTTCTTCCAAAGCCCCATCAAAACTTTTTTGATGTGTTATGTGCTAATTGGGAATTTGTTGTGAATTTAATATGCAAAGCATGATTAAATTATATCGTCGTTATTATGAAGTTATTAAGCATGGTTCACTACTGTTAATATGAGTTATAATTAGCATGTTGATGTTAGCATGTTTTGGGAATTAATTAGTCCATATGATGATTATTGGACAATTGTCGAGTAGCGAATCATTAATATTATTACGCTATTAATTATATGCTAATTGGTGTGGGTATCATTGAGTGCTAGTGAGCAGCTATATATTATCGTTGAATGTCTTTGGTGATTTGTGAATTTTTGTATATCATATTACCCTGCCGAAGTGCTGCCGAAATTGTGCTAGACATTACTTGTCATCATTATTGAATTATCGTCGTTATTGAATTAAAGCACGTTTAATTCTCATCGTATTGAATTATCATTATCGTTGTTATTTACTATTCATTGTCAAGAGCATGAAATGAATTAGTAAGTCGTGGTCTCAAAGTACCACTTATGTCAACCAATGCAAATTATATGAATTGAATTAAATGAGAGTAAGACTCCTAATGGATCCCTAGGAGTAGTCGAGCAATCGAGATTGCACCTAATGGTGTAGTTCAAGGTATGAGTGATTCCCAAGTTACTTATGGACACCTCGCAGTGTGTCTGGGACGGATCATTCCCCATTAATTAAGTCCTCTAGGCTCGTGTAATTGTACTAGAGGTAGTGTGCACACTAGAGTCATTAATTCCATGGCGTGATTGTATCTTCGATGAACAATATGGGTAATGACTGTTCTATTCGCTCTCTTACATCTCTCTAATCAAGATGGATTGTCTATGTCGTATTTTGTGTGCTCACTATACAAGAATTGCATGTAAAAGAATGTCGTTGTGCGTATGCTTGATTATATGCTTATGTGCGTAGGCAAATGAATTTCAATGATTCTTCTAAAACCTCTGGTAAGGTTTGCCAAATGTTTTTACTGGGTACGGATGACGTTTATTCAGTTTATCTGATTTTTGTTTCTCTTTTGTCTCTTTTCTTTTCTTCTGTATTTTGTTTCCGTCACGGAAACCAAAGTGCCGGTTTAGTTAATTGAGGACATACAGCTTGGAAGGTAGAGTTGGCGTCGGTTCTTAGAACTGTTTCCGTTCAGTTTAGATCGTTGGGATTTTATTGGATTTAGCCCTTTGAAGGCAAGTTGTAATAAATTTGGTTTAATGGTTTTAGCTCACTATATAGACAACTCTGATATTAACTGTTTAGTTTGTTTAGTTCTTTAGTAAGCTCCTTTTGATGCCTAGTCTTTCTTTCTGCTTAGCATTTACTCCTTAGTGATAAATGTTGTAGTGACACCCCCGGGTTCGGGGCGATACAGCGGTGTCGAGTCGCGGACAACAACGTCGATAGTTCCCAGGAAATCGTTGCGAATTCGGGGGTGTTACAAATGGTATCAGAGCCCTAGGTTTAAAAAGGTTGCTTAAGATTAATTAATGAATTAATAAAGATTAGTTTCATTTTGGGGAAAATTAAATATCATTAAAGCCGTTGAGCGTAGAAGTCTTAGAAGATAGGAATTATTTGGAATCACTTTGCTTTTGATTTATAATGTTCTTATTGTTTGATTGTCTACCTGTAGATGGTAAGGATAACAAAGACTACGCGAATGACGACCGCACACCAAAGGGCACGCGCACTAGCCCATCGTGCACCATCTGCGAAATACGTAGCTTTATCGGATAGCGAATCGACAGGAAACGACGCGAACATACGCCGTGAACCCGCGCAAGATCGCGCCGCATGCGTGATCGTCGTACGCAACGAGGCCGCACGCCCCGCGCTTGTAGCCGCGCCTATTGCTACCCCAGTTGCCGCACCTTCTGCATATGTTGATGAAGTGGAAGATCCCTCTGAGCATACAGCGCCGAAAGAGCATGATGACATGCCGGAATTGGAAGATACTAGTGCAGAAAGCGACAACAACATCGCGCCTACTCCTGCACCTATTGCTGCACCTACTCCTGCTGCAAATTGGTCTCCTCCTGTGGAGCCATTCTTTGCTACTGATGCTGAGCTGGAGGATATACGTATCTATATACGACTTGCGTACACTACGATCGAGCGTTATCAGTACGAGAATTGCACGAGTCTACATGAAGGCTTAAGGGTAGAGCTACTGCTGGCTGGTCTGCCTAACATCCATCCTTGGATGGGACTCAAGGAGAAGTACGACGACGTAGTATCCAAGAGCAGTCACTTGCACGAGAAGAAGTACGGAGAAGGTACGAGATGGTCTCTTTGCTTTAGAGGCGTCGCAGCTGAGTTATGCCTATCCGAGATCGAGTGGAAGGTGAACCACGTGCTAGTGCCTGCGCCGAAAGGTATGTGTGAGTATTGCTGGACCAAGAAGCGCAAACACGCCGATGACTTTAGGAAGCGTTTCATGCCCCAGAAGTTCGGTGGATATGCTTATCCATACACGCCCTGCAAGGAGGTGAAGCCTAGGAGGAAGGACGATCATGACGAGGCCCTTAGCGCGAAGAAAATGTGTGCTGGTGTCAAGTAGAACTAGATTATTGCCTTATTAGTTTTACTTGAGTTTTATTGAACTTTTAGCTATTTTGATGGCCCTACGTGGTCAATTTTGATGTTGGTGTAGTTGCATAGGCAACAAATATTTATAACTATTATTTACTTGCCATTTGTCTCATTCCAAGACTATTTCATTTGATTATATGATATCGTTGAGAATTTGTTCTATATCATCGTTTTATCACATAATCGCATGGTTGACTCATAGCTTCATAATGCTATCTCGTATTGCCTAGACATGATGGGAAATCCATGTCGGAGTTATGGCGAAATTTTCATTGAGCATCATCATATCAATTGTGAGCCAAAGGCTAAGCATGTATTGTATGCAATCAAATGTCATTGTTTATTTCCCTACTAAAATAGTATGGAGCCTCGATGTGTGAATTGTGAATGTCATTGCTTATCAATCGTGTAAGACCAATGTGTCTACTTTGTTATTGCATATCGAATTATTATGCCTGGGAACTGAGAACATTCAAAGCAAGTATGTTACTTAGACCTACAATGTAAAGTCGATCATTGAAACTTATATGCTATTTGCTAAATGTCAAGAGATTGGTTTCAATTATAACCTATATCTCTCAATTAGACCTCAATTTGGGTCGAATGTGCCAATTTTGCTAAATTGGTGATCAACCATTGCTCTTTTATGTCTCAGATTTGTTATAATGGCAACCAACGACCGACTGGCGAGACTAGAAGTAGGTCTTACCAACGTGGTCGAGCACATCACGCGCCAGCTAGAGCGCCAAGAGCAAGATCACAACGCGCAGAACCCTGAGACGCGCAACTTTAGGGATTTCGATGCACTCAAACCTCCTACGTTTGAGGGTGGATCTGAGCCCACCAAGTTGGAGAATTGGATAATAGAGTTCGAGAAGTTGTTTAGGGCAACTAATCGGCCCAACAACATGAAGGTCAACACCGCTACGTACTACCTGAAGAGTGAGGCTAACAAGTGGTGGAGGCGATCTGGGCACTGATCTACTCACCATTGAGGAATATGGGTGGACCGAGTTCAAAGAGTCTATTCGTGAACGGTTCTATCCATGAGCTATCCGTCGCCAAAAGCAACGGGAATTTGAGAACATCTATCAAGGAAAGCTATCTGTGGCTGAGTACGCAACAAAGTTCAACGATCTTGCTGCTTTTGCACCTAACTTGGTGACGATCGAAGCTGAATGGGTCGAGAGGTTCGAAGATGGCCTGAAGTGGGTTATTCAGCGTTATGTTATGGGAAACTCGCTGACGTTCCAAGGATCTTACGAGAAAGCCTTGAACCAAGAGCGTGCTGTGGATCGTCGTGATTCGTTGCTCGGAAAACATAAACGTGATGAAGGGAGTTCTTCCCAATCGAATCGCGCAGATAAGAGGCCAAGGCCGAACAACGGTAATCACAACAACCAAGGTGGTCAGAACCACAACGGAAACAGGAATCGTGACTCGAATAGTCATAGAGCTACGATCTTAGCTAGGAGGAATACGCCTTGTAGTCGCTGCAACAAGACGCATCCTAGCAAGAACTGTCGTGGCGCTGTTCTTCAATGCTACGAGTGCAACAAGCCTGGTCACAAAGCTTCTGAATGCTGGAGTCGTGGAAGGAACGACAATGGTCAGAACCGCGATAACAACTACAATCGTGGTGGTAATGAAAATACTAATCGCGGAAATGGTGGAAAACTACCGTGGAAATGGGGGTTACAACAACAACAACCGCAACAATACTGCTGCTCCTCCTGCGAATAATCAAGCACTACTTCCCGCACCTGCCAACCCCGTGCAGAACAACAACAACAATAGGGGGTGAATGGAAGGGTTTATGTGCTGAACCGCAATGAAGCTGAAGCAAACCCGAATGTGATCGCTGGTACTTTTCTCGTTAACTCTCAACCTGCTTTTGTTTTGTTTGGTAGTGGTGCAACACACTCTGTTCCTTCTAAGAGCTATGCATCTACGATAGGTTTAGAGCCTAGTTCTGTGTATAGTGCAAATATTAGGATGCCAAATGGAACGATTGTTAATTGTAAAGCGTTGTATGAAAAATGTCCGATTAGGATAACTGGTTCCGATTTGCCTGCGGATTTGATTCAGATGGATTTGAAGGATTTTGACGTGATTTTGGGAATGGATTGGTTAGCCAAGTATAGGGCTAAGATTGAATGCTTTGAACAACGTGTGTCGTTGCGTGGACCGAAGGGTAGGAGGATTACCTACAAAGGAGTCATGGTTAAGCCAAAGTTGAAGGTAGTGGCAACCATGAAAGCAAAGGAGTGTATGACTAAAGGTGAAGAGATTTACCTATGTCATGTAGTGGATACAAGTCGAGAAGCCGAAGTTTCAAAACCTATTCCAGTTGTTTCGGAGTACGCTGACGTCTTTCCAGACGAGATTCCAGGAATGCCTCCGCAATGCATTACCGACTTCACGATTGACATAGCTCCAGGTTTTGCTCCGATCTCGAAAGCTATGTATCGTATGGCTCCTGCAGAGATGAAAGAACTGAAAACGCATCTCGAGGAACAACTGGAGAAGGGATACATACGCCCGAGTGTATCGCCTTGGGGTCCTCCTGTTCTGTTCGTACGTAAGAAGGACAGTAGTATGAGACTGTGCATAGACTACCGAGAGTTGAACAAGATTACGGTCAAGAATCGTTATCCACTTCCGAGGATTGACGACCTATTTGACCAACTTCGTGGAGCGACTATTTTCTCCAAGATCGATCTACGTTTAGGATACCATCAACTCAGGATTTCCGAGCCTGAGATTGCAAAGACCGTGTTTAGGACGAGGTATGGACACTACGAGTTCACGGTGATGCCATTTGGGTTGACGAACGCACCTGTGAAGTTTATGGATTTGATGAACCGTACGTTCCAGCCTTATCTCGATCAGTTCGTAGTTGTCTTTATTGACGATATTTTGGTCTATTCGAAGAACGTTGATGAGCATGAGCAACACTTACGAACCGTTTTGGAGATTTTGAGACGACATCAGTTGTACGCCAAGCTGTCGAAGTGCGAGTTTTGGTTAGAAACTGTTTCCTTCTTAGGACATGTGGTATCTAAGAGTGGAGTTGCTGTTGACCCGGAAAAGATTAGAACTGTTATGGACTGGTCTGCACCGAAGAGCGTGACTGAGGTTAGAAGTTTTCTTGGGTTAGCTGGTTACTATCGTAGGTTTGTGGAAGGATTTTCCAAGATAGCGCAGCCTATGACAAACTTGATGAAAAAGACGACGAAGTTCGTGTGGTCGGAAAAGTGTGAAGCTGCTTTTCAAGAGTTGAAGAAACGTCTAACAAGCGCGCGGATTTTGACTTTGCCATCGGGAACTGAAGGGTACGAAGTCTATAGTGACACGTCTAAGCATGGCTTAGGCTGTATTTTGATGCAACATGGTAAGGTAGTGGCTTATGCCTCAAGATAACTGAAGAAGCACGAGGATAATTACCCTACCCACAACTTAGAGCTCGCTGCTGTCATATTTGCCTTTAAGATTTGGAGACATTATCTTTATGGTTCTGCTGTCAAGATGTTTACAGACCACAAGAGTCTCAAGTACATATTCACGCAAAAGGAATTGAATATGCGACAAAGAAGATGGTTAGAGTTATTGACAGAGTACGACATTGACATACAGTATCAAGAAGGGAAAGCTAACGTGGTAGCTGACGCTTTGAGTAGAAAGACTCATCATACGTTGAACACTGCTTTAGTACTTCCGAAGGAGATCATTCGTGACTTGCAGAGTCTAGATGTGGAGATGGTGCTGAAAGGTGACGTTCAATGTACCTTAGCACATATGTTAGTTCGACCAACCTTACTCGACGAGATCAAGGGTAAACAGAGTACAGATGAGGATCTTCGACGGATTCTACGCCACAAGGACAAGGGTAGATCCGAGGACTTTTCTATTGGTCAAGACGGTGTCTTGAGATTTCGTGATCATGTCTGTGTGCCGAATGACCCGGAGATCAAGAGTCAGATTTTGGGTGAAGCTCACAATACACCTTATTCTGTACATCCTGGTGGAGACAAGCTTTACAAAGACCTTCGCCAAATGTTCTGGTGGAAAGGTATGAAACAAGATGTCGCTGAATTCGTGGCTAAGTGTCTGATGTGCTAGAAGGTCAAGATCGAACACAAGAGACCTGGTGGAATGATTCAATCGCTTGAGGTCCCTACGTGGAAATGGAATTCAATTTCAATGGACTTTATCATGGGTTTACCATTGACACAGAACAAGAACAACCCCATTTGGGTAGTTGTTGATCGTTTGACGAAAGTTGCGAGATTCATCCCAATGAACGACACTTGGAAAATGGAGAAGCTAGCGGATGCTTACGTCAAGGAAGTCATGAGACTTCATGGTGTTCCATAGGATATCGTTTCAGATAGAGATTCGAGATTTCTATCACATTTTTGGAAGAAATTTCAAGAAGCTTTTGGAGGCAAATTGAAATTCAGTACTGCTTTTCATCTTGCGACTGATGGTTAGAGGAAAAGAACGATTCAGACCTTGGAGGATATGCTTCGAGCGTGTGCTCTCGAGTATGAAGGCTCGTGGGATACACACATTCCGTTGATCGAGTTTTCTTACAATAATAGCTATCACTCAAGCGTTGATCGAGCACCATATGAAGCATTGTATGGTAGGAAGTGTAGATCGCCAGCTTGATGGAACGACATTAGTGAAACTGAAGTTTTGGGTCCAGAAATGATCCAGTAGACCGTTTAAGTGGTCAAAGTGATTCAAGCAAATATGCGTAGTGCTCAAGATCGCCAGAAATCGTACGCAGATAGAGGTCGTAGACTTGAAGAGTTTGAGGTAGGAAGCAAGGTACTTTTGCGAGTATCTCCTACCAAAGGTGTCATGCGTTTTGGTCGTAAGGGGAAGTTGATTCCTCGTTATATTGGACCTTACGAGATTCTGGAAATGATTGGTGAGGTTGCTTATCGATTAGCTTTTCCTGTCGAACTTGCAAAAGTCCACAGCGTGTTTCATGTCTCTCAGTTGAAGCGATACGTACATGATCCAACTCATGTCGTTCAACCTGAAACGATCGATCTCGATGAAAGTTTGACTTATGAAGAGCGTCCTATCAAGATAGTGGACCGCAAAGAGCGCTCCACTCGAACAAAGACTATTCCGATCGTCAAAGTCGTTTGGTCTCGACAAGGTCAAGAGGAAGCAACATGGGAAGCTGAATCCATGATGCGCGAGAAGTATCCAAACCTCTTCCTAGAAGGTACTAGTCCCACTTGAGTTTCGGGACGAAACTCCTTTTAAGGAGGGTAAAATGTCACGCCTCGAAATTTCGTCTCTTTGCTTGTTTTGTTTATCGCTTTGCACGAATTGCATGTTCAAGCATTGCATGGTGCATGCTAATCAACTTAAAATCACGATCGTACTTGCTCATATTGTATATGCAAACTCGTTTTGCTTTGGGAAGTGATTACTTCATGACTCAAGTTTGGGGACGAAACTTCTTTTAAGGAGGGTAGAATGTGATACCCCAATATTTTCCATCATTATTATATTGATATATAAATTATTTATAAATTGTTTCGGAGATTAAATCGCATATTCATTCAAGGATTTGATTTATTTAATTAAAGCCATAATAATATTAATTATTATTATGGGACTTTCGTAAATTGTATTTATTAATTTGGAGGAGTTTAATTAAAATGTCTTATATATGAATAAGAATTATTCATGTAGTTTTAAATAGTTTTAGTTAGTTTTAATTAGTTTTAATTTGTTATTTAAATGAGAAAATTATCAAATAAATTCCTAAACCTAGTAGTATTTGACTTGGGTTGACTGAGGGCCTATATAAGGAAAATGTGAGACAATTAGTTAGTTTTGCAAACTGAGCCAAAACCCTCAAGCATTCACTCTCTCTGTTCTCCCAACTCACGGTCTCCCTCTCTCTCTCTCACCAAGCTCTCTCCTCTCTCTCTCTCTCCACCGCCGGCCATCTCTTCCTCCCGCCGGAATCCGCCATAGCCACCGGGGGTAAGCTTTTCTCTTCTCTCTCTCTCTCTTTCTCATTCTTTCTCCCTTTCTCTCTCTCTCCCCACGGGTCTCCCTTCACGCGCCCCTCGCACGGCCTCCTGGTCGCTGGACCACCGCCGGACCACTGGGCCGGAGCCCAGGTGGTGACCGGCGGGCGGCCAGTCATCCCCCGCCCCATTCGTCTCTCTCTTGTATTCTCTTCGTCTCTCTCTTTCGCTCTCTTTCTCTCTCCTCTTCGTCGGAGCTTCGGCGACCACCACCACCGGCCATGGTGGCCAGTGGGTGGTGGTGGTGATGAAGGGTCGGGTTATGGGTCTCATGCATGGGTACCCGTGGCCTAGACCTAGTTTTGAAGTTAGGATTTCGTTTTTATATTTTTCGTAATTATTAATTCGATTTTCAGTATTTTTGATTTAATGTTTTTATTTTTCTGCACTCATTTGGAATTGGAATTCGGATTTTCAAAAGCCTAGATTGATTGAAATCAATCAAAACATTTAATAAAAATATCAGATTGAGATTTAGTTACTTTTTGTATTTTCGTATTTAATTAATAATGATTCGGTAATTGTTTTTAATTAGGACCTAACGAGCAAGCGTGATTATTGTCGATTGGTTGAAACGTACCTACCGTTCGTAGCGTATTAGTGGTAAGCGCTCATACCTACCTTCTTCCAAAGCCCCATCAAAACTATTTTGATGTGTTATGTGCTAATTGGGAATTTGTTGTGAATTTAATATGCAAAGCATGATTAAACTATATCGTCGCTATTATGAAGTTATTAAGCATGGTTCACTGCTGTAAATATGAGTTATAATTAGCATGTTGATGTTAGCATGTTTTGGGAATTAATTAGTCCATATGATGATTATTGGACAATTATTGAATAGCGAATTATTAATATTATGATGCTATCAATTATATGCTAATTGGTATGGGTATTACTGAGTGCTACTGAGCACCTATATATTATCATTGAATGTCTCTAGTGATTTGTGAATTTTTAGATATCATATTACCCTGCCGAAGTGCTGCCGAAATTGTGCTAGACATTACTTGTCATCATTATTGAATTATCGTCGTTATTGAATTAACGCATGTTTAATTCTTATCGTATTGAATTATCATTATCGTCATTATTTACTATTCATTGTCAAGAGTATGAAATGAATTAGTAAGTCGTGGTCTCGTAGTACCACTTATGTCAACCAATGTAAATTATGTGAATTGAATTAAATGAGAGTAAGACTCCTAATGGATCCCTACGCGTAGTCGAGCAATCGGGATTGCACCTAATGGTGTAGTTCAAGGGATGAGTGATTCCCAAGTTACTTATGGAGACCTCGTAGTGTGTCTGGGACGGATCATTCCCCATTAAATAAGTCCTCTAGGCTCGTGTAATTGTACTAGAGGTAGTGTGCACAATAGAGTCATTAAGTCCATGGCGTGATTGTATCTTCGATGAACAGTATGGGTAATCGCTGTTCTATTCGCTCTCTTACATCTCTCTAATCAAGACGGATTGTCTATGTCGTATTTCGTGTGATCACTATACAAGAATTGCATATGAAAGAATGTCGTGTGCGTATGCTTGATTATATGCTTATGTGCGTATGCAAATGAATTTCAATGATTATTCTAAAACCTCAGGTAAGGTTTGCCAAATGTTTTTACTGGGTACGGATGACGTTTATTCAGTTTATCTGATTTTTGTTTCTCTTTTGTTTCTTTTCTTTTCTTTTGTATTTTGTTTCCGTCACGGAAACCAAAGTGCAGGTTTAGTTGATTGAGGACGTACAGCTTGGAAGGTAGAGTTGGCGTCGATTTTTAGAACTATTTCTGTTCAGTTTAGATCGTTGGGATTTTTATTGGATTTAGCCCTTTGAAGGCAAGTTGTAATAAATTTGGTTTAATGGGTTTTAGCTCACTATATAGACAACTCTGATATTAACTGTTTAGTTTGTTTAGTTCCTTAGTAAGCTCCTTTTGATGCCTAGTCTTTCTTTTTTCTTAGCATTTACTCGTTAGTGATAAATATTGCAGTGACATCCCCTCGGGTTCGGGACGGTTCAGCGGTGTCGAGTCGTGCACAGCGACGTCGATAGTTTCCAGGAAATCATTGCGAATTCGGGGGTGTTACAGCCATAGAGAAGCTCTCTGTTCACTCCTGTTGAAGGCAGAAATAACAGTAACAAAGAAGACTACACCATCACTTATCCTCTCCACCTCACAATGCATGAGTTGAGAAGAAACCAGCAGTACTCTAACCCCAAAAATCTGAGGGTTCCAACACACAAGGATTCTACCTTTCAGATTATTTGTTGCATTGTGCTCAAATCACCAACCAGGAACACAACTAGCTACAACAGTATCAACAGCAGAAGAGTGCAATTTAGGTTCAACTATACCTAAAAAAGAAACTTTATTCTGCAAAACAAAACTCTTAACCTCTTTTTGTTTGTCAGGGAGGTTAAGTCCCATGATATTCCAAATTCGAATCCCCATTCAACCAGGTTTCTGACCCTGGCCACCACCACCATTACTCCTAAGGGATCAATCACTTTGAGGAAATTTTTGTTTTTGCTTATTACGTGCAGTTGCAGAGGCCTCAGATTGAGACCCATGAGAAGCATTCTCCAACCCTCCAAACTGATTCTGAATCACAGTGACAGGAGCTTCAATAGCAGGGGGCACAGGAGGAGATCTATTCCTGGTACTCCCACTAATAACTGTCCATCCAGGGCCAGGGACTTGACCATATGTGTTCTTGTCAACAGCAACATCAGGAACATCATTTGTAGCATCAATAGAAAGAGGTACAGGAACTGCATTATTCAGAGTAGCATTCACAGATGGTACAACCTCAGGGACAGGTCTAGGTCTCCAAACTGGGGGGTATTTCTTGTATCTAGCATCAGAATGCCCAAACACCTTGCATTTAGAACATTTTTGTGGCAACCACTCATATTCAACCACTTGATCATACTTTATCCCCAAAGGTCCACATAGAGTAAGAACTTTAGGCAAATAAGCATTAACTTTAATTTCCAAACAAATCCTAGCATATTCCAATTTAGATCTTGAAGCTGTGATCCCATCCGTGCAAAGAGGGGAACCCAAAGCACTTCCAATTTTGCTCAGTCCATCCGCAGTCCACAAATTGTATTTCAAATGTGGCAATTTAATCCACACAGGCACAGACGTAACATCCATAGACATATTATCCATATCAACTGACCAAGGTTTCAAAATTAAGGGTTTGCTATTACAGTACCAATGGCCATGCTCAAAGATTTTATACATATACTCTTCAGTAGTAAAACGAAATAGGAAAATTCCAGGTTCAATCAGATGAGTCTCAACCACCCCACAGTCCTGCCATTGAGACTTAACAAATCCCTTAATAGCATTTTCAGTTGGTTTTAATTGAAGCACATACCCAACTAAAGAGAATTTTCAATAATCAAAGCCCTTATTCCATTCAGTTTCCCCAAAATTAACAACATGCTTATCAAAATCAGAATTAGGAACAAAATTGAGCTTCAAACCTAAATCAAGGTGACGATTATTTTGCAAGGTGTCAGCAAACGAGGTGGAACCCATTTCTGCCGAAGCCATTGAAATTGAGCTTAAACTGAAGCTAAACAAACGATTATTACGAAATAGACGAAGAGAGAATGAGAAATTAGCAAATCTAAGTGAGGTTTGAGGAAGCAATTCTAACAGGGAAGGTGGTTAGAGTTGCTTGCGTGAAGAAAACGGGAGCTTCTCTCTCTACATTTTGCGTGAAGAATTACCTTTCTATTGAGTCTAGTAATTATTCATAGCAAATAATACTATGAGTGAATTATGACCAAAATGCGGACAACTGTCAAAACTGCCAAGATTACGAGATTCTTCATAGCGAGCTCGATCATATAGAAATAACTTTAATCCCGATCTTTCGTGTGTACTCCAATTCATTTTCATTGTAGACAATATGATTGATAACCGTTCAATGATAAGCTTAATAACCAGTGGGTTTGTTGCTCCCGCATCAGCAACCCACGTATCTATCTCTCTCCTCTATTTTCAGATTCTCTCTCCTCTATTCCCAAAAAATGGCATTTAAAGTAGGAGAGAGATAGATACAAAGTGAATATGGGTTTCCCACCTACTGGGTCAACCAAACATTTTCCATTTAATTTATAAAATTAGTAAAAGGTTGCCTCTTGATTAGACCGATACTAATCTACTTATCTAGAGGATTTTTTATTCACGTCTAGCCAAACAAACGGTAGAATAATACTTTAGCTCGTCAAATACGAGGTCCAAGTGAATGTCGATCGAGTCACTCCCGCTACATCATGTTTGGATTTTCGAATTCAATAACGAATATATCAGACTGGTGCGTTTGTTAGAGCTTACACGGTCAGTTCATTTGAGTTTAGGTGTCAATTCACTGATTTCAGATTCAATTAAATGATGTTCAATTCAGTTCAGTGGTGATGAGTTCAGAACATACTTTGTTCAGTTCAATAGTGTCCAATTTAGTAATGTTGAATTCAGATCGGTTCAGTTCACTTCTGGTAAGTCAGTTCTAACAAACGCACCCTAACTGAACAACCGTTTCTAGAAGTTGATAGATGCAATAGATAGGGAATGGGGAATTGAATCCATAACTGGCCGTACCAAACCACTTTGGAAAAAAAAAAAGAAAAAAAACTTTGGTTTTTAAAACTTCGGACAACTTCATTTTCAAATACCCCGAGACATGAGAAGAAGGATGATAGAACTTACTTGCGGGTTTATGTGACTTATCTGCTAAGGGGTGGAAGAAGATCAGTTGAATTCAAGTAAGACACGTGGCCAGTTGGCCTGCAAGAAAGCTGCGAGATATATATTTGAAAGAGGAAGAAGAGTTTTGTAGACAAATTTGATGATTGAAATACCCTAAAAGACTTGGTGTTCTAGGCAGATATATGTAAATTCTTGTGACAATGATATGGGAAACATATTGTATCATAAATGATTCTTTTCATTTTGTAGATTGCTGTCTTTATTTGTTTTTGAAAGAGTATACAATTAATTTACCTTGATTGATTTCTTTCTTAAGTCGATACAATTTAAGGTTTATCGCCATATTTGGGGAAAATATATTCTGCATTTGGTAATCTTTTCTGTAATCTTTTCCTTTTGGTAAGTCTTTGTATTTTGGTAGGAGTAGTATTTTGGCTTATCTTTTCCTTGCTGTACAAGGAGTACGATGTATATATTTTTGCCCAAGGGCCTTTATTCAATACAAGAAGAAAATTCCCTAACAGAGTTTTACATGGTATCAGAGCCATGGGAAGAACCATAACATTAAATCCCATATTTTTTGATATTTGAACATTAATCGTATAGTCATAATGGTTGAAGAGAACAAGCAACATTCAGAACACTTGAAAAATATTGTGTTTGGGACATGGAATTCAAATCATGTCTCATCTATGGCTGCTCAAGATTAACAACAATGAACGATGAACAAACAGGAGGCTGGAATGTCTTCAGATGAGGACTACGGAAGGTGTAAAGCAAGCACAAGCAGGTGTTGCACGAGCTGGATACAATGAAACTGAATAAAGAACAACACAAGGAGCAGCTGCACAGACCGTCAGAAAGATGACGGCTTCGCACGCAACCTTGTTGGAGGCTGATCGAGTTGCAATTAGCGGCTTGACCAAAGAGCAATGGTCTAAATTGCTCACCCTTATGACGACTAGTGGGAGATATCCTATAAATTGGATAATTGACACTGGTGCTTCGCACCATATTATTGGAACTCTTGATTGCTTGGTTAATGTACATGATGTGACTGCATGTCCAGTTGGTATGCCAAATGGTAAACTAACGATGGCAGTAAAGGAAGGAAGGAACTATAGTGTTTGGTAATAACTTGAAATTGAAAAATGTTCTATTTGTCCCGGAACTCAGCTGTAATTTAATATCTGTGTCGCTATTGATTTATGAGTCAGGTTATACATATTCTGTCAAATTCACTGGTAAGCTATGTGTTATATAGGATCGAATCATGAGGATATTGATTGGAGCGGGTGAACTACGAGAGGGGCTTTACTATCTCAAGGCAGTGGCACCGGTATGTGCGTACAAGGCAAGTGGGACGACATCCTTTGAACTTTGGCATCATCGTATGGGGCATCCATCTAGCAATGTAGTCAAGTTACTTCCTGATGTTAGTGGTACCAGTACACATGACAAACCTTGTGATATATGTTTTAGGGCCAAACAAACGAGAGCACCATTTTTTCCTAGTGATAATAATGCTGCTGGATATTTTGACTTGATTCATTGTGACTAATGGGGAGCACATGAGGTTCCTGCTTCTTGTGGTGCTGTTTATTTTCTGACCATTGTTGATGATTTTTCCCAAACTGTGTGGGTTTATTTGCTGAGTAAAAAGAGTGAGGTGCCTTATATTCTTAAAAACTTCTTTGCCATGACTGAGCGACAGTTTGATAGACAAGTGAAGATTGTAAGAAGTGATAATGGAACTGAATTTACTTGTTTGAAGAATTATTTTGCTGAACATGGTATGATTCACCAGACTTCTTTTGTTGGGACATACCAACAAAATGGACGAGTGGAGAGGAAACATCACCATAATTATACTCAATGTGGCCAGAGCTTTTAGATTTCAAGCAAATCTTCCAATAGAGTTTTGGGGAGAATATATTTTGACCGCAGGGTACTTGATTAACCGCACCCCTTCTTTGCTCCTAGGAGGAAAGACTCCATATGGGATTTTATTTAGAGAACCTCCGTCCTACAAGCATATACGTACATTTGGGAGTTTATGTTATGCACATAACCAATTGAGGAAGAAAGATAAGTTTGCTAGTCGTAGTAGACGTTGTGTGTTTGTGGTCTACCGGCCTTATGGAAAGAAAGGGTGGACGCTTTATGATCTTTACAAAGGGGAGTATTTTGTATCTAGAGATGTTGTTTTCTATGAGAATGAGTTCCCTTGCTTTAATAATTCCTCTTCTGATTTTTCTGAAGAACAAGATCCGTCACTAGTATCTTTTGGAATTAGTGATTATGATGATGATACTCATATGGTTGAAGGTAGAGAGAAAGAGCTTGTTGACGATCAGCATGTGGGTATTATTAGTGAACCAGGGGGGTGCACAAGTCACAGAAGCCCAAGAAATTGAACGTGTTGGTGAGACTCAAGCCCATGTTGACACATGTGACAAAACAAGGGAGAAAACAATTGACCAAAATGCTGAATTTGGTCGTGACAGCCAGGGAACAAGAGTAGAAACACAAAATATATTAGATGACCATAGTAATGAAGGAATGATTGATCAGGTTGTTCAACTTGGTCGTGGGCATAGAGAGAAGTGACGTCCAAGCCACTTGTAAGACTATGTCACAAATACAACTCGGTGTCTCGGCCCCTCTACTGGTTCACCTGTCCAATCTATGAACTCATGTACTCCCTATCCCATAGCACATTATGTGAATTGTGATAAATTCTGTTCGCAACATCAAACTTTTCTAGCAGCTATTACAGGTGGGCGCGAGCCTACTTCTCTTGCGGAAGCAATGAAAGATAAAGGATGGAGGGATGCTATGCAACAAGAAATCCAGGCTCTTGAAGATAACATGACATGGGACGTTGAGACTTTACCACCTAGTAAGAAAGCCATTGGGTGCAAGTGGGTGTATAAGATCAAGTATAACTCGGATGGCACTGTGTAGGCTGCCGTATTTTTCTCCCTCTTTCCGCGCGTCTTCCCTCGACCCTCTTTCGGGGCTAGGGTTTCCGGACAGCCTGGGAGAGCGCGATGGTGTTCGAATTTCGTGAATCTTTGAGTGTGAATGCACGTAGAGATTTGTGTACCAAGGACATGATTAAGATTGTTGGAAGTTGCCACCAAATTTTAAGGTAATTTGGAAACCTTGGAGGTCAAGTCGATAGTCTAGAAAGAAGTCAACTCAACTCTTGTGCACCCCAATCCCTATTGGGGAAACTGACTTCATCAATGAGTTCGGGGGCGTAGGTACGAGCTAGGAAGGTGTTAGGAACCCGACTCGCCCGTTGACAACAACGGCCTTTACTAGCCGATTCAATATAATTATTAATGCTACGGTTCCAAATAAGGTTCAATTTGTCCAAATTCCTAGTTTTAACTAATGGGTTGAAAAAATTATTATTGTGACCACTTTTAACAATTTATCAAATTACATGCTTTTATTGCTTAAAAACGATAAATATGCTAAAACCTGCAAGTTAGAGCACAAACACATAATTTATCCACCAATCCACAAACAAAGCATGATTCATTCATAAGAAAAGAAATAAATAACAAAATAAAAACATTCATTCATCCATTAATTAGGCTTAATACAAGCCCTTTTTCTCAAAACGCGCCATGCATGTACATATCACATAAGCCAAAATTGTTAGTAATAACAAGCAATATAAATATTATTGAAAACCCTCAGGTTCGATTACCTGGATGCTCACAATAAACTTATTGGGTTATATTGCTTGAATTCATGCTCTTGATGAAGTATGAAGGCTTATTTTGTGGTGCTAGGGCTAACCCTAAAGAAGGAGTAGAATCAGAATTTCTGGTTTAATATGAGAGAGAGAGAAACTTTCTAGAGAGAATATCCAACCTTCAGACCAACCTCTAAAATTCCCAACCCATCAGAGAGAATGTCCAACCTCTTCAACTGAACCCTAAGGTTTGTTTATATAGATGAGGGGGAGCTGCCAGGGTTTGGCATGGAAATCGAATGGGCCTCGAATTTGCCGTCCGCGAGAAAAGGTCCAGGCGAGCATACAGCTAGGTCGAGCGGCCAAACCGGCAGGACAAGCGGTCAAGCCGCTTGGCAAGCGGCTTAGCCGCAAGGTAAGCAGCTTAGCCGCAAGGTAAGCGGTCAAGCCACTTGGCCTAGCGGCACAGTCGCTTGTCCTAGCGGCACAGCCGCTTGTCCTAGCGGCCACCGCTTGAACTCAAGCGTGGCTGCTTGGACTTGGAGCAGCGTACCTGTATAGGCGTCTGGCATGTCTTTCACGCGGGGGAGGATTTTCCTAGGGGGTCCACGCAGGATTGACTGAGTTTCCTGGTTTGACCAAGGGTTGACTCATGGGTTTGGGTTCCCTTTCGGGCCCTTAGGTTCAAAGAGGCCTGTCTCTCAGTTTTGGACTCTAATTGAATTGAGTCCAACTGGTTTGGATCACCTGTACAAAAGGCTGCCACTGGTTAATTCAAATGAACTGGGCTAATCATCAGAGCAATTATTCTCGCAACCCAAGTTCGAGCAAAATCCAATTCTTTCATCATCGGGTTTTTATGGGGACTTATTATAGACACAATTTTTGGTGTCTACACACTGTGGAACGTTTGAAGGCCCGTTTGGTAATATTTGGAAATAATCAGGTTGAAGGAATTGACTATAATGAAACTTTTGCCCCGGCTGCAAATATGGTTACAGTTCGGACTTTCTTGGCAGTTGCAGCTGCTAAGAATTGGGAGTCGCATCAGATGGATGTTCATAATGCATTCCTCCATGGCGACTTAGATGAAGAAGTCTATATGCGTTTGCCTCCTGGGTTTGCAGCTTACAACCCCGAGAAAGTTTGTCATCTCCTTAAGTCCTTGTATGGACTCAGGCAGGCGCCTCAGTGTTGGTTTCCCAAGTTAAACACCGCATTAAAGAGTTATGGGTTCCAACAATCTTACTCGGATTACTCGCTATTTACTTATCATCGCCAAGGTGTTCTGTTACATGTACTCATTTATGTTGACGATTTGATCATTTCTGGAGATGATAGTGCTGCGATACAGGATTTTAAAGACTATTTGAGCCGGTGTTTTCACATGAAGGACTTGAGAAAATTGAAGTATTTTTTTGGGCATCGAAGTGGCTTGAAGCCCTGAAGGTATTTTTCTTTGTCAAAGTAAATATGCCATCGATATTATCTCTGAAGCTGGATTATTAAGGGCTAGGTCTGCAAGCTTTCCCCTTGAGCAAAATCATCGTCTTGCGCTTGCAGATGGGGATTTCTTGACTGATCCTGAGAGTTATAGGCGCTTGGTGGGGCGACCAATTTATTTGGCCATTACTCGCCCAGAATTGTCATTTTGCGTTCATGTTCTTGCTCAATTTATGCAACAACCACGCATTGAACATTGGGAAGCTGCATTGCTTGTGGTGCGTTACTTGAAAGGCAATCCTGGGCAAGGGATCCTTCTTCGGGCGGACTGTGACTTGCAACTCTATGCTTATTGTGACTTTGATTGGGCTGGTTGCCCATTGACACGTCGCTCTCTAACTGGTTACTTTGTGCTTTTGGGTAACTCTCCTATCTATTGGAAGACCAAGAAACAACATACAGTGTCCCGTTCCTCGACCGAGGCAGAATACAGGTCTATGGGGACTACTACGTGTGAACTTAAATGGTTGAAGGGTCTTTTAATGACTCTTGGAGTTGAGCATTCTGAACCCATGAGACTGTACTGCGATGGTCAAGGTGCACTTCACATTGCAGCTAATCCTGTTTTCCATGAACGTACGAAGCACATCGAGGTCGATTGTCATTTCGTCCGTGATGAAATTCAAAAATGTAATATCAAACCATATTATGTCCACACTTCCGGTCATCTAGCTGACATTCTCACGAAAGCGTTAGGCAAGCAACAATTTGAATACTTTCTTCGCAAGTTGGGCATTTAAGATCTTCATGCTCCAACTTGAGGGAGGGTATTCGGGGAAAATATATTCTGCAATATTTGGTAATCTTTTCTGTAATCTTTTCCTTTTGGTAAGTCTTTTTATTTTGGTAGGAGTAGTATTTTGGCTTATCTTTTCCTTGTTGTACAAGGAGTACGATGTATATATTTTTGGCCAAGGGCCTTTATTCAATACACAAAGAAAATTCCCTAACAGAGTTTGACAATTTCTTTCTTAACTCGATACAATTTAAGTGTTTTGAACGTTTTTTTTTTTTGGACTTATATGAGATGAGATAAGATTTTGGCTTTTGTTTTGGAATTTTCAATGATGAGAAACCACCACAAATATGACAGTATTTTCACTCTGTTATCAGCTTATAACTAGGTCTGGGTATACAAGTATGAGAAGTGATTATCGTTTCTGCACTTATTACATTCCCTTCAATTTCAAGCCTCAAACTTTCTTTGTATCGATAGTTGAGCCTCTTCCATAACCCTCCTTATAACTTCTCCAACTGGTAGAATTTACTTGATAAGGCCTACACCTTGCCCAGCATACATCGCCATACTTTCAATCTGTTGGAATAACAGGATCTAAGCAAAATCATTGAGAAGTATTTTGTGATAGAGAGAGAAATTGAAACAGAATGACCATGAAAATAAGTTTTTGATACTGTTTGTTATTAAATAAAGATACTAATAACAAACTTGTGTTGAGCTGATGTAATAATAACTTTGACAAACTATGACAAAACTACAGCTCAACCGAATGAGTAGGATTATTACATCAGCTCAACACAAGTTTGTTATTAAATTTATGAAAATCTAAATGTTTTCTCTGTAGTTTTTGAAGTCAATTTTAGATTTGTTATATGTGATCTGTGTTTTTGTTATCTGTTCATCACTTTTCTGTTCCGTTTTCAATGGATTTTTGCTGTGAATCGAGCAATTCATCTGCCGGGTTTGCTCATACCAGGGGTTATTTATGCTTGTTGCAGCCACTATCAGGGTATCACCCATGTTTGGAATAAATGAAACAAAATGTATTTTAGAGGAATTGGGCAATTTGTACAAGTGTTCATGTTCCTCCATGGTGGAATTCAGATGACGTTTGCTTGAGATAGACAAAACATACATCACAATATCACATAACCTTCTTTCTTACATTTAATTGGCACTAGGAGGTTATCGGTGCAACGCAATGTAATACAGGATGTTAACGACTTTTATTAAATCAATATCATTATTTGAGTACTCAATGATATACATAATGAAAATAAAAATAACCAAAAATTCATATGAATATAAATAAAATTAATTACTTTCTTACGTTTAACTAGTTACATTCCCGTGCGATGCACGGTTTGTGTGTTAATATTAAATAAAATATTTTTATTGGTATAAACTTCCAAGACACCTTTGGCATATGTCATATATGGATACAAAAATACTTTTCTATGAACCTCTCGATCCCTTAATATGCACAAACCTACCACATTGCACCAAATTTAGGGCAAAATATAAAAAATATACAATATCTCATTTGTTGTTAATCATGATATAAACCTGGTTTTGTATAGCCAAACTTGTTTATTATTTTTTGTTGCAATTTACTTCTATATCCAGTCCAAAAGACCACCACCACTATTACTTCCATACTACTACTATTTAATTTTGCTGCAGTTTTCTGTTGTATCCAGTCCAAAAAAAAGGATGGCCTAAGTATCAAATTGATGCAGTGAAATTATATTTAATTAGTTAACAACCATGTATACCATTCATTGAAAGCTAATAGTAGTAAAATAAGATACATGCATCTTATGTATTTGATGACATGTCAATATTTTACTTATGGGTCGAAACCTACATGTCAATATAGCAATTCTTTATATTTTCTTATATGCCCCATGCAAGGCACAAACTTGTAATCATTTTATGAAATATGAAACGTAACTAAAAATAAACCATACAAAAAGAAAATGTGTGGAATAACACTGGACTTAGGATGATACAAATTCTTAAGTTATCATAACACTTTTTTAATCATACAACTACTCAATTAAGCAAATAGATATTTTTTGTGATTATTATATACATGTATTAATATAAAAAATTTAATGAAATGTATTTGTAAGATACATGTACTTGAATTTTGGAGAGAAAATATTATTTAATAAAAGAAAATATGTATTAATGTAGGTTCATGCATATTAAATAAAGATGACATGCCTAGCTATGTGGATGTGCCTTGCTTATGTGGATGTCCACTTGTCCATCAAGCAATTATGCACATCCACTTATATATATATATATATATATATATATATATATATATATATATATATATATATATATATATATATATATATATATATATATATATATATATATATATATATATATATATATATATATATATATATATATATACTAGTTTCATTCCCATACGATGCACGGTTTGTGTTAATATTATATAAAACATTTTCACTGGTAAGCATTATCAAGATATTTTTTAGCATATGTCATATATGGATACAAAAATCCTCTTCTATAAACCCCTCTTTTAATATGTTTCAAACCTACAACATTGCAACAAATTATAGGGCAGAATACCAAAATATACAATATTTTATTCGTTATTAATCATGATATAAACCTGGTTTGTATAGCCAAACTTATATATTTATTGTTTTTATTGCAATTTACTTCAGTATCGAGTGTCCAATATCCACTCTAAAAGAACACCACCAATACTACCATATTACTACTACATTTTGTTGCATTTTTCTCCCATATCCAGTCTAATAAAACATACTCTAAATATCAAATGATCTTATAGTGTTTGGGATCTAAACAAATCTTATACTGTACTATTCGGGATCTAAATAAATATCGATACTTTAGCCACTATACAACCAAATACCTATCTTTGCCACATGAATACATAATATCCAATACTTTTATTTTTCTTTATAGATGTTTTGTTATGCATATTAAAATGGTAGACAGATGTTTGTTTCTTTGAGGTTATTGCATGTAAATAGGATGTAAGCTCTTTACATGTAATAAAATCATGTATCATCCCATGAATTTTATAGTATCATTTTAATAAGTGGACTAAACGTTTACAGTATATTACCATAGAACAATTAATGCAAGCATTAAAATAATAAGGATGTACACTTTGGCATGAATATATTAAGATCTCGGCTTACTTGATCGTTCATTAAAATAGAAAACTTAAAAACATTGTGTAAGTTAATGTCCTAGTGATTAGGGAATAACTTTTTGTAATCATAATAAAAAGGCTTGCGTTTATATTAGTGTTGTTATTTAGGAGAAGGCAAGTACGATGGATTAGGATTGAATGTAAATAAATACATGGCTTATATGACAAATGTGCTTAGTTGGCAATGTCTATGTGTCTATATATATATATATATATATATATATATATTGTTACTAGAAGGTTACCCATGCTAACCAAAAACTCATATTAGTATAAACTGATATGTAAACTAGTATTAAATTCAAATAATAAGTCATTTAGTGATAAATAAGTTGTCATAAGACTTCCACCAAAGTAAATAATAGTAATAATAAATTGTCATAATACTTCTAAATCAACATGTGTGGTAATCAACTAGTTTAAAAAAAGAAGAAAAGATATGTTCTTCATCTCATATGTTCATATGAATCGTATCAAATTGTAGTAAAAATAGTGGTATGTTGTATTAAAAATAGTGGTAAGTTGTATTAAATAGGAGGAAAATTACAGGAACCATAGTAGTAAATTGTAGTAAAACAGTCTCATTTTCTAGTTTCTAGTACAATGGTACTCAGCTTCGAACTGTTTGTGTAATTAGTATCAAATTCGAGCAATAAGCCATTTAGTGATAAATAAGGTGTTGTAATACTTCCAAATCATTGTGTGTGATCAACTGGTTTAAAAGGAGTAAACATAAAAGATCGATTTTTGATGTCATCATAGCAAATAAAAAAGTGTTCATTGAAGATACAAACCAAAGTGTAATAGTCATTATGTTAAACGAATTTTGCTAATCAAATTAATTACTCATTCAACAAAACCAATTTCAAAATGTCATGAAATTGAAATATATTTACCATTTCTTTTGAATACTAAATAATATTAGCAAATTTCTTAGTCTTAGCAAAACAAAAACAAAAAAAATATTAGCAAACTGCTTGTTTAAGGTCAGAAGAACACAGCAGGACCAAGCAGTTCATATTCATCTACTTTTCATCTTGTATTTATTATGATTAGGTATGTAAGCCCACCAGTCTCGAACTTCTTCATCAACAACTCAAGTGTTATTTGAGTATTAACATGTCCAAATAATCATTTCTCCATCCCCATGTATGCGACCTGCAAAATTGATATCAAATTTTTTCATCATCTGACTCTTCTATGTAGCTCCAAATGTCTAGAAGCTTAAACAAAGTCCAACTGTAGTAAATTGGCAATAAATTATTTTACATGCCAATCAGACACCAAGCTTCTAAATATATTTCCTAATGAAGGCGAAATCAGTAAACTTTTGACCACATTAACAGCAAAACAATAAAAATATAAAAATAGCTTTTGAGCAAGACAACACAATGCCTTTTCTACCAAATGTAAACAACAAAAATACTCGGACAGATTTCTTCAAACGCCAGGTAGCTTGAATAGGTCAAGTCATTCATAAAAGATGACCATAGCGAAGCCACAATTTGAAGCACCAACACTCAAACATCCCTGATCCAGGCATAGTAAAGAAAAGTGATTAATTTTAGACTTTTCACTACTAGAGAAGTGATCAAATTTAACCCTTTAGTTCAATTCTTCAGTAAATAAACCAAGAAATTCTATTAAATGAACATGAAAGCCATATAACAAAGCTAAATTACATTAGCTTGGAGCCCATTCCAACAAATACTAATAACGTGAACCAATCCATGAGCAAACGAAATGAAGAAACAATATCCACATACCGCCCCGCCCCCCCCAAATAAAAAATGATCAAAAACACAAACACCCCAAATTCATCAAAATACACACCGAAACCAAGTCCCATAGCACCAGAATTTCCTTTTAATTTCAAAATTTGGGAAGTAAACCCAGCTCCATAATAGCTCAGCCAAAATAAAATAAAATAAAATAAAATAAAATAAAAATTAACAAACTACAAGTCGCAAATTGAACCCATCAACCCATTTTAATACTAAAACAACAGTCCTACTTATCTTAACACCACAACAAGCTCAAATTAAATAAAATCAAAATAAGGGTTTCAACTAACCAAGTTCATCAAAAAATTAAAACCCACATAAACAACAATCCATATATCATTTTATACTAAAACAACAATGCTATTTATCTCTCAACACCACAACAATCTCAAATTCAACAAAATATTTCAATTATCCCATTGTTTTCGTCTGGATGGAGCACTTAAAACTCGAAATATTAAAGCTCACATCCAAATTCAAATCAGTAACAAAATAACTTGACTAACGAAAATGGAAGAAAGAAAGGAAAAACATAAACACTTACACAGATATACGAGCCTAAATTTTTTGAGTTTAATCCTCGAGCCCTGAAGCCAATTCTCCTGCAAAATAAACTAAGGGTACAACATTAGATGTCCACCTTTGATTTCAAGAACTTATGAGCTTCAGCGTGTTTAAATATGTAACGAAGTGTCCTGAAAAAATCAACTCTGCATCGAATTGACGAGATAGAGAAGGTCCGGTACGAATAATTGAGGGGAGAGAGAGAGATGGGTTTTGAGGGAAGGGGAATAGTTAGGTCAGGAGAGAACTGTATCGAATTGGGAGAAATCTTAAGGAGATGGAGAAGGTCGGATACGAATAATTGAGGGGAGAGAGAGAGAGATGGGTTTTGAGGGGAAGGGGAACGTATTAAGGGAGAACTATCGACGGTGGAGAGTGGGTTTGGAGATAGTTTGACGCGGATCGTAAAATGTCGGATTATAGATTGGTGACATGGATAAGTTTATTTCCCGCCCTATTGACACAAAATTTGTGTTCTCCAAATTTTCGTTAAAATTAGAAATAGGATAGTGTGGGTTCTAGAATTTACACATTAGTTTCAACTAGACCTGTCATTTTATGATCATCAGTCTGAATCGGAACAGGAATAAATCGGATCAAAATGTTACCGATACACGGCGTGTACCATACACGAATAGATATACAATTAGTATAAATTTTTATATATAATGATAATAAGTGGTTAAAACCAAATTCGAATTTTTTTTAGACGTCTCCGGCTCACTTCGGAGGTCGTTCGGTGAAAAAGGGCATATTCACTCTGAATGGCCGTAAGTGATTAATATGGGTTCTAATTTCAATGAAATACGAAATATAATTAATGGATATATGTATACAGAATGATAAGAAGTGACCAAAACCAAATTTGAAAGTGATTTAGATGCCTCCGACTCACTTTGGAGGTCGTTTAGACGAAAACGGCCTAATCACTCTCAGTGGTTGTAAATGATTATTGGAAAGGGGTCGTTACATATGATAATAGAGTCATTAGCATATGCTATTGAATTTGGAAATCCTGCCTCATACAAGTCTTCAAATATGGTTCATTTAGTTATATTCATTGCCAATTTAGAATGACAATGTCTTTAATTGTGCTCCGAGAGTGGTCAGGAGGTGTCTATTGAAAGCGTCGTTACATATGATAATAGAGTCATTAGCATATGATCATGGTATTGGCAATCTGGCTTGATACAAGTCCTCTAATATGATCAAATTACTTATATTCATGACCAATTCACAAGGATCATGTCTTTAATTGTGCTCCGGGAGTGGTCAATAGATATCTTTTGAAAGGGGTCGTTACATATGATAATAGAGTCATTACCATATGCTAATGAATTTCGCAATCCGGCCTCACACAAGTCTTCAAATATGATTCATTTAGTTATATTCATTGCCAATTTAGAATGACAAGGTCTTTAATTGTGCTCCGAGAGTTGTCGGCGGTGTCTATTAAAAGCGCTGTTACATATGATAATAGATTCATTAGCATACGATTATGATATTGGCTATACAGCTTGACACAAGTCCTCTAATATGATTCAATTATTAATATTCATAACCAATTCACAATGACACGTCTTTAAATGTGCTCCGGGAGTGGTCGAGAGGTGTCTTTTGAAAGGGATCGTTACATATGATAATAGAGTTATTAGCATATGCTAATGACTTTGGATATCCGGCCTCACACAAGTCTTCAAATACGAATCATTTAGTTTTATTCATTGCCAATTTAGAATAACAATGTATTTAATTGTGCTCCCAGAGTGGTCGGGATGTGTCTATTGAAAGCGTCGTTACATATGATAATACAGTCATTAGCATATGATCATGATATTGGTGATCCGACTGAATACAACTCCTCCAAAATGATTCAATTACTTATTTTCATGACCAATTCACAATGATCAAGTCTTTAATTGTGCTCCGGGAGTGGTTGAGAGGTGTCTTTTGAAATGGGTCGTTACATATGATAATAGAGTCATTAGCATATGCTAATGAATTTGGCAATCCGACCTCATACAAGTCTTCAAATATGATTCATTTAGTTACATTCATTGCCAATTTAGAATGGCAATGTCTTTAATTGTGCTCCGAGAGAGGTCGGGAGGTGTCTGTTGAAAGCGCCATTACATTTGATAATAGAGTCATTAGCATATGATCCTTATATTGGCAATCCAGCTTGGTACGTGTAACAACCCGAATTTCCGTCTAATTTAAAACCATTTAAAATCACGACTTGCAGGGGAAAAACCCTAGAAATTCGAAGCGTCATCGCCGTATTTAATGTTCAAATTAAGTACAAGGCTAGAAAGAAACCAAATGTTTATATCCCAAACACACATACTAGATAATTAAATAATAACTATCTTTCCAGAACTAGACTTAATCAAATAATCCAAATGAATAAAGAAATATTAGACTATTAATTCTCATGCAAGAGAATTAATCTCATTCCAATAATAAAAATCCCAATACTACAAGAATCCAATTCTAAACAATAAAAGTAAACTGTTCTTAGAAGATATACAATCTTCTTCAGTCGCCTTCCCTAGCTCTCAACCACGAGCTACAAATCCTGTCAATCTACTCCCCCATAAAGACGACTTCCATATAGGTTTATCATAGGCCCATCATTGAAGAGAAATGAACAACAAACACAAGTAGAAAGAAAAACAACCAATCAGCTACGCTGAGTAATTCATAACCACATAGTCCATCTAAATTTCCAAGTTAAGCCAACATGCTTCATAAAATAATTAATCATGCTTTAAGAAAATGAAAGACAACATGCTTTAAACTAAAGATACACATCAACACCAAACAATAAATCCAATATTTATTATTATCCATTGGCCAAGGTCATTAGAGAGAAGAGAATCGAATGAATTGTCAAACTAACCGCAGTCGATTCAATAGGATCTTAGTCCCGTGCACATTGGCAAAAGAGGGATCAACCGTCGCGGAGTATAGATGAATCCTGAAGTACTTCAAATGTTCCTAAGTATGCATACCCTCTCTCAATCCTTAGGTTTACAAGAACAGTTGTTTCATCTACAAAACTTACTTGCCCAATCATCATATATGGATACAAGTACTATACTAGGGTAACGACTCGCAGACATAGACATGTCCAATATATCTCAATAACAATTCCCATTCGCATCCTTCGGTGGATCCATTACAAAAGAAGTCTTAACTCTCAATTCATTTTAATATGGTGATCACATAACAAGTAATACACATATCTTGGCATCTCAAGTAACTACTCCACAGTTAGAAATGAACAAATTAAGTTCACAATCCCGGTGGCAATAATTTCACATGAATGAGCATCAACACCCTATTCACAACCACCTAACAATATACCTTTTCCAGACTTTCAATATTGTTTACCAAATCAATAGTCAAAATCACATTAACTTATTGACACAACATGCTTACAAACATGATCCAAATAGCGATAGGCTATATCCAAATTGAACAAATATTAATATATCTTTGGTCCAATATCACAACAATTACTCTACGTAATTACAAAGATTAACATGTATTATCATATAACATGAATCCCACTAGTAGACATTGCTACACAAAGTGAATATCCAACATTGATGACATGCTTTCACTATCTCATAATTCTATAAGAATTAACATGAGGAAACAAACAGTAATTATTCCTTGTCACAAGTCCCAATATGAATTATCATTCTCAATCCATTACCAGACATGCAATTACTAACAATGAATTACATAATTCATCTAGACATGAATTACCTTTAGCAATAAGGCAAGTCACGACAAACTAACATAAGCTCCTTGTGAACCCTGTTTTCTATGACCAGCACTGAAGTTTGAAGGAACCAAAGGGGAACAACGAGTTGGACCCTGTTCCTTCTAGCTGTGTATCTGGATTAGTTTGCATAATATCATATTCATTATTTCTATGAATATTTGTGTATTATCTTTTTAGATCTTCACACAAATATTCTTCTGAAGAAATATAATTTATTTTTGAAAAATGAATATTGCAAAATCGTCTTTTAAACAGAAAAGTATTTTATTTTGAAAAGATATCATCTTGAAAAAGTATTTTACTTAATGGCCAAGTTTATATTGTTTAGGTAAGTGAATTATCTTTTGGAATATTTCTAATTATCTTTTAGAGATTATATTCTGATAAATCACTTGCTAGCTGGCTAAGATTTTCTGTTAAGGTATTTGTACGGTTTTAATAATATAGGACGAGTTAAGGAAATATTTTTGATCTTTACTTAAACTCTATCCTATCTTATGAGAAGATCTTATCTTTTATATTCTGAAGAGATTTAACCTAATTGGACTGAGCTTCTAGGCCTGGCTATATAAGGCGCCTGATAACCTTGAACCATGTTCCCTGTCCTGGTCAGTTTGAGTCTTTCTTAGATTGGTCATTGCATAATAGGTTTTCTGTGGTCTTATTTTGCTTAGTATGAAGCGTGTTATAGGACAAACAATCTGGTAAATTGTAATAGCTCTCGCTTAGTAACAAGCGTAGAGTTTTCCTCAGGTCTGTGTGTGATTTTGGAGGGATTGGCAACACATCAGTAACGGTGTGTGGTGTTGTTTAGGGTAATGTATTGTATCATGTTTGGCTCTGGTTATAAGAGAAGTAGTGTGACAAAATCCCAAGTAACTGGGTCATGGTTTTACTCCTATTGAGCCTAGGAGGTTTTCCACGTGAAAAACGCCTTGTGTTATTTACATTCAGTCTTTTACTTTGTGTTTAATTCACTGCATAGGAACAACGTCCATAACGTTGTTCTCAACACTGTTCTCAAGTCAAATAAACGCGAGAAATTGGAATCACTCTATTCACCCCCTCTATAGTAACTTAGGCACTCTTCAATTGGTATCAGAGCAAGGTTGCTCACTAAGAGGTTAACACCTTGAGTCTTTCCGCAAAAATGAGTGCACCTAGTGAGATGAGGGAAGGACAAACCATTAACCGTCCACTACTATTCAATGGAGATTACTACTCCTGGTGGAAGTAAAGAATGGAGATTTTTATCAAGGCTGAAGACTATGAGTTATGGAAAATAACTCAGAAAGGAGATCTGATTGTAGAGCAAGTAGAAGCAGAAGGTAAGACAAGCATCAAGCCTCCAGACAAATGGACAAACGCTGATGTCAAGCTTATGGAGAAGAATGCTAAAGCTGCCAACTCCTACACTGTGGAGTTGATGCAAAGGAATACAATCATATTCAAGGATGTGACACCGCTCAAAGCATCTGGAAAACCTTGGAGACTGCTTATAAGGCTCCTCACAGGTAAAGCAATCCAAAATAGATATGTTGATTAGACAATATGAATTGTTTAATATGAAACCAACGGAGACTATCAAAGATATGTATGCTCGGTTCAACAATATCTTAAATCAACTCAAATACCTTGGCAAACCTTTTGATGAAGTGGATGTTGTTAGAATGTTGTTAAGAAGTCTACCAGTAGATATTACATGGACACCTAAAGGTACAACTATCCAAGAATCGAGGGATTTGACCATCATGAAGGTTGAAGAATTAATTGGTAACTTAATGACTCATGAGTTACAAATTAATTCTAATGAGACCAAGAGAGCAAAGGAGATTGCTTTCCAAGTGGAGGAAATTCCTGAAGATGACTTGAACTTAAATGAAGATGGGATAAGCCTTGTTGCCAGGAAGTTTGCACGCTTCTATGGCAAAAGAGGAAGCTTTACTCAGGCTGCTTTAAATTCAGGGAAAGATGGAAACTTTGACAAGTCCAAGGTCAGATGTCACAAGTGCTCAAGAATTGGTCAATTCAAGAGCGAGTGTCCTGAGCCAACTAAGAACATGCAGAAAGAACAGCGTCCATCCTCTTCCAGGAAACCAGAGAGGTTCACAAAGAGAGAAGTAAGATATGTGAATACTGGTCAGACAACGAGGAGGATAATCCAGATAATGAATGGAGGATCTATGCACTATGGTCAGAACCGACATCTCTTCTAAGTTGGAGAAGCAAAGGTTGATATTCATGAAATTAAAAGTCAAATTGCTTCTTGGTCTAGAGATAAATTGCTTAAGATAGTACTTTCTATGATAGATCAGTATGAAGAGCTAAACATTGAAAAAGATAACATTTTGCATGCCTATAATGAATCAAAGGAGGATGTAAGTGAACTGTTAGAGATCAAAATCAGTTACGAAAAAATGTTAAAAACCTTGAAAAAGGAAAATAAAGATCTCAAAGAAACAGTGTGCAAAATGGAGGAAACAATGTCCACCATTGAAAGTAAATGTTTATCTCTTGAGACTGATCTATCTAAGAAAACCACTGAGGCATTAGAACCTATATATGTGTGTGATGAAACTGGCCTAGATGAGTTAAAATCTGAATGTGAAAGTCTTAGGATCAATTTGGAAAAAGAACTTGAAAAAACTAAGGACTATAAAGGCAAGTTGGATAAGGTTCAAGAAGAACTAGTTCCTCTTAACAAATGGACTAGTTCATCTCAAGCCTTAAAATGGTTAAATGATCACCATAATAGGTTTAAAAATGGTCTAGGGAGGAACGCTAAGAAGGATGATTGGACTCCCAACACCAAATATGTTGGATTAAAGTATAACAGACTCTGCTAGCATTGTGAACAAGGTGGTCATTACAGGTACGAATGCCAGGAGAGAACAATGTCTGTTGCCAAGAATAAGCAACATGTGAAACAAGTTTGGATGAGAAAAGATTGAGTTAAAAATGATTCTGAGAAAAGAGAGCCCAAGCAAATGTGGGTTCCTAAAACTAACAAGTGACTCTCATTGTAGGCTAAGGTGAAAGAGAGCAAAACATGGTATGTGGACATTGGCTGCTCAAGGCACATGACAGGAGAAAAATCAGTATTTCTTTCACTAACAGCCTATGAAGGTGGAAGTGTGACCTTTGGTGACGACCAAACAGGAGAAGTGGTTGGTATAGGTAAGGTAGGTAAGTCACTGTCACATTCCATAGATGAAGTCTACTTGGTTGATGGTTTGAAGCATAATTTGTTGAGTGTCTCACAACTACGTGATAAAGGAAACGCAAAAATGCTCTCTCCTCTCTCCTCAACAGCGCTCGTTAACCACCATTAACAGGCCTGAGTTTCAATGGGGAAGAAAGAGAAATCAAAGCGAGGGAATGGAAATGACGATGAGGATGCGGGGAAATCGACAGCACCACCTTGTCCCACGAAAAATGTGACACAACGAAAACGCTCGAGCGAAAATCAGGAAACCCTAGGTCGTGCTATGAGGAATCTCACGGATGAATTGGAGGACCCAGATCTCATGACACCTGATGCGCACACTGCAACTCTGCAAAATATGGAATTAGCGAACGAAAAGCTCAAGTCTTGGTTGTCGAAGATGAAGGAAAGGGCAAACAATCAAGGCTCGGATAAGGAAGAGGTTGAAATTGCAGAACAAGGCAAAAAACAGCAATTTGCAGATACAGGTAAAACATTTGCTTGGGAAAAATTTGACATAACTAAACTTAAAAATGCTGGTTTTAAATTGGATTTTATAGCACCTATTATGATCGAAGGAAAACCTGTAGGAGAAATTAATTTCAAGGACATAGAGTCTGAAATTAATTACTGGAATCAATCTGTTGTTTGCTATGTCATGGGGTCAAGACCACCTATCAATGTGCTTAGTGGTTTTCTTAGGAGAATTTGGTCGAAGAGGGGAATGAACAAAATAGCAATGATGAAAAATGGGCTAGTTATTGTTAGATTTGATTCAATGGAACAGAGAGATGCTGTGCTAGAGGAAGGGGTTTATCACTTTGATAATAAACCCATGATTGTGAGACCTTGGTCTGAGAATATAGACTATGCTCACGAGGAGCTTACATCTGTTCCTATCTGGGTTAAATTCCCTGGTTTGAATGTCAAGTATTGGAATGCAATGGGGCTGAGTAAAATTGCAAGCTTAGTAGGCAGACCAATGATGGTTGACAGGAACACTGAACTGAAAGTAGGAATTCAGTATGCCAGGGTACTGATTGAAGTGGAGATAGGGGGAGAATATCCTGATAAGGTGCACTACAAGAATGAAAGAGGGAACCTAGTGGAGCAAGAAGTTGAGTATGACTGGAAACCTGTACTGTGCAACTACTGCAAACAACATGGACACAGTGAGCCTGAATGCAGGAAAAAGAAAGTAATACAGGAGCCTGTGAATCATACAGTGCCTGTGCAGCAACTACCTGTTCAGCAAGCAAAGCCAAGAACTCAGCAATGGCAGAATGCAGGGAGAGGCAGAGGTAGAATGGGCAATGCAGGGAGAGGGATGAGGGCTGGGAGAGGATACTACGGACAATTCCAACAGACTAACAATGCTACAATTCAGTTACAGAATCCCTTCGATTTACTGCAAAGTGTAGATGGGGAACAGGAGGGGAGGCAGGCACAAGGTCAAGCAACAGTGCCAGGAATACAGGAAGATCAGTCATCAGAGGAAGTGCCAGTACATGACTGCATTGAAGAATGTATACTACAAGACTGAGCTGGTCTGGATGAGGAAATGGAGATGCAGGAACTTCAAGTTTCTGAGGGTCAGAATCAGAATTCAGCAGGGCAGTAGCAAGAGAAGATAAACAGCAAGGGTAACAGTTGGAAAAGGAATTTGTGAAATTCAATTAAATGTGTTTTGTAAGTGATGAAAACCGTGCAGAAAGTCCAACAGGAAAAATCAGAAGCGGAGTTCAGCAGCTCAGCAGAAGGAGAAAGATGCAGAATCCAGTAGTTTAACAAGGCTAGAGAATCTGTAATAGATTAGTTAACTATATTATGTATTTTTGCTGTAAATCAGAAATATTTGTTTGTGTATGTTTCAGATATGGGGGGCCACTGGATGTAGTGAGGAACTCCAGTAATGTTTTTGGTTTGTAGGGTTGTAAAGGGATGTAGAAATAAGGAAACCTACCTAGTAGGTGGCCTTGGATATGCATTGCCTATGGGCTGTAATCATGCTACATTATCAGCTAGCAATAATACAATTTCTGACTTGCACCAAAAAAAAAAGGAAACAATGTCCTATTCACTGCTACTTGTTGCGTAGTTGTGAGTCATAAGACAAATAATGTTGTGCTAGAGGGAAAGCGACACAAAAATGTTTATAAAGTGGATATAAATAAGCTTTACAGTAACTCTCTATCATGTCTCAATGCTATTGAAACTAATGCCTCATTGTGGCGTAGACGGTTTGGGCATGTAAGCCTCAATACCTTGAACAAGCTAGCATCACAGAACCTTGTCATTTGGATTACCTAAGATCAAATTCAAAAGTGATGAGCTATGTGCTGCTTGTGCTAGAGGTAAACAGGTGAAGTCTTCCTATAATACAAAGAACATGGTAAGTACCTTACGACCCCTTGAGCTTCTACATATGGATCTTTGCGGTCCTATGAGAGTTCAAACTCATGGAGGTAAAAATTATGTTTTTGTTATTGTAGATGACTATTTAAGATTCACATGGACCCTGTTGCTTGTTTCTAAAGATGAAACCTTTGATGTGTTTGAAATCTTTGTTAACAGAATGCAGAAACAGGTTGGAGTGGATATACTATCTCTAAGGTCTGATCATGGCACAGAGTTTGAAAATGACAAATTCATAAACTAATGTGCTGAACATGGTATTGATCACCACTTCTCTGCCCCAAGGACCCCACAACAGAACGAGGTAGTTAAAAGAAAGAACAGGACCTTGGAAGACATAGCTAGAACCCTGTTGCTAGCTAGTGATCTTCCTAGGAACATGTGGGGAGAAGCTGTCATCACAACTTGCTATATTATAAATCGTGCCATGCTGAGGCCCATTCTGAGAAAGACACCCTATGAATTACTCAGAGGAAGAAAGCCTAACATTTTCCACTTTAGAGCTTTTGGTTGTAAGTGCTATGTAAATAACAACGGAAAGACTAACCTGAAAAATTTTGATGCTAGGAGTGATGAGGCTGTCTTAGTAGGCTATGCTCCACAAAGCAAAGCTTACAGGGTCCTTAACAAGGGAACTCAGAAAGTTGAGTAAAGTGTTCATGTCGTGTTTGATGAACCTAATGCAAATTTTGAGTCCATGCTGCAGGAAAAAGAAGACTTGCCAATTCGCCTTGCACCAAAAAGGGAAGAAGAAGAAGAAGCCTCAGAGGATACATGTAATGTTGTGGAGGGAGAAACAGGGTATACACCTCCAAGAGTCCACGCAATCGACTCAGGGGGAACAAATGCTTCTGATGTAGAAACAACATCTACAGAGGAAGGAGCTGATCACAATGAAAATCCAAATGAGGACCCTGTTCCCTCTCCACAAAGAGATGATCCAGAAACTTCTGGCTTCAAGCCACGTTCTTGGAAACATCAGAGTTCTCATCCCATGAATCAAATCATAAGTGATATAAACAAGGGGATTCAAACGAGAGCTTCTGTGCAAAATTTTATGGCTTTTTCTGCTTTTCTATCCTATATTGAACCACATAATATTAATGATGTTTTGCAGGATGCTGAATGGATAACGACAATGCAAGAGGAACTCAACTAGTTTCAAAGGAACAAGGTCTGACACCTTGTTCCTAGGCCTAATAATAGGACCATCATTAGGACTAAATGAGTATTCAGGAACAAACTGGATGAGACAGGTACTATGGTTAGAAACAAGGCTAGATTGGTTGTTCAGGGATACAACCAGCAAGAAGGGATTGATTATGATGAGACATTTGCCCCTGTTGCTAGAATTGAGGCAATACACATGTTGATAGCGTTTGCAGTTCATATGGACTTCAAAGTTGCAACAAATAGATGTCAAAAGTGCCTTTCTGAATGGGTACTTGAAAGAAGAAGTCTATGTGAAGCAACCCCCTAGTTTTGAAAGCAATGAGTCCCCTGACCATATCGACAAACTTGACAAAGCATTGTATGGCATGAAACAAGCTCCTAGAGCTTGGTATGAATGTCTGTCATAGTTCTTAATGAACAATGGTTATCAAAGGGGACAAGTTAATACAACCCTGTTCTTACGGGCTAAGGGGGAAAGTTTGTTAGTTGTACAAATCTATGTTGATGATAGATGCCAAGGTCTATGACACACCTGTTGCCACCAATGTTAAGCTTGACTTGGATGAAGCAGGTAAGAGTGTTGATCAAACAGTGTACAGAGGTATAATTTGTTCTTTATTGTACTTAACTGCTAGTAGACCTTATATCATGTATAGTGTTGGCTTGGGTGCAAGATTTCAAGCAAACCCTAAAGAGTCACATCTTACACAAGTTAAACGTATCCTAAGGTATCTTAAGGAAACTGAAGACCTATGTTTTTGGTATCCTAGAGGGCTGACATTGAGTTAATTGGCTATGCTGACGTTGACTATGCAGGATATCTTGTAGACAGGAAGAGCACATCAAGCATGCCAACTTTCCTAGGGCCTTGCTTGATCACTTGGGCCTTCAAAAAGCAAAATTCTGTGGCCATGTCTACTGCCGAAGCTGAGTATGTGGCAGCAGCTTCATGTTGTGCACAATTGTTGTGGGTGAGACAACAATTAAAGGATTTTGGAATTGATGCAGGTTGTATGCCAATCTTGTGTGACAACACAAGTGCTATAAATATTTCCAAAAATCCAATGCAACATTCAAGAACAAAGCACATTGACATTAGACATCACTTTCTGAGAGACAATGCAGAGAAGGGATTCATTAAAATGAATTTTTGAAAGGCGGAGGATCAATTGGCAGATCTCTTTACTAAACCATTTAACATAGAAAGGTATGAGAAACTTAGACTAGAAATAGGCATAATCAAGATTACTTAGTTGTATGTGCACCCTGTTCCCTCGATGATTGGCTAGAGTGTGTCTACATGTTTCATGTGTGTATATATGTGATTTGTGTGGCCCTTTAAGTTCTTCATGTGTATGCCAGCTCGCGTGCAGTAAAATGCATAACTGTATGACCTGAACTAAAGGACTCACTTTGGTCTTTTGATATATCCCTTATCGTCCTCAAAACTGTTGTTGTATGGACCTTAAGACCAATAGATGGACCTTGTTCCCTCAGTCACTCTGCCTCAAGTGATGCGTTAGGGACGGAATTTGCAGCGGAACTATGTATAAAGAATGATAAAGATTGGATCTTGATTGATAAAGAACAATAAAGAAGATATTTCTTGAATAATACTCTTAGGCTGCGCCACAAAGAACTATAATCAAGAATGGATCTTGAACATAATCCACCAAGGCAAACGAACAAGAGGTTGACTCTCCACAAAGGTAGAATCGGTTTTAGCCTCCACAAAGGTAAGCTAGATACTTAAGCAATTGCTCAATGTACTCAATTTGATTAATTCTGATTTCTCCGCCGTTTTGAATGAGTACATGGTGTTTATATAGACAAAACTAATCCTAATGCATCTAGGAAATAGGAAACTTTCCTAATCCTTCTTGGATTCTACTTTCCTAATTTAAATAGCTAAAATACTTTCCTAAAAATAATCAAACACGCCTAAAACAATTAGAAACCAATTAGGAAACAATAATTAAGCTAAACTCGTTGCCTTGGCGCGCAAGGAATCTGTTTCGTAACTTCTAGCTCACTTTGACCATGTTCGGCTTTGAATCATCAAAAACCCAAAACATAAAAGTTCTAGATCTCGATCATATCTTTCTACAGCACTTTGAATCATTATGTTGTGACTTTGTATGAGTGAATTATTGCAAAAATACGAACAACTATCAAAACTGCCAAGATTACGAGATTCTTCATGGCGAGCTCGATCATATAACAATAGCTTTAATCCCGATCTTTCGTATGTACTCCAATTCATCTTCACTGTAAAAATATGATTGATAACCGTTCAATGATTAGCTTAATAACCCTTGGACTTGTTGCTCCCGCATCATTCTCCCCTTCTTGAAAAAGAATTGTCCCGAATTCTTCACATACCTTAATCTGCTCTTCAGAACTCTCGATCAAGGACACCTTATAATTATTGTAGAACTCACCTTGAAAGTGTTCAATTTTGACCATAAGTGATTCATCTTGACTGACATCGAATGAATCCTCGACCACAATGTCAATACTGTTGTTGTTCTTGTCTTCTAGAAAAACATTATCAACAGTAGATGATTTACATGGGTCAAAAGAAAAAAAATTCGTGTGAAAGACCACCCGTATCAGCTTCATGTGAATTTTCATCTTCAGACTGAACAATTTCAAGAGGCTCTTGTTCCCCACTCAAGGGTTCTTTAATTTCATCACCTTGTTGTAGTTGTTCTTGAGCAAATCAACATCCTTCAATTCTTCAATAAAGTTTGCTTCTTTCTCATCTTTGAGTTTTTGTTCAAGCTTTTGTTCCTCTTGCTCTTTCTTTGCCATGTTAGCAAGGGCTTCTAGTATTCGACCAAGGCTCTATTCTATGCTCCTCATGGTATTACTTTTATTCTCACATCGATTCCTTTCCAATGCCTCCTTTTCTAGTTGTCGTTTTCTCTTAATGGCTGTGTCTAAGATTTTCATATCATCTAGCAAAGTCATCGTAGAAGCTGGATTGTTTGAAGTTAGGGACGCAATTTGCAGCGGAACTATGAATAAAGAATGATAAAGATTGGATCCTGATTGATAAAGAACAATAAAGAAGATATTTCTTGAATAATACTCTTAGGCTGCGCCACAAAGAACACTAATCAAGAATGGATCTTGAACGTAATCCACCAAGGCAAACGAACAAGAGGTTGACTTCAAATTGATGCGTATTTTTTTGGGATTTTCGATTTTATGAACAAAACAATAAAAGATAAACAAGATCACTCCTCTCTAAAGTCGCAACACCAAGAGAAATTAATCTTGGGCGTCTCTCCAACCTCGCAAGATCAAAGAAACAAAGAAAACTCGCAAGTCCCCTCAAAGAAGCTCACTTCTGAAATTCTAATTGAATAACTCAATCACTCATAAACACAATCTCTGAAAAATAAAAGACTACAAGCCCTATTAATAGGGAATACTAAATCTAACTTGCATAAAAAGAAACTAACTAGAACTAGGAAACTTTCCAAAGTCCTAACCTAACTAGAATTAGGAAACTGAATTGAAATCTACTTAAAACTCCTAATTATCTAATTCTGAGAAATTAAATATTCCTAAAAACAAAAATAAGAATCCTAAAAAAATAAACTAAATAATTAAGTGATTGATGCTCATATGCATCAAACTCTCCCTCTTAAAAAGATTCGTTCTCGAATCTTGAGGTCTTGTTTAAAGTAAAACAAACAACCACCAGGATCAAATACGAGCCTCTTGAATCCATCATGCGTATTCGAATTTGACGTTTTAGAGAATTCACTTTCAGTGCGTGAGCTCCCTTGAAGTTTTCTTTGCAAGTCATGTTGCTCTACAGCCTCTCCTTGATCAAATAAGGAGCACTTCCTTTTCTTTGCAGCAATACAACCATCGCGTCCATGGAGTTCTACTTGAATCTGATTTAGAAGTTGTTGTCTTGAGTTAGAACCCTCCAAAAATTCATTGATCGGATCTTGCCAATAAGATGAACAAAAGTTCCAATCTTTTTGTTCAAGCTCTTGGTCTTTCTTGAAAAATAGTGGCTCGACCTCCCTTTGTTGCGTTAGATCCCTCCTCTCATCTTCAAAAACTTCATCATCATCAATATACTCATCGAATTGTGGAGGCTGATTTGGATCAAGATTCGAATCAAGTTGCTCTAGATCTTGTAGTTCCTTCTCTTGTAAACTTTGAACATGAAGATTTTCACATAATACTCCAAGATCAAACTTTGCATCTTCTTTGGGAATCAAGATCTCCTCTTTTTCTATCTCTTCATGTGGTTGAGTTTCTTGTTTTCTTCTTTCAAGTTCATCCCTTAATAATTGGGTTAGATCGGTAAGAAATCCGGCAAAATAATCTTGTAACCTTGGCTCGAAAGCTTTCATTACTTGCTCACTAACTTTTAATGATATTTGGCGGGACATACTCCAATCTTGCCTCATCTCTTCTTCAAAGCATGGTTAATAATTCAAATCGATTTAAAATAATCTCGTCAGAAAATATAAAACCTCCTGTAAAAAGTAGTAAACGATCTGTTTTTGCAAAATTAGGGTGAGGCTAGTAAGCAAAAGCTTAACTAGTCTTGTTCAGAATGCCATTTACCTTCGAAAACAAGTACTCACTTGAACAGATCTGACAACGAAATTCTGATGAACAGTATTTTATGCGAAACTGGGTCTGATACCAAATTAATGCGTATTTTTTTGGGATTTTCGATTTTATGAACAAAACATACTCCTCTTTAAAGTCGCAACACCAAGAGAAATTAATCTTGGGCGTCTCTCTAACCTCGCAAGATCAAAGAAACAAAGAAAACTCGCAAGTCCCCTCAAAGAAACTCACTTCTGAAATTCTAATTGAGTAACTCAATCACTCATAAACAAAATCTCTGAAAAATAAAAGACTACAAGCCCTATTTTTAGGGAAAACTAAACCTAACTTGCATAAAAAGAAACTAACTAGAACTAGAAAACTTTCCAAAGTCCTAACCTAACTAGAATTAGAAAACTGAATTGAAATCTACTTAAAACTTCTAATTATCTAATTCTGAAAAATTAAATATTCCTAAAAACAAAAATGAGAATCCTAACAAAATAAACTAAATAATTAAGTGAGTGATGCTCATATGCATCATCAAGCTTAAGTGTTCCCGACGGGCAAATTCAGACGCATTTAATTCCGTCTGATTTCCTAATTATTAGAGGCAGTTGAGATTATTTCCCTATAAATAGGGGCTAGACCGTTGTTCTTCATCATCACAACCCAAAACAGCTCCCAAAATCTCTCCTCTTCCCGTTAGTTCTCTCTCTCTCTCTCTCTCTCTCTCTCTCTCTCTCTCTCTCTCACACACACACACACACACACAAAAATCTTCCCGTTATCTCTTTCTCTCTCATATTTCTTCCTCTTCTCTTCAAGTTTTTGAATTTTCTTCCCGTTAATTCCAAAATCAACCTCTAAATTCTCGTTCTTTCCCGTCTCTTCTAAAAACCCTGATCATAGGCTATAAAAATGGTGACTAGAACTCGATCATCAGCATCCAAGAAGTCCCTTGCTGAGAAATTGTCAGCTGAAACATCACCTTCCACCACTCCCATCAAATCCTCTACGCCTATCTCAACCCCTGCCATGCCTGTCAAATTGACAGCAAGCAAGAGACTTGGTTCCTCTAAACCAACTCAACCATCTCCACCTTCTTGACCAGAACCTCCCACTGAACCTTTGGTGGAAGAATGCGCTACACACGAAAAGGCAGGGGCCTCAGTTTCTTCTGCTCAAGAAGAAAACCAAGAAATGTGCTTCCAAATGAGCTAGCGTTTCTAAGCTAGCGTTTCTGAGCTAGCTCACGAATTTGATACGATCGTGGAGGAAGGGGCTGCAATTGGAGCCAAATATGTAAAGGAGAAATGAGAGAAGGGAAATAAGAAGAAAGAGGGAGTTGGGAAAGCAAAAGGAGAGTCTGAGGGAGAGAAAAAGGAGAGTGAGGGAGGAGAGAAGCCTGAAACAAAGAGCGTTGCTGCACAGGGGGAACAAGGACCTGCTGTGGAATCACTTGTTCCCACAGCTGGTCCCAAGAAAGCCAAGAAGACAACTGCTGGGTCTTCCAAGAAACAGGGTCCTCACCTAAAGAACCCTATCACAGAGTCTGTTCCCACACCCCCTCCATCCAAGAAACGAAAAACCGTTGCTGAATGGGTCTTGGATGCACCTACTGAGACACCCTTCATAGAGGGTGCTGAGGCTTCTTCCCGTCCTGCCAAGAGGAAGAAGTCCTTAGTATCCATGCCCTCTACCTCTACCCCTGCTGGCACAACTGGCAACAAGAAGAAAATGAGCCAGGACGAAATTGATGCCAGGACTGCTCAAATTCTATCCAGAAGGTGCATGCCAGGTAAAATTTGGTGTTTAGACTAGATGAAGGATAATGGGGTTGGGGAGTTTGTCACAAATATTCTCTCTCAAGGGTGGGGTACTTATCTGACCACTAGGACTACCTTTCACTATGCTGAATTCAAACAGTTCTACTTGAACTGTACTGTGAATAATGGGGTAGTCAGGAGTGAGGTGTCTAGGGTTCCCTTTAGGATCAATACTTATGATTTAGGGAAAATCTGGGGGGTTCCCTGTGATGGTTTCGCTGAGTGGGCTAGGGGTCTTGTCTGGCCTGAGTATGATGGACTTGACCCTATAGCCATTGTGAGAAAGTATTCGAGAAATATGGAGGAGGATGTGGCCAAACGGGTCAAGGCTGTGGACCTTGTTCCTATGCACAAGTTGCACTTTGCACTTGTGTTCAGGACCCTGGTCCCTAGGGAGGAAGCCATGGAGTTTTGCTCAGCATATGACATGAGCCTAATCGAACTGGTTGAGAGGAGAGAGAAGGTGAATCTTCCTGCTGTCATGATTCACCATATTGCCTATGTGATACCCCAATATTTTCTATACTTATTATATTGATTTATAAATAGTTTCGGAGATTAAATCGTATTCATTTAAGGATTCGATTTATTCAATTAAAGCCATAATAATATTAATTATTATTATGGGACTTTCATAAATTGCATTTATTAATTTTGAGGAGTTTAATTAAAATGTTTTATATATGAATAAGAATTATTCATATAGTTTTAATTAGTTTTAATTAGCTATTCAAATCAGAAAATTATTAAATAAATTTCTAGACCTAGTAGTATTTGACTTGGGTTGACTGAGGGCCTATATAAGGAAAAAGAGGAGGCAATTGATCAGCTTTGCATAACTGATAAAACCCTCAAGCAATCACTCTCTCTCTTTCTCTCACCTCACTGTTCTCTCTCTCCACCGTGCTCCTTCTCTCTCTCTCCTCAGCCGCCCAAGTCACCGGACCACCGGCGTCACCTCCCCCTCTCCCGCCGGTAACACTCTCTCTCCTCCCTCTCTCTTTCTCTTTCTTTTTCCTTCTCTCTTTCGCCTTCCCGTTTCCCCGTCCCCGCGGTTTCTCGTGCGACGCCGGACCACCAGGCCGTCGCCTAGGCGGTGACTGGCGGGTGGTCGGCCCTGCTCCGTCTTCTCTCTCTTTCTCTCCTTCTCTCGCTTGCATTCTCTTTCTCTCTCTCGTTCGCTGTTTCTCTCTCCTCTCATCGCCGGAGCTCCGACGACCACCACCAGCAGCCATGGTGGCCAAGGGGTTGTGGTGGCGGTGATGGGTCGGGTTATGGGTCCCATGCATGGGTACTCGTAACCTAGACCTAGTTTTAAAGTTAGGGTTTCGTTTTTTATATTTTTCGTAATTATTAATTCGATGTTCAGCATTTTTCATTTCATATTTTTATTTTTCTGCACTCATTCAAAATCGGAATTCAGATTTTCAAAAGCCTAGAATGTTTGAAATAAATCAAGAAATTAAAAAAAATTATCAGATTAAGATTTCGTTACTGTTTGTATTTTCGTATTTAATTAATACTGATTCGGTAATTGTTTTTAATTAGGACCTAACGAGCAAGCGTGACTATCGTCGATCGTTGGAGCATACTTTCTGTTGGTAGCATTTGTAGTGGTAAGCGCTCATGCCTACCTTGTTCCAAAGTCCCATCAAAACTATTTTGATGTGTTATGTGCTAATTGAGAATTTGTTGTGAATTTAATATGCAAAGCATGATTAAATTATATCGTCGTTATTATGAGATTTCTTAAGCATGTTTACTGTTTTAAATATGAATTATAATTATCATGTTGATGTTATCATGTTTTGGGAATTAATTAGTCCATATGATGATTATTGGACAATTATTGAATGGTGAATTATTAGTATTATTATGTTATTAACTATATGCTAATTGGTATGGGTATTATTGAGACCTAGTGAGCACCAATATATTATCGTTGAATGTGTTGGATGATTTGTGAATTTTTGGATATCATATTACCCTGCCAAAATGCTGCCGAAATTGTGCTAGACATTATTTGTCGTCATTATTGAATTATTGTCGTTATTGAATTAAAGCATGTTTAATTCTCATCATGTTGAATTATCGTTATCGTCGTTATTTACTATTCATTGTCAAGAGCATGAAATGAATTAGTAAGTCGTGGTCTTGTAGTACCACTATGTGAACCAATGCAAATTATGTGAAGTGAATTAAATGAGAGTAAGACTCCTAATGGATCGCTAGGAGTAGTCGAGCAATCGGGATTACACCTAATGGTGTAGTTCAAGGGATGAGTGATTCCCAAGTTACTTAGGAACACCACACAGTGTGTTTGGGATGGATCATTCCCCGTTTATTAAGTCCTCTAGGCTCGTGTAATTGTACTAGAGGTAGTGTGCACACTAGAGTCATTAAGTCTATGGCATGATTGTATCTTCGATGAACAATATGGGTAATTGCTATTCTATTCGCTCTCTTACATCTCTCTAATCAAGACGGATTGTCTATGTCATATTTCCTATGATCACTATACAAGAACTGTATGTAAAAGAATGTCGTTATGAGTATGCTTGATTATATGCTTATGTGCGTATGCAAATGAATTTCAATGATTCTTCTAAAACCTCAGGTAAGGTTTGCGAAATATTTTTACTGGGTACGTATGACGTTTATTCAGTTTATCTGATTTTTGTTTCTCTTTTGCTTCTTTTCTTTTCTTCTATATTTTGTTTCCGTCACGGAAACCAAAGTGCAGGTTTAGTTGATTGAGGACGTACAGCTTGGAAGGTAGAGTTGGCGTCGGTTTTTAGAACTATTTCTGTTCAGTTTAGATCGTTGGGATTTTATTGGATTTAGCCCTTTGAAGGCAAGTTGTAATAATTTGGTTTAATGGTTTTAGCTCACTATTTAGACAAGTTTGATATCAACTGTTTAGTTTGTTTAGTTCCTTAGTAAGCTCCTTTTGATGTCTAGTCTTTCTTTCTGCTTAGCATTTACACTTTAGTGATAAATATTGCAGTGATATCCCTCGGGTTTGGGACGGTTCAGTGGTGTCGAATCGTGCATAGCGACATCGATAGTTCTCAGGAAATCGTTGTAAATTCGTGGGTGTTACAAAAGGTATTAGAAGCCTAGGTTTAAAAAGTTCTTATTGTTTGATTGTCTACCTGTAGATGGTAAGGACAAGAATTACTACGCGGAAGTCGACTGCACACCAAAGGGCACGCGCCCTAGCTTACCGTGCACAACCAGTAGAGTATGTCGCTTCATTGGATAGCGATTCAACCGGAAACGATGCAAGGAGGCTGCGCAGGACCGCGCCGCGCACAAAGAAGTTGCGCGCGACAAGGCCGCACGCCCCGCGACGTATGCCGCGCCTGTTGCCGCCCCACCGGCCGTACACGTCGCACGTGTAGATGATGATGATGAGGATCCCTCCGAGTTTGAGCCTGAGTATACACCACCAGAAGAGAACGATGATATGCCGGATGTGGAAGATATTGGTGTCGAGAACGACAACAATATCGCACCTACTGCTGCACCTATTCCTGCTGCAAATTGGTCTCCTCCTGTGGAACCATTCTTTGCTGTTGATGCTGAGCTTCAGGATAATCGTATCTACATACGACGTGCTTATACTACGATCGAGCATTATCAGTATGAGAATCGCACGAGTCTACACGAAGGCTTATTGATAGAGCTACTGCTAGCTGGTCTAACATCCATCCTTCGATGGGACTCAAGGAGAAGTACGACGACGTAGTCTCCAAGAGTGGTCACTTGCACGAGAAGAAGTACGATGAAGGTACGCGATGGTCTCTTTGCTTTAGAGGTATCGCAGCTGAGTTATGCCTGTCCGAGTTCGAATGGAAGGTGAATCACGTGCTAGTGCCTGCGCCGAAAGGTATGTGCGAGTACTGCTGGACCAAGAAAGGCAAGCATGCCGAAGAATTTAGGAAGTGTTTCATGCCCCAGAAGTTTGGTGGATATGCTTATCCATACACGCCCTGCAAAGAGGTGATGCCTAAGAGGACGATCACGATGAGTCCCCTAGCGCGAAGAAGATGTGTGCGAGTGTTAAGTGGAACTAGATTATTGCCTTAGTTGTTTTACTTGAGTTTTATTGAACTTTCAGCTATTGTGATGGCCCTGCATGGTCAAGTTTTATGTTGGTGTAGTTGCATAGGCAACAAATATTTATGATTGTTATTTACTTGCAATTTGTCTCATTGCAAGACTATTTCATTTGATTATATGATATCGTTGAGAAATTGTTTATATGATCGTTTTATTGCATAATTGCATGGTTGACAAATAGCTTCATAATGCAATCTCGTAATACCTAGACATGATGGAAAATCCATGTCGGAATTATGGCGAAATTTTCATTAGGCATGATCATATTAAATGTGAGCCAAAGGTTAAGCATGTATTGTATGTAATCAAATGTCATTGTTTATTACCCTACTAAAATAGTATGGAGCCTCGATGTGTGAATTGTGAATGTTATTGCTTATCAATCGTGTGAGACCAATGTGTCTACTTTGTTATTGCATATCGAACTATTATGCATGAGAACTGAGAACATTCAAAGCAAGTATGTTCCTTAGACCTACAATGTAAGGTCGATCATTGAAACTTATATACTAGTTGCTAAATGTCAAGAGATTGGTTTCAATTATAACCTATATCTCTCAACTAGACCTCAATATGGGTCGAATGTGCCAAATTTGCTGAAATGGTGATCAACCATTGCTCTTTTGTGTCTTATATTTGTTATAATGGAAACCAACAACCGACTCGCGAGGCTTGAAGTAGGACACGCCAACGTGGTCGAGCACATCACGCGCCATCTAGAGCGCCAGGAGCAAGACCACAACGCGCAAAATCCAGAGATGCGCAACTTTAAGGATTTTGATGCACTCAAACCTCTGACGTTTGAGGATGGCTCCGAGCCCACCAAGCTTGAGAACTGGATTATAGAGTTTGGGAAGTTGTTTAGGGCGACTAGTCGGCCCAACAAAATGAAGGTCAACACTGCTACGTATTACCTGAAGGTTGAGGCTAACAAGTGGTGGAGTGACGTAGGAACTGAATTGCTTGCTATCGAGAACTACGGGTGGACCGAGTTCAAAGAGTCTATTTGTGAAAGGTTCTATCGGAGAGCTATCCGTCACCAGAAGCAACGGGAATTCAAGAACATTTATCAAGGGAAGCTATCTGTAGTTGAATACGCAACAAAGTTCAACAAGCTTGCTGCTTTTGCACCTGACTTGGTGACGACCGAAGCTGAGCGTGTCGAGAGGTTGGAGGATGGCCTGAAGTGGGACATACAGCATTTTGTTATCGGAAACTCGCTGACGTTCTAAGGATCGTATGAGAAAGCCTTGAACCAAGAGCGTGATGTGGATCGTCGTGATTCGTTGCTCGGAAAGCATAACCGTGACGAAGGGAGTTCTTCCCAGTCAAGTGGCACAGATAAGAGGCCAAGGCTTCAACAATAACAATAAAAACAACCAAGGTGGTCAGAACCACAACGGGAACATGAATCGTGACTCGAACAGTCATAGAGCTACGATCTTAGCTAGGAGGAATACGCCTTGTAGTCGCTGCAACAAGACGCATCCTGGCAAGAACTGTCATGGTGACGTGCTTAATGCTACGAGTGCAATAAGCCTGGTGATAAAGCTTCTGAATGATGGAGTCGTGGAAGGAACGAAAATGGTCAGAACCGCGATAACAACTACAATCATGGTGGAAATGCAAATGCTAATCGTGGAAATGGTGATAACTACCGTGGAAATGGGGGTTACAACACCAACAACCGCAACAATACTTCTGCTCCTGCTGTGAACAATCAAGCACTACTTCCCGCATTTGCCAACCCCGTACAAAAAAACAACAATAACAACAACAACAACAACAGTAGAGGGGTGAATGGAAGGGTTTATGTGCTGAACCGCAATGAAGATGAGGCGAACCCGAATGTGATCACTGGTACTTTTCTCTTTAACTCTCAACCTGCTTTTGTTTTGTTTGATAGTGGTGCAACGCATTCTGTTATTTCTAAGAGCTTTGCATCTAAGATAGGTTTAGAGCCTAGTTCTGTGTATAATGAAAATATTAGGATGCTAGATGGGTCGATTGTTAATTGTAATGCGTTGAAGGAAAAGTGTCCGATTAGGATAGCTGGTTCCGATTTGCCTGCGGATTTGATTCAGATGGATTTGAAGGAATTTGATGTGATTTTCGGAATGGATTGGTTAGCCAAGTATAGAGCTAAAATTGAGTGCTTTGAGCAACATGTGTCGTTGCGTGGACCGAAGGGTAGAAGGATTACCTACAAAGGATTCGTGGTCAAGCCAAAGTTGAAGGTAGTGGCGACCATGAAAGAAAAGGAATATATGACTAAAGGTGAAAAGATTTACCTATGTCATGTGGTGGATACAAGTCGAGAAGCGGAAGTCTCAAAACCTATTCCAGTTGTTTTGGAGTACGCTGACGTCTTTCCGGACGAGATTCCCGGAATGCCTCCGCAACACATTGTTGACTTTACAATCGACTTTGCTCCAGCTTCTGCTACGATCTCGAAAGCTCCGTATCGTATGGCTCCTGCAGAGATGAAAGAACTGAAGACGCAACTCGAGGAACTACTGGAGAAGGAATACATACGTCCAAGTGTATCGCCTTGGGGTGCTCCTGTTCTGTTTGTGCGTAAGAAGATGGTAGTATGAGACTGTGTATAGACTAGCGCGAGCTGAACAAGATTACCATCAAGAATCGTTATCCACTGCCGAGGATTGATGATCTATTCGACCAACTCCATGGAGCGACTGTCTTCTCAAAGATCGACTTACGTTCAGGATACCATCAACTCAGGATTTCCGAGCCTGACATTGCAAAGACCGCGTTTAGGACGAGGTATGGACACTACGAGTTCACGGTGATGCCTTTTGGGTTGACGAACGCACCTGCAAAGTTTATGGATTTGATGAACCATACATTCCAGCCGTATCGATCTCGATCAGTTCGTGGTTGTCTTTATTGATGATATTTTGGTCTACTCGAAGAACGCTGCTGAGCACGAGCAACATTTGCGAACCGTTTTGGAGATTCTACTACGACATCAACTTTACGCTAAGTTGTCAAAGTGCGAGTTTTGGTTAGAAACTGTTTCCTTCTTAGGACACGTGGTGTCTAAGAGTGCAGTTGCTGTTGACCCGGAAAAGATTAGAGTTGTTATGGATTGGTCCGCACCGAAGAGCGTGACTGAGGTTAGAAGTTTTCTTGGGTTAGCTGGTTACTATCGTAGGTTTGTGGATGGATTTTCGAAAATAGCGCAGCCTATGACAAACTTGATGAAGAAGACGACGAAGTTCATGTGGTCTGAAAAGTGTGAAGCTACTTTTCAAGAGTTGAAGAAACGTCTTACGAGCGCGCCGATTTTAACTTTGCCATCGGGAACTGAAGGGTACGAAGTCCATAGTGACGCATCTAAGCATTGCTTGGGCTGTGTTTTGATGGAACATGGTAAGGTAGTGGCTTATGCCTCAAGACAACTGAAGAAGCATGAGGATAATTACCCTACTCACGACTTAGAGCTCACCGCTGTCGTATTTGCCCTGAAGATTTGGAGACACTATCTTTATGGTTCTGCTGTTAAGATGTTTACAGATCACAAGAGTCTCAAGTACATATTCACGCAAAAAGAGTTGAATATGCGACAAAGAAGATGGCTAGAGTTGTTGACGGAGTACGACATCGACACCCAGTATCACAAAGGGAAAGCTAACGTGGTAGCTGATGCGTTGAGTAGAAATACTCATCATACGCTGAATACTACTTTAGTACTTCCGAAGGAGATCATTCGTGACTTGCAAAGTCTAGACGTGGAGATTGTGCTGAAAGGTGACGTTCAATGTACCTTAGCACATATGTCAGTTCGACCAACCTCACTCGACGAGATCAAGGGTAAACAGGATTCATATGAGGATCTTCAACGGATTCTACGCCACAAGGACGAGGGTAGATCCGAGGACTTTTCTAATGGTCAAGACGGTGTCTTGAGATTTCGTGATCGTGTCTGTGTGCCGAACGACCCGGATATCAAGAGTCAGATTATGGGTGAAGCTCACAATACGCCTTATTCTGTACATCCTAGTGGAGACAAGCTATACAAAGACCTTCGCCAAATGTTTTGGTGGAAAGGTATGAAACAAGATGTCGCTGAGTTCGTGGCTAAGTGTCTTACGTGCCAGAAGGTCAAGTTCGAACACAAAAGACCTGGTAGAATAATTCAATCGCTTGAAGTTCCTACATGGAAATGGAATTCAATTTCAATGGATTTTGTCATGGGTTTACCATTGACACAGAAGAAGAACAATGCCATTTGGGTCGTTGTGGATCGTTTGACGAAAGTTGCGAGATTAATCCCAATGAATGACACTTGAAAATGGAGAAGCTAGCGGATGCTTACGTCAAGGAAGTCATGAGATTTCATGGTGTTCCAGAAGATATCGTTTCAGATAGAGACTCGAGATTTCTATCACACTGTTGGCAGAAATTGCAAGAGGCTTTTGGAAGCAAATTGAAGTTCAGTACTGCTTTTCATCCTGCGATAGATGGTTAGACGGAAAGAACGATTCAGACTTTGGAGGATATGCTACGAGCGTGTGCTCTCGAGTATTAAGGCTCGTGGAATACACACATTCCGTTGATCGAGTTTTCTTACAACAATAGCTATCACTCAAGCATCCCATATGAAGCATTGTATGGTAGGAAGTGTAGATCGCCCGTTTGTTGGAACGATATTACTGAAACTGCAGTTTTGGTTCCTGAAATGATCCAGTAGGCCGTCGACGTGGTCAAGGTGATTCAAGCAAAGATGCGTAGTGCTCAAGATCGCTAGAAATTATACGCATATAGAGGTCGTAGACCTGAAAAGTTTGAGGTGGGAAGAAAGGTACTTTTACGAGTATCTCCTACCAAAGGTGTCATGCATTTTGGTCGTAAGGGAAAGTTGAGTCCTCGTTACATTGGACCTTACGAGATCCTGGAAAGGAGTGGTGAGGTTGCGTATCGATTAGCTTTACCTGTGGAACTTGCAAAAGTCCATATTGTGTTTCATGTCTCCCAGTTGAAGAGATACGTACATGATCCAACTCATGTCGTTCAACCTGAAGCGATCGATCTCGATGAGAGTTTGACTTATGAAGAGCGTCCTATCAAGATAGTGGATCACAAAGAGCGCTCAACTCGAACAAAGACTATTCCGATTGTCAAGGTCGTTTGGTCTCGACAAGGTCAAGAGGAAGCAACATGGGAAGCTGAATCCATGATGCGCGAGAAGTATCCAGACCTCTTCCTAGAAGGTACTAGTCTCACTTGAGTTTCGGGACGAAACTCCTTTTAAGGAGGGTACAATGTCACGCCTCGAAATTTCGTCTTTTTTGCGTGTTTTGTTTATCGCTTTGCACGAATTGCATGTTCAAGCATTGCATGGTGCATGCTAATCAACTTAGAATCACGGTCGTACTTCCTCATCTTGCATATGTTAGTGTCCTAGAAATTGTTTTATACCTTCGTATGGATAAACTCGTTTTGTTTTTGGAAGCGATTACTTCATGTCTCAAAGTTTCGGGACGAAACTTCTTTTAAGAAGGGTAGAATGTGATACCCCAATATTTTCTATAATTTTATATTGATTTATAAATAATTTATAAATAGTTTCGGAGATTAAATCGTATATTCATTTAAGGATTCGATTTATTTAATTAAAGCCCTAATAATATTAGATATTATTATGGGACTTTCATAAATTACATTCATTAATTTTGAGGAGTTTAATTAAAATGTTTTATATCTGAATAAGATTTATTCATATAGTTTTAATTAGTTTTAATTAGATCAGAAAATTATTAAATAAATTCCTAAACCTAGTAGTATTTGACTTAGGTTGACTGAGGGCCTATATATGGAAAAAGAGGAGGCAATTGATCAGTTTTGCATAACTGATCAAACCCTCAAGCAATCACTCTCTCTCTCTTTCTCTCACCTCACGGTTCTCTCTCTCCACCGTGCTCCCACTCTCTTTCTCCTCAGCCGCCCCGGTCACCGGACCACCGGCGTTACCTCCCCCTCTCCCGCCGGTAACTCTCTCTCTCCTCCCTTTCTCTTTCTCTTTCTCTTTCCTTCTCTCTTTCTCCTTCCCGTTCCTTCGTCCCCGCGGTTTCTCGCGCCCTCGCGCGACGCGGGACCACCACCAGTCCGTCAGGCCGTCGCCTGGGCGGTGATCGGCGGGTGGTCGGCCCTGCTCCCTTTTCTCTCTTCTTCTCTCTCTTTCTCTCCTTCTCTTGTCCACATTCTCTTTCTCTCTCTCGTTCGCTGTTTCTCTCTCCTCTCTTCGCCGGAGGTCCGGCAACCAACACCACCGGCCATGGTGGCCAGTGGGTGGTGTTGGTGGTGATGGTCGGGTTATGGGTCCCATGTATGGGTACCCGTGACCTAGACCTAGTTTTAAAGTTAGGGTTTCGTTTTTTATATTTTTCGTAATTATTAGTTCGATTTTCAGTATTTTCGATTTAATATTTTTATTTTTCTCCACTCATTCGGAATCAGAATTCAGATTTTCAAAGGCCTAGATTGGTTGCAATAAATCCAGAAATTTAATAAAATTATCAGATTAAGATTTTGTTACTGTTTGTATTTTTGTATTTAATTAATACTGATTCGGTAATTGTTTTTAATTAGGACCTAACGAGCAAGCGTGATTATCGTCGACCTTTGGAGCATACTTTTTGTTGGTAGCATTTGTAGTGGTAAGCACTCATGCCTACCTTCTTCTAAAGCCCCATCAAAACTATTTTGATGTGTGATGTGGTAATTGGGAAGTTGTTGTGAATTTAATATGCAAAGCATGATTAAATTATGTCGTCGTTATTATGAGATTTCTTAAGCATGTTTACTGCTGTAAATATGAATTATAATTAGCATATTGATGTTATCATGTTTTGGAAATTAATTAGTCCATATGATGATTATTGCACAATTATTGAATGGTGAATTATTAGTATTGTTAGGCTATTAATTATATGCTAATTGGTATGGGTATTATTGAGTGCTAGTGAGTACCTATATATTACCGTTGAATGTCTTGGATGATTTGTGAAGTTTTGGATATCATATTACCCCGCCGAAGTGCTGCCGAAATTGTGCTAGACATTACTTGTCGTCATTATTGAATTAAAGCATGTTTAATTCTCATCATGTTGAATTATCGTTATCGTCATTATTTACTATTCATTGTCTAGAGCATGAAATGAATTAGTAAGTCGTGGTCTCGAAGTACCACTATGTCAAACAATGCAAATTATGTGAATTGAATTAAATGAGAGTAAGACTCCTAATGGATCCCTAGGAGTAGTCGAGCAACCGGGATTACACCTAATTGTGTAGTTCAAGGGATGAGTGATTCCCAAGTTACTTATGGACACCTCACAATGTGTATGGGATGGATCATTCCCTGTTTATTAAGTCCTCTAGGCTCGTGTAATTGTACTAGAGGTAGTGTGCGCACTAGAGTCATTAAGTCCATGGTGTGATTGTATCTTCGATGAACACTATGGGTAATCTCTGTTCTATTCGCTCTCTTGAATCTCTCTAATCAAGACGGAATGTCTTTGTCGTATTTCGTATGATCACTATATAAGAATTGTATGTAAAAGAATGTCGTTATGCGTATGCTTGATTATATGCTTATGTGCGTATGCAAAATAATTTCAATGATTCTTCTTAAAGATCAGGTAAGGTTTGTGAAATGTTTTTACTGGGTACGGATGACGTTTATTCAGTTTATCTGATTTTTGTTTCTGTTTTGTTTCTTTTCTTTTCTTCTGTATTTTATTTCCGTCACGAAAATCAAAGTGCAGGTTTAGTTGATTGAGGACGTACAGCTTGGAAGGTAGAGTTGGTGTCGGTTTTTAGAACGATTTCTGTTCAGTTTAGATCATTGGGATTCTATTGGATTTAGCCCTTTGAAGGCAAGTTGTAATAATTTGGTTTAATGGTTTTAGCTCACTATTTAGACAAGTCTGATATTAACTGTTTAGTTTGTTTAGTTCCTTAGTAAGCTCCTCTTGATGCCTAGTCTTTCTTTCTGCTTAGCATTTACTCCTTGGTGATAAATGTTGAAGTGACATCCCTCGGGTTTGGGACGGTTCAGTGGTGTCGAGTCGTGCATAGCAACGTCGATAGTTCCCAGGAAATCGTTGTAAATTCGGGGGTGTTACAGCCTATGTCCTTAGTGCCAAGAAAATCACCCATTCTCTGCCATATGGGTATGCTCTTACTTTTGTATTCAAGCACTTTGAGGTGCCTCTCTCTGCTGGAACTTCGCCTACGTTTGTGAATGAGGTGGGTAAGCTCTATTTGAGGCAAATTGGGTTCAAGTTTGATGGGGATCAGGAAGAGGAGAAGGAAGAGGACAAGGTCGATTTTGAGGGGGAACAGGGCCCAGAAGCTGTTTCTATGGAAGGGGCCAACATAAGCATAGCTGCAATGTTCACTATGCTGCAATTGGTTGAGGCCAAGCTCAACGTTGTGACCTCCAAGCAAGATGATCTGGCTCAGAAGGTTGTTGATCTAACTGATGCAGTAACAAAGGCTAATGAGGCTCATCAAAGAAGGCATGATGAGCTCGTCAAGATGTTGAGGGATGGGTTTGAGGTTGAAACTGATGATACTGCTGCTGAGAACAATGACCCATCAAACCCTGTTCCTCCCCCTGTTGCCTAACCCTGTTTTCTTTCCTTTTCCTTTCTTTTCTTTCTTTTCTCTCTAGATGTTGTTTCCTCTGTAACAATGTCTTCTTTTTGTGACTGCGTTATATATATAAAATTGGTCGTTTTTTTGGTTTATATGATTTGACTATTTTCTGGATGGCCTCTATCAATAGATTTTTAAGTTTGAGCTACTAATTCTTGCATTTGTTTGCATACACTTAAATACTGGAGGTGATGGTTGTGACATACTTGCTAAATTTTGGCTTAACTTATCTCTACTTGCATGTTTAACAAATGTCAATGACACTTTTTGTGTTGCCAAAAGGGGAAAGAGTGGTGTGCTTATGATTAAGTTTGATATGATCATGTTTAGGTTTAGTCTAGTTTAATTCTCGTACCTTGTTAACCTATTCACTATGGATGCGTAGCACACAAATTTTTGATTTCTGCTCTAATGGTTTCTGGTTTGAAATTGTGTTTCTTCTGCCTACCCTGATTCTCTAAAGTCTTGAAGTTGCAACTCTGATTGCAAAGTTTCTCTCTGCAAAAGTCTCAATGTGATGGATGATAATGTTAAGCTGACGTTCTTGATGATGGAGCTGTGAACCCTGTTCCTACTTACCCTGGTTCTTCTGTTTGGTTCACAGCAATGGTAAGTTAAGGTAAGCGCTTGAGTTAGTTTTGGACTTAGTATAATTGGTATCTAGCTCAGATAAGCACACTAGTTTGTCATTATCAAAAAGGGGGAGTTTGTTAGGTTCCTGGTTTTGATGATAACAAACATATTGTCTTTATCTTTGTGTAAACTAACTATGATGGCAGGTTTACTTAAGGATGCAAGAAGTTGTAATGCTCAGAGCATGATTGATCATGAGGATCCTTGGATCCTCACAAGACATCAAGACAATGTAATGTAGTTAATTGCATTTGTCATTAGTCTTTATGTACTATGCTTGACTAGTTAGCAAGAGTCTAAGTTGATCATGACAAGGGAACAAGGTTGTAGGACTGAGTGCATGCGTCTATGAGTACAGAGGAGCAGTCTTGTGAACCCTATTCTCTATGACCAGCACTAAAGCTTGAAGGAACCAAAGGGGAACAACGAGTTGAACCTTGTTCCTTCTAGCTGTGTATCTGGACGAGTTTGCATAATATCGTATTTATTTTTTCTATGAATATTTGTGTATTATCTTTTTAGATCTTCACACAAATATTCTTCTGAAGAAATATAATTTATTTTGGAAAAATGAATATTGCAAAATCGTGTTTTAAACAAAAAAGTATTTTATTTTGAAAAGATATTATCTTGAAAAAGTATTTTACTTAATGGCCAAGTTTATATTGTTTAGGTAAGTGAATTATCTTTTGGAATATTTCTAATTATCTTTTAGAGATTATATTCTGATAAATCACTTGCTAGCTGGCCAAGATTTTTTATTAAGGTATTTGGATGGTTTTAATAATATAGGACGAGTTAAGGAAAGATTTTTGATCTTTACTTAAACTCTATCCTATCTTTTGAGAAGATCTTATCGTTTATATTCTGAAGAGATTTAACCTAATTGGACTGAGCTTCTAGGCCTGCCTATATAAGGCGCCTGATAACCTTAAACCCTGTTCCCTATGCTGGTCAGTTTGAGTCTTGCTTAGATTGGTCATTGCATAATAGGTTTTCTGTGGTCTTTTTTTGCTTAGTATTGAAGCGTGTTATAGGACAAACAATCTGGTAAATTGTAATAGCTCTAGCTTAGTAACAAGCATAGAGTTTCCCTCAGGTCAGTGTGTGACTTGGAGGGATTGGCTTCACATCAGTAACGGTGTGTGGCATTGTTTAGGGTACTGTACTATATCCTGTTTGGCTCTGGGTATAAGAGAAGTAGTGTGACAAAATCCCAAGTAACTGGGTTATGGTTTTTACTCCTATTGAGCCTAGGAGGTTTTCCACGTGAAAAAAGCATTGTGTTATTTACATTCAGTCTTTTGCTTTGTGTTTAATTCACTACATAGGAACAACGTCCATAACGTTGTTCTCAAGTCAAATAAATGCGAGAAATTGGAGTCACTCTATTCACCCCCCTCCCCCTTCTAGAGTAACTTAGTCACTATTCAGTTGGTATCAGAGCAAGGTTGCTTACTAAGAGGTTAACACCTTGAGTCTTTCCGCAAAAATGAGTGCACCTCGTGAGATGAGGGAAGGACAAACCATTAACCGTCCACCACTATTCAATGGAGATTACTACTCCTGATGGAAGTAAAGAATGGAGAAATCAAGGCTGAAGACTGAGTTATGGAAAATATCTCAGAAGGGAGATCTGATTGTAGAGCAATTAGATGCAGAAGGTAAGACAACCATTAAGCCTCCAGACAAATGGACAAACACTGATGTCAAGCTTATGGATAAGAATGCTAAAGCTGTCAAGCTTTTACACTGTGGAGTTGATGCAAAGGAATACAATCGTATTCAAGGATGTGACACCACTCAAAGCATCTGGAAAACCTTGAAGACTGCTTATGAAGGCACCTCACAGGTAAAGCAATCCAAAATAGATATGTTGATTAGACAATATGAATTGTTTAATGTGGAACCAATGGAGACTATCAAAGACATGTATGCTCGGTTCAACAATATCTTAAATCAAGTCAAATCCCTTGGCAAACCTTTTGATGAAGTGGATGTTGTTAGATAGTTGTTAAGAAGTCTACCAGTAGATATTACATGGACACCTAAAGTTACACCTATCCAAGAAGCAAGGGATTTGACCATCATGAAGGTTGAAGAATTAATTGGTAACTTAATGACTCATGAGTTGCAAATTAAATCTAATGAGACCAAGAGAGAAAAGGAGATTGCTTTCCAAGTGGAGGAAATTCCTGAAGATGACTTGAACTTAAATGAAGATGAGATAAGCCTTGTTGCAAGGAAGTTTGCACGCTTCTATGGCAAAAGAGGAAGCTTTACTCAGGCTGCTTTAAATTCAGGGAAAGGTGGAAACTTTGATAAGTCCAAGGTCAGATGTCACAAGTGCTCAAGACTTGGTCACTTCAAAAGCGAGTGTCCTGAGCTAACTAAGAACATGCAGACAGAACAACGTCCATCCTCCTCCAGGAAACCAGAGAGGCTCACAAAGAGAGAAGCAAGATATGTGAACATGTTGGCTTGCTGGTCAGACAACGAGGAGGATAATCCAGAGAATGAAGTAGCGGATCTATGCACTATGGCCATAACCGACATCTCTTATGAAGCTCAAAAATCATAGGTTGATATTCTTGAAATTAAAAGACAATTGCTTCTTGGTCTAGAGATAAATTGCTTAAGATGGTACTTTCTGTGATGGATCAGTATGAAGAGCTAAACATTGAAAAAGATAACATTTTGCATGCCTATAATGAATCAAAGGAGGATGTAAGTGAACTGTTAGAGATCAAAATCAATTACGAAAAAATGTTAAAAACCTTGAAAAAGGAAAATAAAGATCTCAAAGAAACAGTGTCCAAAATGGAGGGAACAATGTCCACCCTTGAAAGTAAATGTTTATCTCTTGAGACTGATCTATCTAAGAAAACTACTGAGGCATTAGAACCTATGTATGTGTGTGATGAAGCTGGCCTAGATGAGTTAAAATTTGAATGTGAAAGTCTTAGGATCAATTTGGAAAAAGAACTTGAAAAAACTAAGGACTATAAAGGCAAGTTGGATAAGGTTCAAGAAGAACTAGTTCATCTTAACAAATGGACTAGTTCATCTCAAGCCTTAAAATGGTTAAATGATCACCATAATAGGTTTAAAAATGGTCTAGGGAAGAAAGCTAATAAGGATGATTGGACTCCCAACATCAAATATGTTGGATTAAAGTATAACAGACTCTCCTGGCATTGTGGACAAGGTGGTCATTACAGGTACGAATGCCAGGAAAGAACAATGTCTGTTGCCAAGAATAAGCAACATGTGAAACATGTTTGGATGGAGAAAGACAGAGACAAAAATGCATCTGAGAAAATGAAGCCCAAGAAAATGTGGGTTCCTAAAACTAATAAGTGACTCACATTGCAGGCTAAGGTGAAAGAGAGCAAGCCATGGTATGTGGACAGTGGCTACTCAAGGCACATGACAGGAGAAAAATCAGTATTTCTTTCACTGACAGCCTATGAAGGTGGAAGTGTGACCTTTGGTGATGACCAAATAGGAGAAGTGGTTGGTATAGGTAAGGTAGGTAAGTCACTGTCACATTCCATAGATGAAGTCTACTTGGTTGATGGTTTGAAGCATAATTTGTTGAGTGTCTCACAACTATGTAGTAAAGGGAACAATGTCCTATTCACTGCTAGTAGTTGCATAGTTGCGAGTCATAAGACAAATAATGTTATGCTAGAGGGAAAGCGGCACAAATATGTTTATAAAGTGGATATATTTAAGTTTTACAGTAACTCTCTAACATGTCTCAGTGCTATTGAAACTGATGCCTCATTGTGTCCTTGACGTTTTGGGCATGTAAGCCACAATACCTTGAACAAGCTAGCATCACAGAACCTTGTCATTTGGATTACCTAAGATCAAATCAAAAGTGATGAGTTATGTGGTGCTTGTGCTAGAGGTAAACAGGTGAAGTCTTCCTTTAAGACAAAGAACATGGTAAGTACCTCACGACCCCTTGAGCTTCTACATATGAATCTTTGCGGTCCTATGAGAATTCAAACTCGTGGAGGTAAAAATTATGTTTTTGTTATTGTAGATGACTATTCAAGATTCACATGGACCCTGTTGCTAGTTTCTAAAGATGAAACCTTTGATATGTTTGAAATCTTTGTTAACAGAATGCAAAAACAGGTTGGAGCGGATATACTATCTCTAAGGTCTGATCATGGCATAGAGTTTGAAAATGACAAATTCATAAACTATTGTGCTGAACATGGTATTGATCACAAAGAGATGGTTGTGACATACTTGCTAAATTCTGGACTGAGTTTGAGAAGATCTTATCTTTTATATGCTGAAGGGATTTAACCTAATTGGACTGAGTTTCTAGGCCTGCCTATATAAGGCGCCTGATAGGCTCAGTTGAAGGGTTAAGCTTTGCGTGCATTATTGAGATCAGAATCATTTTTGCAAAGTATTAATTCGTCAAAACCAGATACATCCTGTGCTCACAAGAACAACCTTGAACCATGTTCCCTATCCTGGTCAGTTTGAGTCTTGCTTAGATTGGTCATTGCATAATAGGTTTTCTGTGGTCTTATTTTTTTTAGTATTGAAGCGTGTTATAGGACAAACAATCTGGTAAATTGTAATAGCTCTAGCTTAGTAACAAGCGTAGAGTTTCCCTTAGGTCAGTGTGTGACTTGGAGGGATTGGCAACACATCAGTAACGGTGTGTGATGCTGTTTAGGGTACTGTACTGTATCCTGTTTGGCTCTGGTTATAAGAAAAGTAGTGTGAAAAAATCCCAAGTAACTGGGTCGTGGTTTTTACTCCTATTGAGGCTAGGAGGTTTTCCACGTGAAAAAAGCCTTGTGTTATTTACATTCAGTCTTTTACTTTGTGTTTAGTTCACTTCAGAGGAACAATGTCCATAATGTTATTCTCAACATTATTCTCAAGTAAAATAAACGCGAGAAATTGGAGTCTCTCTATTCACCCCCCCCCCCTCTAGAGTACTTATGCACTCTTCACTCATTAACAAACTAGGGTTCATAAAACAATGAATTTGAATCAAGAATACATTTTTAATATTCAAAAAGTAATAAAAACACTTACATGGAATAAAAAAGGATCAAACTTGGGCAAGAGGATGAATTGTGAAAGAGTAGGAAATTCTCTTTTTTCTCCCCTTGTTCTTTCGGTTCAACGTGAGTTTGAGAGAGTGAGTGACTGACTTTTATTTTTGTCTAGGTTAAGTTGATGAGTGAGGAAGTTTAGTCCAATTAGGAAACCAAATCCCTAATTATACTCCTTCCTTATCTCCTCTAACTTCCTAAACTAACAACCAGTCAACACTCCCAAAATCTACTCTCTTTAGGAAAAGATTTTACAAAATAAAAAAGCTGATTTTTGCCCTATAATTTCGGCCATGCCTCAATTAGGCCTTAATCATTTTCGGCCATTCCGAAAATAATAAGCCCAAAGTGCTTAAATAGTTTTGGCCCGATTATTTTAATTAGATCGAAAACAAACCCATACATTAATTAGGTACTTTAATTCATGAGCCAATTAATATTTGAATCCAAAATTGCATTTTCTTTTTAAGTAATTATTATTCTAAAATGAATAATAATACGAGGTATTACAATACAAGTCCTCTAATTTGATTCAATTACTTATATTCATGACCAATTCACAATGATCATGTCTTTAATTGTGCTCCTGGAATAGTCGATAGATGTCTTTTTAAAGGGGACGTTACATATGATAATAGAGTCATTACCATATGCTAATGAATTTGGCAATCCGGCCTGACACAAGACTTCAAATATGATTCATTTAGTTATATTCATTGCCAATTTAGAATGACAATGTCTTTAATTGTGCTCCGAGAGTGGTCGGGAGGTGTCTATTGAAAGCGTCGTTACATATGATAATGGACTCATTAGCATATGATCATGATATTGGCGATCCGACTTGATACAAGGCCTCTAATATGATTCAATTACTTATATTCATGACCAATTCACAATGATTAAGTCTTTAATTGTGCTCCGGGAGTGGTCGAGAGGTGTCTATTGAATGGGGTCGTTACATCCCTTATAAATTAATAAAATAATTTATCCTACCCATAATTGTTTCGAAATATCATTTAATAATAATCCGAATAAATAACCTCAAGAAATTTAAAAATTTTTCTTTTGGCAATTAATCTCATTCTCATTAATCACCGATAAGCTTTACAAAACAGATCCTACAGACTAGCAGGATCTCTCATACATCACCACAAATTACTAAAACGAAGACAACCCTGCAAGAGACAAGTGAGGGATATAAAGGGAGAGCACACCTTCTAGGAAGGGTTTCCCCCCCTTTACAGTCCTCTCACAGCAAGGAACACAACTCACACGTTAATGGAAAAAACAAACTATAATTTTTCCAAATAATCCCAAAGCTTCCTATTTTGCTGAGCTCTCACAAAACCATAACTCTTCACCTGCCTGACAAGCTCTCAAATGGACTGCTGTCTTCTCTGGAAGACCCTTTGATTACGCTCCAACCAAATCGTGTAGACTGTGATGGTAAAACACATTTTCATAGCCACTGCAGCAGCAGATTTACCTTTACTAGTTCTCATGATATTTCTGTACTCATGGCACCAATCTGTCTGTGCATTCCCTCTATGCAGCCAACCCAAGATCTTGCTCCATAATTCTCGAGTCCAAGGACACTGAAAAAATAAATGATCAACAGTTTCTTGTTGGCCAATACAAAAGGCACAGCTATCCTCAGTGATCACTCCCCACTTACACAAAGTATCCTTAGTACGAAGCTTGCCAAGCAATGCAAGCCATAGTACAAATATTGTTTTTGGTGGCGCAGCATTAGCACAAACCAAATTTCTCCATTCAACTTTCTCAACAGCCCCTCTGATCATCTTGTAGGCCTTCTTAATTGAGAACTTATCTGCAGCTACCACATTATGCCACTCCCCAATTTTACTCTTGTGTTTTCTGGCATGGAAGATCTTCCTTACCATCCAAGAAGCTTGATTAGGAGCTTTCATCTGCCAGAAATCCTTTGTTTTTACAAAATAGATATGAACCCATCTAATCCACAACTTATCCTGTTTCATACTCAGTGCCCACATAAATTTTCATATAGCAGCTTGATTCCATAAGCGCAAGTTTAAAATATTACAGCCACCTGCACTCTGTGGTAAACAGACCCTCTCCCAAGCCACTAGTGCTCTTTTAGTGATGTTTGCGTCCCCAAACCAAAGGAAACTCCGACATGTGGCCTCCACAAGCTTCATTACCTTTTGTGGCAAAACAAACAATTGTGACCAATATGCCTGTATGCTAAGAAGAACTGATTTGATGAGCTGCAGTCTTCCTGCGTATGATAGGAATCATGCAGTCCAAGCTCTAATCCTGCCTGTTCTTTTCTATCAAGACTTGACATTGAGAAATCTGTAACCTCTTGCTGGATAGAGGTACACCCAAGTATTTCACTGGCAGGTCACCAGCAACAAAACCAAGTGTCTCCAAAATCAAAGCTTTATCAGCTACACCTACACCTCCACAGAAAACATGACTTTTCCCCAGGTTAGCCTTCAACCCTCATGCAACAGAGAACATCTCAAATTTGCCCTGCATAAGCTGAACAGATCTCACATCCCCCCTAGAGAATAGTAGCAAATCGTCTGCAAAAACATAAGTGGGTAATTCCCAACTTTTTGCATCTCGGGTGAAAATTAAAATCAGCTTCATGCTTCAGAGCCTGCAAGCATCTATGAAGGTATTCCATCACAAAAGTAAAGAGAAAAGGAGAAATAGGGTCTCCTTGCCTCAATCCTTTCTTTGCTTGGAAGCATTCAGTGAACTCACCATACAGATTAATAGTATAAGAAACAGTAGACACACAATTCATAACCCAATGCACAAATCTGCAAGGAAAACCAAGTTCACACATAACTTGCTCAATAAAACCCCATTCAACAGAGTCATACGCTTTTCTGAAGGTCCACTTTGATCATACACCTAGGGGAAATGTTCTTCCTAGTGTATCCCTTCACAAGTTCATGGCTGAGTAGGATGTTATCAGAAATTAGCCTCCCTGGAACAAAAGCTGACTGACTACTACTCACCACACTACTCACCACCCTTTGTAACCTGTGTTATAACCTTGGAAATAATTTTATACAGCAAAGTACAACATGCAATAGGGCGGTATTCCTTTATGGAAGAGGGATTACTCACTTTAGGAATGAGAGTGATAGCTGTAACATTTATATCAGTATGCATTTGACCTGTTCTAAAGAATTCTTTAACTGCAAAACATACCTCATCCCCAATAATGCTCCATGCTTTTTTGAAAAAGCAAGAATTAAAACCATCAACCCCCGGTGCTTTGTTGTCATCAATTGAAAACACTGCATCTCTAACTTTCTTGTGTGTCACCTGAGCAATAAGATACGTCTGTTGTGCATGAGTGAGCTGAGCACCAGCTCTCATAGCTTGGAGATCAATCAGTGGTAGGTTTTGTGCAGCCGTGCCCAAGAGATCCTTATAAAATCCCATAACTTCCTTCTTAATGTCAGCAATCTTAGTAAATCTATTACCATCTCTATCAATCAAAGTGGACGGAGAACTTTTGTTGTATTTATCTGACATTACAGCAAAGAAGTACTTAGAATTGCTGTCACCCACTTTAAGCCAGTGAATCTTAGCTTTCTGTTTACATATATTCTCTTGAATGATTGACCATTTTTCCAATGAGACCAAGCACTCTTTTTCCTTCTCAATATGTAACATTAACCAAGTCATGTTGCATTTGCTTCTGAATCTCCTCCCTTGCTTTATCAATCCTCTGATCCAACCCTAGAAATTTAAATATTTAATTACAAAATTCATGACATCAAATTTTTATTCTGATTAAAATGAAAATCAACATATAAATTTAAATATTTAATTACAGTATTCAAAATATCTAATATTCCAATTTTCACGGGTCATTTGGTGCTCAAATTTTCGTCCCCATCACAACATCACAACACCACACCATGTTTAAAATATATAGCATCTGTGCAAAATGTTCGGCTACATGTCCATGCTCGTCAAAGTTGATGGTGACAAGTAAGTAAAGGTTGACAGCGAAAACACAATGCACAATTACTATACCTCTATTTTACGTTTACTACACAACTAGTGGTTATCCTTTGTCTTTATGTACACGCTGTCCTAGGGAAGATACCAAATATATTGTGGTTTGACACCCACGTGAGGTCTGTATATGAATATTTTAACTTTATTACTATAAACTTATGAACAGCTTATTACACATCTCTGTCAATTAGTACTATAATATTGTTAGGCTTTTACTACAACTTAAAATATTGAAAATTTGTTGCATATTTAAGGATGGAACAGAACCCAATATGCCAAATCACTGCACCCTGGGGCCCATGCTTGTTCTTCCTTTCCACTCTCTAATGAAGTCATGTGCTCTTTCTTACTACAAATTCAACTCTTATGCCACATCACTGCCAGTCGATCACCTAGGATCAGAATACTTCTATGAAAGTATTCTGAGAATACGAGTATCACCCCTCAAAACTGGAGGGTGAGAAAGAACTCCAAGTTTGCATTGCCAACTAGGAACAGGTGCTGCTTGCTAGGAAGGCCTTTTGAGAACAGATAAGCTAGCTGAGAATGAGTAGGCACTAGGCAACAGTAAGAGTACACAAGCAATGACCCATCTGGAAACCAAAGCAAACTTCATTTAGTACTCACTTTACAACCACGAACAGTATCACCAAACCATATTGGATTAAATTATCCTTTGGCTAAAACAGTGATCAATACATATATACTGATGCTTAATTGAGAATCCATGGCTTACAATACTAGAACTTGTATCAGAATGTCTTACCGTAGCTTTCAGTGAGACTAGGTCATCACAAGAATCATTTTTTACTGAAATAAGGGTCACTACGACGACTAAAAATAAATAAATGACCCTACATGTCTATATAGTTACCCTATATTACTCTGGGTTAGTCTCAAAATACTTGTTCAGCTTACAATTTCAATATAAAATCTATATATCTTTTAATCTGCCTTCGCCAAACAATTAATCCACCTAATATCTTTAGGAGACTTAACAGCAAGCACGGGATTAGCCTCGAAAAAATTAGCAGGCCGGAGCTCGAATCCGTTACTTATTGTTGGCATTAGTGGAAAATCTTCCTGGTAAGGCACATGATGAATTCCCATCGTGTACCACAAGACAATATCCTTGTTCTCTATCTCCCTATCCCTGCGAATGAAGTCATTAGAAAGCCACAACAAAAGAGGTGTGGGACAGGGGACTTGGGAGGCATAGGTCATCATGAATAACGTCAAAGATAACGACTCAATGGTTAATTTGGGAGGGGGTTGACATAAAAGCCTACAACAATATTATTACCCTCATTATGAAATAGAGGGTAATGGTTCTCGAACCCCCAAGCTTGAGGTAGGAGGCGTGGAACAACTTTTCAAATTAACGTGTTTTTCCACCAACTAATCTCCCACATTTTTTGTCAACAAAAATTTATGTAAGACGGTTTTTTCGTAACTTTTGGTGATATGAGGGTCACTTTTCAATGAAGCAAGGGTCATTGCTCACCATAAGCAGTGACCCTTACATTTTTAAAAACTGACCCCATTTTCTGTGAGTTGATCTCACATAAGACTTGTTGCCTTTTGTTAGTGTTCTCATTCACGAAATGCTCTAAGCTTGAACGATAAGACTGTTTTTTATCACAGCCTAAATGCATACATGGACAGTGGCAGACAAAGGCCCACTAGGGCTGCTGGTGCTTCCCCACAGGGGAAAAAAATTATTAAAACCTTTTGAGTGTTGTAGAAATAATTAAAACTGTATTAGATTTTAATAGAGTAGAAGTAAGGGCAATAATGTAATTGTACATAATTACTGTTTAGTATAAATAGAATGCTAGGGCTCCCATATTGGGTAGAGCCTCATAGTATTCTTCACATGGTATCAAGAGCCTAGGGTTTTTCTTTTCGTATTTCCCACGTTTTTCTGCCCTAGCCTACCTTCCTCCTTCCATGGCAACCCCACCTCAGACGCCTCTCTCCTCCGGCCAACCGACCTCCATGGGTGATGTTTCTAGCAGTGTTTCTACTCCGGTTCCTTCGACCGTCAAGACTACCCATCCTGTAGGTGTTCCTATTCCTACAGCGCCTGTCATAAGCCAATTGTTTGACTTGCCTCCACTGCATCCTCCCCATGTGTCTCAGCAACAAGTTCCTATGCCCTCGTTCTCATGGGTTCCTACTTCTGTTGCACCACGGCGTCTCTTTCAGAACACCGTTTATGAGGTTGGCTCCTCCAGTCATGCACCACCGCCTCCGTCTCCCTCTGTTTTCGTTGGTCCGTCGTTTACTGGACATCCCGGTGCGATGTTTGGACCGCCTGGCTTTGGACAGTCTTTTACAGGTGGTGCAATTCCTTCTTCTGGTGGCGGTAATGATGTCTTTCCTTCTAATCTAGTATTCTCTGCTCCTAATGTTACTAATATTGTAACAACTAGATTAGCTACTGTGGAGGATTATTTGAGTTGGCGTACACAATTTGAATCTTTCTTGGTGTCTCAAGGTCTCCTTGGTATGATTGATGGGTCCATTCCTATGCCTTCTGTGTTTATTTTTGATAATCACGGTTGTGAAATAATTAACCCCAAGTATTATAGTTGGTTGAAAGTGGATCAAATTGTTCGCTCTTGGGTGTTTGCAAATCTCTCACGTGAAATCCTTGTTGAAGTCCATGATTTGAAGTTTTCTTCACAAATATGGGAGCGGTTGCAATCACGTTTTATGTCTGCTAGTTTAGCCCGGTCTATGGAGTTAAAAAGATTGTTGACTAATGTTAGAAAAACAGAAAGTAAATGTATGGATCAGTACTTACGCGAGATCAAGATAATTGCGGATAGTCTTGCTGCGATTAATTCTCCAGTTTTGCAACATGACCTTATCCAGCACACTATTATGGGTTTAAGTGCTGAATATGAATCTCTTGTAACTGATGTCACTCACTTTCCTGGTACTTTAACCTTTGATGAGTTACGGGCTAAGCTTTTGCTTGAAGAACAGCGGGTTAAGTTTCTGCGTGACGGTGATAGTGCTCTTTCACAACATCAGGCCTTTGTGGCCACCTCTCAGCAGGGTTCTACTTCATCCAATTCAGGGAGTGGTTCTCAGAATACTCAAAGGAATGGACAGCAGCAGCAGTGTCGTGGCCGTGGTGGACACCGTGGTCGTGGTAATAATCGTGGTCGTGGCAGGGGGCAAGGTCGAAGCCAAAATCACAATCGTGGACAGCAGTCCGGCAATAGTGGTGGTGCTAACCAAACACATACACAACACAAACTGTAGGTTCAGGTATGGCATCTTGTAATTCGGTTGTGTCATCGAATAGTGCTTTAGCCCCTTCGAGTACTGGTACTAATAATTTACCTGCAGGTTCTTCATCAGTAGATGGTGTCTTTGGGTCCACCCCACCCCCAGTTGTTTGTCAAATATGTTTCTATCCAGGTCATACTGCTGTCCATTGCCCATCTCGTTATTCCACTCCCTCTGCTCCCGCCCTTGCTGCATTGCCATCGGGTGAAAACAACGAGGCAGTGTGGTATCCTGACTCGGGTGCCTCCTCTCACATGACCAACAACGAAGGTATTTTGTCTTCTAAACGTATTTACAATGGACCAACGAGGATTCGGTTAGCAAACGGTACTACTGTCCCTATTTCGCATGTTGGTAATGTGTCATTAAATTCTAATGGACGACCACTGGATTTAAAATCTGTTTTGCATGTCCCAGAGTTAAAATATAATTTGATATCTGTTAAGAAATTGTGTGAGGATAATAATTGTGATGTGGGGTTTAATACTTCTTCTGTTTGTGTTAAGGACCAAACTTCGGGGGAGGTTCTTCTTCAAGCTTCCAGTAGGGGTAATGTCTATCCTATTACTACGTCACTGGTGTCCAAGTCTCATGTGTCTCCAACTGAATCTGCATTCCTTACTGTTCAAGCTCCTGGTCCTGTATGGCATCGTCGATTGGGTCACTATGGTGGTCGTGTTTTGGATTCTCTTAGGAAGAGTAAAGCCATTAGTACGGCTAGTCGTTTTGATCATGATTGTGTCTCTTGTCGTTTTGGCAAATCGCATCGTTTACCTTTTCAGGATGTTATTCATACTTTTGATAAACGTTTGGCTTTAATACACTCGGATGTTTGGCAATCTCCTGTACTCTCTAATCTTAGTTTTCGTTATTATGTTTGCTTTGTGGATGACTTCTCCCGTTTCACATGGATTTATCCAATGAAAAGAAAATCTGAGGTTTTTACTCACTTTTGTAATTTTCAAAAATTAGTGGAAAATATGTTTGATTGTAAAATCAAGATATTTCAGAGTGATGGTGGCAAAGAATTTGATAATAATCCTGAAAAATTGCATTTTCTTGAACATGGCATTCTTTTCAGAAAATCTTGCCCCGGTACCCCAGAGCAAAATGGTGTTGCAGAACGTAAGCATCGTCATATTCTTTAAGTGACACGTACTTTGCTTGTTGATGCTACTCTGCCTGCACAATATTGGGTAGATGCAGCTTATACTGCAACATATATTATTAATCGATTGCAACCATCCAACCTAGGTGGTATTTCCCCATTTGAAAAATTATTTCACAAACCACCCAATTACTCTTTTCTTCGTGTTTTTGGGTGCGAGTGTTTTCCAAATTTTTCAGTGTCATCTTCTAATAAATTATCTCCTAGGTCAGTTCGATGCATTTTTCTTGGCTATGTCGCTGGTTACAAAGGGTATCGATGTCTTGATCCTACTACTGGTCGTGTCTACGTTAGCCATCATATTCATTTTCATGAGTCCAAATTTCCCTATAGTCAGTTAGTTCCATCTCGTTCTACTGACATTGATCCGAGTGCTCTTTTTGGGTCATGGTCTCCCACAGTCACATTGGATTCCATTGCCCATTCCCCGTCCTCCTCTAGTCTTCCGCTCGTGTCTCCCCATGCGCATAGTCATGTCTCCTCTGCTCCATCCCCTGCTACAGCGTCTACCCCCACTGTTATTGCACCCATGTCTTGTGACAACCCTGTTGTCCAGTTAACATCCGCTCCTATGGCGGTGCCCATTGAGTCTAGTAGTCCTGCGTGTGAGCCAACGTCTTACCCGTCGTCCCTTGACGTTCCCACGCCTGCTGTCATAACCAGTCCTCTGTCTACTTCCCTCCTACTAGCTCTATGTCCAGCAGCACGTCTCCCTTGTCCATGCCTACCGAGTCGTCCCTTGTCCCACCTGTTACCTATCCCCAAAATCAGCTTCGTGGTGTACCCCGTTCCCCTATTCAAACTTGGTCCAAGTCTGGCATATTTAAGCCTCGCACTATTTTATCTCTCACTACAATTGATACAGATATGGAACCTACTAATTACTCACACGCTAAGAAAGATCCAAAGTGGCGTCAGGCTATGGCCGAAGAATTTACTGCACTCATTACTAATAAAACATGGGACTTAGTACCGTTTGATGATGAAAAGAATTTGGTTGGTTGTAAATGGGTTTATAAAACGAAATTTAACGCTGATGGCACGGTTGAGAGGCATAAGGCACGCTTAGTTGCCCTTGGTAATCATCAACAGGCCGGTATTGATTTTTCTGAGACCTTTAGCCCCGTTGTCAAGTCCACTACTGTTCGTCTTGTTCTTACATTGGCTATTTCTTTTGGTTGGATTATTTGTCAGTTGGATGTTAAAAATGCTTTCCTACATGGTTCTCTCACAGAGGAAGTTTATATGAAACAACCTCCGGGTTTTATTCATCCTCAATATCCCAATCATGTTTGTCGCCTTCGTAAAGCTATTTATGGACTCAAACAAGCCCCTCGAGCTTGGTTCCATAGGTTCAGTAGTTTTCTATTAACACAGGGCTTTATTTGTTGTCAGTCGGATAATTCAATGTTTGTTTTGCGCAAGGGATCTCATATACTAATTCTCTTATGTATGTCGATGATATTATTATTACCGGCAACTCCCCTTCTTTTGTGCATACTTTTATTCGACTCCTGGGTACTCAATTTGCCATGAAGGATCTGGGGGATCTCCATTATTTTCTTGGGGTACAGGTGGTGCAGACTTCTAGTGGTCCATTTCTATCCCAACATAAATATCTCTCTGACCTTCTTCGTCGTTTTAATCTTCACACTGTTAAGCCTGTTCGCACCCCACTTCCTTCTCGGACCACTTTGACTCTCACTGATGGTGAACTTCTTGCAGATCCCACTGAGTATCGTACTATGGTAGGGGCTTTACAGTACTTGACCATGACACGAAATGATATTGCATATGCTATACATTTAGTTTTCCAATTTATGCACGCTCCCCGCACCACTCATCTACTTGCTGTCAAGCGCATTTTCAGGTATTTGCAGGGAACATTGGATCATGGCTTATGGTTTCGCCCCACCAAGGAGCTTAATTTTCTTGTGGCATATTCAGATGCGGATTGGGCTGGATGCCCAAATAGTAGTCGCTCTACTACAGGCTATGCTATGTTTTTGGGAAAGAATTTAATTTTCCGGCGTTCCAAGAAACAACCCACTGTCTCTAAGTCGTCTACTGAAGCTGAGTATCGTGCTCTTGCCTATACAGTTGCGGACACTTTATGGATTCGGTCACTTCTCGCTGAGCTGGGTATGTTACTGACGCGACCCGTTCAGGTCCTTTGTGATAACATTTCTGCTACCTATCTCACAGCTAATCCCGTCCAACATGATCGCAGCAAACATATCAAGGTCGATTATCATTTTGTCCGTGAACGTGTAGCTCATGGTGACTTAGTTGTTAAATATGTACCTACTCAGTTTCAGCTCGCTGACATTTTTACTAAGGGACTGTCTGCTCAACGTTTTTGGTTTTTAAAGGACAATCTGTACGTGGTTTCCCCTGCACAGATTGAGGGGGTGTAATAGAGTAGACGTAAGGACAATAATGTAATTGTACATAATTACTATTTAGTGTAAATAGAATGCCAAGGCTCCCATATTGGGTAGAGCCTCATAGTATTCTTCACAGATTTGTAGCCATTATGAAGCTTGTTGAGAAAAAGAAGCCCCTATGTATACAACAAGTTTATTTTCTTATCAAGTTAGTCTTAATTCTTCCCATAGCAACAACAATTGAGGAAAGAGTATTTTCATCGCTGGCCTATGTGAAGGATAAGTTGTGCAATAACATAGGTGATCAATTATTAAACGATCGGTTAGTCACTTTTATTACTAGAGCGAGATATTATCTTTACGAAGCTTAGTAATGATGATATTATGACTTACTTCTAGAATATATGAAGACCCCTTAAGAAGAGTTTTAATTTTTATTGGTGTATTTCCCTTTGCAATGGGATGGTTTTTGAATTATATTTAATTTAATTGTACTGTCGTATCGAATAAAATTTTCTGGATACACTGTATACATAAATATCAAAATTTGAAGGTAGAGATAAAGCACTTTATGCAAACTAGCACAAAACAAGTTGGGTTTTGTACATACCTTAGACTCCAGACCTCCAGGGTATCATCTCCATGGCTCTGGTCAACAAACAAACCACTAGCCCACTTCTCAGACTTATTATACGGCATAACCATTACATTGTACTTTGTATACGCAGCTTGAATTTGAGGGTAATCATCGTCCATTAGCAGTGAGCTCGTTGTTGATCCCGGTATCAAACGATAACCAATAGGGTTCCCTACCTTGGTTTTCTTGTTTGGATTCACAACTAACAGCTCCGTTGGTGGCCTTTTGCCAAGCTGAACTCTTGCATCTGACTCTTTCTTTGCGGTCTCGCTCTTAACCGTCCAATAACTTCTCCTTTCGGGGGTGTTGTTGCTTTTGACGGCTATGATTTCGAGACTCGATTTGGTGAAGGAGTTAGCCTCACCGTCAACGTCTAGATCAAGATGGAACGTTATGAAGTGATCATGGTAAGTTCCTATGGTGTTTTCTGCTAGCAATGTGCCGTAGACTTCCTCTTTTATCTGGTCTTTGTGGGTGTAGCTTGTGCCCTTTACTTGTACTATCCCCGTCATTCCAACCTATAGTTATTTCATATTCAAACATTTACATATTTAATTTTATTGGGGAACTAGTTACATTCCCGTGCGATGCACGGCTTATATGTTTATAACACTAAAATATTTTCATTGGTACAAACTTGAAACAAATTTTTCGCCTATGTCACATATTGCTACATAATTCCTAGTCTGTGGACATCTCGCTTTCTATGCTCAAATCAACTCTCTTGCTTTCCCGTTTCATTCTCGTTGCATATCCCTTGTGATGCACGATTTTAAATAAATATATTTGGTTCGAAATAATAAATTTTCTTGTCGTAATTTATTAGATACATTCCCTAACAGACATATGGTGGCTAATAGAAGATACATGCAGTACTAATTGAAGATACATGGACCTATACTATGACATTAGAAATTTAGGATAATAATTAAATAGTACTAATAGAAGATACATGCACCTATATTATTTGATGACATGTCAATATTTGCTTATGTGTCAAAGTCTATGTGTCAATCTAACAACGATACAATTCACTTATATACATTCTCGTGCTACACATTTATAAAATTCAGGTTGGGAAATCTTGACAAATAACTTCAAATGATAGGGTTTAATTTTAAATCGAATGTTCAATGTGCAATCCTAAAAGTCCGCTTTGAATCAAATAATTTGATTTGGTTGAATTTGATCAACTACCGTAATACACTTATACATATTTTTCAAAGTCAATCATCAAAGGGAGATTCACACATTAATTAACCACTTAATTATATAAGAGATAATCAAACTAATTAAAGTTAGCAATATACATTGAATCCAGTATGAACGCATTAATTATTAAGATGACATGGATTACACTTGGCAAATGATGGTGAAATGAAAGCTTAGGTGGATGCTTACGTGTCCATAAAGCAACGTGCAACATCCATATATATATATATATATATATATATATATATATATATATATATATATATATATATATATATATATATAAGACTTTCATTCATAGTAAAGTCAAACAACAGCTACGTTGAACGTAGCATTAGCTAGAATATACAAAATCAATAATAACCATAACAATTTTGCAAAGGCTCCGTTTAATTTGATTCACCTGGAAAAACCCTAACTGAAATGAACTGAATTGATTTTTTTTAACTTGATCGTGAACCGTTTAAAAATTGTCCAAACATATTAAATCTTGGACTCATATGAAATTATGCTTTGAGATCTTTCCGATGACATAGTTATCATCATGAAACTATCTCGGAATAAAAAGTTATCTGAGTAATACTCCCTCCGTCCCACACAAATATTTACAGTTGCTTTTTCATATTTTTCAATGCACCACTTTGATCGTAAATAATTGAAATTATATGAATATATAAATTATAAAATTATGATTTTCCAAAAAAGTACTACTTTAGATGTATCTAACCATAGTACTTTTACATTATAAATCTTTGTATTTTTCAAAAGTTTATGGTCAAAGTTAGAACTGGCAAAACCCGACTCGACCCGAGATAACCGACCCGATCCGCCCGATATCAGATCCGCCCGACACCCGATCCAAAATGTATCAATTATCATTATCCGAAACCGACTCGACTCGACCTGGTCCAACCCGACACCCGACGACACCCGTTATCCGAATTGACCCGAAACCGATAACACCCGACCCAAAGTTACCCGAAATTGAACTGCACCCGAACCGACTCTACCCGAAACCCGAGTATATTCGACTTATAATGACATAATATTCAAAATGATTGAAAAAGAACTAACTCAACACACATGTAGCCCATATTATTGAAAATTTTCACTTAAAATTGAGTTTTTATATTATTTTTGATTTTAAATGCTCTGAAACATGAAGTAAATTTGACCCGATATGACCCGAAAACCGAACTAACCTGAATCTGACTTGACCGAAACCCGAACTAACCTGACTCGAGTTGACCCGTAACCCGACATCAACATAAACCCGAATCAATCCGACTCGACCCAACCCGAACCGATTACTCTTCTGACCCAATATTACCTGAACTCGTAATGACCCGAAACCGAAAAGACCCGACCCAATCCGCCCGATTGCCACCTCTAGTCAAAGTTAGCGAACTTTGACCTTGAAAAAGCAAGTGTAAACATTTGTCTAGGTGAAGGGAGTAATGTTACACATGAACTGAACTAAACTGAACTTAATTTAAGTGAAATTAAGGTGAATAAAAAAGAGTTTAACAAGACAATTAAGTAGAACACCCGAGTGCGACTCAAACATGTATATATATTAACATTTTTCTTACTTGATGTCTACTCATCTTTTACGAAAGTGGAGATTTCGATCACCACAAATTATAACGTAATTGCTTGCCTATAAATAGTTGTATGATACCATCGATCTTGTGTATATCAGGTTCCCAAATTCATATTACTTTTTACTAAGTGAAAATCGTACAATAGGCAAAAAATAGGACCCTATAATAAGGAAATATATGAAAATACCTAAGAACTCCACAAAAGGAAGAGAAATTTATAACACTTAGATGCAAAAACTAGAAATCACACGTCGAGAGGGTTGATGGGAAATGTCTTAAATCGGTCCTCCGACTTGAAAACATGTTCTAATAAAAGTTAGAATTTCAGATAGGATGGAGAAGAAGAATATAAGAAAGGTTAGGGTTTTTTAAAATCCACAATTTGTCTTTCAAACAATGACTTATAAGGTGCTTTTGAATACACCAATGAATCCTTGTCTATTCGTGGTTCAAATTTTTAGGGATTATTTTTGCAAAAACATTTTTTTATACGGATTATACATTACATAAGTTTGTGATTGAAGTAATTAAAAAAGAAATTAGGCATTTACCTTGACCTTGATCGAACCACTTTGCAAGATTTCCCAATCAATTATGTAGTCGTAGTTGCCCAATGCTGATATCATCCTCACTACTATTGTCACTTCAGGTCTAGCGTCTGTTATGACCTGTGAAAAAATAAGTTAGACCCTGTTATATTCAACTTTTTCTTGAAACTTTTAGTAAAACTCAGTTTAATTCATTAAAGAGAAGTTTGATTTTTCTTTTGTTTTTTGCTCGTCAAAGAGATCAGAAGTTCAGTTCTTTTTTATTTTTTTTGCTCGTCAAAGAGAAGTTCAGTTTATTAATAAGAAATTCGGTTTAGTATACTCCTGATTATTTTAGAAAAAGAAGTACAGTTTTAGTTATTCTTGTTGCAGATTCAGTAAAAAAAAAGTTCAGTTAATTCAATAAATTCCAGTTCTATTCCGCAATATTTTGAAATTTTTATTTTTATATTTGATACTATTGTAATCGTTTAATGGAGCTTAGTAACTAACGGAAATTGAGGTTAATTTTCAAAAGACTTCAATCTGTGACTTTTCTGATTCTAACTATTATACTTGTGGGTGATTTTGTTGGAGATATGCCATATGTGCACTTAGTTTGTTATTATTAGTTTCACTATATAAGTGATTAGCTATTGTAATTAGATTACCTAATTCTTTCATTCATCATTCAATAAAGAAGCTTCCATTATTTACACTTTCTCTCTGTAGAAAATCTCTCAACTCCATTGTTGATTCAGCTTGATCGATCCTAATTTCTACATGGTATCAAAGCGGGCTTTGGTCCTGCCTTTATGACCCCTTGTTGGCCCACATGTTGAAGCCCAAAATAGGCAATTGTGCGGCTGGATAGTTTAATTGGACCCCTGTGACTGGCCCAAGTTGGCTTTGATTGGTCCACGCTTCAGCCCAAGATGAGTCTTTGCGTGGGGTATTGAAGTGGGTTGTCCCAAATTGCTCAAGAGAGAATGCATTGAGGTGTTTATAAGTAAGGGAGTTAATTAATTTTGAGTTGAAACCTCCTTTATGTTATAAACACACTCTTAATGGGCCCAATTTATAAAAGTTACTTTAATCATCGATCATCAAGATAATATCAAAAAAATCTCTGTATTTCTTCTTCTTGATTTTCGTTTGCGATTTTCTTCGCCCAAGATTCTTCAATCTACGATCTTGATTCGATCGAGTTCATCCATTAGGTTTGATTCACAAAAATCGATTACAAATTTCTCATATTAATTCTCCTTTTTTTGGTTCATCGATCATCATCATACAAAAACACAAAAAAATCTCTTGTGAATTTTTCGCTCGTCATTTTCATTCGCGATTTGTTCTTCACGATGTTGTCTTTGCTCGATTTGCGATCTTCGATCAATTTGATCGGCTTCACTGATAGATAAAAGCTCCACAAAAACAATGAAGATTCTCAGTTTTCTTTCTTGATTTCTTTCTTTTTCGGTCAATTGTTCTTGTTTCAACTCTGATCAAAATCACAAAAGAAAAATTCAATTCATTTTTCGAACAGGTTGATTTGAGTTCATCAACTGTTCTACTCATCAATTTGAGATTCAGAATTCATTTTTCATCTTCGATCAACAGAAAATTTGATCTAATTCTTCAAGATTTCACTTTAATATTTTCGCACGCCAAGTGTTTGATAAAATTCCTGAAAGAATATTGTCTTTCAATTCATTCTCTATTTCACCAGCTTTGCTCTGGCTTCTGAAGTCCTCTAGTGTAAGTGACTTCTTCTATTCATCATCATCACTCGGATCATCGAGTTGATGTTCGCCGTCGATTTGAGCGATTCAATCTTCATCAAGATTTTCAGCGCTTTATGTCACCTTCTTGTCGAAGGATTTGCCGTTTTTTGGTTCGCCTTCAATTTCAATCATTATCACTTGTTTTATCGAGTTCATCTCCATTGGCCTGGCAATTTGTTGATGCCCTACCCTTTGGAAGTTTCTTTTTTTGGTGCAGCTGCTTTGGCAATCTATTGATGCCCTAGCTTTGGTGGTTATTTGTTCGATTGATTTTGTTATCATCATCATTTGATCAACGTTTTCAGAGGATTTCTGTTATCATTTGTAGAATTTGATTCATCTATGGCTACTTGCATGCTTTTGTGCCTCGCAAATTAGTCGGTTCAGTCAGGAACCAATTGAATTGATGTTCAGCTGATTTACAAGGTTCCTGTGTCTTGTGGCTTCTGGTATTCTGCGTCGATGGCGCAAGCTGGTTTGCTGGTTTTTATTGGTCGTTATACTAGTGTGGTACTTTGAGCTAAGTAATGATATTAAGGCATTGCACAATTGGTCAGAACCTGCAGTGGTCTTTGGACAAGGTGTGTATATGTCTTGTGTACTGGATATTCATCCAGAGTATAAGAGTGCAGTTCAAGCATTTGCAAAGCAAATTGATGGCATCAGCAAGGTGATTGGCAAAGTGTTTTGGGTCTGGAATTCTTGATCAAGGCATGATTTGTGCTATCTAGGTGGTGGATCAAACTTGAAAACAGGGAATATCTTGCTCTTTTTCTAGTGTAAACTGAAGTAATTCACAGCTTCATTGTCTCCACTCTCCAAGTTGGAGGTATTTCATACCCTCCAACTTGAGGGGGGTGTTGGAGATATGCCATATGTGCACTTAGTTTGTTATTATTAGTTTCACTATATAAGTGATTAGCTAATGTAATTAGATTACCTAATTCTTTCATTCATCATTCAATAAAGAAGCTTCCATTATTTACACTTTCTCTCTCTAGAAATTCTCTCAACTCCATTGTTGATTTAGCTTGATCGATCCTAATTTCTACCAATTTAGCCTTTAGACAAAGTTGGTGATTTGATATTCGAGTTCTTCATCTAGTGTTCTTGTCGTTTCTGTATATAATACAAGTGGTCAGCTCATCTATCCTTTATACCTTTCCTTTAAACACAAAAACCACAAAAACAATGCAAAAATCACATCAATATAACTCCAAATTGAGCCAAGTTAACAAATCAAAGATCCCATGCAAGTTACCATCATGCAACAATGACATACCGGTCGGCCTGGAATCTCGTTTTCAGTATGGCGCCACATGATATCTCCAGCATAACGCTCAAACACGCAGAACACATTGGGCATCTTAATAGGCTTTCCGTCATGGGCCGCTAAGTACCCGTCAAAAAATGCAGCGTTTTCCGGGCAATCAATTTTGGCTTGAAGACCCGCGGAAAACAGCCCTAAGTCGTACTCCCCAGCATCAAAGTATGTTCGGTAGTACCATTCCTCAGTTAGGTCCATGTATGGCACAAAGATCTCTGATATGAATCCTTTGTATAATATGGGTCGACGTTCTCTTTTCACGGTGTCGTATATTGATGCAGTAGATATTACTAGGCCTGCTCGCATGTCAAAGCCCAGGTGAAACTCCCAATTCGCCCACCTGTGTTTCATAACATTTCTATTATATTTTTATTTTATTTTATAGAGGTAAGAAAGAAGGGCTCCATACACTATGGCTCCCATCTTGAGATGCCCAAACGTAAACCCTAATTCTAAAAGAACATAGTGAATGAAAATAAAAACAGAATATGTGTCATATAATAATTTGGTCTGAAAAATATGTGGTTTGAGAATGAATCAAAAGGAATCAAGATAATTAGTGTGAGAGATCTAAAAATGCAAAAGGTATAGAGTTACTATGCACGACGGAGGAAAAATTTATTTTTGAAATTTTTAATACTGTATTACTTTTTCCTCGTCTGTACGAAGAGGGAAAAAAGAATGAGAGAGTAATAACATGAATATTTTGAAAGGGAAGAGAGGGAAAGAATGAGAGAGGAACAAGAACATGGATATGTTGTGCATTTTCTTATACCTTTGGGATACAGTATGTAGGAAACTTAACATTCAACCCCAACTCATTAACTCCTAAATTTTTTTGTCTCTATGGGAGGGTAAAACCATGGAAAGTTTTCACTTTGGTGTCCCGAGGTATTGCATAATCATTTTTTAGTGACCTGTGTTTTTCATATTTTCATTTTGGTTATCTAAGATATTAGTAAAAGTTTCACGTTGGTGATTTTCATTAGTCCCGTTAGAATTTTCCGTTAGTTTGCCTCTTTTATTCCCTCCCCTCCCATTTCAGCTTATTCTCTCTCTTCCCCTTCAGCCACCCACCAGCCGCTGCCGCTACCACCACGGTCCTCTACCACCACCACCATTACCAACCTTCTCTTTTCCCTCCCTCTCTCTCTCCTCCACCACACCACCACCCGGGAAACACCACCACCATGAAACCTGTACCACAACCACGAAACCCACTACCACCACCACAACTCACGAGACCCACCACCACCACCACAACTCTCCAAACAATCACTCTCCACTCTCTCTTGCCTATCCCTAAACCACCATTATCAACTTCATGAATCGCCATTGTTACCCCTTTCAAGCTCACCAACAATCACAATCAAAATGCCACAACAAAAACAACAAAACCCCTATCACAAATCCACCATTTCGTTCCAATTTCATTAAACCTTACTACACTTCGTCGTACCTCAATTTCTCTGAATCCACCGCAATCGTCGTTGTCGAAAATCTGGTGGTGGTGGTGGGTTCCATGAGTTGCGGTGGTGGTTGTGGGTTTCGCGGTTGTGGTGTGGGTCTCATGGTTGTGGTGTGTTTCCTGGGTTGCCGTGTGGTGGAGGAGATAGAGATGGAGGGAAGGTAGAGAAGGTTAATGGTGGTGTACGGGTGGTGGTGGACTGGTGGGTGGGTGGAAGGGGAAGAGAGACTAAGCTGAAATGGGAGGTGAGAGAATAAAAAAGGCAAACTAACGAAAAAACTAACGGAACTAACATAATTAAGTATAGTGAAACTTTTTCTCATATCTTAGGTAATCAAAATGGAAGTATGAAAAAAAGAGGTCACTAAAAAATGATTATGCAATATAGGGGGCATCAAAGTGGAAATTTTCCAATCATTTTGAAATATCATTAAACGTTCTATTTGATGGTAAGAGTTTAAATTGTGTACGCGGTACATTAACCTTCAACGACATTGGTACAACATATACGAAACTTAAAATGCGAATGCAGCGCTAAACCATGGGCCAGGGTCCAGGCCATGTAATATCTGTAAAATAAAATTATTTGATTTTCAATAAAATAGTAAATTTGGATTTTAATATGAAACTAGGTACCCAGAAATTGGTGGACACCCGATGAATCCATTTCCAATTAAAGGATTTTGGAACCGGTACAACCAATTCTATTTTCAATTCCAAATCCTAGAAATTAGGAACCGATGGATAATTCAATTCCAAATCCAATTTCGGATAATATAATACCTGGTGAATACTTAGTCGTGCTGAACTACAATACATATTAATATGAGTTCCTCTCATTCAAATCAGGATCATCGTCATCCCTAAGTTTATTTGAAGTTCTGAGGGGACAATCCAAAATTCGAAGAAAAAGAAAGAAAGAAAAAACAAAGTTTACCTCACTATATGTCCATCAATTTTGAAACTAGGCCCATCAGGCTGAATGACTGTAACACCCTTCATCCGTTGACCAACCTCCGACTTTCCATTCTGCTTCTCCTCCCTATAATCTAACCCCTCACCTTTAGGCACCGGTACCACCTTACGATCTTTAAACCCTACGATCATCATCTCATCTAAATCAACTGTCACAGTTAAACCTTCAACTGGTCTCATCCAAAAATTAACAGTACCATCCATATAATAACACATCACCTTCACTATCATTTTCTCTCTCCTCATCTCACCAAACCAACCGACAATAAAGCTTAAGCACACAAGCTCCTCTATCTTAAGCCCTCTTTTGCTAATTGACGCCTTAAATGGGGCGTACGTTAGCACTAACTTATTTGCTGCCTGTGCCTCGTCAGCTGTCTGAATAGGATACCCATAACCATGGTAAATTTTGTCGGATAAGATAACTTTTTGACCTTTTACCCTTTTGGATAAGTTTACGGTGATTTCGTGGGTGGTGTGATTTACACGTGCTATAACGTAGGCCCGGCGGGGTGGGCTTGTGCTTTTGGTTGGGCTTTCTTGCCATTGGATAGTTGTGGGGTTGTTTGGTTCGTCTAAGCCCACGTAGTGGAAAGTGAGTTTGTGGGTTGGGTAGGGGTAGATTTGTGAAATGGTGGATTGGACCTGGTTGATTTCGGATAGTGTTAGAGGGTCAAGTGGGTGAGATGAGGAGATAGAAATTAATGAGAGGATCATGAAAAGGAAGAAGAGAGGTTCAGATAGTGAAGAATGCATTATAGGTAAAGTAGTGAACCACTGAGTTGAGTTTTATGGCTCCTGCTGATCAAGATGATACAAGTCATAAATTTGTACGTATAATGCCAAATTGCCAGTTGCCACTTGCTTAGATAATTGACATGTAGGGAACTAAGGTATGCAGCACCCGATCAATTTTTTTTTCTTTTTCAAGTTGCAGCATGTCTTATGTGGACTTAGTCCACCGTGGACCAAGTAAATTTGAGGTCCGTGGCTCCATGTGAAGTAGGGGGTGACTCCACTATTAAAAGGGTGACTACAGGTGAAGTATGGGGTGACTCCACTCTTAGAGGGGTAGCTCAAGGTGAAGTATTGGTTCACCATGAACAAAGTCCACATAAATTTTTGTAAAAGTCTAAAGATGCACGTATTCAACGGGTGTCGGTTCATTGGTAAATAAGTAACAACTTATATACCAGATCATAGGTTCAAGTCTCCTAAACACCCGAAGTTGCATGTTAAGAGGTGGCTTTTATCCACGCCCAATAAGAAAGAAAGTTCCTCTTTACCAAACCTATAAAAAAAACTCAAAAGATGCATGTGTTTTTATTTTTTTATTTATTATTATTTTTGGTTGTTTAAGCACGCGTTAAGATCCATCATACTCATACTGTCATCCATGTTACTATCTAGTACAATTATTTTGTTTCTTTGATGAGCAAAAAAGAAAATTGTTTTGGTTCCTCACGTTGTTGGATATTTTTTTTTTTGGGTGCAACTCACGTAGTTGGATTTAAAATTAGAGGCCCGTTTAATCTAATTCTCATAAATTGCAACTTCTATTCTCATATTTGTTCTTACTCACCTCTTTTTGTTTGACTGCCACTTTTAGCCCCAGTTTTTCTTTTTACTCAGACACCACTTAGGCTTTCTTTGATTCACCTGGAAAAAACTGAACTAAACTAAAATGAACTGAAGTGATTTCTTTAACTTGACGGTTGACCATTCAAAAGTCGTTCAAACATGTTCAATATTATACTCATATGAAAGTATGCTTTGAGATCTTTCCGATGACATAGTTATCATCATGAATTTATTTCGAAATAAAAAGTTTTTTGAGTGATAAAGTTACACATGAACAGAACTTGACTGAAATGAACTGAAATTAAGTAAAATTAAGTTGAATCAAACTAAGCATTAATGTGGATTTCAACAAGACTATAACACAAGGGGAAGTATAACAATAAAACACAAGAGATATACGTGAAAAACCCCTCCTTGAACTTGAGGGATAAAAAACCACGGGTTTAAATTTTACTATACTTTGGCACTTGACATAATAAATTTGGTGATGGGAACATCCCAGAGCACTTGTCTTGACTGGATGGAGCCGGAGGCAACCCCCAATCTCTCATCACTTTTACCTTCTCCGATAGTCTCTTTGAACAGACCACAACTAGAACTCAACTATTTATGTCACTTAACCTAATTTGACTCCAAATACAATAAGGAAAGTATCACTAAATAATATCTAACTTTTATTAAAATAATAATTTACTAGCTCACAATACTTTCCATAAACTGGACTTCTAAACTAACCAAAACACTTTTCTTAACTAATATAGTACGTGGAGATCTTAGGTCCAACAAGCCTTCCCTCGCCCTTAATACATTTCATTTTACTCAAGGCTTCAACTTTATACAAATATTACGCTAGCTCCCCTTGAGATCGAACCTCTTGCATTGGAAGCATCGCTCGACACTTGCAAAGACTTATTTGCTGGATGTGGTTTTACTTAGTCGTACTACTTTTCTGGACAAGGAATACGCAGCTTGGACTTATTAATCATGGCTGGACACTGGGACTTTTACTAATGATGGCTGGACACTGGGACTTTTACTAATCGTGATTGTGGGCTAATGAGGCTTATTTGGTTCAATTAGAGCCAAAGGGGAAGGGTAGGTTCACCTTAGATAAAGTTTTCACCACTAAGTTGGGCAATTAGCTTAATCAAGGATAAAGTTGCCACCATCTTGATTAACTTTTAATTGGCAAAGTTAATAGTGTTTAGTGATAAAGTTTCCACCACACTAATCACAAGTAAAATCGACTCCTTTTAGTGTTTTGCAAAACACACAAACAACGAGCAACAAAATGCTGTTTTTTTTTTATTTATCAAATTCTGGACTGATTTCTGATTTGCTACAAATTGCCAACTTGTAGGCATGAATTTGGAGCTTTCCTAAAGGGCAAGTGTAAGGACCCGAGATTTTCCATCTATCTGCTTCCACGGAGTACGTCCTTATAGAAAATTTGTAAGTTGGGGGTTTAGATAAGTTCAAGGGACCATCGAGTCAGAAAAGCTTTTGTAAAGACATGAATTGAATAAAAATCATGAAAGAGGTCACAAATCTGCTATCGCCGTTTTACCGAAGGGACAAACCAAATGGACAATCCGAAGGGACAACCCAATAGCGCGATAAGTGAACTGATCATGTTTTTAGAAAGACTCCCGCACATATAAAACATATGAGTACCCAAGAATAATAGGTTCGGGGGCGAAGGTACGAGGTGAGAAGGTGTTAGGCACCCAACTCGCCCGTTTTGTGACGTCCTCTACTAACTCAAGTTTGCTTAATAATTTAAAGACATAATTCCCATGCAAAACCGGATTAACAACGTAGACTTAGTGTAGGCTACTGGATTTTTCTTCCCTTTTTCCTAATTTCCGGGCGACCGGCTAGATAGCCTGGGAGAGCGTGGATATTTGGGTTTCGTGAATCTTTGAGTGTGAATGCACATGAAGATTTTCCATTCGTTCTAAGGACATGATTAAGATTGTCGGAAGTCGCCATCAAATTTAAGGAAATTTGGAATCCTTGGAATCAAGTCGATAGTCTAGAAAGACGTCAACTCAATTCCTGTGCACCCCAATCCCTATTGGAGAAATTGACTTCATAAATGAGTTCGGGGGCGTGAGTACGAGGTAGGAAGGTGTTAGGCACCCAACTTGCCCGTTGACAACAACGGCCTTTATTAATCGATTCAATGCAATTATTAATGCTACGGTTCAAACAAGGTTCAATTTGTCCAAATTCCTAGATTAAACTAATGGGTTGAACAAACATTATTATTTTGACCACTTTTAACAACTTATCAAATTACATGCTTTTATTGCTAGAAAACAATAAATATGCTAAAACCTGCGAGTTAGAAGGCAAACAAGTAATTCATCCACCAATTCACAAACAAAACATAATTTAATCATAAAAAGCAATAAATAACAAAATATGCATTCTTTCATCCATTCATTAGGCTTAATACAAGCCCTTTTGCTCAAAACGCGCCATGCATATACATATCAAATAAACAAAATTTGTTAGTAATAACAAGCAATATAAATTTATTGAAAACCCTCAGGTTCGATTACCTGGATGCTCACAATGAACTTATTGGGTTGTTATGCTTGAATTCTTGCTCTTGATGAAGTATGCAGGTTTACTTTGTGGTGCTAGGGCTAGCTTAAATAAGGAGTAGAATAAGTATTTCTGGTTTTATATGAGAGAATCAACTTTAGGGGCCCACATTTTCTCTCTAACTGCCAATCCAAAAGAGCAACCCCTTCAACTGAACCCTAAAGTTTGTTTATATAGAAGAGGGGGAGCTTCCAGGGTTTGGCACGGAAATGGAATGGGCCTCAAATTTTCCGTTCGCGAAAAAAAGTCCAGGCGGCCATGCAACTAGGCCGCGCAGCTGAGCCAGCATGACAAGCGGCTTAGCCGCAAGGCAAGCGGTCAAGCCGCTTCGCCTAACGGCATAGCCGCTTGACCTAGCGGCCACATCTTGAACTCAAGCGTGGCCGCTTGGATCTAGAACGACGTGCCTGCATAGGCGCCTAACTGCTTTCCAAGCGGGAGAGGCTTTTCCGAGGTGGTCCACGCGGAATTGACTGAGTTCCCTTGTTTGACCAAGGGTTGACTCAAGGGTTTAGGTTCCCTTTTAGGCTCTTAGGTTCAAAGAGGCCTATCTCTCAGTCTTAGACTCCAATTGAATTGAGTCTAACTGGTTTGGATCACCTGTACAAAAGGCTTCCACTAGTTAATTCAAATGAACTGGGCTAATCATCAGAGCAATTATTCTCGCAACCCAAGTTCGAGCAAAATCCAATCCTTTTATCATCTGGTTTTTATGGGGACTTATCTTGACATAATTTTTGGTGTCTACAGAAGCCCCTCCTTTGGCCGAGCTCGAATAGAGCGAAGGTCAAAGTTTTTCTGTGCTAATACCTGCAATAAAACAGGCAAACTGAGTGAGGTGACAATCAGTTAGAGATAAACAATCATTTTAGAATAAAGTAATAATTTCCACGGTTCTTTGACCGAGGATTTTGACCCTATATTGTAGGTCACACAATAAACATCCTTTGACCATTAATCGAACGGAAAGACCCTGTGCTGTAGGTCACACAATAAACATATTTCTTTAGAAATAAGGTAAATGATAAAAATCCTTCGATTTTTAGTTGAAGGGTGCCCCTGTGCTGTAGGTCAAACAATAAATGTCCTTTGATTTTCAGTCGAAGGGGAACCCTGTCCTGTAGGTTACACAATAAAATATTTCGTTAGAAATAAGATAAATGATAAAAATCCTTCGATTTTTAATCGAAGGGTGACCCTGTGCTGTAGGTCAAACAATAAATGTCCTTCGATTTTCAGTCGAAGGGGAACGGAACCCTGTGCTGTAGGTTACACAATAAAATATTTCGTTAGAAATAAAAATAATGATAAAAAATCCTTCGATTTTCAGTCGAAGAGGTGACCCTGTGCTGTAGGTCAAACAGTAAATGTCCTTCGATTTTCAGTCGAAGGGGAACCCTGTGCTGTAGGTTACACAATAAAATATTTTCATTAGAAATAAAATGGGTAGTAAATGTTATTGTAAAGGATAGTAAAAGGTTGCTCCGACCTCAGTTTGAACGCGAGCCCATGCCATTAGGCCGAGTATAAATGTACAAACCTGTGGGTTTTAAGTAGTCCTACTTTCATAAACGGACTTTGGCGCGCAAATAACTGCTATGGGCCTCACGTGGGGCCCACTGATTTTGAACCAACGACCCTTAAAATGTCATAAGAGAGAGTGAGTCAGGCGGTCAAACCGCCACGTCAAGCTGTTAAACTGCTAGGTGGGGCGACTAAACCGCCTGTTGGAGCGGTTATGCCGGATGGTGGAGCGGTTGAACCGCTTCTCCCAACGGTCAAGCCGTTTGGGTTAGCGGTTAAGTCGCGTGATTTGCGGTTCAGCCGCCAGCTGGGCGGTCTGACTGTCCACGTAGGCATTTTGACCGGTTGCTAGGTTTTCATGGTAGAATAAAGGGGAAAAGAGGGGGGAGGCCGAAATGGGTCTTCTTCCATTTCGTGCCTTCCTCACTCTCTCTCCTCCATTTTTCTTCAAGCTCTCAACCTCCATCAAAGCCCCTATGACCTGGTTCCGCCCCCCAATCGCCGGGCTCTAAATCTTGAGGTTTTCTTGCTCAAATTATTAGTAGAACTAGATTTTGTTAGTTGTTCTTGTGTTTTTGAGTGTCAAAACTCAAAATTGTGTGAATTTGTGAGTCTTGTGAGTTTTACTCAAATTTCCAAAAACTTTATTTTGCTCTTCATCCATGGCTCCCAAGCTTAGAGGAGGTAGGAAAAGGAAGGAGCAAGAGATTGTTGTTCATGAGGCCCCGAATGTTTTCACTCGGGTCTTCATTTCCGGTATTCCCCGTCACCGTGTCGGTGAGCACCGGTTAGTCCACGATGAGTTCTCTCGTAGGGATTTCCATCCTACCGATCGTGGGGAGCCCTACGATCTCGTTTTCAAGAAGAAGGAGCATTTGGTTACGGTTGGTACCAAATGTCGGGTATGTCATTTTATTTTCTTTTGCTCTTTTACACTTAGAAAATCATGTGTAGCAAACATAAAATTTCTAGGTTGAGAACTGTAGTGTAGCTGATGTGAAAAACCAATTTGCATGAAATTGTTTTTCTTGCTAATTTGCGAATTTTCGCAGGATTCTTATATATATCTTTTTCTTTTGCATGTGAAACATGAATTTGTATGAAATTTATCTTTATTGATGAAAAATAAATTTGTGTGAAATTTATTCTCGTCGCAATCATCATGTTTTTTTTTTGTGAAAATAAATTTGAGTGAAGTTTATTTTTATTTTTATCGTAACGACGGTTTTTGAGTATATTGGTGGAGAATAAACTTGTGTGAAATTCGTTCTCGTTTTAAATTTGCACTTGTTATATTGGTTTAGCTAGAATGCTAAATTTTATGAGTTGTAAAAATTTAGCGCTAAACCGGAGACTGGTAGTTGTTACTAGGATCACCTAACTAATTGTCTTGCAATGATTGTATCATATAGGACGTAGATACTACCATGCGGGGTTATGGTAGCCTTTCCGGGATCGAGAAAGCCCGTAGGTATGTGACTCCTGTGGTCAACGCTATTGTGGAGCATTGTGGCTTCGGTCACTTTTTAGCGTCCATCGCTTCTGCTGAGCGCTCTGACCGCCTGCTCGTTAGAGGTCTTGCGGAGCGGTACTGGGATACTACCAGTACTTTCCATTTTCCTATGGGTGAGATTATGATCACCCCTTTCGAGTTCGGTCTCATTTCCGGGCTCCCTTGCACCGGCGTTTCCCTCACTTGTGGAGAAGTGAGTAGGGATGACATGGTAGAGATGTTTGGCCTTTTTGGGGCCAATTGGGATGGTATGAGTTGTGGGCGGACTAATGTCATGGTCCAGTTCCTTACCACCCCAAGGAAGCTGAAGAAGGTCACGGCGGAGCAGCACGCCCGCTTGCCTTTTCTTGGTTTAGGTTCTAGCTTGTTCCGTCTTTGCGGATCAAGCTAGTAGGTATCATGTCTGCTATTTCCTGTGCTTGCGGGATTTGGACAGAGTTGCGGAGTACAACTGGGGTCTTCCCGTATACTCCTGTCTTCTACGGTGCCTGAGGCAGTCCAGCGGCCTCAGTCGAAAGGAGGGCGCGTCTCGCGTCTCCTTGGTCGATTACTGGAAGGTTATGAAGGTAATTTCCTTTTACCCTTCTTATACTTTGTGTTTTTACTCACAACTTGTGCCTAATCCATGTGCTTTGAATGTCTTAGATTGGGTTTACGAGCATTTCTCTGACCTTGCTCCCCTTCTCGAGGCAGAGGATTTGTCCTTTCCAGTGATGCAGACCTGGAGGGGACGGGCATCTAGCCCATTTACTACGCTGCACGCCCTTAGGGAGGCGATATATCCCTTGACCGCCCAGGATGTGAGTGATTATCTTTTGTGCTTTTATCGTCCTTTTATCCTTTTGTGTGCTCATTTTTTGCTTTTGTAGGTCGACTGGTTCCACTGGACGGATTACCTCCCGGGTTTCTCGGACCGATTCTTGGGTGCTCGGGAGTACGACCAGAGGAGAATCCTCATTGAGGGTCCTTTTGGTTTCGAATGGTTTTTGGGAGAGAGACTGATTAGGCAGACTTTCTCCGACCTTCTAGATCCGAGGATTCCTTTGGACCCTCCGGATTCCATGCTTTATGTTCGTCACCTTACCGTGGAGCAGGTGAGGATGGCCACCTTTGGGGCGAATGCCCTGGAGTATTTGCTTCCGGCTGATCCTGAGGTGGATCTCATGGTGGCATATACGGAGTTTGTTGAGGCTCGATTGTGCCCCAACTTCTCTACCGACCCGGTAAGTAATGTACTTTGTTTCTTAATTTCGTTTGGAAATTTAGAAATGTGTCTAATATCTTTAAGTCTTTTTAGAGTGTTGTAAGTTCCTCGTCGTCCCGTGTGACTGCTTCTTTTCCGCGCCCTACTCCTCCTACCATGTCGGTGAGTTATACAGGAGCGGATGGGTCTCCTCAGGTTATACTGATTCCTGAGTTCCGCGGTCCCGATGAGGAGGTTGAGGGATTGCCTCTACCAACTGGTTGTAGGGGGGTAAGTGAAAATTCTTTGCAATTTGCAAAATTCCCTTGTATTTATACTGACTCTTTTCTTTATGTGCACAGTTGGAATCTGCTGAGACGCGAAAGATCTATAGGGGTATGCAGACCTTTAAGAACTGGATTTCCAGATTCGCGTCTAGCAGTGTATGTACGAGTCGTCGGTCCGATGTTCAAGAGGTATGTTCATTTCAAGTAATAGTGCTTGATTTGAATTTTTTTGTAATTTTTTGACCTTAAGCTTATATCGCAGCCTGTTCCTGTGGTGAGGTCTCCTAGGCATCCAATTATTCGTGCTTTGGAGTTGACGTCTACACCGTAGCGTCCTCCTCGCAGGCGGGAGGGTACGGAGGTGCGTCATGGGGCGCCTCGAGCTCGAGTGGATACGAGGAACCCGCCCCAGGTGCCTTATCTTCCGCAGTGGTATGCACCGCCTCCCTATATGGGGTATCCGGGTTATCCCATGTCCATGTATCCTCCAGTCCCTCCAAGGGGTTCTTGGAGTCAGGAGAGTACCGGGTATGGTGGTTATCCCACTTACTTGACGGGTTCATTATTTGCTTTGGACTTTAGAGCTTGGGCAATGTCTCAGCCCGGGCCTTCAGGTGCTCCATCAACAAGTGGGCCCGGAGAGTCGTCTCAGGCGTGTCCGAGTACTGACGAAGATGGCCAGTGATATTTTTTGTAGTGCATTTCGAACTTTCGGACTTATATTGAACCTGCTATAAATATTGGCATTTTATTTTACGCACAGAAAATATCACGCAAATGCCCATATTTGAACTTAATCATCTAATTTCCGAATGGGAAATCACAAAGCACGATATCTGAGAATTTAAGATTTCCGAGAATTTAGCACATTTGGGGTACCCCTTCCCCTAAAATAAAAAATAAAGTAAAGAAAATAGAAAAAATGAAATAGAAAAAGATAATTAAAGGGGAAAATATTAATAAAGAAAATAAAGAATCAGAAAATAAAAGGAACAAAGAGTGGAACTTGATAATCAAAATAAAAAGAAGGAAAGAAAATAAAAAATGAATAAATAGAAAAGTGGCAAGAGCCAAAATTAAGGTAAGAAAGATCTAAGGGAAGGCTTCCAAAATCTGTCCAAATGGGAATTAGGAAGGGAGAGCTCGGTCAATGGAGAGGTCGTATGGACCGAAGTTTTCTCGTGAATAGCACATCAGGCGCCTATACAGAGTCACCGTTAGAGCTCCTAGCGGTCGTGCTAGAGCTCTAGCGGTGGCCGCTTGGGCTAGCGGTTTGGTCGCTTGTCCTAGCGGTCATGCTGCTGGCTGGAACGGCTCAGCCGCTCGTCCTAACGGCTAAGCCGTCCAGACTAGCTGAGAGGCCGCCTGACCTCTTTTTCGTTGGTTGTCTGAATTTCCTTAATTTTTCGAGAATCCAACCGTGACCTCTATATAGTCGGGTTTTCTCCTCTTCTCTTCATACCACTTACTTTGAGCCTCTAGAGAGAGAAAAAATTCCTTGAGAGAAAATCCTTAATGTTAACCATGGTGAATTTTGATGATGTCTTTGATGCTTGGCTGACCTCCATGACCGTAGAGGAGAGGTTTGAGCTTACCCCATTCCATCTTAATGCCTTCTTTCGCCTCAAACAAGTTAAGATTTTGTGGGACTTTCTTCATGCTTCTATTGAGTTTTGGGACCCAAAATTTCACGTTTTTCGTTTTGGTGCTCATGAGATGTGCCCGTTGTTGGAGGAGTTCTCCAATATCATTGGTTTTCCAACCGAAAGCCCTCTCGCCGTTCCTTACTTGGGGAACGCTTTTGCGGGTGATTTTCAAAGATACCTCTGGTTGTCCCCTCGTCCAGTGGGTCAAGTGATTCATGGTGAGGATGTTGATCTTGCCAAGGTCGTGACTTTCTTCACCTCTAGGGCCCGGGATGCGATAGATATGAGGTACAAGAAACGTGCCTTTGTGTTTTGCCTCCTCCATCGTTATTTGTTCGTTGGTGGTAATGAAGACTCTCTTATTCCATCCGAAAAGAAGTCTACCATCAATAGGGGCAAAGCTTGCCTTCTTAGGGTGACCGAGCAAATTCAATGGGATAGCTCTTCGATGCACTTGGTTGTGGGAGAGACAATCCTCGCTTTAGATAGGCTCAAGAGCAATCCTCAAGAGTCCTTCACCGCGAGCCCTTTACTCCTTCAAGTAAGATTTTGTGATAAAGCCTTAATCTTTGTGGATTTAACTCTATGTGGTGAAATTCTCATCTTGTATTGACTTGAATTTTTCTTTTGTTGTTCTTGTGTAGATATGGCTTCAAGAGAGGCTCCACTTGCTTGAGGCTCCCATTGACACTAGAAAGTTCCTCCCTAAACACTTTCCGACGAGACACCGAAAGTTCTCCGAATCCTCTCGGGAGGAGTGGATAGCATACTTCTACACCGTCATCCAACCGGCTTGGTTCGTCCCATGGTGGCGTACCACCAAAATTGTAGGGTGTAGTGAGAACGTGCCCTTTACGAGGATCATTGGTTTGTATACTTTGACATTCTTCCTACCGAACCGCCTTCTTCGCCGATACGGCTTAAGGCAAAGGATCCCGAATGTAAGTTGCGAACCTCCTTGCCAAAGGCCCTTAACATCCTCTTTGGTGTCTGATTGGGAACGACACTGGAACCATCGCCAAGTGTGGACTAAACCAGTATACCCGCATTCAAACTGGTTGTCTAGCTTTTATGAGGAATGGATTTGGATCGGTGACCATCAAGTCAACCAAAGGCTCCTAGAAGAGGAAAAAGAGTTGTTCAAAGCCCGAAAATATGATGAACCAAGCGGTATAAGGATAACTCCCATTGATACGCCCGCTAAGCCTTCCAAGCCCCAAACTAAAGGTAAGGGAAAAGGCAAGGCCAAGGCCCAATCCAAAAAGAGGAAGAATTCGACCCGCCAAACAAGTACCTCCAGTTAGGCCCAATGATCACGAGGCCTCTTCTAGCTATGGTAGGGATAGATGGGATCCAAAAGAACGAATGGAACTTGATGAGCCTAGCGAGCCCGTCCAAGAGCCCGAAATTAAAGACAATGAGGAGTAGTCCACCTCTAGTTGTCTAGCAAGTCTTGCTTTTTTTGTGCTTAGTAGTATAATTCAAATAATGGGTTTGCATGCCCAAGTAGATGTAGTTTAGAATTGCCCTTTTATTTTTATTATTATTTTTGCACTTATTTTCTTTTTATTAGAGCATGTAATGGACTTTAGCCATATTAATGAAAGACTTGCTTATTTTTGCATTAATCGAATGGATTAAAACTCCCTTAGAGATTCATTTTGTTAAAGTGGCCGGGCCCAAGTTATATAGGTTACCTACATATCCATGCAGAATCAGGGAATGTAGTTCATAAAACCAAATTTCTTCTTTTTTTTTTCCCGGTCGTGGGCCATGCGTGGACGGGTTTGACTTGGACTTGGTGCCTTAGTGGGATCTCTCAAAGATTTAATATTTATGCATAGAATCGCTTAAGTTGGTCCATATTGGTGAGTTGAGTGAACTCGTTGCCGTCTAAATCCATTAACTTTACCGCTCCACCGGATAATATTGTCTTGATAATGTATGGGCCAACCCAATTAGGCTTGAACTTTCCCCGAGGGTCAACTACAATTGGTCTCACCTCTTTTAGGACTACGTCTCCTTCTTTTAGTCCTCTAGCCTTGAATCATTGATCAAAGTGTCTTGCCATCCTCGCGTGGTAGACATGACCGTAATGTAGGGCATTTAGTCGTCTTTCATCTAGCAAGACTAATTGGTCATACCGGGCTTGGACCCAATCTACTTCGGGTAATTCACTTTCCAAAGCTATCCTTAAGGAAGCAAGTTCTACCTCGACTTGGAGTACCGCCTCCATTCCGTATACTAAAGAATAAGGCGTTGCTCCCGTTGAGGTTTGAATAGTGGTTCTATACCCCCATAAGGCTAATTGTAGCTTGTCGGGCCAATCTTCGTAGTTTTCCGTCATTTTAGCTATCATTTGTTTTTTGTTCTTGTTTGCGGATTCTACGCTCCATTCGTTTGTGGCGTATAATGTAACAACCTCGAATTCGCAACGATTTCCTGGGAACTATTGACGTCGTTGTGCACGACTCGACACCGCTGAACCGTCCCGAACCCGAGGGGATGTCACTGCAACAGTTATCACTAAGGAGTAAATGCTAAACAGAAAGAAAGACTAGGCATCAAAAGGAGCTTACTAAGGAACTAAACAAACTAAACAGTTAATATCAGAGTTGTCTATATAGTGAACTAAAACCCATTAAACCAAATTTATTACAACTTGCCTTCAAAGGGCTAAATCCAATAAAATCCCAACGATCTAAACTGAACAGAAACAGTTCTAAAAACCGACGCCAACTCTAACTTCCAAGGTGTACGTCCTCAATCAACTAAACCTGCACTTTGGTTTCCGTGACGGAAACAAAATACAGAAGAAAAGAAAAGAAACAAAAGAGAAACAAAAATCAGATAAACTGAATAAACGTCATCCGTACCCAGTAAAAACATTTCGCAAACCTTACTTGAGGTTTTAGAAGAATCATTGAAGTTCATTTGCATATGCACATGAGCATATAATCAAGCATACGCATAACGACATTCTTTTATATGCAATTGTTGTATAGTGATCACACGAAATATGACATAGACAATCCGTCTTGATTAGAGAGATGTAAGAGCGAATAGAACAACGATTATCCATACTGTTCATCGAAGATACAATCACGCCATAGACTTAATGACTCTAGTGTGCACACTACCTCTAGTACAATTACACGAGCCTAGAGGACTTAATAAATGGGGAATGATCTGTTCCAGACACACGGTGAAGTGTCCATAAGTAACTTGGGAATCACTCATCCCTTGAACTACACCATTAGGTGTAATCCCGATTGCTCGACTACTCCTAGGGATCCATTAGGACTCTTACTCTCATTTAATTCAATTCACATAATTTTCATTGGTTGACATAAGTGGTACTATGAGACCACGACTTACTAATTCATTTCATGCTCTCGACAATGAATAGTAAATAACGACGATAATGATAATTCAATACGATGAGAATTAAACATGCTTTAATTCAATAACAACGATAATTCAATAATGATGACAAGTAATGTCTAGCACAATTACGACAACACTTCGGCAAGGTAATATGATATCCAAAAATTCACAAATTACCAGAGATATTCAACGATAATATATACGTGCTCACTAGCACTCAATAATACCCATACCAATTAGCATATAATTAATAGCATAATAATATTAATAATTCCCTATTCAACAATTGTCCAATAATCATCGTGGATTAATTAATTCCCAAAACATGCTAACATCAACATGCTAATTATTACTCATATTTACAGCAGTGAATCATGCTTAATAACTTCATAATATTGACGATATAATTTAATCATGCTTTGCATATTAAATTCACAACAAATTCCCAATTAGCACATAACACATCAAAATAGTTTTGATGGGGCTTTGGAAGAAGGTAGGCATGAGCGCTTACCACTAATACGCTACCAACAGGAAGTATGCTCCAATCAATCGACAATAATCACGCTTGCTCATTAGGTGCTAATTAAAAATAATTACCAAATCAGTATTAATTAAATACGAAAAAACAAACAGTCACAAAATAACAATATGATATTTTTATTAAATATTTTGATTTATTCCAACCAATCTAGGCTTTTTAAAATCCAAATTTCGATTCCGAATGAGTGCAGAAAAATAAAAACATTAAATCAAAAATACTGAAAATCGAATTAATAATTACGAAAAATATAAAAAACAAAACCCTAACTTTAAAACTAGGTCTAGGTCACGGGTCCCCATGCATGGGACCCATAACCCGACCCAACACCACCACCACCACCCACTGGCCACCATGGCCGGTGGTGGTGGTCGCCGGAGCTCCTGCGAAGAGGAGAGAGAAAGAGGGCGAAAGAGAGAGACGAACGAGAGAGAGAGCGGGAGAGCAAGAGAAAGGGAGTAGGGGCGAACGGGGCCACGCCGGCCACTCACTGGTCGCCACCCAGGCGTCGGCCAGGTGGTCCGGTGGTCCCGCGAACGCAAAAACAGAGGGGGAGATGGGACACGAAAGAGAGAGAAAAAGAAAGAGAAAGAGAGAGAGAGAGAGAGAGAGAGGGAGCCATTACCTCCGGCGAGGGAGGTCGGTTTTTCGGCGAGTGAGCGGCAGGGAGAGGAGAGAGAGAGCTCGGGTGAAGGAGAGAGAACCGTGAGGGAGAGAGAGGACGGTGAGAGGAGAGAGAGAGTGAATGCTTGAGGGTTTTGGCTCAGTTTGCAAAACTGACTAATTGTCTCACTTTTTCCTTATATAGGCCCTTGGTCAACCCAAGTGAAATACTACTAGGTTTAGAAATTTATTTAATAATTTTCAAATTTAAATAAAAAATTAAAACTAATTAAAACTAATTAAAACTATTTAAAACTATATGAATAATTCTTATTCATATATAAAACATGTTTATTAAACTCCTCAAAATTAATAAATACAATTTGTGAAAGTCCCATAATAATAATTAATATTATTATGGCTTTAATTGAATAAATCGAATCCTTAAATGAATATACGATTTAATCGCCAAAACTATTTGTAAATCATTTATAAATCAATATAATAATTATAGAAAATATTGGGGTATCACATTCTACCCTCCTTAAAAGAAGTTTCGTCCCGAAACTTGAGACATGAAGGAATCACTTCCCAAAGCAAAACGAGTTTACCTATACGAAAGTATAAAACAATTTCTAGGACACTAACATATGCAAGATGAGCAAGTACGATCGTGATTCTAAGTTGATTAGCATGCACCATGCAATGCTTGAACATGCAATTCGTGCAAAGCGATAACAAAACACGCAAAAAGATGAAATTTCGAGGCGTGACATTCTACCCTCCTTAAAAGGAGTTTCGTCCCGAAACTCAAGTGGGACTAGTACCTTCTAGGAAGAGGTCTGGATACTTCTCGCGCATCATGGATTCAGCTTCCTATGTTGCTTCCTCTTGACCTTGTCGAGACCAAACGACTTTGACGATCAGAATAGACTTTGTTTGAGTTGAGCGCTCTTTGCGGTCCACTATCTTGATAGGACGCTCTTCATAAGTCAAACTTTCATCGAGATCGATCGTTTCAGGTTGAACGACATGAGTCGGATCATGTACGTATCGCTTCAACTGAGAGACATGAAACACACTGTGGCCTTTTGCAAGTTCCACAGGTAAAGCTAATCGATAAGCAACTTCACCAATCCTTCCCAGAATCTCGTAAAGATCAATGGAACGAGGACTCAATTTCCCCTTACGATGAAAACGCATGACACCTTTGGTAGAAGATACTCGCAAAAGTACCTTGCTTCCTACCTCAAACTCTTCAGGTCTACGACCTCTATCTGCGTACGATTTCTGGCGATCTTGAGCACTACGCATCTTTGCTTGAATCACTTTGACCACTTCGACGGTCTGCTGGATCATTTCTGAACCCAAAACTGCAGTTTCACTAATGTCGTTCCAACAAACTGGCGATCTAAACTTCCTACCATACAATGCTTCATATGGTGCTCGATCAATGCTTGAATGATAGCTATTGTTGTAAGAAAACTCGATCAACGGAATGTGAGTATCCCACGAGCCTTGATACTCGAGAGCACACGCTCGAAGCATATCCTCCAAAGTCTGAATCGTCCTTTCTGTCTGACCGTCTGTCGCAGGATGAAAAGCAGTACTGAACTTCAATTTGCTTCCAAAAGCTTCTTGCGATTTCTGCCAAAAATGAGATAGAAATCTCGAGTCTCTATCTGAAACGATATCCTCTGGAACACCATGAAGTCTCATGACTTCCTTGACGTAAGCATCCGCTAGCTTCTCCATTTCCCAAGTGTCATTCAGTGGGATGAATCTCGCAACTTTCGTCAAACGATCCACAACTACCCAAATGGCGTTGTTCTTCTTTTGTGTCAATGGTAAACCCATGACAAAGTCCATTGAAATTGAGTTCCATTTCCACGTAGGGACTTCAAGCGATTGAATCATTCCGCTAGGTCTCTTGTATTCGATCTTCACCTTCTGACACATCAGACACTTAGCCACGAATTCAGCGACATCTTGTTTCATACCTTTCCACCAGAACATTTGGCGAAGGTCTTTGTAAAGCTTGTCTCCACCAGGATGTACAGAATAAGGTGTATTGTGAGCTTCACCCAGAATCTGACTCTTGATCTCCGGGTCATTCGGCACACAGACACAATCACGAAATCTCAAGACACCGTCTTGACCAATAGAAAAGTCCTCAGATCTACCATTGTCCTTGTGGCGTAGAATCCGTTGAAGATCCTCATCTGTACTCTGTTTACCCTTGATCTCGTCGAGTAAGGTTGGTCGAACTGATATATGTGCTAAGGTACATTGAACGTCACCTTTCAGCAGAATCTCCAATTCAAGACTCTGTAAGTCACGAATGATCTCCCTTGAAAGTACTAAAGTAGTGTTCAACGTATGACGAGTCTTTCTACTCAAAGCGTCAGCTACCACGTTAGCTTTCCCTTCGTGATACTGAATGTCGATGTCGTACTCCGTCAATAACTCTAGCCATCTTCTTTGTCGCATATTCAATTCCTTTTGCGTGAATATGTACTTGAGACTCTTGTGGTCCGTAAACATCTTGACAGCAGAGCCATAAAGATAATGTCTCCAAATCTTTAAAGCAAATACGACAGCAGCGAGCTCTAAGTCGTGAGTAGGGTAATTATCCTCGTGCTTCTTCAATTGTCTTGAGGCATAAGCCACTACCTTACCATGTTGCATCAAAACACAACCTAAACAATGCTTAGACGCGTCACTATAGACTTCGTACCCTTCAGTTCCCGATGGCTAAGTCATAATCGGCGCGCTTGTAAGACGTTTCTTCAATTCTTGAAAAGCAGCTTCACACTTTTCCGACCACACGAACTTCGTCGTCTTTTTCATCAAGTTTGTCATAGGCTGCGCTATCTTCGAAAATCCTTCTACAAACCTACGATAGTAACCAGCTAACCCAAGAAAACTTCTAACCTCGGTCACGCTCTTCGGTGCGGACCAGTCTATAACAGCTCTAATATTTTCCGGGTCAACAACAACTCCACTCTTAGACACCACATGTCCTAAGAAGGAAACATTTTCTAACCAAAACTCGCACTTCGACAGCTTGGCGTACAACTGATGTCGTCTCAAAATCTCCAAAACGGTTCGCAAGTATCGCTCGTGCTCATCAGCGTTCTTCGAATAGACCAAAATATCGTCAATAAAGACAACAACGAACTGATCGATATAAGGCTGGAACGTACGGTTCATCAAATCCATAAACTTCGCAGGTGTATTCGTCAACCCAAAAGGCATCACCGTAAACTCGTAGTGTCCATACCTCGTCCTAAACGCGGTCTTTGCAATGTCAGGCTCGGAAATCCTGAGTTGATGGTATCCTGAACGTAGATCGATCTTGGAGAAAACAATCTCTCCACGAAGTTGGTCAAATAGGTCGTCAATCCTCGGAAGTGGATAACGATTCTTGATCGTGATCTTGTTCAACTCTCGGTAGTCTATGCACAGTCCCATACTACCGTCCTTCTTACGTACGAACAGAACAGGAGCACCCCAAGGCGATACACTCGGGCGTATGTATCCCTGCTCCAGTAGTTCCTCGAGTTGCGTTTTCAGTTCTTTCATCTCTGCAGGCGCCATACGATACGGAGCTTTCGAGATCGGAGCAGAACCTGGAGCTAAGTCAATCGTGAAGTCGATAATGCGTTGCGGAGGCATTCCTGGAATCTCGTCTGGAAAGACGTCAGCGTACTCCGAAACAACTGGAATAGGTTTTGAAACTTCCGCTTCTCGACTTGTATTCACGACATGACATAAGTAAATCTTTTTATCTTTAGTCATACACTCCTTTTCTTTTATGGTTGCCACTACCTTCAACTTTGGCTTAACCACGACTCCTTTGTAGGTAATCCTCCTACCCTTCGGTCCACGCAACGACACATGTTGTTCAAAGCATTCAATCTTAGCCCTATACATGGCTAACCAATCCATTCCCAAAATCACGTCAAAATCCTTCAAATCCATCTGAATCAAATCAGCAGACAAATCGGAACCAGCTATCCTAATCGGACACTTTTCATACAACGCTTTACAATTAACAATCGTTCCATCTGGCATCCTAATATTTGCACTATACACAGAATTAGGCTCTAAACCTATCTTAGATGCAAAGCTCTTAGGAAGAACAGAGTGTGTTGCACCACTATCAAACAAAACAAAAGCAGGTTGAGAGTTAAGGAGAAAAGTATCAGCGATCACATTCGGGTTCGCCTCAGCTTCATTGCGGTTCAGCACATAAACCCTTCCATTCACCCCCTATTGTTGTTGTTGTTCTGCACGGGGTTGGCAGGTGCGGGAAGTAGTGCTTGATTATTCGCAGCAGGAGCAGCAGTATTGTTGTTGTTGTTGTTGTTGTAACCCCCATTTCCACGGTAGTTACCACCATTTCCGCGATTCTCATTTCCATTTCCACCACGATTGTAGTTGTTATCGCGGTTCTGACCATTGCCGTTCCTTCCACGACTCTAGCATTCAGAAGCTTTGTGAGCAGGCTTGTTGGACTCGTAGCATTGAAGTACATCGCCACGACAGTTCTTGCCAGGATGCGTCTTGTTGTAGCGACTACAAGGCGTATTCCTCCTAGCTAAGATCGTAGATCTATGACTATTCGAGTCACGATTCCTGTTCCCGTTGTGGTTCTGACCACCTTGGTTGTTATGATTTCCGTTGTTCGGCCTTGGCCTCTTATCTGCGCCACCTGACTGGGAGTGTCTACGGAGTGCGTCCTTATAGAAAATTTGTAAGTTGGGGGTTTAGATAAGTTTAAGGGACCATCGAGTTAGAAAATTTTTTGTAAAGACTTGAATTGAATAGAAACCATGAAAGAGGTCACAAATCTGCTATCGGCGTTTTATCGAAGGGACAAACCGAAGGGACATAGCGCGATGAGTGAACTGATCATGTTTTTAGAAAGACTCCCGCTCATATAGAACATATGAGTACCCAAAAAAAAAAGGGTCCGGTGGCGAAGGTACGAGGTGGGAAGGTGTTATGCACCAAACTCGCCCGTTTTATGACGACCTCTACTAACTCAAGTTTTCTTAATAATTTAAAGACATGATTCCCACACAAACCGGATTAACAACCTAGACTTAGACTATTAATTGGTTCATCACAAGCATCACAATATTTATTATTGACCCTTATTTATACATGCATTCGATTGGCAAGTTGAGCATTACAACGACTAGACATGCTTTGAAAGACTATTTAGTTAGCAATAAAGACGTTATTGGCATGATATCTACATTTTGACTACTAGAAAATAAACAATTAGGCAATTAATTTAATTTGAGCCCTCAAGAGTTAGTACCTGAACTGTAGGCTATTTAGCAAAAATAATAAAGACAAGATCTCAAGTTTGGAAGAAACAGGGGGAAGTTCAGTGTTAATACTCCTGAGAATAGAGGTTGTCAACTATAGACTGTGTGTTTTGACTGAGGGTCGAGGGTCATATTTATAGGGAACGAAATAGGGTTGGACGGGTGGAGAGATGAACGAAGATCAGATTTTGGGCTTAAAAAAAGACGGGCCTGGATACCCAGCGAGCGCCGCTAGCGCCGATGGCTGTGAATCCAGCGCCGCTGGCAGCTGCCAGCTTTCCAGCTGACGACATCCAGTCTATTTTTAATATTCGGAGGAATTTTAGTATTCCAAAAATAGGAAAAGACCGTTTTACCCTTCTGCGGTAAAAGACGGTTTTACCCCCGGTTAGCAACTTGGCCACCGGGTGTCGGAAAAAGATACGGGAGGTGTCGTTGAAAAGCTCTTGAACGGAGCTTTTGAATGTGATCGGAATGAAAGAGTGATTGAGGAAAAACCTGAGACCTTCTTTTACCTATTAAAGCAAAAATAGCATTCAAGTTTATAACTTACTCCTTTCATCATCGGGCTTTTGGGGGGAAATCTGAAGGCGTTTTTTTTGGCGTCTACAGAAGCCCCCACTTTGATGGAGCTTGAGTAAAAGCGAAAATCAATGTATTCTAAAGGCGACATGCAGGATGCTATTGTGCACATAGTGTGTGAGGGTGTACAGTATGCATGCATATGAAGAAAAACCTGAGTTAGGACATGCTCTTAGCGTGCTAAGATTTCATCTCTGTGAACACAAGAAAAACAAAGGTTAGGGTTAGTAGGACAAACATCGTTCGGGATGGTCCCAATGCCTGCAGGGGACTTGCATTCAGAGTAAATGAAAATGTTAGTAACACTTTAAGAATGATCAACGTAGAGTGCTTCAGCAAACGGTGGCTAAACACCGCTCAGCGGGTGCCGAAATTCCGTCCCTACACGAGAAATGAAAAAGTCGACGAGACAGCGCGATCAAAATAACGGCTGCAAAATGGTGGTGAGAGTGAATAGTATAAATGCTTTATTCTAAGCAAATAGTGACTAATCACCACTCGGCGGATGCCGAAATTCCGTCCCCGCATAAGAAACGAAAAGGTGGGATGTAAAATAGTTAAAACATATGAACAGTTTAAATGCAACAGTTTAAGCAATCATTGGCTGAAACATATAAAAAACAAAGGACAGTATAATTGCACAAGTGATCATTGACTGACCCATAAAACGAACACTGGCTGTTAAAACATAATTTAGAAAACCGATTATCCTAAAAAAATAATGGGCACTGGCTGTCCCTATAATAATTTTAGGAAACTGGTTAGTCCTAGAAAAATAACGGACACTGGTTGTCCCAATAACAATTTAGCAAAACTGGCTATCCTAAATAATAATGGACACTGACTGTCCCAAATAATAATTTAGGAAAACTGTCTATCCTAAAAAAATGGGGAATTCTAATTGGTGCCCTTTTACTATTGACTTGTCTAACTGGTGCCCCTAACACAGAAAGAAGTCCAGTCCGTGCCCATTTAAATTTAAAATATCCATTCCGTCTCCTTATTTTTTCTTTTCCGTTACAAAGTGATGACATGGCTACTGAATTTAATGCCGTCCATGTCCCTTGTCTTTTTCGAGCAAAATATGCTGACAAAATTGTCCCTCTTCTTTTCCCCCCATTTTTTGCTCAATTTCCCCCCAAAAATGGAACTGACATTATAACTGGAATGATGAGATAGAGTGTGTGAAAGTTTTCTTTTTTTCCTCTTCAACATTCTTTGAACTGTCTCTTAGTGACCTTTATGTTGCCCTTTTAATTAGCCATCTGCTATCAATTCATCATCATTTATCTTATTTGAACATTTGTCATATGGTAGTTGCTTGCTACTTGATACTGTGAGCAGACACATTATATTTACTTAGACTGGAAACTTTAGAAGGGGAATTTGCAAATAGGATTTTGATTACAACTAAATATGTACAGAGCATCTGAAAGAGCTGGTGATGGAAGAGCTTCAGCTAAGAGAACCATGACGAAAACCTAAAACAGCTCTCAACAAGGTGAGTGCTGGCAATCTGATTGCATAACTTAAGTGTTGTTTGGTTGATTGCGAGTGATGGAGGAAGGAAGTAGCAAATAGATATGGTGTTTGAATGACAAAAGAGTGGCAAAATGGGGAAAGTAGGAGTGTCCAGATCTGAAGAGAGAGTGTGAACTGTGGAGGGCGACCGATGGCGTTGATCTATGGAGGGGCGTCCGATGGCGTTGATCTGTGGAGGGGCGACGCTGGCAATTAAGGTGGTGATAGTGGTGGGACCTTGATGGGTCAGATGAAACTTGATTGTGCAATTATCTTCTCTGCACACATCTGGATGATACTGCAAACAATAAAAACCACAAACATTGCCGTCAACTTTCAAAATCAAATCATCAATTGACTCAAAACATTGAAAAATTCAAAGTCAAAACCTCAAAAAATCCACAAAAAATCCTCAAAAAATCAAAAATCAAATAAAAATACCTGCAAAGCAAGACGTCGAAACGCCTTTTTGACTTCAGATTCAGAAGCACCACTATCAACCTTCAAAGTATCATACGGATCAGCAACCAAAGTAGCCGAATTCGAAATAAAATTAACTCGATTAACAAAACGATTGTTATTCTTTCTCTTTTTCATTTTCAGAAAATGTTGTTGCATAAAAGACGACGATGATGATGATGGTGAAGAACCTGCCATTCCAATTGTTGCTGCCATTTTTTCTCTCTCCTAAACTCAAACTAAATTAACAATTTTTTCCGTTTTAAGGTGGCGAAGCAACATCGCAACAAAGATAATATACATAATCGAAACTAAAATCGCTAGCGATCTGACCGCCATTAACGCCGGCAAGAGAGCGGTGAGAGGAGAGAGAGTGGTGAGAGGAGAGAGAATGAAGAGAGAGACTGAGAGGAGAGAGACTGAGAGGAGTTGTGGTGTCGTTTAATGACCTTCTATCTGCGTTTCATTAAGGGTAAAATGGAGAAATAAAATTTACTTAAACGAAAAACAATAAATAAGGACACGGAATGTACGTTTTGAAACAAAAAGGACACGGACCGGACTTCTTTCTGTGTTAGGGGCACCAGTTGGACAAGTCAATAGTAAAAGGGCACCAATTGGAATTCCCCTAAAAAAATTAATGGACACTGGTTGTCTAAACATAATTTAGGAAACCGGCTGTCCTAAAAAAATGGACACTGGCTATCCCCAAACAATTTAGGAAACTGGCTGTCGTAATAAAGAGATAGTGCCAGAAGACCCACTGAGCTTTTTTTTTCTAAGAAAAATGATTTGACCACTCCGGGTGACTAAAATTTTTGGAAAATACCTGGGTTTGTGCATTTGGGACCTACAAAATAAATGGGTAGTTTTACCTGATGATACTAGGTACCATAGGGTGGACCAACTGTTGAATTTTGAATTGGTGGGCCAAAGGGACTTGCTCCCGCGCGCTCGATACCGGTCTTCGCCGCGAACGATTTGTGCAAAATAACGGATTTTGGGCTAGAAAACAAAGTCGTGGAGCAGCTGGGCCCGTGCGTGCAGGCCACTCAGGGTCGCTGGCGCCGCTGGGCCTCTTTACGAGAGCCGCTAGCAGCGCTCACTTTGAGCAGACGAAATCGATTTGTCGTGAGTTTTCTCGCGTTTTTTGCTTCACTTTTTCTTCAAGTTCGTCTTCTTGGTCGAGAGCTTCCACCATTATCGAGAGCTTCACTTGTTCTTCAACTTCTTTAAGGTAAGTCGATTCTTGACCAAATTCCTTGCTTTTTATCTTGAACTTGTTTATTTTTCTGCCTAGTTGCTGAATTTTTGGTTGCATTGTTGAATGGGTACTTGTTCCTTGCGAATCTGAAACTTGAAATTTCCACTTGTAGAGAGAGAAAACTTCAACTCTTCCCCTATGGCTCCAAAAGATAAAGGGAAGCGTCCTATTGGAGAAGAGGAGGAAAACCGCGACCTCTTTTGCACTGGGCTTTAATCTTCTAGGGTACCCCTCCCTCGACATGCAGATGGGGTTGTTCTGTACCAGGACTCATTTATGCGTATGGACTGGCTCCCGGATGAGGTTTGGGATCAGAGTGTACTGCTGTTGGACAGACAGAGTCATCTGTCTAACCCTCAGTTGGTTTGTTCCTGACTTTTTGGTTCTGTTCAGTTTATTTATTTTGTACTGAAATTTTGAACTGTTAGTGCTTCGGCACACGAACAAATTTGGATTATACTGGATTTGTGGTCAGCTGTCTATAATACTTCTGTGGAATTATTTGGGCTGTGTTTGTAGTATATGGGGTGTTGATAATTTTTTTGTTTGTTGGCTAGGGTGTTGGTACTCGTTTGCAGGCTCACGGGTCCCCTTCGCACTGGGCCATGATGTTGGACACATTCACTGAGGGGGTTAGGGGGATAGTTCGGATTTCTTGTTTTGAGTACTTTCTGTCGGTTATCACAGCCTGTCATTATGGGGATACTAGGGTAGTTTCCCGTGGCTTGTTGGAGAGGTTTTGGGACACTACGAACACTTTCCATACGCCTGTGGGACAGATGTTCCCTACCCCCTATCAGTTTGTTATACTAACGGGTTTGTCCTTTAGAGGGCGTCCTATACGGTATGAGGCGAGCTATCACCGGCAGGCTGATAGGTTGCTTGAGCTGTATGGGCATGTATCTGTCCACTTTAGGGAGGACCGAGTTTCCTTGCCGAGGTTATGGGGAGCTTTAGCGGAGCAGGGGCACACTGAGGAGCAGCGGGCTCGCATTTTCTTGGCTTATCTGTTGGGGGCAACCATCTTCGCCCAGAAGAAAAGTGTATGTCAGGTTGGATTCCTGACATGTTTGGACGACCTGTCTCGTGTACATGAGTAATACTTTGGTGCTCATGCTTATGCATCCTTGGTGAGGTGGTGTCGCCAGGCTTGTAGGCCCATGTTGACGAGTCAGAGAGCGTCTATCAGTGGCCCATGGAGGATATTGGAGGTAGACCTATATCATTTATTTTTCATCCGCGTCAGTTGCGGTAGAGCCGTATCTGATTGTCTTTGCTTGTATGGCAGCTGTGGTTCTTTGAGCATTTCCCAGCTTTGGGATCTCACCGCCCTGATTTGAGGATGTTCCCATTGGGTTCACGGTGGGTTGGTAGAGATAGCCACCCATTTTCTTCTTTGGAGGACTTTCGGACTACCTTCGAGAGTCATGCTGCGTCCGAGGTACGCTGCCTTTGACTTACTTGCGTATATATATTTTTTGGTTCATTTGATGTGAATGAACTTTGCCCTTGTAATCTGCAGGTGTCGTGGACTGCCTTTGACGGTATTCCTGGGGTTTCGGCCCATATTACCACTGAGTCCTTCAGCGTATCCACCTTGCGGGTGGTTTTGAGGGGCCATACAGCTTCGAGTCGTATCTGGGAGACCGCTTGACTCGGTTGGTTCATTCTACCTTGGGGGGCATTTGGTTCCGGAGGCCCCCCTATGACCATGTTCTACCTGCGCAGTCTGAGCGTGGATGACTTGGGGTCGTGACTCGGGGAGCGGCGGCCATGCAGTTCGTTGAGGCGGAGGTTGCTGGTTTGGACCGTAAGGTTGTGTATCTATCCTATTGCTTGGGTCGCCTGATGCCGGACCTCACCTCTGAGGTAGGATCTTTGTTTTGTGCTTTTCAGCTTTATGCGCAATGTACTAACTTTTGTGTCTTATAGGCGGATCATTTGGCTCCTTGGGATCCTAGGAGGTCCCATTCTAGAGCTCCATGTGGCCAGCCCCCAAGTGTGACCTTAACGAGCAATGTGGGGAGGCACACTGCTGAGAGTGGAGTCGTGTGGTGGTGGAGCTTCCCTTACACATTGCTGATGGAGAGGCCGTGGAGGGCTTACCCTTGTCCAATGATTGTGTGGGGGTATGTTTTTACCCCTTCTTGATTTCTTTGTGTTGCTTGTGAATGCTGACTCTATCTTTTGTCTTCTTCTCGTAGTTCAACTAGGAGCAGACTTCTCAAGTCTTCAAGCTTATCCATTTGCTGAAAAAAGGATATAATCGGATGACGGGTAGAGGAAAGAGCTCCTGATCTGGGACCAAGTGCACTTTTGACTTTGTTGTTTAGCTTAGTGAGGTGTTTAGTCTAACATTTTTGTCTTGATTACTTGCAGATGTCGCAGTCTTCGTCTTCTGTGGGACGCCGACATGCATCAGCTGCGAGGACCTCTTCGACGAGCAGGCCGTCTATTGCTCGTTCTCCTACCGTAGCTGCGACCAGGCCTCCTGTTGATGAGGCGCCCGGACCTTCCAGACCGTACATTCCTGTGCCTGAGATGTTCTCTCCAGTGGACTTTCAGCCTTCTTTGAGCAGTAGGCCCTTGTGACTCCTATGGCCGGAGGTTGGGCGAATGCTCCTAGATGAGATGTACGTCAAGCTGGGCCTTTATATCAGAATGTGACCATGGATTTTGCTAGTCAGGCCACAGAGAGCTTCTTTAGGATGGGGTTTTTGGCAGCTACCCCTATGCATGGGCCGGTCCATGATGGGCGGGATATGAGGCCTAACAACAGCATGCTGATCTATACCTCGTTCAGTACTCAGGGCTTCTACTACTCGGCCGACAACTATGGTCAGGGGCCTTCCGTTGAGAATGACGCCGATAGCAATGGTGATGACGACCCCAGTTGAACAGTATAGGCTTGATTTGTAAACCTTGGTCTTCAGAACTTTGAACTCCTGTTTTATGCATTTTGTGTGATATGTATGCTATTATGACTCGACAATGCCCGTCTGATCTTTAAGTATGCAATATGTTATACTATAAAGGGTAGGCCACAATTTAGGGAATAAAATAAAAGAAAAGGTAAAAATTGCAAGAAGCAACAAAAATTACACATATTATACCCCCTAAAAAAAGAATGAGATAAATAAATAAATAAAAGGAAAATAGAAAAGAAATAAGACTAAGAGAGTCTCGTTGTTCCTTCAGAAGTTTGTTTGATTTGTAAGCCTAAGAAAAAATTAAGCTCACCCATCATACTCATTTCAAATTCACTCATCATCAACTCAGAATATTCCCTGCACAAAGATTGATTAGTTACACCAAAAATTATTTAACTAACAAATCCGATAAACATGCAAATTGTGTCACTATTACAAATACCAAAAGTAAGATACGTTTGAACAAATTTTGTCAATAAATTTTATATTTAGAATATTTATACTTTTTATTTGTAGGCGGGTATGGGGCAAGTATCCAACTGGGGAACAAGACAAATCATCCCCGCCCATCTCCACGACGGTTTTGCTTTTCCAAAATCATATCTACCCCATCCCCGTCCCAATTGGAGCAGATGCGGGACGGAGCCCACCTGTATCCACCCCAGTGCCATACCTTCATATGAGTCTGAGACTTACAATGTTGACTAGAGTTGTCAAAATAATTTCGTGTAATCGTGTCAAATTCGGGTAATTTGTGTTTCTCTCAGTAACTTCGGGTATCGTCGTGTCGTGTCGGACATTGACAACTCTAAAGGTAGTTTACAAATTGAGAATTGAAAGTGGGTTTTGTGAAATAAAGGGTTTGAGATTAAAGAATGTCAATTTTCGCAAACTAATTGAAATCGTCCCAGTGATTTAACTAACGTCCGAAGCAATATTCCAGTGATTAATCATCAAATAAGCAACACCCAAAATTATTGGATATATTTATCTCGTTTTTACCTTCCATTGTTTGTTTTTCTTTCTTGTAGCAGCGGGATAAAGTGATGAGCCACTGAAGGAAAGGATTTTTTATTAGCAAAAAAATATTCAAGGTTTCTAAACCTCGTCAATTTTTTTTCAAATTTTTTTGCTCGCCTTAAACCTAGTCAATTGAACAAAGGCGAAAGATCATAAAAACCTTGTGGACAATGGTACTACCTAATTACCTATCATGCTCATAATTGACGAACGCTTTGGCTGAGATCCAACCTCCCTAGATCTCGCCCTAGGAAGAATGCTTAGATTACTTACTGGGTTGTTGTTGTTGTTGCTGCCTAGGCTCAGGTCCAGAAACTATGATTTGGCCCAAAAGTGAGCATAATGGTAAGTGGACTCAATCACCAAAATATGATCCGAAGCCCAAAAATGCAAAACCCGGTTCTTCACTCACCCAACCGGCCCAAAGGCCATGCATATTTCCAGCTCTCCAACATGCTTCTCGACCGTTCTCGCATTAAAATTAAAATTTTTCTCTCTCGATATCTGGGATGCTCTAGAACATGACTACTTTCGTAGTATTAGAGTCCCTGTCACCGTGTGTGTCTAACTCAACCAAACTCAACTCAGTTGTTTGTACTCTCAAGTGTGTTTCTTGTTCTCTCTTGACGCCAATCGAACTTCTGCACAGCCATTTTTCTCTCTCCTGTTTCTCACTGTATGTATTTCTCTTTTGCCCTTTCTTTTACTCTATGGTTCACTTGTGAGTTATCTATATACTGTATTTTGCATGAAATTTGGTTGAGAACTGAGGATTTTAGAATAATTGAAATTATTATGTGCAATTGGATTATGAGAACTAACACCTTTGTTATGTTTTGTTGGTTTGGTGTCTTAGTTGCAGAACATTCCTGCTTGAATGTTTAATACTCATTTTAAAAAAAATTAACCGATTTTCTGCTATTGTGTCTAATTATAGAGTTAATTGACTGAACTGGGTACCTTTTAGTATGTGATTAGAATTTAAATTAAAGGATTTTTTGTGCGGGACTATCTTGTTTGGGGTGTCATTTGTGACTTACTACCTTAAAAGTTTTTTTTTTTTTGGGAAACTACCTTATAAAGCCAAAAAGTTTGTTGACCACTACCCTTGACCATATTTTCGGGTATAATTTTCTTAAAACCCCAAAATACCCTCACGTGAGGCGCACGTGATCATTTATCACCCCCTTTTATTCAGTTCCCTTTCTTCCCCCCACAACACGTCCTTCTTCTCCAAACCTCCATTGAAGGATCTCCTCAAGTTCTCTCTCATTCTTCTCTTTTGCAAAATTGACGAGTTAATCCCAGAATTGACGAGTGATTCTCTAAAAGGTATGAGATTCTGCTGGATTTTTTTTTTTAAAATAGTTTAAATTTGTTCGAAAATCGAAAATTAGGGTTTATGCTTATGATTTTGGGGATTCTTAATTGTTTGTTCGAATTGTGCAATTGAAGCACGAAATGGCAGGAAATTGTAGATGTGGTGTACCTGCTGCTATTCAAACTTCATGGACAAGTGATGTGAGCCGTAAAGTGATACTTCAAAACAGCTGCACAGAGGCTAGTCATTATGAAACCAATAGGAAAAGGGGGGAAAGTCATAATTTGTGTGTAATCCCTAAAATTTGTTTGCCTCTTCGAGAATGTAAATGACATTTCAATTTCTAAAATGAAAGGGTTACCTCTTTAGATAAACTTTTGGCTTGTAGCAAACCAATATGCTCTACAATCAAATGACAATGCATTTCTATAATTCTACCACCGCATCTTGCAATTGAAAGAGAGCAGTGATGGCATAGGAAACGCCAGGAAGTAAACATGAGGAAAATTTGATATTGAGGGCAGCAGAATGAACATCAGATTTCAAGGGAAAGAGGTACAATTTTCCCATTTTGGCAAGTACATACCCCGTTCTAACTAAGCAAATCAGATCTTTAGAACTTGATCTAATTAAATGGCAAACCAGAAAGAGAGAAAACAAAATTCAGTCGTTTACTCAGGTCAGGTACAAACTAAGCTTCTTGAACTCGCAGTTATGGTGATGTGAAGTGAGAGAGCAGAGGTTGAAGAAGGTAGATTTTGGGGTCATTTAAATGATCACGTGCTGGTCATGTGAGGGTATTTTGGGGTTTTAAGAAAATTATAGCCAAAAATATGGTCAAGGGTAGTGGTCAACAAACTTTTTGGCTTTCTAAGGTAGTTCCCCACAAAAAAAAACTTTTAAGTTAGTAAGTCACAAATGACACCCCAAACAAGGTAGTTCCGCACAAAAAATCACATACTAAAAGGTATTATGGTGCATTTTTGGTTGTAATTTGTAGGTACCTAGTTTAATGTGATTTGTAGGTAATTTGTAAGCCTGGGAAATGAAAACACTTCTGGGTTCATCCGCTAACATCCGTCAACCATCAAGAGTATGACACTTTTGAATTCGAAACCCGGTTTTGGGCAAAAGAAACGATTTTGCTACCAAAGGCGAAATGGTTTTTGGTGTTATGTTTGAAGTGATATTGTGGGGGACGAGGAACTATTAATGGCTTGATTATCTTTATTGTTACTGCCATACTGATAGTCTGATACCTGCCTACTGCCTAGAGATAGCCATGGGCCGGGCCGACATGCTAAACTGTACGGCCCGCAACAATTTTGGCATGCCACGGCCTCAGCACGACATGGGCTATGCCTAGGCTGGATTTTGGGAAACACAGTGCCTAGGCCAACACATCACGACACGACTAGCCTAGATAAAAAGAGTAATATATAAAAGTATATGGAAGAAAGTCTTAGGCACGAAGGTGGCATGGTGGGCCATGGGCCGTGCCTGGCTGCGCTTGAAATGGAGCAGCTCGACACGGCACGAAACCTACTAGGTGGGAGGTGGGAGGTAGGTCGTGCCTCCTGGAACCCCAGGCATGGCACTGCACGGCCCATCGCCATCTCTGCTACTGCCTAGGGCGAGGAAGGATTGCTAGATATGCAACATTATCTAAAAAAAAGTAATAAAAATGCAACTTTATCCCTGTTGTCACATACAAAGAGGTGGTTTCTTTGAGACAATTGATTTATTGAAAACATATTGACTACCTGCTATCTTATCACAAAGGAGAGCTGTAGAATGATTTAATGTGTCATATTATTTAGGTTTATTAGTATAATCCAAAGCTGAAAAATTACCAATAGTGACTGTTCTTGGATGGATGTGTTCATGTGTAAAAGCAATTTTGGTACATGTGTTTAGTTTTCCATTTGCAACTTTGTTTCTTGGGTGGTTAGGACTGCTTTGGAGGCTATATGTTATGCTTATAGTACGAAAGTATAGAAGTCAAAGCTCACTTACTGCATTCCTGTTTACAAGACGCTATGAGTCACACAGTTTTGTATCTGAAACTCAAATTCGTAGTGACAAGCTGGGAGGTAAGCTCAGCTAGGATTGATACTAATTTTTAGTTTTTTCTTCTTGTTGCTGTTGTTTCATAGTTGAGCCAATGATATCATTTGCTACTTGTACTTGCATGTTGAGAATCAGCAAACTCGATCAGACCATCTTTTCTGGTAATGGGACATATATTGCTCTGACGTGTTTGCATCTGCGTCTTTTCTAACCCCATCTTTTTCTCCACTTCACTTCGAGAAGTTAATTTATTAAAAAATTGAAAGTATGTCGTTAATCATTCATCTATGCTGCGGAAGTCACAGTTTTTGTCCTGAAAGAAAAGATGCTCTATGTCTGCTGCACTTCAATTCTTGTATGGGTTGCTATACTTGCTAAGTTGCTATGGGCATGGCTTTTTTAAGCCAGATTTCTGACTTCTGTTTTTGTTTGTGATTTCGGTCATTAATTGATCTTTAATTTTGGATTTCATGCTTGAATCTTGAATGCTAATATATATAGATGTCTGAGAGACGTTGCACATAGTACCTCTTGGAAACATTTTTTGCCAAATTTTTTCCAAGATTTCGCATGTGCGTAGAGTGAACAGATCCTATCACACTCGCGTCACTCGGGCCATCTTCTAAAATATTGAATTATATGTCTGAGAGGATGTGCTGTGGTTATTATGTCTGAGAGGATGTGCTATGGTGTTTTTAGAATTACATGATTTATGTTTATGGCCTTTGGTTATTCCGTTGTGTTGTAGTGCTAGAAAACGATGTGGGATGGAAAGTAATGGGTAATGAAAAAGGGCAGGAGTTTGTTTGCATAACCCTCAAGTAAAGTTGCATCTCAATATGGACTTCTAGATTTTTTACGCACTGAACAAAACAACAAAGTAGAGGCTGTTTATGATTTTATACGCTTAACATGGATAAATTACAAGGTATTGTGCACCTACATTTCATAGAGATTGAACAAGCTGATATGCTGGAGTACTAATGATTGATTTATCACAGATGTATGCTTTTTCTTCTATCTTGAGCCATGAAGTTCTGAGAATTGTTTCTTTGATGCAGCAATGGCTGAACCAGCATACACTGTAGCATCCGATAGTGAAACCACTGGAGAGGAAAAATCTTCTGCCTTTCCAGAAATCGCAATTGGTATAGATATTGGTACCTCACAATGTAGTGTGGCATTTTGGAATGGCTCCGAAGTAGAGCTTCTTAAAAACACTAGGAACCAGAAAATTATACAGTCATATGTGAGCTTCAAAGATGAAGTACCTACTGGCGGAGTCAGCAGTCAGCTTTCCCATGAGCATGAAATTCTATCTGGGTCTACAATCTTCAATATGAAGCGGCTGATTGGTAGGGTTGACACAGATCCAGTTGTTCATGCTAGCAAAAGCCTCCCATTTTTAGTCCAGACCTTGGACATTGGTGTCCGGCCATTTATTGCTGCCTTGGTCAACAACATGTGGCGATCTACTACGCCTGAAGAAGTTCTGGCAATTTTTCTGGTGGAATTAAGGGCCATGGCTGAAATTCAGTTGAAGCGGCCTATACGAAATGTTGTTTTGACAATTCCAGTTTCATTCAGCCGTTTCCAGCTAACCAGAACTGAACGTGCCTGTGCCATGGCTGGTCTTCATGTTCTCAGATTGATGCCTGAACCAACAGCTGTAGGTCTTTTATATGCACAGCAGCAGCAACATGCTGTACATGAAAATATGGGTAGTGGGAGTGAGAAGATCTCTCTTATCTTCAATATGGGAGCTGGGTATTGTGATGTAGCTGTTAGTGCTACTGCTGGTGGTGTTTCCCAGATAAAAGCTTTGTCAGGAGCTTCCATCGGAGGGGAAGACATGCTTCAGAACATGATGCGTCATCTCTTGCCCGAGTATGAAAATATTCTCTTAGGCCATGGGCTCGATGAGATAAAATCAATGGCATCACTTCGAGTTGCAACCCAGAACGCCATACACAAGCTTTCCTCTCAAACTAGTGTCAATATTGATGTCGACTTGGGGAATGGTAGAAGAGTGTCAAAGGTTGTAGACAGAGTAGAATTCGAGGATGTAAACATGAAGGTGTTTGACAAGTGTGAAATGCTAATCAAGCAGTGCTTGCATGATGCAAAGGTAGAAATAGATGATCTCACAGATGTGATTCTTGTTGGAGGATGTTCATCAATTCCCAAGGTAAAAGATCTCGTCAAGAACATATGTAAAAGAGAGAAACTCTATGAAGGAATGGATCCACTAGAATCTGCTGTTCGTGGAGCTGCACTGGAAGGGGCGGTAGCTTCTGGAATCAGTGATCCCTTTGGCAATCTGGACTTGCTAACAATCCAGGCAACTCCTTTGAGCATTGGTGTTCGAGCCAATGGGAACAGCTTCGTGCCCATCATTCTCAGGAATATGACTGTTCCTGCAAGGAAGGATTTGGTCTTTACAACCGTCCATGATAACCAAACCGAGGCCTTAATCGTCATTTATGAAGGTGAAGAGACAGAAATAGAAAAGAATCATCTCATTGGGTACTTCAAGATAACTGGGATCCCTGCTGTGCCGAAAGGTGTTCCAGAGATCAATGTATGCATGGATATTGATGCTTCAAACATACTACGAGTGTTGGCTGGTGTCGTGCTTCCAGGCAGCCAGCAACCTGTGACTCCGATCATAGAGGTGAGGATGCCAACAGTTGATGACGGGCATGGATGGTGCGCTGAAGCTTTGAACAGAACTTACGGTGCTACTTTGGATCTGATCACAGTACAGAGGAAAACACAGGCTTGATAGTTTAAATATGAACTGAAGGCTTGAAGTTTTGTGTGTGTGGAGTAGTTGGTACAATCTTTCATATGGTTTGGATAATGTAAATGAGCTTTGTATATAATGGAATAAAGTTATAGAAACACCTCTTTACCTGGTCGAAATTTGAAAGTCTCTCTTGGAGACTAGGTTCGAACGACTCGGTAAGTCCCAAAACTCCCAAGAGGTGTCTGTTTTAGGAGCTTTGATGGTGTTCTCAATGGGTAATTGTTAATCGTTGTCGCTTGTTATGCACCTCAAATCCTCAATCCATTTAGCTCGACACACTTACCGTATGGACAGCGCCTCTTGCGTGCTCTCAGGTTAGCAAACCAGTATCTTAGAAGCCTGGTATTGCATCTCTTCACAGACTCAGAAAACTTGCTCTGTTCTTCGCTGCCTTATAAGTTAAATGCATGCTGCAGCAGCCAAAAGGGCACTTGAAACTTAGAGAAAAGCTCATTGAACCATAGATACGAATGTGCCATGTTACATATAGGGAGTTTTCTTACGGGTTGAACTTAGGAGGTATACTTACTAATTATCGAGAAAAATCATTTGTAGAATTATCAATTATGAAGATTTAGAGACTTGCGTAATCGTTTGATGACCACTACTAGACCTAATCTAGCAAACCAATAAGCTTAAGTTTGGGTTTCATAACTCCAGGTTTGGGTTAATTTCAGGTCGGATCGTTTCGATTATGGTGTGAAAATCATTGTTCAAAATCTATAACTTTTCGCTTTAGGTTGTCCCCACACCTATTCAAGTTTTTGTGTACATATTTTGCACTACAAACATAAAAACTAAACAATAATAAAAATTAAGATACGTCTTCCCAACCGAAAATTCAAATGGTTTATCACCACATGTTGAGGAAGAAACTTTTGTATGGTACGGACCATTGCTTACTCCCTTAGTGAGAGAAGGGAGGAATGACCCTGTACCTCTTCTATTGAAAGAAGAAAATGTGATGGTTATATGCACTACATTGATAAAGAGTGAAAAAATAAAGTCAAGAATTTTGTCGTAGAAAAACAAATGTATAGCATAATAAATTAGCATGATTTAGTCCACCGTGGACCAAAAATACTAGTGCAAATATTTAGGGATATGAAGGGTATATTTAAAAAGATTTGGTCTATTGTTTTACCATGTACTAAATTCACACAAGTTTTTACAAAATAAATAAGGTGATATGACAACTTTTGACCATCAGTTTTTTTTTTTTTTTTTTTCGTTTTTCTTGGCACTACGTGACCATGAGTTATTCCCATGTAGAATTATCATTTACGGGTTTGTGGCGGACACAAAACGGGGCCAAAATTTTGTCCATTAGAAAGGGTCGGGCTGGGCCGTACACAGATTGGGTTAATCTCCAAATATTTGTCCATTGGAGAGGGTTGGGTTAATCTCCAAATAAACGGGCTGTCTATAGGCCTTTAGGGCTTTAACCTGTAAAATAAAAAATGAAATATTCTCCTCTGATTTGGCCATGCTAACAGTAGTATTGTACTCTAACTTGATTTAGGTTATGTTTGGCAAAATTAGTTATAGCTGTAACTGTCAGATGTAAATAAAGGAAAGAAATGAGTAGAAAACTGCTAAAAACTGCTACAAAATGCTAATAAACTAGTTGTAGTTGTAGCTGCAGGTGAAAGCTTGCAGGGATAGCTTTCACAAAATTAGTTGTAGGGAGCTGTAGATGTGGCTGCAGATTGAAAATAATATGGCAAACTGTTTGGTAGCAGAGAGTAAAAAATACTAGCTTCAAGCTTCAAAATATAGCTTTTATTGAAAAGCTAGTTGTTCGTGCCAAATATACACCTTATTTGGCAGACAGCTTTTTTGTCAGATTGTTGAGTAAATCAGATTGTTTAACTAGTCAACAATTCACTTGATCAAAAATTGGTGTTTGGTTACAAGCTTTTAATCCAGCGTTTGGAAGCCCAACAATCTGACTTTAAAAAGCTGGGGGGCTGTGTTTCAGAAGAGATTGTTGGGTTAGCATTTATAAAAAGACTTTTGTACCCAATAGTTGATGTTATTTACATGTGATACCATCTACCATAAATTACTATACCCGCAAAAGCAACTACGGTAGACCTGAAGTATTTGCCAGCCATAACAAAGTAAGAGTGAAATTAAGAGAGAGAGAGAGAGAGAGAGGGAAAGAAGAAAAAAGGAGGCCGGCCAAAAAATTTCACTTATTTTTGTTTATCAAATTTGTCTTATAATAATACAAAACTTAGTAACTTATTATTATTACTATTATTATTGTTGTTGTTGTTGTTGTTGTTGTTGTTGTTGTTGTTGTGGTTGTTATTAATAATAACAATAAGAAAAAATAAGTAATAAACAAATTATACTCATGTCTTTATTGGTCATTTCACCTCTTACTAGCTATTAATAATCAGTTGGCTTTACCAAACAACTTTTACAATATTTCAATGTTACAATCTAGTCAAACCAGTTAATACAACCAGCTAACCAAATCATCTACCAGCTACCATCTGCGTGCCAAACAAGGCCATAGCCTTAAGCGAAAATTGCTGCATTACACTCTTCAAAGGCATAGACCATTTAAACTGCAGCCTGTAGGTTGCTGATTGCTATTTGCTCATAGTTTCATTCTCAGTTTTCTCATACTGATAATACAACAAAGTAAACACAACATACCAAAGTCTTTGTAAATTTAAAATACACCAAACACCATATCTTGCTTCCACCTTATGGATAGTTAGCAGATGGGGAGATAGGAGAGAAATGAAGAGAGATGAGATTAAGATAGATGAGATTAAAATACACCAAATACCATAATTTCCACCTTATGAATTATAAATTTAGAAGTGAAGGAGAGATTAAGGGTGTGTTTTTTAAGATTGAAAACTGAAGAAAAATGGAACAAATTGGATAAAATGGAACTTTTAGCTGAAAATTGGAATAAATTGGAGAAAACTAGAAATAATTAGAGACAACTAGAAGTTACTGGAAAAAAGGAATAAAATTGAAACTTTAGCATTAATGTATTTTTTTTTAATTTGAAATAAATTTTTTTAATGTATATTATTATTATTATTATTATTATTATTATTATTATTATTATTATTATTATTATTATTATTATTATTATTATTATTATTATTAATACTTACTCCATCCGTCCGAAATTTATGTACTCACTTGAATTTTTGAGTCAAATTTCACAAATTTTTGCCATTAATTTGTGAAATTAATTTAGAGCTTTACACAATCAAAATACTATTTATATAGATTTATTTTTGCTATATTTTCACAATATCAAATTTTTTTAATTTTTTTATATTTGAATCATTAATGCTATTAATACACTACTACAAAATGGATCTATTCCAACACTTTACATTCAACACTTTATAAAATGTTGTCTTTTTAATAAAATTAGTATGTTATGCAACACTTATTTTCAAATGTCGCTTATTCATATCTATTACAACACATTTTTATAAGTGTTGCTATTATTCTTAAATAAAAACAACACTTCTTGCAAGTGTTGCCTTTATTGCACTGAAAAACCAACACTTGCTTATAAGTGTTGAATTTCAAAGTATGTATTCAACACTTTTTCTAAAGTGTTGGGTATATAAAAGCGGGCAAATAAAAATTCAATTTTGGCCAAGCGCGGGACTACTGAAAATTTGAGCTCCAAAACATTTCGCTTCAGCGCTCAAAGTGAAAGTTAAAGGTTTGATAAAAGAAAAAAGAAAAATAAAATCTAAAAGGAAAAAGGAAAAAAAAAGGCCTCACCGACTCACAGCCTCACAGAACTCACTCTCCCAGTCTCCCTCTCAGTTCGCCTCTCTCTCTCCTCTCGTCTCAGTCGCTCGTCTCTCTTTCTCCTCTCGTCTCGATCACTCGTCTCTCTCTCTCTCCTGTCGTCTTCACTGTCACGTCGGGTCTTCATCACTGTAAACTTCTTCGTTCTCCAATTCACCATTCGAAGAAGAATAATTCACAACCAAAATCTGATTTCTGATTTCTCATCAGGTTAGTTTTTGAGAATTCGTTTGATAAATTAGTTTTATATCAGGATAGTTTTTCATCAAATTAGTTTTTCATCAGGTTAGTTTTGAGAATTCACAACCAAAAATTGTAAAGCTCATAATTTGAGAATTCTTTTGATAAATTAGTTTTTTTTTTGCTTGACGTTTGATGAATTAGTTTTTTGTTTTTTTTGCTTGACGTTTGATAAATTAGTTGGGCACTGCTAATTATACCCTAAATTATAACAGTTTGTATATGTTGATTTATTGAAGTAAAATTGTTTTTCCTTATTATTTTTTTTTGTTGCTAAGCCGAAGTAAAATTGGTTGATGGGTGAAAAAATATCCATTTCTTCAATCATAGAGCGTTTCAAGTTGCTCCCTGTATTTTTTCTAGTTGTTCGGGTTTAAAAAGGACTTAGGGTTACCTTTACCTGCTTGCTTAACTTGATGTTCTATGCTAAGCTAGTTGTTTGTTTGTACAGTGAGGTTCTTTTATTTTTATTTAAGTAAAATTGGTTGATGGGGGAAAGGTTTGTAAAAACAGAGATAGCTATGTCTACTTTAATGCGCAGCACAATACAGAAGCCGTCAATTCTGTGATTGCTAACAAGGATTTTTCTTCTCATTGCAAACCGGAGGTTTATCCGTTCAACCTTCGAAAACTGGCCCAGCTTTAGGTTTCTGTTTTTGGTTATCTGGGATCTTATTTGGGGTCTTTGCTTCTTTTTGCCTTCTCTACTTCTATTTTTCAACTTATCATCTTGTGGGTTGATTTGCTGTAGGTTTACCTGTTTGAGCTTGATGTAATATAAGCATATTTAACTTACCAAAATCCAGTTATCTTTCGTTTTATACTCAACCTGTTGGCAAATGACTATTTATACTTCATCTGTCAATTCTAATCAAACATTTGTGATTGTGAATAATAATGAACACTTTTTCTTTTAATTAAATGATGTGTAGCTATTATCATTTGGTTGGAAACTTGGCTACTTGTATGCGTGGTGACGTTGATTCACCATTTTCTTTATTATCCCTTTCATTGTCATTTTTCATATGATAGAAAGGAAATTTTGAAGAAAGACTAGTGCTTTCTCTCCAGTAATGCGCATGATATTCCTCTTCTATGTAATTGAAGAAACAAAATACAAGCAGAGAATCGTGAGTGAAGACGAGATACAAGATGAATGTGAATATTCTGATTTGTTTCAAAGATAGTAGTAGGTTAGAAAAGTATGATATGGGGGTTATTAATGATCTTGTGATGATTGGTCTTTAGTTCATAGGTGGTTAACTCATTAATGTAAGTCATGCTAGATGCTAATGAACAAGGCATACCATAAGCGTTTGTGGGAATGTTGACTATTATGGTTCTATTCAGGAAATAATTGAATTGAATTATTGGTCCAAGTTCACAGTTGTTTTGTTTCTTTGCGAGTGGTACCAAGTTGAGAAAGATGATTATGGTCTATTTGCTGTCAATTTGAACAAATTTTGTAGTTCGAATGATCCTTTTGTCATGCCGTCCCAAGTGCATCAAGTCTTTTATGTTCCAGACCCTCTTGTAGATGGCTTGCATTATGTGATGAACAAGGTTCCTAGAGATTTGTATGACTTTGAGGGAGGAAGTAGTGGTGCCAATGAGGGGAACTCCTACTGGAACGAACCTGTTGAGCGTGGGTTTCAATCAGCACAAACTGTCAATGAAGACATACATTTGTCAAGGGAGGATATAGCTCCCACAGTTTTGGATGCAAATTCAAATTTGGGAGATTTAGAAGTTGATGACCAAATTGATGATTCTTCGGATAATGATGATACATTATGGGATTGGATGCAAGCCGATGAAGAAAATGATTATAACAATCATGAACACTGATTTTTTTTTTACTTTTTTTTTTTAGTATTGCTCTGGTTCCTATGTTATGTAAGGATTTATTTCAGATGAACATCTCGTGAGTGATTATTGGCTTTATTTTAATCCCTCTTTCTATTTTCAAATTTTGCTTTCGAATTCAGCGATCACTTTTTCCATTATTGAGACTGTTTATTGTATTTATGTTATGCAGTTGTTACTTTTTAGGAGCAGCTTGCAGACATGCTTTGGTTATTTTCCTTAATAATTTGTTATGTTGTTGTTACATCTCACTGACCTTCTTCATTTCCAGCAGACCAATGGGGAAAACTAATAAGCACGAGAACAATGCCCATAATAGTTTGAATGCTTATGAAAAGCAGAAATTGTTGAGGGTTCAAGAGAATCAACAAAGATTGCGAGATTTGGGAGTGAAAAGAGCTTTCACTTCTTTGACAAGTCTGGCGGATAGTCAGCAAGTCAAGAAAAAGAAAGGAAAATCAAAAGCTACTAATGAGAAAGATCCAGAGTATATCCCTGATTTCAATGGTCATGAAGGAGATGACGCTGAAGAAAGTGCTACAAGTGTTAGACTACCCAAAACGGTAATTAAATCTGATTTCACTAAACTTTCTGTATCTTTTTTTACACACAAAGTAATGCATGTACTCTATTTTTTTAGGTAAGCCGACAGCGACAACAGTTTATAGCACCAATGTCAATGAGCAAATATGTAAATTTCACGAAGCATCGTCGAGTTGTTGCTCCTAACCATACTGTTTCTCGACCTGGAATGGGACTTGCGGAAGGTCTTCAGCAAAATGATTACTTGGTTGATAGACATGCTATGAGAATGAGTCACCCAAAGACAACATTTCCAACCCTCTCTGGTATATCACAACATAAGTTGCAATTTGAGGACAACCAGGAGCAAAGTGAGCAATTGTTTCATAGAAATGATCCAAAGAAGAATCATTCAAGGACAACTATGACTTTGGGGGAAATGGTCTTGCAAAGGAAACAATCACAACAAACAAGCGGACCTAGGCGCAAGTTATTTAATGCAAACAATGGAGATCAGGATGGGGACCATGACATGGGGCTTGACGGTATATTTATCATTTTAGTTCCTTCAAAGCTTTTTGTGGTTTTGATTTATTGTCATGCATCCTCTAGTCAGTTTAGTTCATGGACATGTCTAGAGGATCTCAAGTTGTTTCTTCTCATTATAAATTGGGTTTATTCTGATTTTATAGAAGCTCTATCCCGTCTATTTTCTTGTAATTATTCCAGCACCATTTGATTTGTGAGTTAAAGTTGAACTTATGAAAATATAAAAACTGGGTGCAAATTGTTATGGTCCTTACAATTTTTAATTTATCATGTTGATGATATGACGATGAATCAGATTTGAATGATGTGAATGAAGCTGATATAGAAGGTGAGGAACAAGATATTGATCAGATGTTACTAGAAGCTGGTATAAATGCCACAGAAGATGACGATAGAGATGACATCCATTCAGATGATGAAAGTGATACTGAAAATTATGATATTAATGCATTTGAAAAAGACAACCTTGAAGAAGTCCCTCAATTAGAAAAAGAAGGTAACTTGAATTTCAACATTTACGTTTTATTTTCTAAACACGTGTATTTTTAATTAGATAGAGTTTGGTATTTTAGTTAATATATCTAAAAAGAGAAGGGGGGCGACCATGCTGCATCATGTACATATGCGAAAGGAACGTCAAGTTATTATCTGCAATGAGTATGGGCAACCTATAGGACCGGTGACACAGGAGAAAGATGTAGTGGGACAGTTCTCTCGTTTCTTGGGTACAATAGCTCGTAATAGCAGTTACGCACCATTGACCTACAGGTCTTGGCATAAAGTACCACATAAAGAAAAGATTTGGGAGTATGTGTTGGTAAGTGTCTAAGCTACTTTGTACTGTCAGTTTGGTTCTATGATGGTTATAATATTTTTAGAACAATATGAAATGTTGTTCTAATTCCCATTCTTAGGAGAAATACATTGTACCCGATTTTGCCAAAAGGTGGGTGCTAAGCTCTGTTGGAGCTTTAAGGAGAGGATACAAATGTTGGCTTAAGCGTAAACATTTCTATGAACAAAAGGACAACAAAAGTAGATGGAAGAATCGACCTAAAGGGATTACAGATGAGGACTTCCTGCAATTATTATCCATATGGAATAAGAAGGAAGAGAAGGTACTTTATTAGTTATAATTTACATTGCTAAAAAAAATTCCAGTCGTGTTTTCTTGTCTTAGATATACATCTCATAAACACATATGTGTAGAAACGTTGTTCAATTTTAAGGGATCACCGCAAGTGTTTGAAAAATATGCACACAGCTGGTCCAAAAAGTTTTGCAAGAATACGTGACGAATTGGTAAGAAATATATGTCTGGCCACTATATTCATGACAAAATTACAGGGTATAACTTCAGAAATTGGCAAAGTTGCTTTACTTTTCGACTTGGTTTGATATCAACTTCATATCTTGTTTTATTATTATTATTATTATTATTATTATTATTATTATTATTATTATTATTATTATTATTATTATTATTATTATTATTATTATTATTATTATTATTATTATTATTATTATTATTATTTTTTATTTTTTATTTTTATAACTTCTACAGAAAAATGAGGATCCGAAGAAAGAGCCACCTTCTTTATCTCAGATGTTTGAGCGAACACGAAAAAGAAAAGAGGGTAACATATATGTCGAGCCACATGATGATACGGCAAAGAAGATTGTAAGACTAATTATATCACAAAACTGGACATCCATTATACTTTCATTATTGATCCCAATTGATCTAAATTGGGTGGTTTTACTTTTTCAATGTTTTTTACAGGAAGCCATGAAGAACTACAAGCAGCCTGAAGATGGAAGTGGTAGTGTGGTAGATCCTTTTCTTGCAGTGATGCCCAGGGAGTATGATGGTCATCGTAGATTATATGGTCGGGGTGTCACTAACAAGATGTTAAAAAAGGTAACTGGCAGTGAAACATCATATATGGTGTCTGGGGAGTTTGTGGAATCACTAAAAGCTAGTGTACTTGAGACTGAAAAGAGCCAGTTGCTGGAAATGCGCAAGGAGTTTGAGGCAGACCATGAACAGAAAAAGACAGAGCTTGAGGCAGACCATGAAAGGCAAAGGGCTGAGCTAGAAGATATGCGAAAAGAACTTCAAAGCGAGAGGGACAAAATAGTTGAAAGTGCTGTGCAGAAGCTTATAGAAAGACTACCTCCTGAAGTTGCGAGACAATATTTAACTTGAGTCTTCATCTAATTGAGGTACGTGTCTTATATGAATGATGAATCCGTACTTGTGTAGTTATGTGTACTTGCCCTATGTTGTGTGAAGGATTACTTCTTACATTTATGTAACATCATGCTGGGGTAAGTTTGGAATTTGACCATAAGATGAGTATAGAACTGGTTGTTTTGATCTGTATTGTGTATGGTGTCCTCTCCTTGACCCTGAGTTGTATTATATTGATTTGCACTATACTATCAAATTGACTTGGGTTGAGTTGTGTGACAATCATGTGAACGATATTGGTTTATATTTTTGTAAATGCAGGTTTTTCATAACTCTTTTTAGAATGGGTTGTCTATTTTCAAACGGGACTCTGCCGAAATTTTGTCTTGAGTCTATAGATTTTTATTAATTTATTTTACTAGTAAATCCAGGGTGTTACATGTTTGGTTTTTGCTACTATTGTGTTTGACAGGAAAATGTGCAGGTTTTTATTTATTTATTTATTTGTGACAGCTTCTGAAAATTAAGGCTAACAAGATCCATTGTTGCTTTTATGTATCAGGTTATATTTTTGCGGTTGTTATAATTTTTGTCAAGACGGTTGGTAGTGGATATGCAATTAGGATCGGATTGTATTGCTGGTTCATGCAAGAATACGTTTGGATCAGGATTGATTATGCATATGATTAGGTTTTTGGAGGTTGTAAATCAGGCTACTTAATTATATTTTGGATTTGACATACAGTGAACATCTTTTGGTGATGAAAAATATTCTGTATGTTATATTTGGAACATTGTAAGCAATATTATGACTCGATTTGCACTAGAATGATTATGATAAATATATACTAGTATTTTTATTAAGTCATGGTGACAATAATAGTGCGCAGCTTTATTTTCTCATTAATTTGCATAGCATTAAATCAATAAGTTGAGACAAGGTTGCTTTTACTGATGGGAGAATAAGAGAAAGTGTTGGTCTTGATAAAATAAAATATTGTAAAAAACAAAGTGAAGTGTTGTATTTGACAGGAAAAAGTGCTGGATTATCTTGGCTAGAAACTGCAAAAGTGTTGTACTTGTTAGGAAAAAGAGTCGTCTTAAATTGATGAAAAAGTTAAAGGAAGTGTCGTATTTAAGTCAAAAAAGTGTTGCTTTGAAAAAGTGTTGGCATTGATAATAGAAGCAACACTTTTTCAAAGTGGTGGCTATTCTAAGGAAAAGTGTTGGTATGGAGCTAAGGCGACATTAGCTAATACAACACTTGAGAAAGTGTCACACTTTCCTTAAGGTGACATTTTTACGCCTTAATACGACACTTTAGCCGTGTTGGCTTAGACTCATTTTGTAGTAGTGATAGTCAAAGTTTTGCCTATGAGATGATGTAAAGTCAAACGGGTACATCAATTAGGGTCGTATGGATAGTAGTAGTAGTAATAATAATAATAATAATAATAATAATAATAATAATAATAATAATAATAATAATAATAATAATAATAATAATAATAATATTATTATTATTATTATTATTATTATTATTATTATTATTATTATTATTATTATTATTAGTATTATTATTATTATTATTATTATTATTATTATTATTATTATTATTATTATTATTATTATTATTATTATTATTAGTAGTAGTAGTAGTAGTACTATTATTATTATTAATATTAATATTAAAATTATTATTATTATTATTATTATTATTATTATTATTATTATTATTATTATTATTATTATTATTATTATTATTATTATTATTATTATTTTACTACTATTGACCGGAATTGATGTACCCGTTTGACTCTACATCATCTCTTAGGTAAAACTTTGACTATTGATAGCTTTAGTAATTCAATAATAAAAAATTATAAAAATTTAATATTGTGCAAATACAACGAAAATTAATCTATATGAATAGTATTTTGATTTTATAAATTCTCTAAATTTATTTCACAAATCAATGGCAAAAAGTTTTAAAGATTGACTCAAAAAGTCAAGTGGGTACATCAATTTCGGACAGATGGAGTAAATAATAAAAATGGGTATTTCTCAGAAGTGATTTGAATTTAAAATGAAATACATAATTATTGTTAATATTTAGATAAAACATACTTAATTACTATATTTATTATGTCAAAATATTAAAGTGGAGAAAACTCGAACAAATTGGAGAAAACTGAAACCAAATGGATAAAACTGGAACAAACTGGAGAAAACTTGAAGAAACTTGAGAAAACTGGAACAAACTAGGACTTATAACTGGAAATTGGAAAACACTGGAACAAACTGGGAAAAGTTGGAGAAAACTGAAACATATTAAATGCAGTCTAAAAAAACATGCCCTAAAAGAGATAGCATACGAGGAAATGCAAAGATGAGATAGGAGAAAGCAAAAGAGAGGCGACATTTAGAGTTAGATTTTTGGGCAAGTCTTGTGTGAGACCAACTTTCCACCTTTTATATTTCAGATTTCTTTTCTATTTTCTTTATTTTAGGAATTAAGATTTAGCCTCACTCTCCCAACTGTGATCTAAAGCGTACAATCTACACACTACAGTACTAGTAGAGTAGAACTACGGGTTTACAGTAGCACATTTTTCCCCATGAAATTGTTGATTTTACGAGCTTGATGGGTCAGCTCGTGGGCTTCTTTATTTGCCTATCCATGACCAGCCTGGAAACTCAAACAGGTCGGTTTGACGGGCCTGCCAAACCAATGTTTTTTTTAAAAGCACCATCCAAATCCGCCCTAATTTAGGACTGGATGGACATGGCATAATGGGCCGGATGAGCATGGCATAACGGGCCGGATCTCTGTGAATAGTTGTATTCCCATGCCAATATACCCTATTTTATATTTCGTAACTCAACGGTTTGACTCATACAATATTCGTGTTCGCCGCTAAATAGTCATTTCCATATTCGAAAAGGTTGGGATTCGAATTGGATTCTCATGGTTGATACCAAAAAAACATCGGGTTAGTAAACTTTTATTGTCTAATCAATACATAAACTATGATCAACTGTTAAATCTAGGGGCACTTTCAATTATGCAAGATAATGTGTGCTTAAGGTTCCAACTAATTAAGGGTGCATAATCCTTTGGCATTATAAATTTATGGAGCATTCAGATGTTGTGTCTTTACCAATTACTAGGAGTAGTGAGCCTTATTTTGTTTAGAAAATGGAGTTTCGAACCTATTGAGGAGTTTTTAATTTTAAGGGTGTATTGTATTTTGACTCTCTAGGTATAAAAAATTTCGGCTATAGCTGGTCATGAGCTGAACTGCTCGTGAACTATTCATACTTTTCAATTATGACACAAGAGAATAAAGTTCGACTCGAGTTTGTGTTTGAGTGAGCCAAATCCAAGGTTTTTAGTGTTCGGCTCGGCCGACAAGTGACCATTCTTGATTTCGACCATTTTATGTAGAAAATGGTGTTGTCGAAAGGGTTAGTTCCTCTCTTCTTTCTTAAAGCGTAAGCTCATAGTTTCAATAAAGGGAATCCAAGAGCGATATTCTTCTCCAATTTGAGTTTTGCTCACGTCTCGAATAAACTCAAGGACATATTCAAAAAAATTCTGACCACCAGTCGGAATGGTTTGTGGATTCCGAATAGGTATAGCAGCTGAACCTAACAAGATAACAATTACAAACCAAGAAGTAATAAGTACCTGGCCATGGATTTGAAAACCCCCTATATCTACTTCCTTGATTGTTCATTTGGATATCTCATGTCACTATTTTCCACAACTTGATGTTAGCTTTAAGGCTGGAAAAAAGCAAAGCCGCTCCTGTACTGTTCGGATTAGATTTGGTTAAAAGTTCAACATGGCTTGGGTCATATTACACGAATTAAACTCAAACTCGAAGTTTGCGCTCGTTTAATAAATAAATCAAAGTCAAAATTCAAGGTGTTCAGCTTGAAAGCTTGCGAGCCTCATTATTATTGTTTATTATCCATTTTTTCTAAATTCGTCAAATTTGTGAAATGACTATGGTTTGTTTTTCCTTGGTATATATATAATAATATAAAATATATATTTTAATTATTATGTGTCTAACATTTTTATTTGCGTGGAAGAGTGAATGCTTTAATTGAGTGAATATACATCATTAGCCCTTAAAAATTAGGAAGATTGGTAATCATTTTGATATCATTTGACAACTTCTTATCGTCGAGTATCGAAAAATTATAAAATAAATAAAACCGTATTTAATCAAACCAACGTTGAGCAAAATTATATGGCTCGAATCAAGTTCGCCTAAAGCTAGGAAAACTCAAAGCAATTGTGCTCAAATATATTAGTGTTTGTCTGAGCTCGTACCTATACCTAATTATTTCACTTCTTTTTGTGACAAAAAATTTTTTTGCAAACAAATTAAATATGCCAATAATAATCCGAATCAGTTTTTTCATTAACTAATTTTTTTGATAGGATTCCTTTAAACTAATCATTACTAATACATTGTGTATTTTTTATTTTTTTTGAAGTGGATTTTTCTATCACTTTAGATACATAGAGAAGGTCAATGTACTCATTGTGTATTTCATAATAATATCTAAATACACAATGTGAGTTTTTTCAGATCTAATACTTGCATGTCCAACTTAAAATGAATAACTGTTTTGTACTATTTTATAACTCATTATTTGGTTTTGTGTAAGAGTCTTTCACGATAGGATGCCAAAAGTAATAATTTTTATTAAAAATATTAATATTTTTAATTTGAAAAGGAACCCTTTTTTGTTTACGACCAACATTATTTAAAATAAAATAACAACATTTAGTTCAAAGGTAAATTTTTTTATATAAAATATAGCAGTAGTCATCGCATGATAACACCGTCTTAGATAAGTTTTTCCGTAAATAAATTGGATTTTCAGAGATCAAAAAGAATATTAAAAAAAGAAGATAATAAGGATATCCACGCGTACGTGCAACCAAAGCCTCATTGTAAATGGAAATTTTCCTCATCTTTTTGTGTGCTGGACCTCGTTTCCTTACACTTTGGTGTTGACAAGTGAAGTATGTTAATAAGTCTAATCATAGAGAGACACTAGTTGTCAAACAAAACACCACATCATGGTGAGCTAGCTTAAGTTAATACGACAAGGGATAATGGCTCCAAATTCATTACCTTTAATGGTACACATACTGAGTTATCACTACAAGATTTGTAAAATTCCTGTTGGAAGTTTTCAATGACAATTACAAACAATCGAAGAACACAAATGTATTGTAAAATCCAAGAGTTCACCAAATACCAAGCATTAAACTCCAAAAGGAAACCCCTATGATTCAGACAGTTGTAAAGCAATTTGTTTGTCTAGATCAATGTTTATTCTCTCACTAAATTCCAGTTCAATGAAAAGTGGAAAAAGGAAAGAACCCAAACAAGGAACCATGTTTTCAGTCAGAATCTCTCTTATTATTATTATTATTATTATTATTATTATTATTATTATTATTATTATTATTATTATTATTATTATTATTAATGTTTTTATTTAGTTATGGAGTACCAGTTATAACTTTTTCCTATTTTTTTTATTTTATTTTTTTGTTTAGAGTTAGTCAGGAACCTTGATCGGTTGAGGACACGGGTTCCGCGACAAAAATGAAGACCCGTCCGGTCTTCTCTATTGTACACAAGCCCCAAAATAAAGAGGTGACGCATTACATAACCGGCCACATGAGCTTCATGTGCCATTTAATTTAGGAATTTGAATGTGTTATCACAAATGCTTTTGACTTCAAATATATTAACACTTGGTGAATTTTCATTTGTACTTATTGAAAGGACGGATTATAAAGTAATCACATCAATAAACTTAGGGTATAATTTTTTTATTTATTGAACTTTACTCAATCAGTAGAAAGCAGTGATAAGACATTATTCAATCAGTGAAATCAGTGACAATATCATATTGAATCAGTGAGAATCAGTGGAAAGACCATCTAAATCACTGAAAATCGGTGGTAGGACGCAGGACCCACATTCCTATAATTATTATATCAATTTATAAATGATTTGTAAATAGTTCAAAAATTAAATCGTATTATAAATGGTTTATAAATAATTTCGGAGATTAAATCGTATATTCATTTAAGGATTCGATTTATTCAATTAAAGCCATAATAATATTAATTATTATTATGGGACTTTCATAAATGGTATTTATTAATTTTGCGAAGTTTAATTAAAATGTTTTATATATGAATAAGAATTATTCATATTGTTTAATTAGTTTTAATTAGTTTTAAATTAGTTTTAATTAGTTTTAATTAGCTTTTTAAATCTGAAAAATTATGAAATTTATTCCTAAACCTAGTAGTATTTGACTTGGGTTGACTGAAGGCCTATATAAGAAAAATGTGAGACAATTGATCAGTTTTGCAAACTGAGCCAAAACCCTCAAGCTCTCTTCTCTCTCTCACCATCCACTCTCTCTTTCTCTCTCCTTCACTCGAGCTCTCTCTCTCCTCGCCCAGCCGCTCACTCGCCAGAAAACCGACCTCCCTCACCGGCGGTAATGGCTCCCTTTTCTCTCTCTCTCTTTCTCTTTCTTTTTCTCCTTCTTTCTCTCTTTCTCTTCGCGTTTTCTTTCCCCCTCCCCTGTTTCGGCCCCGCGCCACTGCGAGCCACCACGGCGCCACCAGGCCGTGCCTGGGTGGTCGCCGGTGATGGCCCATGGCGTCGGCTGGGCCCCCTGCTCTATCTTCCTCTCTCTCGCTCGCTATCTCTTTCTCTCTCTCTCTCACGCTCGCAAATTCTCTCTCCTCTCTCCTCCTCGCCGGTCACCGTCGAGCCACCACCGCCGGCCAAGGTGATCGGTGGGTGGTGATGGTGGTGATGGGTCGGGTTATGGGTCCCATGCATGGGTACCCATGACCTAGACCTAGTTTTAAAGTTAAGGTTTCGTTTTTATATTTTTCATAATTATTAATTCGATTTTCAGTATTTTTGATTTAATGTTTTTATTTTTCTGCACTCATTCGGAATCGGAATTCGGATTTTCAAAATCCTAGATTGGTTGAAATAAATCAAAGCATTTAATAAAATATCATATTGAGATTTCGTTACTGTTTGTATTTTCGTTTTTAATTAATACTGATTCGGTAGTTGTTTTTAATTAGGACCTAACGAGCAAGCGTGATTATTGTCGAATGGTTGGAGCATACTTGCTGTTGGTAGCGTTGTAGTGGTAAGCGCTCATGCCTACCTTCTTCCAAAGCCCCATCAAAACTATTTTGATGTGTTATGTGCTAATTGGGAATTTGTTGTGAATTTAATATGCAAAGCATGATTAAATTATATCGTCGTTATTAGGAAGTTATTAAGCATGATTCACTGCTGTAAATATGAATTATAATTAGCATTTCGATGATATTATGTTTTGGGAATTAGTTAGTCCATATGATGACTATTGCACAATTGTTGAATAGCGAATTATTAATATTATTATGCTATTAATTATATGCTAATTGGTATGGGTATTATTGAGTACTAGTGAGCACCTATATATTATCGTTGAATGTCTTTGGTGATTTGTGAATTTTTGGATATCATATTACCCTGCCGAAGTGCTGCCGAAATTGTGTTAGACATTACTTGTCATCATTATTGAATTATCGTCGTTATTGAATTAAAGCATGTTTAATTCTCATCGTATTGAATTATCATTATCGTCGTTATTTACTATTCATTGCCAAGAGCATGAAATGAATTAGTAAGTCGTGGTCTCGTAGTACCACTTATGTCAACCAATGCAAATTATGTGAATTGAATTAAATGAGAGTAAGACTCCTAATGGATCCCTAAGAGTAGTCGAGCAATCGGGATTGCACCTAATGGTGTAGTTCAAGGGATGAGTGATTCCCAAGTTACTTATGGACACCTTGCAGTGTGTCTGGGACGGATCATTCCCCATTTATTAAGTCATCTAGGCTCGTGTAATTGTACTAGAGGTAGCGTGCACACTAGAGTCATTAAGTCCATGACGTGATTATATCTTCGATGAACAGTATGGGTAGTAATCGTTGTTCTATTCGCTCTCTTACATCTCTCTAATCAAGACGGATTGTCTATGTCGTATTTCGTGTGATCACTATACAAGAATTGCATGTAAAAGAATGTCGTTGTGCGTATGCTTAATTATATGCTTATGTGCGTATGCAAATGAATTTCAATGATTCTTCTAAAACCTCACGTAAGGTTTGCGAAATGTTTTTACTGGGTACGGATGACGTTTATTCAGTTTATCTGATTTTTGTTTCTCTTTTGTTTCTTTTCTTTTCTTCTGTATTTTGTTTCCGTCACGGAAACCAAAGTGCAGGTTTAGTTGATTGAGGACGTACAGCTTGGAAGATAGAGTTGGCGTCGGTTTATAGAACTGTTTATGTTAAGATAGATCGTGGGATTATTTTTATTGGATTTAGCCCTTTGAAGGCAAGTTGTAATAAATTTGGTTTAATGGTTTTTAGCTCACTATATAGACAACTCTGATATTAACTGTTTAGTTTGTTTAGTTCCTTAGTAAGCTCCTATTGATGCCTAGTCTTTCTTTCTTCTTAGCATTTACTCCTTAGTGATAAATTTTGCAGTGACATCCCCTCGGGTTCGGGACGGTTCAGCGGTGTCGAGTCGTGCACAACGACGTCGATAGTTCCCAGGAAATCGTTGCGAATTCGGGGGTGTTACAAATGGTATCCGAGCCCTAGGTTTAAAAAGGTTGCTTAAGATTAATTAATGAATTAATAAAGATTAGTTTCATTTTGGGGAAAATAAAATATAATTAAAGCCGTTGAGCGTTGAAATCACTTGCTTGTGATTTATAATGTTCTCATTGTTTGATTGTCTACCTGTAGATGGTAAGGACAAGAAAGACTGCGAATGATGACCCCACACCAAAGGGCACGCACCCTAGCCCATCGTGCACCATCTGCGGAATACGTAGCTTCATCGGATAGCGAATCGACAGGAAACGACGCGCACGTACGCCGTGAACTCGCGCAAGATCGCGCCGCACGCGTGATCATCGCACGCGACGAGGCCGCACGCCCCGTGCCAATCCCCGCGCCTGTAGTCGCGCCTATTGCTGCCCCAGTTGCCGCACCTGCTACATATGTTGATGAAGAGGAAGATCCCTCTGAACATGCAGCGCCGGAAGAGCATGATGACATGCCGGAATTGGAAGATACTAGTGCCGAGAGCGACAACAACATCGCGCCTACTCCTGCACCTATTGCTGCACCTACTCATGCTGCAAATTGGTCTCCTCCTGTGGAGCCGTTCTTTGCTACTGATGCGAAGCTGGAGGACATACGTATCTATATACGACGTGCGTACACTATGATCGAGCGTTATCAGTACGAGAATCGCACAAGTCTACATGAAGGCTTATGGGTAGAGCTACTGCTGGCTGGTCTACCTAACATCCATCCTTGGATGAGACTCAAGGAGAAGTACGACGACGTAGTCTCCAAGAGCGGTCACTTGCACGAGAAGAAGTACGGAGAAGGTACGAGATGGTCTCTTTGCTTTAGAGGCGTCGCAGCTGAGTTATGCCTATCCGAGTTCGAGTGGAAGCTGAACCATGCGCTAGTGCCTGCGCCAAAAGGTATGTGCGAGTATTATTGGACCAAGAAGCGCAAGCATGAGGATGACTTTAGGAAGCGTTTCATGCCTCAAAAGTTTGGTGGATATGCTTATCCGTACACGCCCTGTAAAGAGGTGAAGCCTAGGAGGAAGGACGATCATGGGGGGTCCCCTAGCGCGAAGAAGATGTGTGCTACTGTCAAGTAGAACTAGATTATTGCCTTATTAGTTTTACTTGAGTTTTATTGAACTTTTAGCTATTGTGATGGCCCTACGTTGTCAATTTTGATGTTGGTGTAGTTGCATAGGCAACAAATATTTATGACTACTATTTACTTGCAATTTGTCTCATTGCAAGACTATTTCATTTGATTATATGATATCGTTGAGAATTTGTTTATATGATCGTTTTATCACATATTTGCATGGTTGACTCATAGCTTCATAATGCTATCTCGTATTTCCTAGACATGATGGGAAATCCATGTCGGAGTTCTGGCGAAATTTTCATGGAGCATCATCATATTAATTGTGAGCCAAAGGCTAAGCATGTATTGTATGCAATCAATGTCATTGTTTATTGCCCTACTAAAATAGTATGGAGCCTCGATGTGTGAACTGCGAATGTCATTGCTTATCAATCGTGTGAGACCAATGTGACTACATTGTTATTGCATATCGAACTATTATGCATGGGAACTGAGAACATTCAAAGCAAGTATGTTGCTTAGACCTACAATGTAAGGTCGATCATTGAAACTTCTATGCTATTTGCTAAATGTCAAGAGATTGGTTTCAATTATAACCTATATCTCTCAATCAAACCTCAATTAGGGTCGAATGTGCCAATTTTGCTGAAATGGTGATCAACCATTGCTCTTTTATGTCACAGATGTGTTATAATGGCAACCAACGACCGACTCGCGAGACTAGAGGTAGGTCTTACCAATGTTGTCGAGCACATCACGTGCCAGCTAGAGCGCCAAGGGCAAGATCACAACGCGCAGAACCCTGAGACGCGCAACTTTAGGGATTTCGATGCACTCAAACCTCCGACGTTTGAGGGTGGCTCTGAGCCCACCAAGTTGGAGAATTGGATAATAGAGTTCGAGAAGTTGTTTAGGGTGACTAATCGGCCCAACAACATGAAGGTCAACACCGCTACATACTACCTGAAGGGTGAGGCTAACAAGTGGTGGAGCGATGTGGGCACTGATCTACTCACCATTGAGGAATATGGGTGGACCGAGTTCAAAGAGTCTATTCGTGAACGGTTCTATCCAAGAGCTGTCCGTCTCCAGAAGCAATGGGAATTCGAGAACATCTATCAAGGAAAGCTATCTGTGGCTGAGTACGCAACAAAGTTCAACGAGCTTGCTGCTTTTGCACCTAACTTGGTGATGACCGAAGGTGAACGGGTCGAGAGGTTCGAAGATGGCCTGAGGTGGGATATTCAGCGTTATGTTATGGGAAACTCGCTGACGTTCCAAGGATTTTACGAGAAAGCCTTGAACCAAGAGCGTGCTGTGGATCGTCGTGAATCGTTGCTCGGAAAGCATAAATGTGACGAAGGGAATTCTTCCCAATCGAATGGCGCAGATAAGAGACCAAGGCCGAACAACGACAATCACAAAAACCAAGGTGGTCAGAACCACAACGGGAATAGGAATCGTGACTCGAATAGTCATAGAGCTACGATCTTAGCTAGGAGGAATACGCCTTGTAGTTGCTGCAACAAGACACCATCCTGGCAAGAACTGCCGTGGCGATGTACTTCAATGCTACGAGTGCAACAAGCCTGGTCACAAAGCTTTTGAATGCTGGAGTCGTGGAAGGAATGCCAATGGTCAGAACCGCGATAACAACTACAATCGTGGTGGAAATGGAAATGCTAATCGTGGAAATGGTGGTAACTACCGTGGAAATGGGGGTTACAACAACAACAACCGCAACAATACTGCTGCTCATGCTGCGAATAATCAAGCACTACTTCCCGCACCTGCCAATCCCGTGCAGAACAACAACAACAATAGAGGGGTGAATGGAAGGGTTTATGTGCTGAACCACAATGAAGCTGAAGCGAACCCGAATGTGATCGCTGGTACTTTTCTCGTTAACTCTCAACCTGCTTTTGTTTTGTTTGATAGTGGTGCAACACACTCTGTTCTTTCTAAGAGCTTTGCATCTAAGATAGGTTTAGAGCCTAGTTCTGTGTATAGTGCAAATATGAGGATGCCAGATGGAATGATTGTTAACTGTAAAGCGTTGTATAAAAAGTGTCCGATTAGGATAGCTGGTTCCGAATTGCCTGCGGATTTGATTCAGATGGATTTGAAGGACTTTGACGTGATTTTGGGAATGGATTGGTTAGCCAAGTATAGGGCTAAGATTGAATGCTTTGAACAACGTGTGTCATTGCGTGGACCGAAGGGTAGGAGGATTACCTACAAAGGATTCATGGTTAAGCCAAAGTTGAAGGTAGTGGCAACCATGAAAGAAAAGGAGTGTATGACTAAAGGTGAAGAGATTTACCTATGTCATGTAGTGGATACAAGTCGAGAAGCCGAAGTTTCAAAACCTATTCCAGTTGTTTCGGAGTACGCTGACGTCTTTCCAGACGAGATTCCAGGAATGCCTCCGCAATGCAATATCGACTTCACGATTGACTTAGCTCCAGGTTCTGCTCCGATCTCGAAAGCTCCGTATCGTATGGCTCCTGCAGAGATGAAAGAACTGAAAACACAACTCGAGGAACTACTGGAGTAGGGATACATACGCCCGAGTGCATCGCCTTGGGGTGCTCCTGTTTTGTTTGTGCGTAAGAAGGACGGTAGTATGAGACTGTGCATAGACTACCGAGAGTTGAACAAGATCACGATAAAGAATCGTTATCCACTTCGTGGAGCGACTGTTTTCTCCAAGATCGATCTACGTTCAGGATACCATCAACTCAGGATTTCCGAGCCTGACATTGCAAAGACCGTGTTTAGGATGAGGTATGGACACTACGAGTTCACGGTGATGCCTTTTGGGTTGACGAACGCACCTACGAAGTTTATGGATTTGATGAACCGTACGTTCCAGCCTTATCTCGATCAATTCGTAGTTGTCTTTATTGACGATATTTTGGTCTATTCGAAGAACGCTGATGAGCACGAGCAACACTTGCGAACCGTTTTGGAGATGTTGAGACGATATCAGCTGTACGCCAAGCTGTCGAAGTGCGAGTTTTGGTTAGAAACTGTTTCCTTCTTAGGACATGTGGTGTCTAAGAGTGGAGTTGCTGTTGACCCGGAAAAGATTAGAGCTGTTATGGACTGGTCCACACCGAAGAGCGTGACCGAGGTCAGAAGTTTTCTTGGGTTAGCTGGTTACTATCGTAGGTTTGTGGAAGGATTTTCGAAGATAGCGCAGCCTATGACAAACTTGATGAAAAAGACGATAAAGTTCGTGTGGTCGAAAAAGTGTGAAGCTGCTTTTCAAGAGTTGAAGAAACATCTTACAAGCGCGTCGATTTTGACTTTGCCATCGGGAACTGAAGGGTACAAAGTCTATAGTGACGCGTCTAAGCATTGCTTAGGCTGTGTTTTGATGCAACATGGTAAGGTAGTGGTGTAGGCCTCAAGACAATTGAAGAAGCACGAGGATAATTACCCTACTCACGACTTAGAGCTCGCTGCTGTCGTATTTGCCTTGAAGATTTGGAGACACTATCTTTAGGGTTCTGCTGTCAAAATGTTTACGGACCACAAGAGTCTCAAGTACATATTCACACAAAAAGAATTGAATATGCGACAAAGAAGATGACTAGAGTTATTGACGGAGTACGGCATCGACATACAGTATCACGAAGGAAAAGCTAACGTGGTAGCTGACGCTTTGAGTAGAAAGACTCGTCATACATTGAATACTGCTTTAGTACTTCCGAAGGAGATCATTCGTGACTTACAGATTCTTGACGTGGAGATTGTACTGAAAGGTGACGTTCAATGTACCTTAGCACATATGTCAGTTCGACTAACCTTGCTCGACGAGATCAAGGGTAAACAGAGTGCAGATGAGGATCTTCAGCGGATTCTACGCCACAAAGACGAGGGTAGATCCGAGGACTTTTCTATTGGTCAAGACGGTGTCTTGAGATTTCGTGATCGTGTCTTTGTGCCGAATGACCCGGAGATCAAGAGTCAGATTCTGGGTGAAGCTCATAATACACCTTATTCTGTACATCCTTGTGGAGACAAGCTTTACAAAGACCTTCGCCAAATTTTCTGGTGGAAAGGTATGAAACAAGATGTCGCTGAATTCGTGGCTAAGTGTCTGACGTGTCAGAAGGTCAAGATCGAACATAAGAGACCTGGTGGAATGATACAATCGCTTGAAGTCCCTACGTGGAAATGGAACTCAATTTCAATGGACTTTGTCATGGGTTTACCATTGACAGAGAAGAAGAACAACGCCATTTGGGTAGTTGTGGATCGTTTGACGAAAGTTGCGAGATTCATCCCAATGAATGACACTTGGGAAATGGAGAAGCTAGCGGATGCTTACGTCAAGGAAGTCATGAGACTTCATGGTGTTCCAGAGGATATCGTTTCAGATAGAGACTCAAGATTTCTATCACATTTTTGACAGAAATTGAAAGAAGCTTTTGGAACCAAATTGAAGTTCAGTACTGCTTTTCATCCTGCGACTGACGGTCAGACGGAAAGGACGATTCAGACCCTGGAGGATATGCTTCGAGTGTTTGCTCTCGAGTATCAAGGCTCGTGGGATACTCACATTCCGTTGATCGAGTTTTCTTACAACAATAGCTATCATTCAAGCATTGATCGAGCGCCATATGAAGCATTGTATGGTAAGAGGTGTAGATCGCCAGTTTGTTGGAAAGACATTAATGAAACTGCAGTTTTGGGTCCAGAAATGATCCAGCAGTCCGTCGATGTGGTCAAAGTGATTCAAGCAAAGATGCGTAGTGCTCAAGATCGCCAGAAATCGTACGCAGATAGAGGTCGTAGACCTGAAGAGTTTGAGGTAGGAAGCAAGGTGCTTTTGCGAGTATCTCCTACCAAAGGTGTCATGCGTTTTGGTCGTAAGGGGAAGTTAAGTCCTCGTTCTATTGGACCTTACGAGATTCTGGAAAGGATTGATGAGGTTGCTTATCGATTAGCTTTACCTGTGGAACTTGCAAAAGTCCACAATGTGTTTTATGTCTCTCAGTTGAAGCGATACGTACATGATCCAACTCATGTCGTTCAACCTGAAACGATCGATTTAGATGAAAGTTTGACTTATGAAGAGCGTCCTATCAAGATAGTGGATCGCAAAGAGCGCTCAACTCGAACAAAGACTATTTCGATCTTCAAAGTCGTTTGGTCTCGACAAGGTCAAGAGGAAGCAACATGGGAAGCTGATTCCATGATGCCCGAGAACTATCCAAACCTCTTCCTAGAAGGTACTAGTTCCACTTGAGTTTCGGGACGAAACTCCTTTTAAGGAGGATAGAATGTCACGCGTCGAAATTTCGTTTTGTTTATCGCTTTGAACGAATTACATGTTCAAGCATTGCATGGTGCATGCTAGTCAACTTAGAATCACAATCGTACTTGCTCATCTTGCATATGTTAGTGTCCTAGAAATTGTTTTATACCTTCGTATAGGTAAACTCGTTTTGTTTTGGGAAGTGATTACTTCATGTCTCAAGTTTCGGAACGAAACTTCTTTTAAGGAGGGTAGAATGTGATACCCCAATATTTTCTATAATTATTATATCGATTTTATAAATGATTTGTAAATAGTTCGAAAATTAAATCGTATTATAAATGGTTTCGGAGATTAAATCGTATATTCATTTAAGGATTCGATTTATTCAATTAAAGCCATAATAATATAAATTATTATTATGGGACTTTCATAAATGGTATTTATTAATTTTGAGGAGTTTAATTAAAATATTTTATATATGAATAAGAATTATTCATATTGTTTTAATTAGTTTTAATTAGCTTTTTAAATCAGAAAAATTATGAAATTTATTCCTAAACCTAGTAGTATTTGACTTGGGTTGACAGAGGGCCTATATAAGGAAAATGTGAGACAATTGATCAGTTTTGCAAACTGAGCCAAAACCCTCAAGCTCTCTTCTCTCTCTCATCGTCCACTCTCTCTTTCTCTCTCCTTCACCCGAGCTCTCTCTCTCCTCGCCCAGCCGCTCACTCGCCGGAAAACCGACCTCCCTCGCCGGCAGTAATGGCTCCCTTTTCTCTCTCTCTTTCTCTTTCTTTTTCTCCTTCTTTCTCTCTTTCTCTTCGCGTTTTCTTTCCCCCTCCCCTGTTTCGGCCCCGCGCCACTGCGAGCCACCACGGCGTCACCAGGCCGTGCTTGGGTGGTCGCCGGTGATGGCCCATGGCGTCGGCTGGGCCCCCTGCTCTCTCTTCCTCTCTCTCGCACGCTATCTCTTTCTCTCTGTCTCACGCTCGCAAACTCTCTCTCTCTCTCTCTCCTCCTCGCCGGTCACCGGCGAGCCACCGCCGCCGGCCAAGGTGGTCGGTGGGGGGTGATGGTGATGATGGGGCGGGTTATGGGTCCCATGCATGGGTACCCGTGACCTAGACCTAGTCTTAAAGTTAGGGTTTCGTTTTTATATTTTTCGTAATTATTAGTTCGATTTTCAGTATTTTCGATTTAATGTTTTTATTTTTCTGCACTCATTCAGAATCGGAATTCGAATTTTCAAAAGCCTAGATTGGTTGAAATAAATTAAGAAATTTAAAAAAAATATCAGATTGAGATTTCGTTACTGTTTATAGTTTCGTATTTAATTAATACTGATTCGATAATTGTTTTTAATTAGGATCTAACGAGCAAGCGTGATTATTGTCGATTGGTTGGAGCTTACTTGCTGTTGGTAGCGTCGTAGTGGTAAGCGCTCATACCTACCTTCTTCCAAAGCCCCATCAAAACTATTTTGATGTGTTATGTGCTAATTTGGAATTTGTTGTGAATTTAATATGCAAAGCATGATTAAATTATATCGTTGTTATTAGAAAGTTATTAAGCATGATTCACTGCTGTAAATATGAATTATAATTAGCATGTCGATGATATCATGTTTTGGAAATTAATTAGTCCATATGATGGTTATTGGACAATTGTTGAATAGCGGATTATTAATATTATTATGCTATTAATTATATGCTAATTGGTATGAGTATTATTGAGTGCTAGTGAGCACCTATATATTATCGTTGAATGTCTTTGGTGATTTCTGAATTTTTGGATATCATATTACCCTGCCGAAGTGCTGCCGAAATTGTGTTAGACATTACTTGTCATCATTATTGAATGATCGTCGTTATTGAATTAAAGCATGTTTAATTCTCATTGTATTGAATTATCATTATCGTCGTTATTTACTATCATTGTCAAGAGCGTGAAATGAATTAGTAAGTCGTGGTCTCGTAGTACCACTTATGTCAACCAATGCAAATTATGTGAATTGAATTAAATGAGAGTAAGACTCCTAATGGATCCCTTGGAGTAGTCGAGCAATCGGGAATGCACCTAATGGTGTAGTTCAAGGGATAAGTGATTCCCAAGTTACTTATGGACACCTCGCAGTGTGTCTGGGACGGATCATTCCCCATTTATTATGTCCTCTAGGCTCGTGTAATTGTACTAGAGGTAGTGTGCACACTAGAGTCATTAAGTCCATGGCGTGATTGTATCTTTGATGAACAGTAAGGGTAGTCGCTGTTCTATTCGCTCTCTTACATCTCTATAATCAAGATGGATTGTCTATGTCGTATTTCGTGTGATCACTATTCAAGAATTGCATGTAAAAGAATCTCGTTGTGCGTATGCTTGATTATATGCTTATTCGTGTTGCAAATGAATTTCAATGATTCTTCTAAAACCTAAGGTAAGGTTTGCGAAATATTTTTACTGGGTACGAATGACGTTTATTCAGTTTATCTGATTTTTGTTTCTCTTTTGTTTCTTTTCTTTTCTTCTGTATTTTGTTTCCGTCACGGAAAACAAAGTGCAGGTTTAGTTGATTGAGGACGTACAGCTTGGAAGATAGAGTTAGCGTCGGTTTATAGAACTGTTTCTGTTAAGATAGATCGTGGGATTATTTTTATTGGATTTAGCCCTTTGAAGGCAAGTTGTAATAAATTTGGTTTAATGGTTTTTAGCTAACTATATAGACAACTCTGATATTAACTGTTTAGTTTGTTTAGTTCCTTAGTAAGCTCCTTTTGATGCCTAGTCTTTCTTTCTGCTTAGCATTTACTCCTTAGTGATAAATGTTGCAGTGACATCCCCTCGGGTTCGGGACGGTTCAGCAGTGTCGAGTCGTGCACAACGACGTCGATAGTTGTCAGGAAATCGTTGCGATTTCGGGGGTGTTACAGAATCAGAGACATGACCTTAATGAATATTAGTATGAATCAGTGGAATAACCTTACCGAATTAGTGAAATCAGTGGCAAGACCATACACAATTAGTTGAAAGAAGTGGTGTGACCTTACCCAATCAAAGGGAATCAGCGGCAAGACCTTGTCCAATCAGTGAGAATCAGTGGGAATAAGTGGAAAAAAGCGCACCATTACCGAATCACTGAGAATTAGTGGTAGGACTTTATTAATTAGTAGGAACCAGTGGCAGTACCTTATCGCATCAGGAGCCGTTTTTTTCAACTCGAAAAAATTTAACTGAACTGGACTTTACTGAAATGAATTGAACTAAATTGTTATTTTTAACTTGACCTTTAACCATTTGAAATTCGTCCATAAATATCCCCAATTTTTGGGCTAGAGTTCTTGAATTTTCCTTTCAATCTTCGATCTATGCGGGTAGCTTCTGCAACCGCGACTTCCAAGGCTCGATTAATCTTTGTAGGTTAGGAAAATTCACCAATAAATTTTTGGTCTTTTTTTTTTTATTTTGATTTTCGGCGGCTTTTTTTCATTTTTGCCCTTCTTTTTTGTTTTTGATTTTCTCTTTTTTTTGGACCGAATCTGAATTACATAAAAAAAAAAAAGAAAATAATGAAATAGAAAAAGGGAGAGGGGAAATTGGGAGACTGACTCTTTTTTTTTTTTTTTTGGCTAAAAAGGTCTTGGAAAATTGTTCATGACTTTTTAGAATATATCATCGGGAAAATGACGGGTGTTCATTAAATTGAATTCTCGCACCATCTTCGGGCATTAGGAACTAGCTTAAAATAAAAGAAAAGACTCCTAGTACGTAAGTACATGTTGGCACATAATAACAATATTCATGCATTCAGGCAAGCATTACAACAACATAATTACAGGCAAACATGTGATCAGACGGACATTACAACGATACATGCACAACAAGCAAGCGGAAGCACGAATGTAGGCTAGAGGCTTTTGGCTCTTGTGAGGTTACCACAACAAATTACAATTTCCGTTCGGCGAATGGTCGACACATCAATTGTAATTCTTTTCATTAATAAGGATTGATAAGTCATGGGTGAGGAAGCGTCGGTTTGCACGATAGGACAACTGTATATTCCTTTAGATATACGGGTTGTCTACGAGTTGCGACACAAATTTCCTCGAGGGTCGATAAGGGTCATAAGGTTGTGCCAAAGCAGATGCAAATGATGCAAAAATATGGAACATGTTATTAAACAATTAACCAAACTTGACTTTTGAGTCTCACCCTCTTAAATAAATCCCCAGTGAAGTCGCCACTGTAAGGACCCAGGATTTCTACGGCCACGGAGTGCGTCCTTATAGAAAATTTGTAAGATGGGGGCTTTAGATAAGTTCAAGGGACCATTGAGTTAAAAAAGATTTTGTAAAGACTTGAATTGAATAAAAACCATGAAAGAGGTCACAAATCTGCTATCGGCGTTTTATCGAAGGGACAAACCGAAGGGACAACACAATAGCGCGATAAGTGAACTGATCATGTTTTTATAAAGACTCCCGCTCATATAGAACATATGAGTACCCAAGAATAAAGGGTTCGGGGGCAAAGGTACAAGGTGGGAAGGTGTTAGGCACCCAACTCGCCCGTATTATGACGGCCTCTACTAATTCAAGTTTGCTTAATAATTTAAAGTCATGATTCCCACACAAACCGGATTAATAACCTAGACTTAGACTATTAATTGGTTAATCACAAGCATCACAACATTTATTTTTAACCCTTAGTTAGACATGCATTCGATTTGACAAATTGGGCAGCACAACGACTAAACAGACAATATTTAGGAAGCAATAAAAGAACGTGTACTAGCATGATATCTACATTATGACTTCTAGAAAATAAACAATTAGGCAAGCAATTTAATTTGAGCCCTCAGGAGTTTGTACCTGAACTGTAGGCTATATTTGACAAAAATAGTGAAACAAGATCTCAAGTTTGAAAGAAAGAGGGGGAAGCTCTGTGTTAATACTCCCGAGAATAGAATAGAATTGTCTACGGAAGAAAGAAGGAGAAGCTCAGAGTTAATACTACTGAGAATAGAGGGTGTCAACAGTAGACTGTGTGATTTGAACTGGGGGAGGAGGGTTGTATTTATAGGCGTGGAGAAGTAGGGATGGACGGCTGAAATGGAGCAGAAAATTGAATTGGGCTTGAAAAAAGAGTCGGGCTAGAGACCGTGTCAGTGCCGCTAACGACCCTGGAATTTCAGCCAGAGCCGCTAGCGGAACTGTCAGCTGCTAGCTGGATGTCATCATAATGACGACATCCAGTCTATTTTTATTTTCTGGAGGAATTTCAGTATTCTTAAAAATATGAAAAGACCGTTTTACCCTTGGACGGTAAAAGACGGCTCTACCCCTAAATCGCAACTTGGCGACCGGGAGTCGGAAAGAGGCATGAGAGGTGTCGTTGGAAAGTTCTTGAACGGGGATTTTGAATGGGATTGGAATAAAGGAGTGTTTAGAGGAAAACCTGAGACCTTATCTTAACTATTAAAGCAAAAATAGCGTTCAAGTTTATAAATTACTCCTTTCATCATCGGGCTTTGGCGCAGAAATCTGAAGGCGCTTTTTTGGCGTCTACAAATAGATAATTGGACATATCCACCCCAGAGCTTAGCATGGAGAGAGAGGGCAAACCCATCAAGCCCATTGTTCTCATCAGTAGGGTCAGGCATAGGGGGGTCTAGCCCACCACCACGGCAAGAGAGCAGCTCATCAGTACCAAGGACAGGTGCTGCTTTGCTAGAGGAAGTAACAGAGAGATTTGAATCCACTATTCCGTCTCTGAGGGCGGAACGGAATGAGCGAGGGAGGAGGGGCATTCGAACATCTCTATTATCATCAGAAGCTCTACATGAGCGACCGTCAGGGGTGAGAGGGGATGAAGTGATATGAGTGGGAGGCGAAATGGGAAGTAGAGTGGTTCCAGCGGAGGTGGGGAAAAGTGGAAGTGGGGTGTCATTGCTTGAGGGGATTTGAGGAGTATCAGAGTTTTGAGAGCTCATATTGAACAAGAGAGAGAAAGAAGAAGTCTTGTGGAGAGTATGAAGAATACAAGTGATCAGAGGACCCTTTAAATAGACCCCAAAAAAAATCCCCAAAAATAAGAAACAAAAAGGCATCTTGATTGTTCTAGTTATTGTTTATTTGCTGTCTCTCTCTCTGATTGTTCATCACGAGGTGAGTCTAGCTCCAGGGTTGCTTTTTTAGCTGATTTACTACACGCTTTCAATTGCTTGTTGTTGGTTGAGATTATGCTCCTTTTTATTAATTTCCTTCATAATCTCTCCCTCTTTCTGATTGTAATTTTCAAGATGCCTTTTTGTTTCTTATTTTTGGGGATTTTTTTTGGGGTCTGTTGCTAAGCTCTCTGTTGATTCCTCTAGCAGAGCAGCACCTGTCCTTGGTACTGATGAGCTGCTCTCTTGCCGTGGTGGTGGGCTAGACCCTCCTATGCCTGACCCTACTGATGAGAACAATGGGCCTGATGGGTTTGCCCTCTCTCTCCATGCTAAGCTCTGGGGTGGATATGTCCAATTATCTATTTGTAGACGCCAAAAAAGCGCCTTCAGATTTCTGCGCCAAAGCCCGATGATGAAAGGAGTAATTTATAAACTTGAACGCTATTTTTGCTTTAATAGTTAAGATAAGGTCTCAGGTTTTCCTCTAAACACTCCTTTATTCCAATCCCATTCAAAATCCCCGTTCAAGATCTTTCCAACGACTCCTGTCATGCCTCTTTCCGACTCCCGGTCGCCAAGTTGCGATTTAGGGGTAGAGCCGTCTTTTACCGTCCAAGGGTAAAACGGTCTTTTCATATTTTTAAGAATACTGAAATTCCTCCGGAAAATAAAAATAGACTAGATGTCGTCATTATGATGACATCCAGCTGGCAGCTGACATTGCCGCTAGCGGCGCTGACACGGCCTCTAGCCCGACTCTTTTTTCAAGCCCAATTCAATTTTCGGCTCTTTTTCAGCCGTCCAGCCCTACCTCTCCATGCCTATAAATACAACCCTCCTCCCCCAGTTCAAATCACACAGTCTACTGTTGACACCCTCTATTCTCAATAGTATTGACTCTGAGCTTCTCCCTCTTTCTTCCATAGACAATTCTCTTCTATTCTCGGGAGTATTGACACCGAGCTTCCCCCTCTTCCTTCCAAACTTGAGATCTTGTCTTCACTATTTTTGTCAAATATACCCTACAGTTTAGGTACAAACTCGTGAGGACTCAAATTAAATTGCTTGCCTAATTGTTTATTTTCTAGAAGTCATAATGTAGATATCATGCTAGTACACGTTCTTTTATTGCTTCCTAAATATTGTCTGTCTAGTCGTTGTGCTGCCCAATTTGTCAAATCGAATGCATGTCTAAATAAGGGTTAAAAATAAATGTTGTGATGCTTGTGATGAACCAACTAATAGTCTAAGTCTAGGTTATTAATCCGGTTTGTGTGGGAATCATGACTTTAAATTATTAAGCAAACTTGAGTTAGTAGAGGCCGTCATAATACGAGCGAGTTGGGTGCCTAACACTTTCCCACCTCGTATCTTCGCCCCCGAACCCTTTATTCTTGGGTACTCATATGTTCTATATGAGCGGGAGTCTTTATAAAAACATGATCAGTTCCCTTATCGCGCTATTGGGTTGTCCATTCGGTTTGTCCCTTCGATAAAACACCGATAGCAGATTTGTGACCTCTTTCATGGTTTTTATTCAATTCAAGTCTTTACAAAATCTTTTTTAACTCGATGGTCCCTTGAACTTATCTAAAGCCCCCATCTTAGAAATTTTCTATATGGACGCACTCCGTGGCCGTAGAAATCCTGGGTCCTTACAGTGGCGACTTTACTGGGGATTTATTTAAGAGGGTGAGACTCGAAAGTCAAGTTTGCTTAATTGTTTAATAACATGTTCCATATTTTTGCATCATTTGCATGTGCTTTGGCACAACCTTATGACCCTTATCGACCCTCGAGGAAGTTTGTGTCGCAACTCGTAGACAACCCGTATATCTAAAGGAATATACAGTTGTCCTATCGTGCAAACCGACGCTTCCTCACCCATGACTTATCAATCCTTATTAATGAAAAGAATTACAATTGATGTGTCGACCATCCTCCGAACGGAAATTGTAATTTGTTGTGGTAACCTCACAAGAGCCAAAAGCCTCTAGCCTACATTCGTGCATCCGCTTGCTTGTTGTGCATGTATCGTTGCAATGTCCATCTGATCACATGTTTGCCTGTAATTATGTCGTTGTAATGCTTACCTGAATGCATGAATATCGTGATTATGTGCCAACATGTACTTACGTACTAGGAGTCTTTTCTTTTATTTTTAGCTAGTTCCTAATACCCGAAGATGGTGCGAGAATTCAATTCAATGAACACCCGTCATTTTCCCGATGATATATTCTAAAAAGTCATGAACAAAAAAAAAAAGAGTCAGTCTCCCAATTTCCCCTCTCCCTTTTTCTATTTCATTATTTTCTTTTTTTTTTTTTGATGTAATTCAGATTCGGTAAAAAAAAAGAGAAAATGAAAAACGAACAAAAAAAAAACGGCAAAAATGAAAAAAAGCCGCCGAAAATCAAAATAAAAAAAAAGTCAAAAAAAGAGACCAAAATTCTTTTTTTTTTTTTTAATCCCATTTTTCATTTTCTTCAAGTCTAGAACAATAAAAAAATAGGATAGTCAGTCTTTTTCTATTTTTCTTATTTTCGTTCAGTGACTTTATTTTCCTTTGATATTAGGGAATATTTGGGCATTTAGGCTTAAGGATCCTTTTTCCAGGACAATGTGTTTTTCTATATGTGGGTCAACATTTTTCTTAGGTGAGAGTCTCATGGTTTTTTTATTGTTACTAAGTGCTCCATGCTTTCTATTTAGGATAGGGGGTCCGAAGAAGAAAGGAAACCTTGAGAAAAGTTGGGCTCGGCCTTCGGCAAAGCTGGTTCGTCTGCAACCGTCTACACCACCAAGTTCTCGTTTACCTCCACCACAAACAGTCTCACCATCCATAAATTCGCCATCACTACATACCTTTTTCTCCACACCTATCACCCCTCCCAACTTCACGATGCCTAAGAGTCTAAGACCACAGACGAAAGACTGGATGTGCTCATGAGTGAGCTAGAAAGAGTACGACTTAAGGTTGAAGATATAGAGAGGAAAAGAGAAGAAGAGGCAAGGATCCCTTCCGATTCCGATTCTGAGGAAGAAGGGCCAAATGCCATGCTAGCCAAGATCACCTCCGTACTCAAGAGTAGCGGCCTGATTTCCAACTACAGTGCCAATGTAGGAAAATTTGACACTAAGATCAAGAGCAAACTTCCGGCCAAATTCTCTATGCGTGAAGTACCCACCTTCACTGGAGTCGACAATCCGCAGGATCACTTGAAATCCTTCACTACCGCTATGGCTCTAAGGGGAGTCAACAAGAAACTCTATGCCCATCATGTCGGCAGTTGTCCTCTATACTAAAATTTTTGTTTCCCCAGGCCCTTGATACACATGCTCGATAGTGGTTCTACACCCTGGATCGGGAAAGCTACTAAACCTGGTCCGGTTTTACCACAGTCTTCCTGGCTCGATATAAGGACAACGCTACACTCCCCATCACTTTGAGAGAGCTCGAAATCACCACTCAAGAGAAGAACGAGGGATTCAATAGGTTCCTCCGTCGATGGAAGTCTAAGATAGCTGAAATGGTGGAAAGACCCTCTGAAACTGAAAAAATTAGGCATTTCATTAAGAACCTGCAACCAACCTATAAGAACCACCTTCAATATCAGGCCATTGACTCATACCAGCGTCTTTATGACGTTGGCATCCTCATTGAAGATGATCTCAACAAAAACAAAGACCAAGTCACCCCTAAGCCCTTCACTTATGGGAGAGACAAGAGGACAACCGCTGGAGCCTCTTCTGGCGCTCAGGTTAATGAGGTAGCTGCGGTGAATACCGTTGCTTAAAGAAAGCCACCAAGGGAATTTACCCCTCTCGGTATGACCTTGTCACATGCTCTTGAAAGAATGATAAAAAATAATCTGCTGTAGCCTATCGGACCTACTCCTGAATCATCTATTAGGGGCAACTGGAAAGAGGGCGAATACTGCAACTACCATCAAGGAATAGGGCATGACACTGAACTGTTGGGCTTTTAAACATGCTATCCAAGATAGAATTGAGAACGGTACCATACCCTTACCAAAACCTGGTCAAGCACCCAGCAACTCAAACAACCATTTAGGTGCAATCCTGCATATTAGTATTGAAGATACCTTGGGACTCGAGATTGTCGGAATATGGGACAGTGACGAGGAAGACGTATGGGAGGTCCAAACCAGATCTCCCGTGGGCGTGGCCCATTTGACACGTTCTGGTCGTGACAGGGTCCAACCTCCAGCTGAAGAAAAAGTCAAAGAAGTTCCTGCAAAAGACAACGAATCTCCTATCACAGGACAACTAAAAAGAATCAAATCCGATATCTCCATTTGGAAACTCTTAGCCTCGTCCTACGAACATCGACAGGCCATTTTGGAAGCCTTGTCAAAAGTTTCAGTATCACAGGATATGAGGCCTGACGAGCTGGTCATTTTCTTTGTAGGGGATAAACCTAAACCGACCATTACCTTCTCCGACAGCGAGCTACCTCCCGAAGGATCCTCACACAATAATGCCCTATACTTGACTGTATTCGCCGTGGGCAAGTATGTGCCTATGACCCTAGTGGACAATGGATCTGCCGTGAATGTATGCCCATTGAGAACCGCAGAAAATTTGGGCATTGATATCAAGAATTTGGCTCATTCAGCACAAGGTCTACGTGCTTATGACAACTCTAGTCGAAAGGTCCTTAGCACCATAACCATGAATGTCACCTCTGGAGCTATAGAGAAAATGGTCCAGTTTTATGTCATGGATATTCCAGCCACTTTCAACCTGCTGTTGGGACGACCTTGGCTCCATGGTCTAAATGATGTAGCCTCTACCCTCCATCAAAAGGTCAAAATGATGCTAGAAGGAGATATTGTAGAAATCGAAGCCAATCCTATCAAAGCCACCATTGACAAAGCTCCTGTCTTGAAGATAGAACATGGTAGTGAGGATATTGACCTTTGGGGATTTTTTCCCGAAGAGGTAGCCCTCATAGAGGAAGACACCAAATCCTACAACTCAAATGGTTCGGGAGAATTCGAGACCTATCCTCCTGAAGAAATAGGAGCGCCTGATGAGTTCGAAGAAACAAAAGAAACCATCGGGGAGATGTCAATCTACGTGGCACACCACCACAATGCAATTCAGCAAATGAAGGAGAAAATCGCCTCATTGGAAAAACCCACGGAATGCAACATTATTCTGGCCAAAGGGAAAGCTTGTTTCCAATAAGATGAAATGTTTAGCAAGATGGTCAAGTACGGGTATGATCACCCAAGAAGGTCTACCCCTCGAATGCTTCCCAGGGACGGAAATCCCTATCTTCGGTGCAAGTATTGTGAAGCCAATGGGCATCATACCAACCAGTGCAAGCTTCTAAAAAGGATAATCACCAACTTCATTGATCAAGGAACCATGTGGTCTCCCAGCACTTGGGCTATGTAAGGGTGGCGTCGCTTCGACTAGAAACAGTACACTCAACTAAACGCCCCCATTGGGAACGTTATGAATGTTCTCATGTGGAGAGGAGACCTTAAGCCCGTGATCCCCACAGACAACCTCCAAGAGATAAAAAACGATAAAGATCTCTATTGCCGCTATCACCAAACCTTTAGCCACTACACGGATGACTGCATCCGCCTGAAGGATGATATACAAAAAATCATAGACAGTGGAGAGATCCCGCCACCTCTAAAGGAAGAAGAGGAAACCTGGAATTAGTTGGCTACATGCAGGAGCTAGAGGAATCGAGTCTGAGTCCCCAAGTTTTGTCGAGTAAGGATCCTAGCTAAATCTTTAGGTTGAGTTTTGAATAGGGAATGTTCCCCTTTTACTTTTCTTTCTACCTTTTGACGGGAATTAGAGACCCTCTTCTCTAAAGTCATGTGTGCTTATCTCTTTTTGCAAATCAATAAAAATTCCTCTTGCTCATTTCTTTCCTTGTTTAGCTATTGGTAAATCCAATGAACACAAAGTTGCACAAATCATTAACTAACCAATTTAAGCAAATGTAAGTAAACTTCGCAAAGCTAGAATGCAGATTATCACTTTTTAAAGGAATTTGAGTAACTGAACTCCCTCAACGATGCCACTCCACAAGAAGAGGCGAGCCAGCCTTTTGCAACAACCTCGCCACAGAAATGACCCTTGCTCCAATCGAAGAGGATCCTTGGTACCAAGACGTCTTCAACTACATCACCAAAGGAATATACCTTCAAGACGCACCACTAAGAGCTCAACGGGCCATCCTTCTCTTAGCGGCGCAATACATAGAATACAAGGGGGTTCTGTACGAAAAATCCCACAATGGGGTCAAGCTGAGATGCGTGAATTCCGAAGAAGCCGTAGAGATTATGGACGAGGTACACAATGGTGTGTGCGGACCACACATGAATGGTCGAATGCTCTCTCGAAAGGTCCTACGACTGGGATACGATTGGACCACTATGGAAAGGGATTGTTACGACTATGTCAAGAAGTGCAAGAAATGTCAGATATATGCCAACCTGCAGCATATGCCACCTTCAATGCTCCACAACTTCACATCCCCTTGGCCGTTTTCCCGCATGGGGAATAGATATCATTGGTAAGATCATCCCAAAAGGTTCGGGAGGACATGAGTACATCCTAGTAGCCATAGACTATTTTACCAAATGGGTCGAAGCCCAATCCTATGCCGTCCTTACCTCCAAACAAGTGTCCAAATTCATAAGGAACAACATTATTTGCCGATACGGCGTTCCGCGTGAAATCATCAGTGACAATGTGTAGACACCCTAATCAATTCTCATCCCCTGGCACCGCAACGCCCGGGGATGATGGTAATGGATTAATATGGACGTAAGTAGAAAAGGACATTGCTCGGAAATCCAGACCAAATTCCTTGAAACCTCATTCTTTGGATAACCCTTGTTATTAAGATTCCCAACGCCTTTGACCTTGCCTCAATCAGGTTCCCGGATCAAGAGATATCGCGTCTCGAAGATTTGGGTCAAAACCGCTCAATCCCGACCCCCTGGGTCAGCCCAAGGGCAATTTCGTAATTTACTGAGCACAAAAGGTCAAAAAACCTAGTCACACGCGCGCCGTCAGGTCCAGCGGCTATCGCTACCTGCCAGGCGGCCAGCGCGTGACAGCGGGGGCCTTCTGGCCAGCCGCTGGGCTCGGCGGCCAGCCGGTGAGTTTTAGCGGCCAGCCGCTGAGCCTCAACGGCCCAGCCGCAGAGCCCCAGCGGCAGCCGCTGGTCCCAGGTGCCCTCCGCGTGGCCGCTGGGCCGGTTTTTTGGCTGGGCCGAGGTCGGGGCGCCGGGTTTCTTACTCTAAGCCTCAAAATCCGTCCCCCAACTCTATAAATACTCCTCTTCACCCTCTTTTGCAGAAGGTCAGTCAGTTCATAATTTTGAGAGCATTGAGAGCACATATTTCCCTAATTCAAAGAGAATTCAGAAATATGAAGATCCAAGCAAGCATTACACCTAGCCTAGCACCCAAGATCGAAGAGCAATTCAAATTCTACAGTCCCGTTCGAATAGAACGTCCAGGTTAACCATCCTGAGGGCCTAAACTCTTTATTAAATCTCTTGTTTACTATTTATCAATCATGTTTTATTTAGCTTTTGATTATGGATGAATAAATTTGCATGCTTTGGGTTCTGTATATAATTATGCATGTTTAGTTTATAAAGTTAGCATCTTTTTTATTAGTTATGCAAGTTTGCATCTTTTTGTAGTTTTTGCATGCATATAGTAGCCTCCTAGGTTTATTTTAGCATAAAGTTAATGTCTTGCATTGTTCTTCTTTTGAAGTTACTAACAATTTTATTGATGTGCATATACAATGCTTGGCGCGTTTAGCAAAGTGCGGTAGGTTGGAGCGTTAATTTAATGCTTTATAAATTGTTTATGCTTGTTAATAGTATGCATGTAAATTGGATATAAATTGTGCGAATTGATAACATAGGTAATTTGGTTGTCTTTAACCCGCCTAGTTAATTGAGGATCTTGGACGACCGGACTTGTGTGGAACCATATAGTATAATTAAATATTTGACATGGATAAGCTTAGTAGAGGCCGTTTATACGGGCGATTTAGATGAGATTCGTTTTGTTTATTTCGTACCTACACCCCCGAACTCAATATTTAGTCCCCATGGGCATGAGTCAATTCCCAATAGGATTTGGGTGCACTTTTGATGGTTTCAAATTGTTTCCTTAAAAATGGGTGGCGGCTTCTTATTTGCAAATTGTTATTCCCCATAATTAAATTAAATTGCATATGACGTATTATTAATAACCCTTAATCCCAATCGAATAAAATCACGATTTTAATGGAGAGCCGGGAAGAGGCGAGGGTTCTTACAGTGGCGACTTCACTGGGGACAAATAACAAGAGTGTGTAATTAGAACACTTATCCATGTCAATAATTTATTTTAGCTATTTGGTTCAATTACCGTATGTGTTTATTTTCTTTGCTCTTGCATCCATATCATACATATTGCATGCGTTATCATCGCAAGATGTCGAAAGACATCACTTCTCCATAAACAGGAATTACCCTTTGGAACATTGTCTATGACTTAGGCCGGTGACCCACTCGGTCCGAATTACCTTTGCACATAGTCGTGTTCCACCCCATGGCATTTACATGTTTCCGCTCGAGATGTGTAAAACGGTACGTCTAGTCTTACTATGCACCCCATAGATGACGAAACGCATCCGGTCGTGGGTTACCATATCCAACCATAGATTGTGTCAACTATTGCATTATGTCCCATAGTCCATATCAAGGTGCTAATTGATTTACTTACCATATTATGATTGATTGTTTCCTTGCTATGTGATTAGTTTCCATAGAATATTAAGATTAGATCCCCCTTAGGATTCCTTTTTTGAGTCCTGGTTAGGGAAGGTTTCCCTAAAGGAATTTCTAACCACTAACATGATCACACATGCATAATAGAAATTCGATCAGCCCAGAAAACATGTGATTACTGTAATTAACTATCAAATCGAAATCCTACCTCACTCCTTGGTCGCTGGTTGGATGAACAGTGGTTGGGTATGGATGAACACGTCAGATGTCGTGCCTCAAGTGGTATCCACACATAGGCTCGAATCCACACGTCAGTATGCTAGTACAGCGATCCCGTTCACAACCTCCATTCTCTCCTTACTCTAATGACACACAGTTAGGGTTTCGTGAAAACTGATTATCACGTGTAACCCTAACTGATCAGAAGTCACGATATATATAGGGAGGCAGGAGGGCTGATTAGGTTAGGTTTGTAATGGCCTAATCCGAATTAGACCCTTCTAATAAAACGAGCCTATTAAGTGTGCGACCCTGCTGGTTTACTTAATGTGGCAGTAAGTCCAAAACTCTTTTTGGGCCCACAAACCGTAATTGGTTTCTAGCAAGACATTACGATTACCCATATTAAGTAAAGATCGATTTCCATAGTCCAACCAATAATGCGATTATTAATTCTTATGATTAGTTCATAGGGCAAATCCAACAATCTCTCGCTTGCACTATAGCTAATCATACATCGATGATCCCTTTGTCATGTGATACCTAAATTGACCATAAGGAAGGAGTAGTGTCATCCCTATATAGTTCAATTATGACTTTCTCGATTCCGAAGTTACACTGTTTAAAACAAACGATTTACTTTCAATCCATTTGAGCACGGCCATGCATTTCACAGTTTAAACTCATCGAGGGGCCCACAGATATCTTACTCCCGTTATATGGGAGTGACAAATCCTATCTTGCTCACTCACATTCCTCTGCATGACTTACAACACATCATTCAATTATCTTTATAGTCATCCGATTAAGGATTAACGTTTGACAATATCAAGATATGCTAAACATCATGTAGGAAATCATGGTGAGTTCAGGTGAAAGGATCAAATTAAAAGTTGCATATGAAAAACATTGATGACACTTATATAACAATCCTTTCAATGTTTTTGAAATGGGTCAGTCCAATACAATGTTCTCTAACATTTATCCATGTGATGAATTTCATATCTCATAATTATGACCTGTGAAACTTGGTCATCAATCAATCCACATGATAGTCTCAATAGTTATCAAATTCCCACAAATAATGATAACTGACTACGGACAATTAGAATAATTATATTTATAACAATAGAGTCTCACAATCAAGTCACATACTTGATGATCCACATCATATAAATTATTCATTGGGACAGCAATAAATAAATCGAACATAAGTCACAAAATAAACCTCCCACTAGGACAGAGACCAATCATTCATGAATCTAAGTCCTTATGTAATAGTATGACGCTCATGCTTATCCTGTGGTAGAGGCTTAGTCAACGGATCAGCAATGTTCATTTCCGATGATACTCTGCACACCTTGACATCTCCCATTTGTACAAAGCTTCGTATGAAATGGTAACGCCTGAGTATATGCCTAGTTTTCTGATGATCCCTAGGCTCCTTCGCCAGTGCAATGGCCCCATTACTGTCACAATAAAGGTCCATTGGATTCAAACTATTAGGTATCACCCCAGATTCAATGATGAATTTTCGAATCCACCCTGCTTCTTTTGCTGCTTCAGAAGCAGCAATATACGCGGCTTCTGTTGTAGAATCAGCAACTGTATCTTGTTTGGAACTCTTCCAACTAAGTGCTCCTCCATTCAGAATGAATACAAATCCTGATTGCGATCGGGAATCATCCTTATCCGTTTGGAAGCTTGCATTAGTGTAACCACTTACAGTGAGTTCCTCTTCACCACCATAGACAAGAAACACATCCTTAGTCCTTCTCAAGTAATTGAGGATGCTGTTGACTGCGACCCAGTGACTTTCACCTGAATTAGATTGGTATCTACTCGTCATGCTCAAAGCACAAGCAACGTCAGGACGAGTACACATCATGGCATACATGATAGAACCTGTAGCAGAAGCATAAGGAATTCTACTCATGCGATCTTGCTCATCTTGTGTCGAAGGACACTGCGTCTTGCTAAGAGTTATGCCATGTGACATGGGAAGATTACCTTTCTTGGAATCTTGCATGTTGAACCTTTTCAACACCTTATCTATATAGGTACTCTGGCTTAAGCCCAAGAGTCTTTTTGATCTATCTCTATAGATCTTAATCCCCAAGATATAGGTTTCCTCTCCCATGTCTTTCATTGAGAAACACTTTCCCAAAAAGGCCTTGACTGACTGAACTGTAGGAATATCATTTCCAATCAGTAATATGTCGTCCACATATAAGACCAAGAATACCACAGCGCTCCCACTAACCTTCTTGTAAACACAAGGTTCTTCTTCGCATCTAAGGAAATCAAACTCTTTGATTGCCTCATTGAAGCGAAGATTCCAACTCCTGGATGCTTGCTTCAATCCATAAATAGATCGCTGAAGTTTTCATACCTTTCCTCCTGGTGATGTGAAGCCCTCGGGTTGTGTCATGTACACATCCTCTTCCAGGTTTCCATTAAGGAAAGCTGTCTTCACATCCATCTGCCATATCTTATAGTCATAATATGAAGCAATGGCAAGGAGTATCCCAATGGATTTAAGCATTGCGACGGGCGAAAAGGTTTCATAAGGATTTATCCCATGAATTCGATTATAACCTTTTGCCACCAATCATGCCTTGAATATATAAACATTCCCATGCATGTCAATTTTCTTCTTAAAAACCCATTTACACTCAATGGTTTTTACGCCATCTGGTGGGTCAACCAATGTCCATCTTTGTTTTCATACATGGAATCCTTTTCAGATTTCATGGCTTGAAGCCATTTATCGGAATATGGGCCCATCATTGCTTCCGTGTAGGTCGTAGGCTCGTCATCCTCTATTAATAATATATGACGATGTTCAGTCACCAAGAAACCGTATCTAATGGGTTCTCGGCGCTCTCTTTCAGACCTACGAGGGGATGGTGCCACAGGTGTAGCTACTACAATATCTTGTAAACTACTTTGAGTCTCCTCAGAAATTGGAGTACTCTCCTGTGGCTCTCGAACCTCTTCGAGTTGCACTTTACTCCCACTGGTTCCTTTAAAAAGAAACTCTCTTTCTAAGAAGACACCATGTCGAGCCACAAACACTTTGTTGTCGGTGGGATGATAAAAGTAATATCCTTTAGTTTCTTTAGGATATCCCACAAAGAAGAAGTTATCAGATTTAGGTCCAAGCTTATCAGAAAGTAAACGTTTTACATAAGCTTCACAACCCCAAATCTTTAGAAAGGTCATGCTGGGAACTTTTCCCGTCCGTTTCTCAAATGGTGTATTTTCTACTGATTTTGATGGACTCCTGTTAAGTGTGAACGCTGCTGTCTCAAGAGCATATCCCCAAAAAGATATTGGAAGACTAGTAAGGCTCATCATTGATCGAACCATGTCTAACAAAGTTCGATTTCTCCTCTCCGATACACCATTCCATTGAGGTGTACCTGGAGGGATGAGTTGTGAAACAATTCCACAATCTTTCAAATGACTATCGATTTCTTGGCTTAGATACTCACCCCCTCGATCTGATCGAAGGGCTTTAATATTTTTCCCAAGTTGATTTTGTACTTCATTCTGAAACTCCCTGAACTTTTCAAAGGGTTCAGATTTATGCCTCATCAAGTAGACATAACCATACCTGCTTAAGTCATCAGTAAAGGTAATGAAGTAGTGGTAACCTCCTCTAGCTATTATGCTTAATGGTCCGCATACATCAGTATGTATGAGGCCTAATAAATCACTTTCTCTCTCAATGTGACCAGTGAAAGGTGCCTTAGTCATCTTCCCTAATAAACAAGACTCACATGTCTCAAATGACTCAAAGTCAAATGAGTTTAAAAGTCCATCATTATGGAGCTTTTGAACACGTTTCTCGTTTATATGCCCAAGACGACAATGCCAAAGGTAAGTTGGGTTAGAGTCATTTGATTTGAGCCTCTTAGTAGTTATGTTATAAACTGGAATTTTAAGGTCTAGAACATAAAGGCCATTTTTCATTGGACCGCTACCATAAAATATATCATCTTTATAAAAGGAACAACATTTGTTCTTAATCACAAAGACAAAATCTTCCAAGTCCAAAACGGAAACAGAAATAATATTTTTGCTAATGGTAGGTACATAATAACAATTATTGAGTTCTAAAACCAATCCAGATGGCAAACTTAAATAAAATGTTCCTACAGATAACGCAACAACTTTTGCTCCATTTCCAACGCGCAGGTCCACTTCTCCTTTTGCCAAAGTCCTACTTCTCTTTAGTCCCTGCACATTTGCACAAATGTGAGCACCACATCCGGTATCTAATACCCAAGAAGTAGAATTTGAAGAAGTAAATACATTTACTTCTATAACATAACATTTACCTGAAGTTGAAGGAACACTTCCCTTGTTCTTCTTCAGATCCTCCAAATATTTCTTGCAATTCCTCTTCCAATGCCCAAGCTCATTGCAGTAGAAGCACTTGGTTTCATCATTAGGACCAGACGAGGGTTTGAACTTAGGGTTTCCTTTGGGTTGATTCACAATCGGACCCTTCATGTTAGCCTTTCCCTTGTCCTTAGCTTGACCATGTTTCGTTAATTGGCCCCCTTTTCTAACCATTAGAACATTGGGAGTTGGGTCCTTCTTGACGTTTTGCTCAGCAGTTTTAAGCATCCCATGCAGCTCAGCCAATGACTTATTAAGATTATGCATATTATAGTTCATAACAAAAGTATCATAATCATTAGTCAATGACGCTAAGATGATATCAGTGGCCAACTCTTGACCCATTGGGGAGCCCAGTTTTTCCAAGTACCCAACATAACCCATCATCTTGATTACATGAGGACTAACTGAACTTCCTTTCCCCATCTTGCACTTAACCAAGTCAGACACAGTGTTAAACCTCTCAGTTCGTGCTTGCTCCTGAAACATTCCTTTTAGGCTCTCAATCATCTCATAAGCCTCCATACTTTCATATCGCTTCTGAAGCTCAGAATTCATGGTGGCTAGCATGAGACAACTGACATCAATTGAATCATCTTTGAGCTTCTGATAAGCATTCCTCTCAGCATGAGGAGCATTGGTAGCAAGAGCCTTCTTGGGGACTGGTTTCTCAAGGACATATTCCTTTTTCTCTTGTTTGAGAACAATTCTCAAGTTTCGATACCAGTCCAAGAAATTGGTTCCATTCAGTTTGTCCTTCTCAAGGACGGATCGTAGTGAAAATGAGTGTGATGGTGTAGGGTTTGACATTATCTACAACAAATGTACAAAGATTTTAGTGACTTATTTCATAAATATTTCGTTAACAAATTAACAGAATAACTCCACTATATTAATGTGACAGATATCCCTATAAAATATAGTGGAACCAAGATCCATATTTCCTAAGTATCAAGTAAGCTTTGGCTTATCACTTTACACTTAGTTATTTAGGTAAGTAACCCTTTACTAATTGTATCTTATACAACTCCTGGTTGTTAGGATGACATCATATGTCCCGGCTCCCATATCTATGCCTTAAGGCCCAAAACTGTTTTGATAGACTTATTAAGTAAACCAATTTATAGATATGGGTAACTGTTACTCATCGTAACAGACTTGAGTAATTAAGGATGCTCTACTTTGGCAGACACATTTTAATGAACCAAGTCCTAATAGGTGTATTAAATTGGAAATTCATCAAGTTAACTTAATATTACTAAGGGATGTGATTGATTATATGGAGTTGAGTTTCATGCAAACATAACAATAAATATAATCAACAGTAAATAAGCGGAAGCATAAATAATAACACATGTGATTTAGTATGGCCCCCTAAGCTATGGTGATCTAATCTCCACTCTTTGCTTCTTCCATATAGTAGCTGGATGGTCATCTCCATGATATCCTTTGACCTTCATGAGCTTGATTTTACAATCAACTATATCATAAAAGTTTCACTACTACGCTAGCAATAATCTAATTATTACATTCAAAGTAACGACACGCAGGTCGTATTTAATAATTACATTCAAATAAACGACACGCAAGCCGTATTTAAAACCAAAATAAAATTATGGGCCATACTATTCACCATACCATACCATTCAACATCATGTGAACTAAGATATCATATATCAAACATCAAAGATTTGTAATGGCATAAAAATAAAACATCATTCGCACAAACAAGCGGATCCATGCAGGGGTCGGCGCCCCCTTGCGGGATCAATTCCGTTTAGTGGGGAAACTGCCACGATTAATATCATTAATCGTGAACCCTAGGCTAATCGTATTACCATATTTTAGGGTTTAGCCCTAGTTTATCTATGTGAATTCGTCAAACAGTAGCATACAAAATTACAACGACTTGCAATCAAACAACATGCTATTTGTAATATACGAATCTAAACATATGAACTATTCATACAGACATGGTTTCAAAGACTGAAAAATACTATCATGCTCAGATCCGAATATTAAATAAAAAACAGAAAACGAATCACACATAAACATGTATTATACACATATCATGATTTCGAACTTACTCATATATCTACCATATATCATATATTCAAAGACAGTAAAAAAAAAGCGGCTTTGATACCACTAAAGGAATTTCTAACCACTAACATGATCATACATGCATAATAGAAATTCGATTAGCCCAGAAAACATGTGATTACTGTAATTAAATATCATATCGAAATCCTACCTCACTCCTTGGTCGTTGGTTGGATGAACACGTCAGATGTCGTGCCTCAACTGGTATCCACACACAGGCTCGAATCCACACGTCAGTATGCTAATACAGCGATCCCGTTCACAACCTTCGTTCTCTCCTTACTCTAATGACACACAGTGAGGGTTTTGTGAAAACTGATTATCACGTGTAACCCTAACTGATCAGAAGTCACGATATATATAGGGAGGCAGGAAGGCTGATTAGGTTAAGTGTGTAATGGGCCTAATCCGAATTAGACCCGTCTAATAAAACGAGCCTGTTAAGTGTGCAACCCTGCTGGTTTACTTAATGTGGCAGTAAGTCCAAAACTCTTTTCAGGCCCACAAACCGTAATTGGTTTCAAGCAAAACATTACGATTACCCATATTAAGTGAAGATCGGTTTCCATAGTCCAACCAATAATGCAATTATTAATTCTTATGATTAGTTCCTAGGGCAAATCCTACATTCCCTTTTTGTTTGCTTGTGCGTTATGTCAAGTTTACAAATAGAGTCTAGGATCCTTTTCTTTTTAGGAAGTAGAGTCCATGTATGACTCTGATGACGCTAGTGATCATGTTAGAAAGATGTTCCTTTCCTTAAGAATTAGATTGCATGCAAATAATATATTCCCGTCAATGATCTTTCACCAAATAAAAAAAGAGAGTCCAATTTTATTCCATATGCAAGTAAATAGTACAACTCCTTTCCTTAAATTAGGGAATTTCATCCCATATGCAAGTCAAGAGTATTTATAATTTTAATAAAGTCGAAAGATCATTGACTAGAATAGGCTATTTACATAAAATTGCGTCTTTCCCAAAAGATCACCATGTTGAGGATTAGTGCTAGATTCTCTTCCCACATTTGTTTTAAAATAAAAATCTTTATTCTGTGGAGTTTCCCATTTATTTCCTATTTTCTTAAACGGGCCTTTTTATGTCCAGAATTGGTAGGAGTAAAGATCCTGATCCTAGGGAGTGGGAGAGGGACGAGTCCAGCAAGAGGTTAGTCCGTAAGTTGTCGTTCGAACCTTCACCACAAGTACAGTTCGTGGGCCCAATTTGGCTTGATTACCTTCGCACACCGCCATTGTCACCTCGAGCCTCACCACCTAGTTTACCTAAGTCCGATATGTCTGGAGAGGCTGAGAAAACCGCTAACCAAAAGATGGACGACCTTTTAGCCCAAATGGTCGCTATGAATGCTAGATTCACTGATATGGAAGCCCGTGTCGCTAAGTTGGATCCCCCTACAAGGGATGATGATGAGCCCGAGCACGATGAGGAAAAAGCCGAACCCTCCACAAAAGAGGTCCAAGAACTCCAAGCCAAACTGAACAGGCTTAAATCTGTCCTTAGCAAAAGTCGTGTCTTTAACGACATGATCTTCAATTCTGAAGGCTATGCTCCCCACATAAAGGGAAAATTACCCACTAAGTTTTCCATGCCTGAAGTTCCCACTTTCAAAGGAACCGATAATCCACAAGATCATATTAGAGCTTTCACTAGTGCATTGGGCCTTAGAGGCCTTGAACAAGAGCTGTATGTTCACCTCTTTCCCCAAACTCTGGCTCCTGCTGTCAGGGCCTGGTTCTTCAAATTGCCCACCCAAAAGTTGCAAAAATGGGAGGATTTATCTACTTTGTTCCTCGAAAGGAATGCCGACAATGTCTTTCCTCCCATGACATTGAGAGAATTGGATATCACCAAACAAGGTGACAAAGAAGGGTTCACCAACTCGTGAGAAGGTGCAGAACTAAGGTTGCTGAAATGATTGATCGCCCATCTGAAAGGGATCAAATTAGAATGCTAGTCCAAAATTTGGCATCTGAGTACCGCGAACACATGAAGTTTCAACCCATAACCACCTATGCCCAACTAACTAAAGTAGGCATGGACATTGAAGATGACCAACTCCAAAGAGGAAAGCACAAGGTCACTTACAACAACAATACAAGTGGGTATAAGGATAAGAAGTACAATAATACCAACCATGCCTCCACAAGTAGAGGAAATGAGGTGAACGCCATTGCTGACAGGCGTCCAAGAAGGTATACTCCCCTTGGAATGCCTTATGTCAAGGCCTTAGACAAATTGATCAAAGGAGACTATCTACATCCGATTGGATCTACTCCCGATCCACCTGTAGAGAAAAGATCACCGTATTGGAATGAGTCTGCATTCTGCAAATACCATAGGGGGCGTGGACATGATACTGAAAAGTGTTACACTCTCAAGGATAAAATCCAGGATTTGTTCGATAATGGCACTATACCATTGCCTAAAGATGCGCCGCCACCCAGAAACAACAATAATCCCCTCGGGAATTCTTTTGCCATTGACATAGAAGAAGGGTTCGATCCCTCCTATCTGATCACTCCTACTGGGTAGGCCATACCACCATACCCAAGCCCAAGGCCCACGCTGGACGTTTGCGGCCTGTAGGATAGTGATGAGGAAGATAATGGGTCACATACTGATCCAGAAGACGTGCTGACTCCTCAAGTCCATGACATAGCCAATGGCAAGGCTTGGTATGACATCTCCGATGATGAGAAAGAAGAGGATGATAAAGCCCTCAACAACCTCACAAGATCAGGACGTCAGTTCAGGCCCGAAAACATCTATATGGATCCATCCCAAATCCAACCCGTAGAGCCTGTAACAATCCCCAATAGGGATTCGGCCCAAAGAGAAATGGCAAAAGAGGACGATGGGACCAACATCCTCAAACAACTATAAAGAACAAAAGCTGATATATCTATCTGGCAACTGTTGACCACTTCTATCACTCATACAAGGGCCGTGCTAGAAGCCTTGAATGCAACCACCGTTTCTCCAAATGCCACCCCTGAAGAGGTAGTCAACCTCCTGGGTCAAGGAAAGTCATCCACACCCGTCACTTTTTCTGATAAGGACCTTCCACCTGAAGGTATTCACCACAACAAAGCCCTTTATCTGACCGTTATCTGTCAACAAAGACAGGTCCCTATGACTTTAGTGGACAATGGCTCAACTGTAAATGTGTGCCCCTTGAGGACTGCTGAACATCTCAAAATAGATTGCAACAACCTCGCGCATTCCGCACAAGGGCTAAGGGCTTATGATAATTCCAAGAGGAATGTACTGGGTACTTTCTACATGAATATCAATATTGGGCCCATCGAGAAAATGGTTCAGTTCCATGTAATTGACATTCCAGCCACCTTCAACCTACTCCTAGGAAGGCCCTGGTTACATGGGCTAAATGTTGTATCCTCAACCCTGCATCAAAAGGTAAAGCTATCCTTGGCAGGATCCACCTTGGAAGTCTGCGCTGACACTATAGTAGCCCAGATTGAGAAAGCTCCAGTCCTAAAGATAGAGCATAATGAACATAACGAGGAGTTATGGGGCTTCGACAAGATACCTTTCATAGAAACAATATAGCTCACACTCAATGTGAATGCTTTACTCAGAAAACAAGGCCACCTTCCAGGCACCACTTTGGGCCCTCATCCCAAGGTAACTCAAATCTGCTGGAATACCAAGATAAAAAATGATCTATTTGGGTTGGGCTACAGGGCCACAAGGCAAGAAGTTAGAGCCTACATAACCAAGGAAATGGCTAAGAAAAGAGCCCGCGCAGCCAACAAACCTATTCCATACAACATGGATCCTTATCCCCTTACCCTCAATGGACAATTTCTTCAAGAAGGCGACCCATATCCTTACTATGGATTCCCTGAACTGTACACAATTAAGAGGATCCTAATCCCAGGCTTTGAATCATTCCAAGACTGCTTCACCATGAGCGAAGACAAGCATGTACCTCCTAATGAGGACCGATCCACCAAAGATTGGGCTAATGACATGGCACCCAACGATTTTGGGCTTTTATTTGGCGAAGAATGTCGCCAATACAACGAGACAACAACCAAACTTCCCCTTACTGTGCTTTTTAATGAAGGTTTCGACCCGTCCAAGTTGATCGCCCCAATCGGGTCCGACCGCACAACCTGGAAGCACGAGACAAAGTGGCTCCAGTCAAGGGAGCCAAGTACAAGTTCACGATTCGCAACGGTCCTACAGAGGGGCCCATTTCTGATTCTGAGTCTGATTCCGAGTCCGAGTGTAATTCTGAGTCTGTTATCCTAGAAGAGTCGGGTAGTCCACCCTAGTCTATTCCTGCTATTACTAAGGTCCTTAGTGATAACCTCATTGATGTATTGTCCGCTTCTATTAATATTATGAGTGTCGATTTTGCTTACTCGGATTGCCTCATTGCTAATAATTCAAAGGATACAATGGAATTGCCAAAAGAAGTCATCAAAGCATTAATCGAACATGAACAAAAGACTTCAATAGTCGAAGAAACAGAGACAATAAATATTGCAGCTAATGACGAGCCTCGCCACGTGCAAATAGGCTTGTCTTTAACATCTAATGAACGCGAAAAATTCGTAACACTCCTAAAGAATTATACCGATGTTTTCGCCTGGTCCTACAAGGACATGCCAGGCACAGACCGCAACATTGCCCAGCATACCATCCCACTAAAGCCCGACTGCAAACCAGTCAAACAAAAGTTGAGAAGAATGAAACCAGAATGGGCCCTTAAGATCAAAGAGGAGGTCCAAAAACAGCTAGATGCAGGATTCATAAGAGTGGACAATTACCCCTATTGGGTAGCCAACATCGTCCCAGTCCCAAAAAAGGACGGACGGGTACGAATGTGTGTAGATTTTAGGGACTTGAACAAAGCAAGCCCGAAAGATGACTTTCCCTTACCCCACATAGACGTCCTAGTAGATAATACTGCCGGACACGCCCTCCTATCATTTATGGACGGGTACGCAGGATGTAACCAAGTCTTGATGGCCAAAGAGGATAAAGAGAAAACCACTTTCATCACACAATGGGGTACTTATTGCTATACAGTAATGCCATTTGGGCTTAAGAATGCAGGAGCCACATATCAAAGAACCGCTACAACCTTGCTCCACGATATGATGCATAAGGAGGCTGAAGTTTATGTAGATGATATGATCATAAAATCCAAAGACAGAGAAGGGCATGTACCCTCACTTCAGATGTTCTTTGACAGGCTTAGGAAGTACAATATGAGGCTTAATCCCAAGAAGTGCGCATTCGGAGTCACATCCGGCAAACTTCTAGGATTTGTCATAAGCACCAGAGGAATAGAAATTGATCCATCCAAGATCAAAGCCGTAATAGACATGCCACCTCCAAAAAAAGAAAAGGAAATAAAAGGCTTTTTAGGGAGAATCCAATATATTATTAGGTTCATCTCCAAATTAACTATCACTTGTGAGCCCATATTCAAGAAACTCAAAAAAGAGGTAAAGACGGAATGGGACGAGCAATGCCAAATGGCCTTTGACAAAATTAAGGCCTACTTATCCGAACCACCTGTTCTAGTACCGCCCATTCCAGGCATGCCTCTAATCCTCTACCTTACAGTCACAGAGACGTCAATGGGAGCCATGCTGGCCCAAGAAATAGACAAGGAAGAGAAAGCTATATACTATCTGAGCAAGAAGTTTCTTGAGTACGAAACCCGCTATTCGTCCCTAGAAAAGACATGCCTAGCTTTGGTAGCAACTACTAAAAAGCTGTGACATTACATGCTCCAGCACACGATCCACATTAGATCGAGAGAAAATCCTTTGAAATACATATTCGAAAAGCCCATACTAAATGGTAGAATAGCAAGGTGGACCGTTCTCCTCTCAGAATTCGACCTTAAATTTGAACATCAAAAAGCCATAAAAGGGCATGCTATCTCGGAATACCTGGCTGACCAAGCTATAAACGAACCTGATCGCAAGGATGAGTATCACTTCCCAGACGAAGGGGTTATGACCTTAGATACCGAGACTTGGCAACTATATTTCGATGGAGCATCCAACCAAAAGGGTTTTGGAGTAGGAGTACTGATAGTATCACCTGAGGGTGCACATACACCTATTTTAGTCAAATTGGACCACGAAGTCACTAACAATGGCGCAGAATACGAAGCTTGCATCATACGACTGCAATCCGCCATAAGCCTTGGCATTAAGACGCTTCGAGTCTATGGGGACTCGTCACTCATAATTAACCAAATTTCCAAAGTATGGAAGGTTAAAAGTGAATCCTTGGCACTCTACCAAGAATACTTAGACAAGATCATAGTGTATTTCAATCAAATACATTTTACATACCTTCCACGAGAAGATAACCAATTTGCAGACGCCTTGGCTAAATTAGCAAGCATGATCAACATACCCGAAACTATTCGGATGATGCCCATCTGTGTACAAAGAAGATCCGAGCCTTCATATTGCGACACCTTGAAAGTGTTCCACGATGAAGAAGATGAGTGGTACACCGATATAAAGAATCTACTCATTTACCAGCTCTACCCTCCTGATTCTAGCCCTAGAGCCCAAAAGCACTCAGAAGACTTGCAGCCCAATTCGTAGAGGTACAAGGTCAAATATACAAGAAAAGCCCAAACGGAATCAATCTCCTGTGCCTAGGCACTGAAACGGCCCATAAGGTCTTAAGGGAAGTACACGCAGGAGTTTATGGACCGCACATGAACGGTATGATGCTATCCAGGAAAATAATAAGGCTTGGGTAATATTGGACAACGATGGAGAAGGATTGTTGTGAATTTGTCAAAAGGTGCATACAATGTCAAACACATGCAAATCTACAACATTTACCACCAAGCCCACTATATACCTTCACCTCACCTTAGCCTTTCTCGGCTTGGGGAATCGACATCATCGGCAAAATAACCCCAACAGGAAAAAGGGGGCCACGAATAAATCCTGGTCGCAATCGACTATTTCATCAAATGGGTTGAAGCACAATCGTATGCAAAGCTCAAAGCAAAGCATGTGGTTAAGTTCATTAAGATAACATAATAGCTAGATATGGAGTTCCCCAAGAAATCATCAGTGATAATGGGTCACACTTCATGAAAAAGGTAATTGAGCTTTTAACCCAGTTTAAGATCCAGCATCGAAAGTCGTCTCCCTACAGACCGCAAACAAATGGCGCAGTGGAGGCAGCTAACAAGAACATCAAGAAAATCATTGAAAGGATGACCGAAAATTATCATGACTGGCCTGATATATTGCCATTCTTACTTTTGGGTTACAGTAGATCGGTCCGCGCATCGACGGGAGCAACACCATACTCCCTGGTGTACGGAATGGAAGCCGTATTGCCGATTGAGTTAGAGGTCCCATCTCTACGGATCATTTTAGAAAGTCAAATTCCAAAAGTGGACTGGGTCCAAGCCCGCTATGACCAATTAGTCTTGCTAGATGAGAAAAGGTTGCAAGCCTTGCACAACGTAAGAGTCTATCAAAAGAGACTAACTAGGCACTTTAACCAAAGGCTCAAAATGAGGGACCTTAAGTTGGAGATTTAGTACTTAAAGAAGTAAGAGCCAATGTCACTGACCCAAGAGGCAAATTTCGACCCAACTGGTCAGGCCCATTCATCATCACAAAGATCTTAACGGGTGGCGCCGCAAGATTAGCGGATTTAGACGGGATTGAATTCAGTCAATGGATAAACATGGATCAATTAAAGAGGTTATGTAGGACAACCCAATTGCAATTGGGCCCGGCCCCTTCATCAAATTTGCATTCAAAACTTGTTAAAAGTTGTGCACATAATAAACACAAGGTTGCAATATTAAAATGAGCATGTCTCTATAAATAATAATAAAGTCCGTTACATGACTTGACAATTCCTAAATAACAATAAAAACTAAACAAAGTTTAAATCTAAGGGGCACATCACCCTTATTGAATTTAAATCAAGTAAATGGCAATCCTAAGCTAGACATGCTCCAAAAGAGTATTTCCTAATAGACTACTCCATAGCTTCGGTAGTAGGGACTGCATCCTCCATGGGCTCATCAACCTTCGGGCCTTCCACTTCACGTTCCTGGGGAGCCCATCTCTCTCGAACCAAAGGCTCTTCTTCTTTTTCAACCTCCACTAGAGGAACACTCGAAGAGGCTTCATGATCATTGGCCCGAATTTGGGGCTTCTCCTCCGGTTTAGTAGTAATCTTGGCTAAAGCTTTCTTAGCCTTCGGGTTGAGGACACTTTTCACATGCTTAAATCTCTTTTGCTTACCCTTCTCTTTAGGATCATTAGGGTGAGAAAGCCTCAGGGTAGCCTTGACCGATTAGGCCTTAAGATCGTCTTGTTCGGATTTCCTGCATGCACGACGACCTTCCGCAGTCTTACAATCCATCCACGCTTCATAAGCCGAAGATATGGCCGTTGGGGCCTTGATATGAGGAATAGTCCACTTAGGGCGACGATCCCATGCACACTCCCAAGATCTCACCATACTAATAGTCAAAGCCCGAGTAGCGGGAGCAACACTATCCTTCTGTGGGATAATCTGGCGTTTCCCATATTGTCGCATGATACACCTAGGAAATATGTAAGTCAAGTTTTGAAGACCAAGGATTTGATAATATCCCGTCTCCTTGCTGCATCCGATTGAGGATTTTAGGCCCCACCACTTAATAGTCCATATTAGCAAAGGGCAAGCTTTAAGGTATCCACGCCATTCATCAATGGTGGATTCATAATAAAGCCTTCGACGAGCGGGAAATTGCTTTGGTTGATACTTGAGCGCATTAGCCGGCCTCTCAATGAAGCACATATGCTCCAAGAGCCATATCTACAATGAAGAAAACAAATACAAAAAAAAAACATATAAAGTTAGGTATCCATTAAAGATTCAAACTTTATAAAATTATTCAAAGCAATTATTCAAGCACTCACTTGAAGGAGAAGAGGGCTTCCCGTCCATCCACCAGGCGACGGCTCTTGTTTCTTGCGGTCCAAGCAAATTAAAGTTTCACCAAGAACAAGAGACATAGGGGTAAAATCGTGTTGAATTTGTTCAACAATTCTAAGCATACATGTTTTACCATTATTACCTCCACCAACAAAGAGGTACCTATGTAAGAGACACAAGATAAAAGCACGTCTATAATATGTCTCACTGTGATCATCCCTTACCTTGGGGAAAAAGATATCAATCACACTAATGAGGTCTAGCTCGCCGGTCCTAGCCACGGAGGAGGCTTGTGTTGGTGATAGGCCAAGATACCTTTTATAGTAGCCTTCAAGGTTGGCCACGAGCCATGGAGTAGCAGGAGCTTGATCATGAGGGAACCCAAGTATGGAGGCAAATTCTTCGGGAAGAGGACACAATTCATTATACCCGAACCTAAAAACATGGAGTTTGTCATCCCAAAATTCAACGGTAGCCTCGAGAAGGTTCCAAAACATTTGAACTTGCTTCAAGTGGAAGAGAGCATTCAAATGGAAGGGCACAAGTCTCATCCTCTCTTCAGGGGTCATAGATTGCAACCACTTATCAAACCTAACCTCAAAACTTGTCATGGTTGACATCTAAATTAATTGGGGGTTCTCTCTCTAAAAAGCTCTCTATTGCTAGTAAATTATGAAGGTGATGTCCCAAAATCGGACTAACCCAAGGCTTATATAGGGCTCGCACGAAAAAAGACGAAAATAAGGGAACCTGTCGAAAAAAGGGCTTCAGCGGCCCTTGGGACAGCCGCCGAAGGCTCGGCGTCCACGATACAGCAGCAGCGGCCCAGCGGCCCAGCCGCTGAACCACAACGGCCAGCCGCTGTACCACAACGGCCAGTCGCTGAGCTGCAGCGGCCCAGCCGCTGAGTCTGGCGGCCCCTCTTTTGACCCCCGCTCCATCGCGTCAGCCGCTGAGTACGTCCCTTTGCCCGCCGAGCTGTTTTTTTGAGACAACTCTTTTCTACCCGGTTTTGGACACTTTCCTTAACCGTTTTGGACTCTAATTTGGCTCAGTTTCCTATTTCTTCTATTATTACTATTTTCTATTATTTTCTTAATTATTTATGGGAACTCCACAATTTCCTTATTTCTTCTTTGGATGATTATCATCTTTTCATTTATTAATCCTTTTTATACTTATTAATCTTATTTCATTTTTTGCATCCCTTTCTTTTTTCATTTTTTTAGGGGGGATAGGGTACACCCAATTTTAACTTTTTGACTGTACCATTTTTGCTACATGGCAATTACTTGCGCTCTCTGCTTGACTACCTGTGCATTTGCATTAGCCTAATTATATGCAGGGATCAATAAAGGAGCAATATTCCACAAGAATGTTTGTTCAAATACAAAATGATCAAATCTTCAAATCGTCAAAAAATATATTTCATGCAAATACATTATCATAAAAATCATCACTCGCATCAGCATCCGTGCGGAGCACCTCAAAGTGATCCTATGACCTCTGTGGCTCATCGCCAAAGATCGACGCCGCCAACTGGCCAGGGTCAAAGGAAGAATGACGGGCAGGCTCCCGACACAAGCACCCCTCTCAAACATAACTCGAATCATACCCCCACGAAGAACGAGGAGGCATGGTAGGCATCACAGGAGCAGGGACAGGGGGCTGGTAGTAAAGACCGCCATAAGGAGCATACCCCGCATACCTGGGATAAGAAGGATACATCGGGATAGGCATAGGAGTAGGCTCTACAAACGGAGCCATCCTACTCCCACCGGGACGCTCCGTCCGATGAACAGGCTCCCTCTCTCTCCTAGGACTCTCCCTCCGAGGGCTCCTCTCACGAGAAGGATTGCTCTTAGGCGAGCTCCCAACCTCATCATCCGACAATACCACCTATCGTGACCGACGAGGAAGGGGTCGACGATACTCAACCTGCAACCCACCAAACATATAAGATACATTTCTCAAAGCATACAACTTTGGAAATGCAAAATCAAGCTTACCTTATCCAAGTCAGCCCTCGAGCAAGTGCCCTTCGAGAAAGCTCGAGTATCCAGGACTTCATGGCATGCATCATCTTGAAAACCTTCCCGGTCTGCTCACGGTCAAGCTGCGCAAAGAAAAGTCAGTACAAGTCTGAAAACGGTAAAAATCACATACAACAGGTAAAATTACGAATTTACCCCCGGATGCCCAACTGAAAGAGGAAGGCGCTGAATGTCCTCATCAAGGTCCTCCGTCATGGGGACTTCTCCCCAGCACTCCTTCCCACCATAGTCCCAACCTCGGACCCGCATATCCGGGATATCCACATCAACGTCATCAACCCGAGGCTCCTACAAAGCAAAGAAGGTTAGCAACCAACAAACAAGAAAGGCATAGAATGAGAAATATGAAGTTCTTACCTTCAAACACACAAATGAAGGCATGAGGCGATCACAACGGAACTGCTCGTAGTGCCCCACAAGGTCCTCCGCAGGCTCCCTCAAATATCGCATAGCATCTGAGCCCACCATGGCCTCCGTAACCTGCTAGCGAGACAAGCACCTCACCAAAAGGAATCCTTGGTCCCACTACATCAGGATAAACCTGACGGAAGATCCGCTCTCCCTAATACCACTCAAAAGAGAACGGACTCGGAATCAGGATCCTCTGGCGGTCTATCGCCCTAGATGAAAGGACAGCATCCGAAGCCAACCCATGATACTTCGCCCATGGGAAGTAGTCAATCTACACAAACATGAAATATAAGATATTTCTACACCACGAAATACAACCCATGCAATGAAAAGCAAAATTGCGTTACCTTGTGCCAATCTAGGCACAGGAGGGCCTCCCTATATTGCTGAAGAGTCTGGAAAGGTGCAGGACCCCTATGATGCCACGCCCTGCAAACTGGAAAGTCTAACTCCCAGCCCGTAGGCTCCATGTCCGGGAAATGCTCGAAAAACCAAGGCTACATCAAAACATGAAATTAAGCACCACACACTTAAATCATGCAAATTGCCAAAACGGATACAAAAAGAAAAACGTACTTGCAAGGCCTTCCAGAAACTGCACAAGCTCACGGGAGGAAGAGCCGACTGCTTGTATCCCTCATCATTCACGTTGCAAGAAAACCGCATGCACCTCAAGAGGTTGGCGTAGCCTGGCAACCCTCAGTTGTACTCTCTCACCCTCTCCCAATCTAACAAGCTAGGGAGGTAAATAACATGGATACGCTCCCCCTTGTCACCAAAGATAGTAGTGACAAGGAGGTAGGCGATGAACATCCTCGCCTTCTACTCCACTGAGGTGCTTCTTTTGTACCCCGCATCAGTCAAAGCGGCATAGAGCTCGCTATAGGGACGATAATGGTGACCCCAGGTGTTCCACCAAGGGGCAAACAACTCCACCATCTCTGTCTTACGTTTCCAGATGGAAACGTCATAGACAATGGGCGTACCCACGCAAGGTACCCCAGTCAGCATACCAAACTCCGATGGAGTGATCATCATCTCCCCATTAGGGAAATGGAACGTGTTGGTAGTATCCCAAAAATGCTCCAAAGACAAGCGGACAATGCACCTCTTGACTCTCTCAACCGAGTCCGCTGCTTTCAAAAGGGGTCTAAACCCCGCACCCAAAACCGCACTCTGCACCTCTTTAGGCGAGACCTTAAAAAGTCTCACCGAAGAGCCATAATTACCATGGGGCTTCAAATTTCAACCCCCTTAGGTTCACATTTCACACAAATTTTCAATCCTAAGCATGTTTCTAAGTTCGTTCAAGCCGCGCAAGATCACATGCGCTACAAACTTGACAATTGCATACATTTCCTACGCAAATTCTACTCAAGGCAAAGCATATAAACTAAAATTCAATACATAAAACTATGAATTCAAAGTTTGAGGCTTACCACAAACTTGGAAGCACGGGAGCTCAAGTGAGTCTCCAGTCGGAAAAACAACTCCGATCGATCCCAAATGATGTCAGGCATCCTATTCGATCGCGTGTATCTATCTTGAAGAAAAGCCACATTAGGCTTCCTCTTTGAAGGCTTCACATGGGAAGGAAAAGCCTTGGTGAAGATATCAACCTCCTCCCGGACCTCGGTCCTCCTACTCCTCTTCCTTGCCAATTTAGGAGCCATGGAAAAGTATTAAAAAAAGCAAGCAAAAGCAAACAAGCAAAATGAAGAAATTGGGATATTTCTCTCTCCAAGGGTTTCAAAAACCCACTCTCAAATTCACTCCAAATTTGTGAGAAATCACAAATAAACTTCAAATTGTGTAAAGATTATGCAAAATCAAGCAAATGCAAACAAAAGAAGCAAATTTGAGCAATTCTGAGCAAGAAATAAAGGTTGGGCAACAATGGAGGTAGAGAGAGAGAGTCTCGAATTTTTGAGAAAGAAATGACCCAAAAATTTGGCTCGCCCACAAAATACCCGATTTTCACCTCTGAACCGGCCCAGCGGCCCGGTTTACGGCTGCCTAGGCTCAGCGGCCCATCCACTGGCCCTGGCGGCCCCTCTAGCAGCCTTCACACGGCCATAAGAGCCGCCGAGCGAGCCCGTAAAGGCCGCCCAGCGCTTGACGGCCCTACGCGTGGCCGCCGAACCAGTTGTTTCGTTTGCCCCTCACGGGGCGGGCCCACAAGTTCAAATTCCGCACGGGATTGCATTTCTCGACCGTTGGAAGCCCGGGAGGTTCAAGCATGTCACCCAAAATGACTCTTTCGCCCCACTGCTTTGTTTCCTAACCTAGGGACCCGGTATTATCTATTTTTGCAGGCGCAAGCCTTACATCTAATCTTTTACAGGCACAGACACTTTATTATATTTTGCAGGTTCAGTTTTCCAAAAACACAGGCATCACTGAAGCAGAGCAACACAACGCTCTTTGACGTTGAGGCTATTAAAATTAGCGTCACGTTGGCACCCGTGAAGCAGAGCAACACAACGCTCTTTGACAATGAGGCTATTAAAATTAGCGTCACGTTGGCACCCTTGAAGGAGAGCAACACAATGCTCTTTGATGTTGGGGCTATTAGAATTAGCGTCACGTTAGCACCCGCAAAGCAGAGCAACGCAACGCTCTTTGACGACGAAGCTATTAAAATTATCATCGCGTTGGCAAAAACAAAGCAGGTAACCCTGACCACAGGCGGTCAGGAGTCTATCTTTCCTTTCTTTCTAACATAAAGCATTTTCAAAAAACATTGCAGGCATTTTAAGCAACTACTTTGACCTTCTCTTTTACAAGCTCGGCCAAAGTGGGGGCTTCTGTAGACACCCTAATCGGTTCTCATTCCCTGGCACTGCAACGCCCTATGATGATGGTAATGGATTAACATGGACGTAAGTAGAAAAGGACATTGCTCGGAAATCTAGACCAAATTCCTTGAAACCTCAGTCTTTGGATAGCCCTTGTTATAAGGATTCCCAACGCCTTTGACCTTGCCTCAATCAGGTTCCCGGATCAAGAGATATCGCGTCTCGAAGATTTGGGTCAAAACCGCTCAATCTCGACCCCCTGGGTCAGTCCAAGGGAAATTTCGTAATTTACTGAGCACAAAAAGTCGAAAACCCTAGTCACACGCGCGCCTAGTCAAAACGGCTATCGCTACCTGCCCGGCGGCCAGCGCGTGACAGCGGGGGCCTTCTGGCCAGCCGCTGAGTTTCAGCTACAGCCGCGGCCCCAGCTGCCCTCCGTGTGGCCGTTGGGCCGAGTTGTGGCGCCGGGTTTCTTACCCTAAGCCCCAAAAAACCGTCCCCCAACTCTATAAATACTCCTCTTCACCCTCTTTTGCAGAAGGTCAGTCAGTTCATAATTTTGAGAGCATTGAGAGCACATATTTTCCCAAATCAAAGAGAATTCAGAAATCTGGAGATCCAAGCAAGCATTACATCTAGCCTAGCACCCAAGATCGAAGATCAATTCCGATTCTACTAGTCCCGTTCGAATAGAACGTCCAGGTTAACCATCCTGAGGGCCTAAACTCTTTATTAAATCTCTTGTTTACTATTTATCAATCATCTTTTATTTAGCTTTTGATTATGGATGAATAAATTTGCATGCTTTGGGTTCTGTATATAATTATGCATGTTTAGTTTATAAAGTTAGTATCTTTTTTATTAGTTATGCAAGTTTGCATCTTTTTGTAATTTTTGCATGCATATAGTAGCCTCCTAGGTTTATTTTAGCATAAAGTTAATATTTTTGCATTGTTCTTATTTTGAAGTTACTAACAATTTTATTGATGTGCATATACAATCCTTGGCACGTTTAGCAAAGTGCGGTAGGTAGGAGCGTTAATTTAATGCTTTATATCTTGTTTATGCTTGTTAATAGTATGCATGTAAATTGGATATAAATTGTGCGAAGTGATAACATAGGTCACTTGGTTGTCTTTAACCCGCCTAGTTAATTTAGGATCTTGGACGACCGGACTTGTATAGAACCATATAGTATAAATAAATATTTGACATGGATAAGCTTAGTAGAGGCCGTTTATATGGGCGATTTAGATGAGATTCGTTTTGTTTATTTCGTACCTACACCCCCTAACTCAATATTTAGTCCCCATGGGCATGAATCAATTCCCAACAGGATTTGGGTGCACTTTTGATGGTTTCCAATTGTTTCCTTAAAATTTGGTGGCGGCTTCTTATTTGCAAATTGTTATTCCCCATAATTAAATTAAATTGCATATGACGTATTATTAAGAACCATTAATCCCAATCGAATAAAATCACGATTTTTATGGAGAGCCGGGAAGAGGGGAGGGTTCTTACACCATGCATCCCATTTCAAAACCGAAACAGCCACCCTCTTCAAAGACTACAAAATCTAGCACCACAAATCATCCCCTTACCGTCCTCAAACCAATGGCGCAGTAGAAGCCGCCAACAAGAACCTCAAGACAATCATTGAAAAGATGAAAGAAAACTACAAAGATTGGCCCGTAAAACTCCCATTTTCCCTTTGGGGGTATAGGACATCCATAAGATTCTCTAAAGGAGCAACACCTTATGCCCTAGTCTACGGAATGAAAGCGGTTCTACCCATACAAGTCCAACTACCCTCCATGCGCATAGCCTTAGAGGGTGAAATTCCTGAAACCCAGTGGTTACAAGCCCGCTATGAAGAACTCATGTTTACGGATGAAAGACGCCTACGGGCCCTAGACCATTCCCACATGTACCATCAACGCATGGAAAGAACCTTCAACAAAAAGGTCCGACCTCGGAATTTAAAGGAAGGGGACTTAGTTTGGAAAGAATTACGTGCCCCAGTTACCGACCCCAGAGGCAAATTTCGAGCAAACTGCTCTGGTCCGTTCATCATCAAAGACATTTGATCAGGAGGCGCAGTCAGACTCATGGATATTGATGGCATCGAGTTCAATCAGCTCACCAATATGGACCAACTGAAGAAGTGTTACGTCCAAATATAAAAAAATAAAAATAAAAATAAAAATCCAAAAATTTTTTAAAAAAAAAAAAGAAAAGAAAAAAAGACGTACACAAATTGAACGAACTACGCTGGCCTGATTCCATATTGGATACGTAGGTAACCCTTTTAAGGGGCCCGACCAAAATCAATCATAAAATTCCATTCAAATCATTCAAAAAGGGGTAATCTTTTTTTCAAACAGAATGAATAAACTTACATTGCAAGAAATTATACTTACAAAGGTTACAAAAAAAATATAATAGTGCAACTATGAGGGTTTAAGCTAAACAAATTCTTCTTATTATTTTTTAAAACTAGACTTGCTTTCTAAGAAAACTACTTTAATCCTTCTTCCCTTTAGAAGGCTTCGTTGAAGAGTTCTTCTTTGAAGGACCCTGGCTTGAGGACGACATGTGATCGCTTCCTTGAGCTGGGGGCTTGCCTCTTTTCAGTACGTGATAGCCTCCCACATGAGGCCCTTCCTTTCTTTTCTTGCTTCATGTTCTTGAGTCATACTTAGGCTTTAGTTGGTCCCACTCCTCATGACGAAGGGCTCGTCTCGCTTCTCCATCACTGCAGGAAAGCCAGCTCAAGTAGGTCTCAGATTCTTGAGTTGGGGCAATCACCCGATGTATAGTCCAGCGGTCCCTGCTACGCCAGTATTTTCCCCAATCCACAGCAAATTCAGTGGTCAAAGCTGTGATAGATGTTTTCATGGTCTCCTGACGAGGGATAACCTGTTTCAACCCATACTGTCTCATAACCCTAGAAGGGAAGAAGAAAATACTCCTGTACAGACCCAGTATGGTAGTATGAGGAACAAGATTGTCACAACCCTCTAGGGAAGTTAAACTCCACCAGGTCACATGCCAGCGGATAACAGGTCGTGCATGGAAAGAGGCATCCCATTCAGCAAGGGTCTTTTCAGAATATAGCCTTTTCCTAACCAAAAAGCTAGCCGCAGTATAAGTTCTCTTTCACCAGGCTTGAGGGACACGAGCTATCATATTCTCTGGTGAATCTATTAGCCTCAGGTGCTCACATAACCAAATTTGAAGTAGCAAGGGGCTGCCAGAAAAAGCTTCGTGAGGAGAGATTTTCAACCTGTCAAGCCCAATAATAGTTTCCCCTTCAACCATTTGATTCACCACTCGCAACAACGAGGCTCTACCCAAGTTAGACGGTTCAACAAGCAAAGTACAAAAGCCTGTCGGTATCAATGCCTAAATATCACATCTTTTTCAGAAGAAATAACGAATTTTTCACAGAGTTGAACCAAGTCCACATCGACACCAAGAATCATGCTTTTGGCTTCTGCAGATGACAAGCCTAGGGATTTCCTATACTGAGCACTACAACCATCTCTCAAATACGGCACAGCTGGAGGAAGAACATAAGGCATATTGGTGATCGCAGAAAATTCTTCAACTAAAGGGCATAATTCAGAATTACCAAAACGGAAGACATGCCAAGTCGGGGTCCCAATAATTCAAAGCAGATCAAAGAAAGGGCCACAATATTTTGGTTGGTTTTAAAGTCAGTAAGGTAGAGACATGAAATAGAGCCAGTTCAAGTTTTTCTTCTATGGTCAAATTTTTGCACCAGGCATCGAACAGGTTTTTAAAGGATTTCACCATGGTAAAAGATTTGGGAAATTTGGAGAGAGCTAAAGTCTGAAAAAGTGATACAACATCAAGCATCCCGAAAATCCTACTTATAGGCAACAACGCGGGCCAAAAGAAGTCAGAGAACCACGAAAAAGCCCAAACCAGAGCCATCAGCGGCTCTGGCCTGGGCCGCTAGCGGCCTCGGCCAGCGCCGCCAGCGGCCCATAAGGACCTGGGAGTTATACGGCCACGGAGTGTGTCGTTATAGAATATTTGTAAGCTGGGGGTTTAGATAAGTTCAACGGACCATCGAGTTAGAAAAGCTTTTGTAAAGACTTGAATTGAATAAAAACCATGAAAGAGGTCACAAATTTGCTATCGGCGTTATATCGAAGGGTCAAACAGAAGGGACAATCCGAAAGGACAACCCAATAACGCAATAAGTAAACTGATCATATTTTTAGAAAGACCCCCGCTCATATAGAATAGAACATATGAGTACCCAAGAATAAAGGGTTCGGGGGTGAAGGTACGAGGTGGGAAGGTGTTAGGCACCCAACTCGCCCGTTTATGACGGCCTCTACTAACTCAAGTTTGCTTAATAATTTAAAGACATGATTCCCACACAAACCGGATTAACAACCAAGACTTAGACTATTATTTGGTTCATCACAAGCATCACAACATTTATTAATGACCCTTATTTAGACATGCATTTGTTTTGACAAGTTGGGCAGCACAATGACTATACAAACAATATTTAGGAAGCGATAAAAACATCTACTAGCATGATATCTACATTATGACTATTGGAAAATAAACAATTAAGCAATTAATTTAATTTGAGCCCTCAGGAGTTAGTACCTGAACTGTAGGCTATATTTGACAAAAATAGTAAAGACAAGATCTCAAGTTGGAAGAAAGAGGGGGAAGCTCGGTGTTAAAACTCCCGAGAATAGAATATAATTGTTTATGGAAGAGAGAGGGAGAAGCTCAGAGTCAATACTACTGAGAATTGAGGGTGTCAACTGTAGATGGTGTGATTTGAACTGAGGGAGGAGGGTCGTATTTATAGACGCAGGAAGTAGGGTTGGACGGCTGAAAATGAGCCAAAAATTAAATTTGGGCTGAACAAAGAGTCGGGGTTGAAGCTGAGTCAGCGCCGCTAGCGGCCCTGGGTTTTAAACCAGGGCCGCTGACGGCTGTCAGCTGCCAGCAGGATGTTTGTCGGGTCATATCTCCCTCGTTTGGGCTTCAAATTGGATGATTCAAGATGAATTGGAAAGAGTATTGGGTCTAGTTTCAAATAGCTTTTGTTTTAGGCTCAAATTATTTGTGGAGCTCGAGATATATCCGAAATAGTAAGGAGAGGTCAGTTGTGGAGTACGCATCAATGTTGGGCCCGTAACTCCTTGTTTGGGAATGTGGTGTGGGCTCATCATATGTCATTGGAAATCTATTTGAATAAGGAATCCAGAAATTTAAGGCTCACAAATTAGACCAACCAAATGAGCTCCCAAGTGGGGCTAGAAACACGGTCTACAGTATTCGGTCACATCTGTTTTGACCCTTAACTTCGTTTGGCCATAACTCTTAGGTGCGGAATCGTATTTTGACACGGAAGGAAGTAATGAAAGCTCTTGAAAGGGGCTTTTAAATGAAGTGGAAATGAAGGAGTGATCGAGGAAAAACCTGAGACCTTATTTTACCTATCAAAGAAAAAATAGCATTCAAGTTTTATGAATTACTCCTTTCATCATCGGGCTTTTGCGGGGAAATCTGAAGGCCCTTTTTTGGCGTCTGCAGAAGCCCCCACTTTGATCGAGCTTAAGTAAAAGCGAAGATCAAAGTATTCCGAAGGCGACATGCAGAATGCTGATGTGCACATGGTGTGTGAGAGTGGACAGCATGTATGCATATGAAGACAAACCTGGGTTGGGACATGCTCGTAGCGTGCTAAGATTTCATCTCTGTGAACACAAGAAAAATAAAGGTTATGGTTAGCAGGATAGAACACCGCTCGTAGATGGTCTAAACCTCTACTGGGGACCTGTATTCAGAGTGAATGAAAAAGTTAGTAATACTTTGAGAATGATCAACGTAGAATGCTTCGACAAACAATGACTAAACACCACTCGGCGGGTGTCGAGATTTCGTCCCCATACGAGAAACGAAACAGTCAACGAGACAGCGCGATTAAAAAATAACGGCTGTAAATGGGAAGTAACACTAGTGAGAATGAATAGTATAAATGCTTTATTCTGAGCAAACTGTGACTAAGCACCACTCGGCGAATGCCGAGATTCCGTCCCTGCACAAGGAACGAAAAGGTCGACGAGACAGCGCAATCAAAATGACGGCTGTAAAATGGTTAAAACATATGAACAATTTAAATGCAATAGCTTAAGAATCATTGACTGAAACATATAAGAAATAATGGACAGTATAACTGCAATAGTTTAAGCAATCATTGACTGGCACATAATAAGTAACCTCGTAGAAGGACAGTTTAACTTCAATAGCTTAAGTGATCATTGACTGTGTGATACCCCAATATTTTCTATAATTATAATATCGATTTATAGTTCATTTATAAATAGTTTCGGAGATTTAAATCGTATATTTATTTAACGATTCGATTTACTCAACTTAAGCCATAATAATATTAATTATTATTATGGGAATTTTTGGATTTATAATTATCAAATTGAGGGATTTAGTTAAAATGGTTTTGTATATGAATAAGGCTTATTCATATTGTTTTAATTGGTTTTAATTAGCATTTAATTAGTTTTAATTATTTTTAATTAGCAATTAAATCAGAAAATAATCCTAATTCTAGTAGGGTTTGACTTTCCTTGACTAAGCACCAATATAAGCTAAGAGATGTGTCAGTTGATCAGTTTACAAAATTGATCCAAAAGCCCCAATTCTCTTCTCTCTCTCTCACGCTATTCTCTCTCTCTTTTCTCTCTCTCTCTCTCCACCGCACACCTCTCTCTCTCTCTCTCTCCCCGTGCTGTCGCCGGCCACCAGGCCAGCACCGCCTCCTCTTCCTCCTGCCCGTGAGCCGCCCTTCCCCCTCTATTTCTTTCTCTCTCTTTTCCATTCTCTCTCCCCGTACTTTGTTTTCCCCCTCCTCTGTTTTTGTCGAGGCGCGACTTTCACGTCACCGCCGCACCACCAGGCCGCGCATGGGTGGTCGCCGGCGAGTGGCCGACACTATGGGACCTTGCCCGTCGCTCCTCCCCCTCTGTGTTGCTCTCTCTCTCCCTCGCAAACTCTCTCTCTCTCGCGATCTCTCTCCTCCGTTGCCGGTGCTCCGGCGAGCCACCGCCGACCATGGTGGTCGGTGGGTGGTGGTCTTGGTGATGGGCTAGGTCGTGGGTCCCCATGCTTGGTGTATCATGGCCTAGACTCGAAAAACCGATTAGGGTTTCGTTTAATATTTTCGATTTAATTAATTTCGTATTTTCAGTATTTTTCAATAACTGTTTTTATTTTTCTGTACTCATTCAGAGTCCGAATCCGGATTTTCAAAAGCCTAGATTGGTTGGAATAAATCAAGAAATTTACTAAAAATATTAGTTTATAGTTTCAGTACTGTTTGGATTTTCGTATTTATTAATTATGTCTCTATAATTATTTTTAATTAGGACCAAACGGACAAGCGTGATCGGGTTGTGATTAGCCAAGATACCTAATTCTTAGTGAGAATTTTTTAGGTAAGCGATTGTGCCTACTTCTTTCCAAATCCCCATCAAAACTATTTTGATGTGTTATGTGCTAATTGATTATTATTGTGAATTTAATATGCGAAGCATGATTAAATTATATCGTCTTTAATTATGAGAATTTGAAATATATTCTTCGCTGTAAATATAATTTATATTGAGTATGATAAGTTTATAAAGTTTTGTTAATTAATTAGTTCACATGCTAATTAATGTTTAATTATGGCGATGTTGAATTTCTAATATTATTATGATATAATAATATGTGCTATTTGGTATGGGATATTATTGAGTGCTAATGAGTACCTACTATTATATTGGATGGTTTATTTGTGAAAGTGTAATTTTTGGATATCATGATTTACTGCTGAAGTGCTGCCGAAGTGCTGCTGAAATTTTGTTAGACATATATGAAGCATGACTATTGTTAATATGCCCTTGTGTCGTAATCGTCGTTATTATTATTCATTATCATGAGCATGAAATGAAGTAGTAAGTCGTGGTCTCGTTGTACCACTATGTCAATCAATGCAAGTATGTGAATTGAATAAAATGAGAATAAGACTCCTAATAGATCCCTAGGAGTAGTCGAGCTATCAAGACTTATCTAATTGATATAGTCTAGGGATGCGTGATTCCCAAGTTACTTTTATGGACACTTCGTAGTATGTACGGGACGGATCATTCCCCATTGTTTAATTCTCTACATATCGATTATTATGTTAAAGGTAGTGTGAGAATACACTAGCGTAAGTCCATGGCATGTCGATATCTATCTATGAACAGTATGGGTAATCGCTGTTCTATTTGCTCTCTTATCTCTCTAATCAAGATGGTTTATCTATTTGTATTCGAATGATCACTAAAGCAAGAATTGCATTTAATTGAATATCGAGTATGCGTGTGCTTGATTATATGACTGCTTGTGCATGCAAATGAATTTCAATGATTCTTCTAAAACCCAGGTAAGGTTTGCGAAAGTGGTTTTACTGGTTATGGACGACGTTTATTTAGTTTATCTGATTTTTGTTTTCTCTTGTTTCTTCTCTTTTTCTTCTGTACCTTGTTTCCGTCACGGAAACCAAAGTGCAGGTATAGCTGAGTGAGGACGGTTTGTTAGAAGGTTGAATGTGGGTTGTTTGTTTAGAACTATGGATTTATTGGTTACATTGGATTCTTTGGGATTTTGGTTTGTGCCCTTGAAGGCAAAGTTGTAATAAAACTATAATGGACTTAAGACCGCTGGATAGACAACTCTGATATTTATATTTAATTTGTTTAGATGCTTCCTTTGACACCTATTTTTTCTTTCTGCGTAGCATTTACTCCTTAGCGATAAATGTTGCAGTAGCATTCCCTTGGATTCATGACGGTTCGGCGGTGTCGAGTCGTGTACAGCGACGTCAATAGTTCCCTGGAAATCGTTGCGAATTCGGGGGCTTTACGGACTGACCCCAAATTTGTGACCTCGCAGAAGGACAGTTTAACTGCAATAGCTTAAGCGACCATTGACTGACCCTAAAATTTGTGACCTCGCTGAAAGACAGTTTAACCTCAATAGCTTAAGCGACCATTGACTGACCCAAAAATTTGTGATCTCGCAGAAGGACAGTTTAACCGCAATAGCTCAAGCGATCATTGACTGGCCCAAATTTGTGATCTTGTAGAAGGACAGTTTAACCGCAATAGCTTAACCGGACATTGACTGACCCGATTTTGGGACGTTGGGATTTTAGGACATTGAGACTTCGGGACATTGGGATTTTGGGACATTGAGGCTTTGGGACATTGGGATTTTGGAGAATTTGGGACATTGAGACATTGGGATTTTGGAGACTTTGACACTTAGGAACATTGGAATTTTTGAGATTTTGAGGCTTTTGGACATTAAGACTTTGGGATATTGGGATTTTTGAGATTTTGGGACATTGAGACTTTGGGATATTGGGATTTATGAGATTTTGAAGCTTTAGGATATTGAGACTTTGGGATATTGGGATTTTGGAGACTTTGGGAAATTGAGACATTGGGATTTTGGAGACTTTGAGACATTAGGATTTGGGGACATTGAGACTTTGGGACATTGAGGCTTTGGGATATTGAGACTTTGGGACATTGATGAGGCCAGCAGATTTACCGAGCTTAAAATAATTTGACACTCCGGGCGATAAATGTCATCGGGGCATAAATCCGGGCTCGAGTATTTGGGAATTGCAAAAATAATTGGGTTAGTTTTACCTGAAGATAATTGGTACCGTAAGATGCGCTAACTGTGGAATTTGAATTTGTGGGCCAAAGGGACTCGCTCCCGCGCGCTTGGTACTTATTTTTCCGCGAATCAACTGGAGTAACGGCTTCTGGGCTGGAAAAAGTCCTGGGACAGCAGGGGACCCGCACGCTTGGCTGTTGTTGGAAGGTTATTTTCATTTTTGGTTGTAGTCGGAAGGTCTCTTCAGGGCTTGATCATGAGTTCTAGGCTTGCTGGTTTCGATGGAGACCGGGTAGACTCAAACCTTCAGTGGAAATATGCACATAGGGAAAAGAAGCAATAGACATGCCCGACCGACCATGAAAAGATGCACAAGACATGACATAGTAATATGCACGGGGCAAAGGGGAATTGACATGTAAACACGCAGGGACTCAAGACACTGAGAAATTATGTACACATGCATGGCTATGAAGGCAACTCTAGTACTTATGCAAATATGATGTATGCAGACTGTATTGACTCACAGCTCCATGCGGACTAGCCTAACATGCACGACTCTCCTATAGGGTCGGAAGAGGGTCTTCATATGGGAAATATTTTTGTGATCAAGAATTTCATTCCTGTGGTGATCTTGACAGAGTATGAGACAAGTGGACAAGGCTGGGTGCAGTTAAGGAAGAATCAGCCCCCAGTTTGATGTGTGGTTCTCGATGATTATGACCTACTCGAGGAGCTAGGATGTTGATGCAGCGGTACAAAATATCCTAACTTAAGGTATGGGGACGAAATTGGCAACTTTGAACGCAGTGGACAAGGAATAGACTCATTCTGAAAAAAAACCCCCAGTTGGGAAGTCTGTGTGCAAGCCTACGAGAAAGATGATGAGTATGACTCTAGACGACTGACCAAAGAGTTCTTAAATGAGAAACAATGTTCTAAATCCTCGGAAAATTAAGTTGCCTCAAGATGTTGAATTTGCTTTATATATTTTTTTGGTTGCCCTAACTTTTGCCTAGGCTGCCCTTTCGGGTTTTCACCTTACCATGCTCATTTATTTTTAGCCTTAGATGAGAATGGTGGAATGGAAAAACTCCTTATGATCATGTGACAAAGTGATTGTCGTGGCCGGACCTCCTTGAGGTTTCCAACGTATCCAGTTTGTGGAATCAGGCCAACGTAGTTCAGGACTATACAATTGAATGGTCGTACCTCTTGGAGGGCTTTTTGGTTGTAATGTCAGGTTGGGTTAAGGTGTCAAAGAAAGGATAAAGGCTCAAATAAACCCAATGTAATTCCCCTCCCCAAAGTATGCTAGATGGAAAAGAAGTTTGCGATAATGCAAGGTGGTTTAGGGACCAATGTTTAGGGAAGGCCACCGTTTAATTTGGTTGTGCTTGCGGTGTTTGCACTCGTTAGGATCTTTGATCGCTCTCGAATTTTTTTTCTTTTTTTTTTTTTTTTTTTTTTGAACTTTCGAGTTCTCTCTTTTTTTTGTATTTCTCTCGGTGGTTCTTTTGTAGGTCGGTCCACCTTGCCTAGAAGGTTGCTTCTATTCCCATGTCGCACACACCCATTCCCCGGGTAAGGACGATGTGGTTAGAAATGAAAGGCTATGTGTTTGGCTCAAAGGGTTGCAAGTGGTAATGATGTATAGGGTAGTAAATGATATTGATGTGAGGTGCCAAATGAATGCCTCATGTCTTCGGCACGAACGGTTCAACTGTATGTCCTTTATGGGGATGATCATTAGGGACATTTTGTTTGATGTTTTCCAAAAATGAAGGCTTTCTTTTGAATTTTTATTTATTTATTTATTTTTGTTATTCCGTCATAGGCAACTTAAGTTCGTCATAGGATTGAACAAAGAACAATGATGGGAATCAAAATGCGATCTTTATTGAATCGAAGAAAAGCATTACACGAGAAATAAGCTAGACACTATGGACGAATTGAAAAGACAGACTAGACATCATTAGACTTGACTGGACTCAACTAGACTTGCACACTAGGAGACTTCGACTCTCTTCAACTTCTCGAGCACGGGCTGTTTGACAGGGATATGGAGGACAGCCCTTTGTAGATACTCGCGTTGTTCACGACTTAAGTGGAATTCTTAAGAAGGTTATCTTCAATTAGGATGCCCACAGCATAGAGCCGGTTGTAGGAGTCAATTGGTTGATACTTGAGGTGTTCCTTGTAAGCAGGTTGAAGGTTCTTGATGAATTGGCTGATTTGATCAGCTTGTGAGAGTCGCTCGACCAGTTCGGCTATCTTTAGTCTCCAACGCTGAAGGAAGGCAGTGAATCTCTCATCTTCTTATTGCTTGGTGATCTCTAACTCTCGAAGGGTCATAGGTAGAGCAACATTTTCCTTGAAGCGTGCAAGGAAGCTAGACTATAGCGAAATCTGACCAAGTGCGGTAGTTCTCCAAATTCAAGGTGTAGAACCAACAACGAGTTGGGGCATCAAGAGTCTGTGGGAACAAGTGAATGTAGATATTTTTGTCAACTCCTCTTACACCCATGGCAGTATTGAAGGCTTTGAGGTGGTCTTGTGGATTATTAGTTCCAGTGAATGTCGGAACCTTGGGCATGGAGAACATGGCTGGAAGCTTGCCCTTGACTTTGGGATTGACCTTACCAACATTAGCATGGTAGTTGGCAAAAAGGCCGCTGTTTTCGAGCACAGAATTAATATTATCCAGCATGACATTTGGTCCTTCTTCCTCATAGTCGGAGTCAGAGAGGGTTCTTGTTTCATCCTGTTTCTTCTTTTCCAAATCTTCAACCTTGAGTCGCACTCTTTCTAACTCACTCATGAGCTCATCAAGCCTCTCGTCGGTGGTTTTGACCATGGTGAAGTTTGCGGGTGTGATTGGTGAGGCAAGGGATGTATTGAGTGGTGGTGAGCTTTGTGGCGGTGATGGATTATGGGGTGATGGCCTTTCAGATTGTGGTGGTGTCTCGGATGTAGCTTGTACACGAACCAATATGCCGGACGATCGAGCCCAAGCTTTGTCACCGTAATTCTTCCTCGAGGCCCCAATCCTGAACACAAGTCTCAACTTAGAAAGACACCAAAGAAAGGACTTGAAAACAAAGACTCATGATTTTTAGAAGACCCTCGATAGCCCCTAAGGGGAATGAATCTAAGGACGTCTATATGAACTCGAATGCATGATGACAACAATGTGACAACAGAATTATGATGATAATATGAAAGATGCATGACGGACTGACCTTGACATGTATGACAATGAATTAACGCAAAATGACCCTAGAAGATTTATGATCGACTCGTCTAGACTTCTAATGCATGAGATGTAATGAACGAATGGTGACATTGATGAATGCAAGACTTGGACTTTTGTACAAATGCAGATGCAAAATGACGACAATGCAAACATGATGACTATTTATGAATCCTAGCATGGAGCATCTAATACGTACAATGCAATGCAAAGAAATGGAAAAGAAGAAGGTAAAAGCCTAAGCCTAAATGCCCGATTATTTCCCCTCATATCAAAGGAAAAATAAAGTCCATGAACGAAAATGAGAAAAATAGAAAAAGACGGACTATCCTATTTTTTAAAATTTTTCTAGACTCAAAGAAAATGAAAAAATGGATAAATAAAAAAATAAAAGCAAAATTCGGAATTTTGTTTTTGATTTTTCGAATTTTGTTTTTTTTGTTTTTTTTTTTTTTTTTGCCGAAACTGAATTACATCAAAACAATAAATAAAGAAAAAAAATAAAAAAGTGGGAGAGGGGAATTGGAGAGACTGACTCTTTTTTTTTGCTAAAAAGGTTCTAGAAAATTGTTCATGACTTCGACGCTATATGAAAATATATCATCGAGGAATATGACGAGTGTTCATTGAATAGAATTCTCGCACCGTCTTTGGGCATTAGGAACTAGCTAAAAATAAAAGAAAAGAGACTCCTAGCACGTAAGTACATGTTGGCACATAGTCACGGCATTCATGAGCATTATAACGATGCAGTTTACAGGCAAACATGTGATAAGACGGGCATTACAATGACACATGCACAACAAGCAAGCGAATGCACGAATGTGGGTTAGAGGCTTTTGGCTTCTGTGAGGTTACCGCGACAAATTACAATTTTCGTTCGGCGGATGGTCGACACATCAATTGTAATTCTTTATCACCAACAATGATTGATGAGTCATGGGTGAGGAACCGTCGATTTGCACGATAGGATGACTGTATATTCCTTTAGATATACGGGTTGTCTACGAGTTGCGACACAAACTTCCTCGAGGGTCGATAAGGGTCAAAAGGTTCTGCCAAGGCACATGCAAATGATGAAAAAATATGGAAGATGTTATTAAACAATTAAGCAAACTTGACTTTTGAGTCTCACCCTCCTAAAAAAATCCTCAGTAAAGTCGCCACTGTAAGGACCCGGGATTTCTACGGCCACGGAGTGCGTCCTTATACATAATTTGTAAGCTGTGGGTTTAGATAAATTAAAGGGACCATCGAGTTAGAAAAGCTTTTGTAAAGACTTGAATTGAATAAAAAACATGAAAGAGGTCACAAATCTGCTATCGGCTTTTTATCGAAGGGACAATCCGAAAGGACAACTCAATAGCGCGATAAGTGAACTGATCGTGTTTTTAGAAAGACTCCCACTCATATAGAACATATGAGTACCCAAGAATAAAGGGTTCGGGGTGAAGGTACGAGGTGGGAACGTGTTAGGCACCCAACTCGCCCGTTTATGACGGCCTCTACTAACTCAAGTTTGCTTAATAATTTAAAGACATGATTCCCATACAAACCGGATTAACAACCTAGACTTAGACTATTAATTGGTTCATCACAAGCATCACAACATTTATTAATGACCCTTAAGTAGACATGCATTCGTTTTGACAAGTTGGGAAGCACAACGACTATACAGACAATATTTAGGAAGCGATAAAAACATGTACTAGCATGATATCTACATTATGACTATTGGAAAATAAACAGTTAAGCAATTAATTTAATTTGAGCCCTCAGCAGTTAGTACCTGAACTGTAGGCTATATTTGACAAAAATAGTAAAGACAAGATCTCAAGTTTGGAAGAAAGTGAGGGAAGCTCGGTGTCAATACTCCCGAGAATAGAATAGAATTGTTTATGGAAGAAAGAGGGACAAGCTCAGAGTCAATACTACTGAGAATATAGTGTGTCAACTATAGACTGTGTGATTTGAACTGAGGGAGGAGGGTCGTATTTATAGGCGCAGGAAGTAGGACTGGACGGCTGAAAAGGAGCCGAAAATTGAAGTTGGGCTGAAAAAAAGAGTCGGGCTTGAAGCTGAGTTAGCGCCGCTAGCGGCCCTGGGTTTTTAACCAGGGCCGCTGAAGGTTGTCAACTGCCAACTGGATGTTTGCCGGGTCATATCTCACTCGTTTGGACTCCAAATTGAATGATTCAAAATGTGATGGAAATCTTATTGGGTCTATTTTCAAATGGCCAAACGTTTTGTGGATCTCGAGATATATCCGAAATAGTAAGGAGATGTCAGTTTTGGAGTACGCATCAATATTGGGCTCGTAACTCCCTGGTTGGGAATGTGGTGTGGGCTCATGATATGTCATTAGAAAGCTATTTAAATAAGGAATCCAGAAATATAAAGATGAAAAATTAGACCAACCAAATGAACTCCCAAATGGGGCTAGAAACACGGTCTACAGTATTCGGCCACATCTGTTTTGACACTTAACTTCGTTTGGCCATAACTCTTAGATGCGGAATCGTATTTTGACACGGAAGGAAGCAATGGAAAGCTCTTTAAAGGGGCTTTTAAATGAAGTGGAAATGAAGGAGTGATCGAGGAAAAACCTGAGAACTTATGTAACCTATCAAAGCAAAAAGAGCATTTAAGTTTTATAAATTACTCCTTTCATCATCGGGCTTTTGCGGGGAAATCTGAAGGCGCTTTTTTGGCGTCTACACGGCCTAGCACAGTGCCGCTAGCGGCCCTGACCCTGTCCCAGCCAGCTTTTTCTCTTTTTCCTGCCCGCTCACTTGGTCTATTCAGCTTGATTTAAGCCCAGTTTTGATACACACGGCTGAGTTACAAAGCCCGAGACTCTCTTAATTTTATCTTTTCTATTTTCTTTTTTTTAATATTATTTTCAGTTTTTTAGGGGGTATAATATGTGTAATTTTTGCTTTTTCTTGCAATTTTTACCTTTTTCCTTTTTTCATTCCCTAAATTGTGGCCTACTCTTTACTGCATAACATGTTGCATACTAAGAGATCAGACGGGCATAATCGAGTCATCATAGCATACACATGTCATAAAAATGCATAAAAACAGGAGTTCAAAGGTTCAATGCCAATGTTTACAAAGCAAACCAACACCGCTCAACCAGAGTCGTCATCGCCATTGCTATCAGCCTCATCATCAACGGACAGCCCCTGACCATATTTTCTAGTCGAATAATGGAGAGAAGAGCTATAAATAGGCCTTCTGTTGTCAGGCCTCATGTCCCGCCTATCATATGCTGGTGCACGCATGGGGGTACCTGCCGAAAACCCCGCTCCGAAGAAGCTCTCTATAGCCTGACTAGCAAAGTCCATAGCCACATCCTGATACGAAGGCCCAGTATAAGGCACATCCCATCCAGGGGCGTTCGCCCAACCTCTAGCCGTGGGGGTAACAATAGGCCTGCTGTCAAGAGAAGGCTGGAAACCCGCAGGGGAGAACATCTTAGGAGTGTACGACACAGAAGGTCCGGGTGCCTCATCAATAGGAGGGCTGGTCACAACTACGGGAGGTGAACGAGCAACAGACGATCTGCTCGCCGAAGAGGCCCTCACAACAGAAGAATATCGAGGTCCCACCGAGGACGAAGACTGAGACATCTGCAAACAATCAAGATCGAGATGTTAAGTTAAGCACTTCACTTAGCTAAACAAAGGATGAAAGTTTATCTACATCAACAGTCTTAGACCGAGAACTCTTCCCCTTGCCCATCACCCGGCCATAGCCTTTCTTCAACAGGTAAATGAGCTTGAAGACTTGAAAGGTCTGCTCCCGGCTCAACAAAAAAAACACAAACACAAGACTCAGCACTGAAAGGCAAACACAAAATACGAGAAGGGATAAAAAGGAACTTACCCCCGTACAACCGTCAGGCAAAGGCAAGCCCTCCACAGCCCATCAGCCATATGTAGAGGGAACTCCTCTACTATACATCCCCCGCTGTCCCCGATATACCCCACCTCATTAGTCGGCAAGGTCACGCTTGGGGGCTAACCCCGAGGAACTCTAGAATGGGACCTCCTGGGACCCGAAGGAGCCAGGCAATCCGCCTGCGAGACAGAAAAAGTCAGTATATCACACATATAGCTAAAAAGAGGCAGATAAATTTCTTACCTAAGAAGTGAGGTCCGGCATCAGATGATCTAAGCAGTAAGCCAGGTACACGGCCGTGCGGTCCAACCCAACAATCTCCGGCATGAGAAACTCCGTGGCCGCCATACCACGAGCCACGGCCCCTAAGTCCGGCACGCTCAGACCACGCATATAGAACATGGTAAGAGGAGGGTCCTCCGGAACCAGGTGACTACCCAAGGTAGGATGAATCAGTCGGGTCAAACGGTCCCCCAAGTACCATACAAAGGCAAATGGCCCCTCGAAGACCACCCACAAGGAAGATAATCTAAAGGACTCCACAGTAGTATGGGGCGGAACCCCAGGAATACCATCAAAAGCGAACCATGACACCTGCAGGTTACCAGTTCCTTCACACCAAATGGACCAAAATATATATATATACCATAGACGCGGCATGGCTCTCAAAGGTAGCCCGAAAATACTCCAAGGAGGTAAATGAGTGGTTATCTCTACCAATCCACCGTGAACCTAGTGGGAACATCCTCAAACCAGGACGATGAGGACCAAAAGCCGAAAAATACTCGAAGAACCACAGCTGCCATACAAGAAAAAAAGGGAAAAAATGAGCTTCACATTCAAAACCATATGCAAAGAAAAAAAAAAGAATATATGGGCCTACCTCCAGTATCCTCCATGGGCCCGAGATGGATGCCCTCTCACTCGTCGGCTTATGCCTGCAAGCCCGATGACACCATCTCACCAAGGAAGCAGAAGCAGAAGCACCGAAGTTGAACTCATAGACCTTGGTCAAATCCTCTAAACATGTCAAGGAACCGACTTGACATACGCCCTTCTTTTGAGCAAAAATGGTCGACCCCAACAAGCAAGCTAGGAAAATACGGGCTCTCTGCTCCTTGGTAAGCCATGCTCCGCCAAAGCCGCCCATAACCGCAACAAAGAAACCCGATCCTTATAAAAAAAGGCAGACACAGGCCCATAAAGCTCGAGCAACCTGTCACTTTGTTGCCAGTAACTCGCGTCGTACCGAATACGACGCCCTCTAAAGGATAGACCCGTCAACACAACGAACTGATAAGGGGTGGGGAACATCTCTCCTACAGGCGTATGAAAAGTGTTCGTGGAATCCCAAAACCTCTCCAATAGCCCCCTAGCGATAATCCTAGAATCCCCAGAGTGACAAGCAGGGATAATAGTCAAGAAATGGTTAAAACCCGAGCCCAATACCAAATTCCTAGCTCCAACTGAAAAAGTCTCCAACATCATAGCCCAATGGGAGGTAGACCCATGAGCCTGCAACAAAACTCCAACACCCTAGCCAACAAAAAAAATTTTCTCAACACCCCATATACTAGAAATACAGCCAAAATAACTCCACATAAATTATATACAGCTGACCACCAATCCAGTACAAGTACAAATTTGTTCGTGTGCCGAACCACTAACAGTTCAAATTTTCAGTTCAAAAAAATATATATACTGAATAGAAAAAAAGAGAGACAGAAAACATACCAACTCAGGGTTAGACAGATGACTCTGCCTCTCCGGTAGCAAAATACTACGGTCCCAAACCCCAGTCGGGCGCCAGTCCAGTCGCATAAATGAGTCCTGATACAGTCGAGCTCCATCCGCACGATGGGTCGGAGGTGTACTAGTGGAGGGAAGCCCAATACGAAAAAGGTCCCGGTCATCCTCCCTCTCACCCATGGGACGTTTTCCTTTGTCTGCGAGAGCCATGGGAGTACAATGAAGCTTTCTCTCTCTACAAGTGGAAAATTAAAAGTTTTAGATTCGCAAGAAACAAGCACCCATTCAACAATGCAACCCAAAATTCAGCAACTAGGCGGAAAAATAAGCAAGTTCAAGAAAAAAACCAAAGAATTTGGTCAAGAATTGACTTACCTTAAGCAAGTTGAAGCACTCAACAATGGTGGGTATTCGACAGTGGCTCTCGACAATTACTCACGGCGAAGAAGAATAAGGGGCACGCGAAGAAAAAAAACACACGCTGAACCACTTTTATTTGACCCAAGTTGAGCGCCGCTAGCAGCGCTGGCCTGGGCCACTAGCGGCCCTGCACACGCAGGCCCCACTTGCTGTCCCACGATCCTTTTTCCAGTCCAAAGTTCGTTATTCCAGTTCGTTCGCGGCAAATATCAGTACCAAGCGCGCGGGAGCAAGACTCTTTGGCCCACAAATTCAAATTCGACAGTTGGCCCATTTTACGGTACCAACTATTTTTAGGTAAAACTAACTCGATTATTTTGGCAGGTCCTAGATACATACTGCAACAACTTTCACCGCTCCGAGTGCCAAAATTATTTTTAAGCCCGGAAAGTCTATCGGCCTTACCAAATATCTCAATGTCACAAATTTTGGGGTTAGTCAATGATCGCTTAAGCTATTGCGGCTAAACTGTCTCCTGCGAGGTCAAAAATTTTGGGGTTAGTCAATGATCGCTTAAGCTATTGCGGTTACACTGTCCTTCTGCGAGGTTACTTATTATGTGTCAGTCAATGATTGCTTAAACTTTTGCAGTTATACTGTCCATTATTTCTTATATGTTTCAGTCAATGATTGCTTAAGCTATTGCATTTAAACTGTTCATATAATTTAACCATTTTACTGCCATCATTTTGATCGCGCTGACTCGTCGACCTTTTCGTTTCTTGTACAGGGACGGAATCCCGGCATCCGCCGAGTGGTGCTTAGTCACTATTTGCTCAGAAAGCATTTATACTATTCACTCCTACCAGTGTTACTTCCCATCTACAGACGTTATTTTAATCGCGCTGTCCCGTAGACTTTTTTTTTCTCGTACAGGGACAGAATCTCGACACCCACCGAGTGGTGTTTAGTCACTGTTTGTCAAAGCACTCTACGTTGATCATTCTCAAAGTATTACTAACTTTTTCATTCACTCTGAATACAGGTCCCCAGCAGACGTTTAGACCATCTACGAGCGGTGTTCTATCCTGCAACCATAACCTTTATTTTCTCTTATGTTCACAGAGATGTATAAATAAGGGTTAAAAATAAATGTTGTGATGCTTGTGATGAACCAAGTAATAGTCTAAGTTTAGGTTGTTAAATCCGGTTTGTGTGGGAACCATGTCTTTAAATTATTAAGAAAACTTGAGTTAGTAGAGGCCGTCATAATACGGGCGAGTTGGGTGCCTAACACCCTCCCACCTCGTACCTTCGCCCCCGAACCCTTTATTCTTGGGTACTCATATGTTCTATATGAGCGGGAGTCTTTCTAAAAACATGATCAGTTCACTTATCGCACTATTGTGTTGTCCCTTCGGTTTGTCCCTTCGATAACACGCCGATAGCAGATTTGTGACCTCTTTCATGGTTTTTATTCAATTCAAGTATTTACAAAATCTTTTCTAACTCGATGGTCCTTCGAACTTATCTAAATCCCCCAGCTTAAAAATTTTCTATAAGGACGCACTCCGTGGCCGTAGAAATCCAGGGTCCTTACACTATTATCCGTCTCAAAACTAAGCGTGACTGGTCTGAAGTGAGGGGTGAGGTTACTTTTCTAGAGTTGGGAAATAGTTAGATTCTTATTCAATTTTCTACTCATGCTAATAAGAACTTTGTCTGGATTAGGCGACCTTGGTTTGTTCAGGGTCTAAACTTGGTGCTTAGAGATTGGGAGCCTGGGTTTGATCCTTATACCTGTGCCATTGATTTTATTCATTAATGGGTGAGGGTCCCTAGGCTTCCCCTTGAACTGTGGAATTATTGTCATTTGCGTAACATTCTCTCTCCTGTGGGCTATCCGATTAGGCTGGATAACTTGACCAAGCTCAGGCTTAGAGGCAGGTTTGCCCGCGTTTGTGTCCATCTCAATGTCTCTCTGCTTCTCAAAGCCTCTATTACTGTGCGCTTTTCTAATGGAGTGTCTAAAGTGTTTGCTTTGTGTTATGAAGGGTTACATATTGTTTGTGCTCTTTGTGGCCTTACTGATCATGATGCAGACTCTTGTTCTTTGGTTCAAACTAATGATTTTCGTGTTATTGTTGAGCAACTGGATCAACAACTCTCTCTCTCCTCTTGCTGCGAGCTCTATCCCACCTCAGGATGTCACTGATAATCCACCAGAATGGGTTACTGTCCTTCCCTAGAGAAGGACTCGTGCTTTACCTCCTAATCGCTTTGGTAAGAATAAGTTTCGTGGTTCCTCTTCCCGTGTGGATTCTGATCAGACCATGATTGATCTGGGTGATTCTGAGGGACCTAGTTCAGGTCCCAATGAGCCGCCTTGTGCACCCCGCACTGCTTATAACTGTGCCACCTCCAATATTTTTTAGATTCTTGAGGGAGCTGCTGGTGGTGCTCTTGATCATGCTGATTCTGATGGGTAGAGTTCTATTCGTGCGAGTATCTCTCACTCTCCTCATTCTGTGCTTACCTATGCCACGCAACCTGTGGTTGTCCCAGTGGCTAATAGGTTTACTACTATTGTATCCTCTACTCCTTCTAAAGTAGAGTTTGATGATGAGATGGACTGTGAGGAGCAGGTTGCACCCTGCAACTCTACTGACTCCTCTAAGCGTAAGAGGGTGGTGGAGGAGAGTGACACAGCTGCTAGTGGGCAGGAGCCAGTTGGTGGCCATACCTGATCAGCCCTATGATGATTTTTTGCTCACCCATGATAATGGTGTTTATGGATCTTAAGTTATTATGTTTATTTATGTTTTTTGTTAATTTTAGTGATGTTTTTAGCCAGGTTTCTTACCTACAGCACCTCTTTAGTACTTTGAGCAGATTGGTAATTAGTGTTGGGGGCTTTTGAAATATTTTCAAGTGGTTAATGGACTTTTTATTTTACCTTGCTAACCTCTTTTTTGCCCTCTATTTTTGCGTTTTTTTGTTGGCTAGTTATAATTGGACCTGCTCGTGTTGCTCACTTCATCCGCTTTTTATTTGGGCTGGGCCACTGTTGGGCTCCTTTAATATCGTGAATTTCTGGTTTCCTTTTACTCATTCAGCGGTCTCTCATAGGACAGTTGATGGACTGGGCCTAGGCTCTGGACCCATGTTTTCTTTGGCAACATCTCATTTATGTATGTATTATGCGATCCAGATTTTGCAATTCTTTTTTGCACCCCGCCCCCCCACTCTGATTTTAGTTAAATTATGAAGATCCTTTGTTGGAATATTAATGGAGCTAAAAAAGCTCAAGCTATTAGTGAAATTTGTTTCTTACGCAAATACGCTCAACCCAATATCACGTTTATTTTAGAAACGTTAACTAATACTTCTAACACAACTTGCAAATCATTAGGAAGTTGGGTTTTTCTAATTTTGAATATGTCAATCCGGTCAATCACTCGGGGGGAATTTGGGCGCCATGGAATAACAACACTTTAGATATCAATTTGCACCATAAACTAGATCGAATTATCACTCTAGAAATTACAGATTTAGCACTTGGTAAGAAATGCTTCGTCTCGGGGGTTTATGGGCCAGCACAGGAATGAGACAAAGCACCTTTTTCGGAACAACTCATAGCACTTGATCCAGTTCTAACGCACCCGTGGTGCATTTTAGGCGATTTTAACGAATTATTACGTACTGAAGATAAGAAAGGGGGTCCTCCGTGCCCCCCCGTCTAGACTTATTCGAATGAATAACTTCTGTGGATCACTTAACTTCGATACAATTCCGGTTATTGGTTCCCCTTTCTCCTGGCGAAAAAGAGTTAATGGTGTTCATACCTTAGAACAGCTTGATCGCGGCCTTGCTCGGGCGGATTGGTCAAGTACCTACCCGGAGTTGGTAGTTAGACACCTCTCTTTCACATGTTCCGATCACGCTCCTATCCTTCTTGATACTTGTCCGAACCTTCGCTCTAAACCGTGACCCTTTAGATTCCAACCTTTTTGGGCCCAATACCAAGCGGCGGAGCGAATTGTTAAAGATGCTTAGGCTTACTCCACTACTGGGTCCAGAATGTTTCGTATCACGAAGAAGCATAAAACGCTTAAAACCAATTTTAAGCAATGGAATCATTCTTATATAGGTCATATTCACAACAAAGTTATTCTTAATCATGAGAAATTATAACACATTGTGTAAAACCCCCGAATTCGCAACGATTTTCTGGGAACTATCGACGTCGTTGTCCACGACTCGACACCGCTGAACCGTCCCGAACCCGAGGGATGTCACTGCAACATTTATCACTAAGAAATAAATGCTAAGTAGAAAGAAAGACTAGGCATCAAAAGGAGCTTACTAAGGAACTAAACAAACTAAACAGTTAATGTTAGAGTTGTCTATATAGTGAGCTAAAACCCATTAAACCATATTTATTACAACTTGTCTTCAAAGGGCTAAGTCCAATAAAAATCCCAACGATCTAAACTAAACAGAAACAGTTCTAAAAAAAACCGACGCCAACTTTACCTTCCAAGTTGTACGTCCTCAATCAACTAAACCTGCACTTTGGTTTTCGTGACGGAAACAAAATACAGAAGAAAAGAAAAGAAACAAAAGAGAAACAAAAATCAGATAAGCTGAATAAACGTCATCCGTACCCAGTAAAAACATTTCGCAAACCTTACCTGACGTTTTAGAAGAATCATTGAAATTTATTTGCATACGCACATAACCATATAATCAAGCATACGCACAACGACATTCTTTCATATGCAATTCTTGTATAGTGATCACACGAAATATGACATAGACAATCCGTCTTGATTAGAGAGATGTAAGAGAGCGAATAGAACAGCGATTACCCATATTGTTCATCAAAGATACAATCACGCCATGGACTTAATGACTCTAGTGTGCACACTACCTCTAGTACAATTACACGAGCGTAGAGGACTTAATAAATAGGGAATGATCCGTCCTAGACACACTGCGAGGTATCCATAAGTAACTTGGGAATCACTCATCCCTTGAACTACACCATTAGGTGCAATCCCGATTGGTCAACTACTCCTAGGGATCCATTAGGAGTCTTACTCTCATTTAATTCAATTCACATAATTGGCATTGGTTGACATAAGTGGTACTACGAGACCACGACTTACTAATTCATTTCATGCTCTTGACAATGAATAGTAAATAACGACAATAATGATAATCCAATACGATGAGAATTAAACATGCTTTAATTCAATAATGACGATAATTCAATAATGATGACAAGGAATGTCTAGCACAATTTCGGCAGCACTTCGGCAGGGTAATATGATATCCAAAAATTCACAAATCACCAGAGACATTCAACGATAATATATAGGTGCCCACTAGCACTCAGTAATACCCATACCAATTAGCATATAATTAATAGCATAATAATATTAATAATTCGCTATTCAACAATTGTCCAATAATCATCATATGGACTAATTAATTCCCAAAACATGCTAACATCAACATGATAATTATAACTCATATTTACAGAAGTGAACCATGCTTAATAACTTCATAATAACAACGATATAATTTAATCATGCTTTGCATATTAAATTCACAACAAATTCCCAATTAGCACATAACACATCAAAATAGTTTTAGTGGGGCTTTGGAAGAAGATAGGAATGAGCGCTTACCACTAATACGCTACCAACAGTAAGTATGCTCCAACCAAACGACAATAATCACGCTTGCTCGTTAGGTCCTAATTAAAAATAATTACCGAATCAGTATTAATTAAATACGAAAAAACAAAAAGTAACGAAATATCAATCTGATATTTTTATTAAATTTATTGATTTATTTCAACCAATATAGGCTTTTGAAAATCCGAATTCTGATTCCGAATGAGTGCAGAAAAATAAAAACATTAAATCGAAAATACTGAAAATCGAATTAATAATTACGAAAAATATAAAAACGAAACCCTAACATCAAAACTAGGTCTAGGTCACGAGAACCCATGCATGGGACCCATAACCCGTTCCAACACCACAGCCACCACCCACTGGCCACCATGGCCGGTGGTGGTTGTCGTCGGTGCTCCGGCGAAGAGGAGAGAGAAAGAGAGCGAAGAGAGGGGAAGAGAACGCGAGGGAGAGAGAGAAGGAAAAAAAGAGAGAGAAGAAAATGGGGGAAGGCCGGCCACCCACCGGTCACCACCTGGGCGTTGGCCCGGTGGTCCGGTGGTGCTCCGGCAGCCAGGAGGCCGCTCGTGAAGTCGCGCGCAGGGGAGACCCGCGGGAAGAGAAAGGGAAAAAGAAAGAGAAAGGAGAGAGCCTTACCTCCGGGAAGAGGGGAGACGGTCCGGTGGTTCTCCGGTGAGGTGCACGGCTGAGGTGAGAGAGAGGAGAGAGCCGGCGAGAGGAGAGAGCCGGCGAGAGGAGAGAGAATGAGGGTTATAGCTCAGTTTGCAAAACTGATGAATTGCCACACTTTTTCCTTATATAGGCACTCAGTCAACCCAAGTCAAATACTTTTAGGTTTAGGAATTTATTTAATAATTTTCTGATTTAAATAACAAACTAAAACTAATTAAAACTATTTAAAACTATATGAATAATTCTTATTCATATATAAACATTTTAATTAAACTTCTCTAAATTAATAAATGCAATTTATGAAAGTCCCATAATAATAATTTATATTATTATGGCTTTAATTGAATAAATCGAATCCTTAAATGAATATGCGATTTAATCTCCGAAACTATTTATAAATCATTTATAAACCTATATAATAATTATAGAAAATATTAGGGTATCACATTCTACCCTCCTTAAAAGAAGTTTCGTCCCGAAACTTGAGACATTAAGTAATCACCTCCAAAACAAAACGAGTTTAACTATACGAAGGTATAAAACAATTTCTAGGACACTAACATATACAAGATGAGCAAGTACGATCGTGATTCTAAGGTTATTAGCATGCACCATGCAATGCTTGAACATGCAATTCGTGCAAAGCGATAAACAAAATGAAATTTCGAGGCGTGACATTCTACCCTCATTAAAAGAAGTTTCGTCCCAAAACTCAAGTGGGACTAGTACCTTCTAGGAAGAGGTCTGGATACTTCTCGCGCGACATGGATTCAGCTTCCCATGTTGCTTCCTCTTGACCTTGTCGAGACCAAACGACTTTGACGATCGGAATAGTCTTTGTTCGAGTTGAGCTCTCTTTGCGATCCACTATCTTGATAGGACGCTCTTCATAAGTCAAACTTTCATCGAGATCGATCGTTTCAGGTTGAACGACATGAGTTGGATCATGTACGTATCGCTTCAACTGAGAGACATGAAACACACTGTGGACTTTTGCATGTTCCACAGGTAAAGCAAAACGAAAACAACCTCATCAATCCTTCCAGAATCTTGTAAGGTCCAATATAATGAGGACTTAACTTCCCCTTACGACCAAAACGCATGACACCTTTGGTAGGAGATACTCCCAAAAGTACCTTGCTTCCTACCTCAAACTCTTCAGGTCTACGACCTCTATCTGCGTACGATTTCTGCCGATCTTGAGCACTACGCATCTTTGCTTGAATCACTTTGACCACTTCGACGGTCTGCTGGATCATTTCTGGACCCAAAACTGAAGTTTCACTAATGTCGTTCCAACAAACTGGCGATCTACACTTCCTACCATACAATTCTTCATATGGTGCTCGATCAATGCTTGAGTGATAGCTATTGTTGTAAGAAAACTCGATCAGCGAAATGTGTATCCCACGAGCCTTGATACTCGAGAGCACACGCTCGAAGCATATCCTCCAAGGTCTGAATCGTTCTTTCCGTCTAACCATCAGTCGCAGGATGAAAAGCAGTACTGAACTTCAATATGCTTCCAAAAGCTTCTTGCAATTTCTGCCAAAAATGTGATAGAAATCTCGAGTATCTATCTGAAACGATATCCTCTGGAACACCATGAAGTCTCATGACTTTCTTGACGTAAGCATCCGCTAGCTTCTCCATTTCCCAATTGTCATTCATTGGGATGAATCTCGCAACTTTCGTCAAATGATCCACAACTACCCAAATGGCGTTGTTCTTCTTCTATGTCAATGGTAAACCCATGACAAAGTCCATTGAAATTGAGTTCTATTTCCACGTAGGGACTTCAAGCGATTAAATCATTCCACCAGGTCTCTTGTGTTCGATCTTCAGCTTCTGGCACGTCAGACACTTAGCCACGAATTCAGCGACATCTTGTTTCATACCTTTCCACCAGAACATTTGGCGAAGGTCTTTGTAAAGCTTGGCTCCACCGGGATGTACAGAATAAGGTGTATTGTGAGCTTCACCCAGAATCTGACTCTTGATCTCCGGGTCATTCGGCACACAGACACGATCACGAAATCTCAAGACACCGTCTTGACCAATAGAAAAGTCCTCGGATCTACCCTCGTCCTTGTGGCGTAGAATCCGTTGAAGATCCTCATCTGTACTCTGTTTACCCTTGATCTCGTCGAGTAAGGTTGGTCGAACTGACATATGTGCTAAGGTACATTGAACGTCACCTTTCAGCACCATCTCCACATCTAGACTCTGCAAGTCACGAATGATCTCCCTTGGAAGTACTAAAGCAGTGTTCAACGTATGACGAGTCATTCTACTCAAAGCGTCAGCTACCACGTTAGCTTTCCCTTCATGATACTGAATGTCGATGTGGTACCCTGTCATTAACTCTAGCCGTCTTCTTTGTCGCATATTCAATTCCTTTTGCGTGAATATGTACTTGAGACTCTTGTGGTCTGTAAACATCTTGACAGCAGAACCATAAAGATAATGTCTCCAAATCTTCAAGGCAAATACGACAGCAGCGAGCTCTAAGTCGTGAGTAGGGTAATTATCCTCGTGCTTCTTCAGTTGTCTTGAGGCATAAGCCACTACCTTACCATGTTTCATCAAAAAACAACCTAAGCCATGCTTAGACGCGTCAATATAGACTTCGTACTCTTCAGTTCCCGATGGCAAAGTCAAAATCGGCGCGCTTGTAACACGTTTCTTCAATTCTTGAAAAGCAGCTTCACACTTCTGACCATACGATCTTCGTCCTCTTTTTCATCAAGTTTGTCATAGGCTGCGCTATCTTGGAAAATCCTTCCACAAACCTACGATAGTAACCAGCTAACCCAAGAAACTTCTGACCTCGGTCACGCTCTTCGGTGCGGACCAGTCTATAACAACTCTAATCTTTTCCGGGTCAACAGCAACTCCACTCTTAGACACCACATGTCCTAAGAAGGAAACAGATCTAACCAAAAATCGTACTTCGACAACTTGGTGTACAACTGATGTCGTCTCAAAATCTCCAAAACGGTTTACAAGTGTTGCTCGTGCTCATCAGTGTTCTTCAAATAGACCAAAATATCGTAATAAAGACAACAACGAACTGATCGAGATAAGGCTGGAACGTACAGTTCATCAAATCCATAAACTTCGCAGGTGCGTTCGTCAACCCAAAAGTCATCACCGTGAACTCGTAGTGTCCATAGCTCGTCCTAAACGCGGTCTTTGCAATGTCAGGCTCGGAAATCCTGAGTTGATGGTATCCTGAACGTAGATCGATCTTGGAGAAAACAGTCGCTCCACGAAGTTGGTCAAATAGGTCATCAATCCTCGGAAGTGGATAACGATTGTTGATCGTGATCTTGTTTAACTCTTGGTAGTCTATGCACAGTCTCATACTACCATCCTTCTTACGTACGAACAGAACAGGAGCACCCCAAGGCGATACACTCGGGCGTATGTATCCCTTCTCCAGTAGTTCCTCGAGTTGCGTTTTCAGTTCTTTCATCTCTGCAGCAGCCATACGATACGGAGCTTTCGAGATCAGAGCAGTACCTGGAGCTAAGTCAATCGTGAAGTCAATAATCCGTTGCGGAGGCATTCCTGGAATCTCGTCTGGAAAGACGTCAGTGTACTCCGAAACAACTGGAATAGGTTTTGAAACTTCGGCTTCTCGACTTGTATCCACTACATGACATAGGTAAATCTCTTCACCTTTAGTCATACACTCCTTTGCTTTCATGGTTGCCACTACCTTCAACTTTGGCTTAACCACGACTCCTTTGTAGGTAATCCTTCTACCCTTCGGTCTACGCAACAACACACGTTGTTCAAAGCATTCAATCTTAGCCCTATACTTGGATAACCAATCCATTCCCAAAATCACGTCAAAATCCTTCAAATCCATCTGAATCAAATCTGCAGGCAAATCGGAACCAGCTATCCTAATCGAACACTTTTCATACAACGCTTTACAATTAACAATCGTTCCATCTGGCATCCTCATATTTGCACTATATACAAAACTTGGCTCATAACCTATCTTAGATGCAAAGCTCTTAGAAAGAACAGAATGCGTTGCATCACTATCAAAAAAAACAAAAGCAGGTTGAGAGTTAACGAGAAATGTACCAGCGATCACATTCGGGTTCGCTTCAGCTTCATTGCGGTTCAGCACATAAACCCTTCCATTCACCCCCCTATTGTTGTTGTTGTTCTGCACGGGGTTGGCAGGTGCGGGAAGTAGTGCTTGATTATTCGCAGCAGGAGCAGCAGTATTGTTGCGATTGTTGTTGTTGTAACCCCCATTTCCACGGTAGTTACCACCATTTCCGCGATTAGCATTTCCATTTCCACCACGATTGTAGTTATTATCGCGGTTCTGACCATTGCCATTCCTTCCACGACTCCAGCATTCAGAAGCTTTGTGACCAGGCTTGTTGCACTCGTAGCATTGAAGTACATCGCCACGACAGTTCTTGCCAGGATGCGTCTTTCTGCAGTGACTACAAGGCGTATTCCTCCTAGCTAAGATCGTAGCTCTATGACTATTCGAGTCACGATTCCTGTTCCCGTTGTGGTTCTGACCACCTTGGTTGTTGTGGTTGCCGTTTTTCGGCCTTGGGCTCTTATCTGCGCCACTTGACTGGGAAGAATTCCCTTCGTCATGTTTATGCTTTCCGAGCAACAAATCACGACGATCCAAAGCACGCTCTTGGTTCAAGGCTTTCTCGTAATATCCTTGGAACGTTAGCGAGTTTCCCATAACATAACGCTGAATATCCCACATCAGGCCATCTTCGAAGCTCTCGACCCGTTCATCTTCGGTCGTCACCAAGTTAAGTGCAAAAGCAGCAAGCTCGTTGAACTTTGTTGCGTACTCAGCCACAGATAGCTTTCCTTGATAGCTGTTCTCGAATTCCCGTTGCTTCTGGCGACGGACAGCTCTTGGATAGAACCCTTCACGAATAGACTCTTTGAACTCGGTCCACCCATATTCCTCAATGGTGAGTAGATCAGTGCCCACATCGCTCCACCACTTGTTAGCCTCACCCTTCAGGTAGTACGTAGCGGTGTTGACCTTCATGGTTTTGGGCCTATTAGTTGCCCTAAACAATTTCTCGAACTCTATTATCCAATTCTCCAACTTGGTGGGCTCAGAGCCACCCTCAAACGTCGGAGGTTTGAGTGCATCGAAATTCCTAAAGTTGCGCGTCTCAGGGTTCTACGCGTTATGATCTTGCTCTTGGCGCTCTAGCTGGCGCGTGATGTGCTCAGCCACATTGGTAAGACCTACTTCTAGTCTCGCGAGTCGGTCGTTGGTTGCCATTATAACAAATCTGAGACATAAAAGAGAAATAGTTGATCACCATTTCAGCAAAATTGGCACATTCGACCCAAATTGAGGTCCAATTGAGAGATATAGGTTATAATTGAAACCAATCTCTTGACATTTAGCAAATAGCATATAAGTTTCAATGATCGACCTTACATTGTAGGTCTAAGCAACATACTTGCTTTGAATGTTCTCAATTCCCATGCATAATAGTTCCATATGCAATAACAAAATAGACACATTGGTCTCACACGATTGATAAGCAATGACATTCACAATTCACACATCGAGGCTCCATTCTATTTTAGTAGGGCAATAAACAATGACATTTGATTGCATACAATACATGCTTAGCCTTTGGCTCACAATTGATATGATGATGCTCAATGAAAATTTCGCCATAACTCCGACATGGATTTTCCATCATGTCTAGGCAATACGAGATAGCATTATGAAGCTATGAGTCAACCATGTAGATAAAACGATCATATAGAACAAATTCTCAACGATATCATATAATCAAATGAAATAGTCTTGCAATGAGACAAATTGCAAGTAAATAGTAGTCATAAATATTTGTTGCCTATGCAACTACACCAACATCAAAATTGACCACACAGGGCCATCACAATAGCTAAAGTTCAATAAAACTCAAGTAAAACTAATAAGGCAATAATCTAGTTCTACTTGACACTAGCACACATCTTCTTCGCGCTAGGGGACTCGTCATGATCATCCTTCCTCCTAGGCTTCACCTCCTTGCAAGGCGTGTATGGAGAAGCATATCCATCGAATTTCTGGGGCATGAAACGCTTCCTAAAATCATCTGCATGCTTGCGCTTCTTTGTCCAGCAGTACTCGCATATACCTTTCGGCGCAGGCACTAGCATGTGGCTCTACCCATAACCCTTAATGTAGACTCGTGTGATTCTCGTACTGATAACGCTCGATCGTAGTGTAAGCACGTCATATATAGATACGTATATCCTCCAGCTCAGCATCAGTAGCAAAGAACGGCTCCACAAGAGGAGACCAATTTGCAGCAGGAGTACGTGCAGCAATAGGTGCAGGAGTAGGCGCGATGTTGTTGTCGCTCTCGGCACTAGTATCTTTCAATTTCGGCATGTCATCATGCTCTTCCAGCGCTGTATATTCGGAGGGATTTTCCTCTTCCTCCACGCATGCAGCAGATGCGGCAACTGGGGCAGGTACAGGCGCGGCTATAGGCTCGGGAATTGGTGCGGGGCGTGCGGCCTCGTCGCGTGCGGCAATCGCGTGCGGGGCGCGGTCTTGCGCGGGTTCGTAGCGCACGTTCGCGTCGTTTCCTATCGACTCGCTATTCCGATGAAGCTACATATTATGCATATGGTACACGATGGGCTAGGGCGCGTGCCCTTTGGTGTGCGGTCGTCATTCGCGCAGTCTTTCTTGTCCTTACCATCTGAGGTAGACAATCAAACAATGAGGACATTATAAATCACAAGCAAAGTGATTTCAAATAATCCCTATCTTCTAGGACTACTACGCTCAACGGCTTTAATTATATTTTATTTTTCCCAAAATGAAACTAATCTTTATTAATCATTAATTAATCCTAAGCAACTTTTTTAAACCTAGGGCTTTGATACCATTTGTAACACCCCCGAATTTGCAACGATTTCCTGGGAACTATCGACGTCGTTGTGCATGACTCGACACCGCTGAACCATCCCGAACCCGAGAGATGTCATTGCAATATTTATCACTAAGGAATAAATGCTAAGCAGATTGAAAGACTAGGCATCAAAAGGAGCTTACTAAGGAACTAAACAATTAATATCAGAGTTGTCTATATAGTGACCCAAAACCCATTAAACCAAAATTATTACAACTTGCCTTCAAAGGGCTAAATCCAATAAAAATCCCAACGATCTAAACTGAACAGAAACAGTTCTAAAAAAAACCGACGCCAACTTTACATTCCAAGTTGTACGTCCTCAATCAACTAAACCTGCACTTTGGTTTCCGTGACGGAAACAAAATACTGAAGAAAAGAAAAGAAACAAAAGAGAAACAAAATTCAGATAAACTGAATAAACGTCATCCGTACCCAATAAAAACATTTCGCAAACCTTACCTGAGGTTTTAGAAGAATCAATGAAATTCATTTGCATACGCACATAATTGAAATTCATTTGCATACGCACATAAGCATATAATCAAGCATATGCACAACGACATTCTTTCATATGCAATTCTTGTATAGTGATCACACGAAATACGACATAGACAATCCGTCTTGACTAGAGATATGTAAGAGAGCGAATAGAACAGCGATTACCCACACTGTTCATGGAAGATACAATCGCGCCATGAACTTAATGACTCTAGTGTGCACACTACCTCTAGTACAATTACACGAGCCTAGAGGACTTAATAAATGGGAAATGATCTGTCCCAGACACACTGCGAGGTGTCCATAAGTAACTTGGGAATCACTCATCCCTTGAACTACACCATTAGGTGCAATCCCGATTGCTCGACTACTCCTAGGGATCCATTAGGAGTCTTACTCTCATTTAATTCAATTCACATAATTGGCATTGGTTGACATAATTGGTACTACGAGACCACGACTTACTAATTCATTTCATGCTCTTGAGAATGAATAGTAAATAACGACAATAATGATAATCCAATACGATGAGAATTAAACATGCTTTAATTCAATACCGACGATAATTCAATAATGATGACAAGTAATGTCTAGCACAATTTCGGCAGCACTTCGGCATGGTAATATGATATCCCAAAATTCACAAACCACCTGAGACATTCAACGATAATATATAGGTGCTCACTAGCACTCAATAATACCCATACCAATTAGCATATAATCAATAGCATAATAATATTAATAATTCGCTATTCAACAATTGTCCAACAATCATCATATGGACTAATTAATTCCCAAAATATGCTACCATCAACATGCTAATTATAACTCATATTTACAGCAGTGAATCATGCTTAATAACTTCATAATAACCACGATATAATTTAATCATGCTTTGCATATTAAATTCACAACAAATTCCCAATTAGCACATAACACATCAAAATAGTTTTGATGGGGTTTTGGAAGAAGGTAGGCATGAGCGCTTACCACTAATACGCTACCAACAGTAAGTATACTCCAAACAATTGACAATAATCACGCTTGCTCGTTAGGTCCTAATTAAAAAAAATTACCAAATTAGTATTAATTAAATACGAAAATACAAACAGTAACTAAATCTCAATATGATATTTTTATTAAATTCCCTGATTTATTTCAACCAATCTAGGCTTTTGAAAAACCGAATTCCGATTCCGAATGAGTACAGAAAAATAAAAACATTAACTCGAAAATAATGAAAATCGAATTAATAATTACGAAAAATATAAAAACGAAACCCTAACTTCAAAACTAGGCCTAGGTCACGGGTACCCAAGCATTGGACCCATAACCCGTTCCAACACCACCACCACCACCCACTGGCCACCATGGCCGGTGGTGGTGGTAGCCGGTGCTCCAGCGAAGAGGAGAGAGAAAGAGAGCGAAGAGAAGGGAAGAGAACGTGAGGGAGAGAGAGAAGGAAAGAAAGAGAGAGAAGAAAACAAGGGAAGGCCAGCCACCCACCGGTCACCCCCTGGGCGTTGGCCCGGTGGTCCGGTGGTGCTCCGGCGGCCAGGAGGCCGCGCATGAAGTCGCGCGCAGGGGAGACCCGCGGAAAGAGAAAGGGAAAAAGAAAGAGAAAAAGAGAGGGAGAAGGAGAGAGGCTTACCGCCGGGAAGAGGGGCGACGATCCGGTGGTTCTCCGGTGAGGTGCACGGCTGAGGTGAAAGAGAGGAGAGAGCCGGCGAGAGGAGAGAGAGAGAGAGAGAGAGAGAGAGAGAGAGAGAGAGAGAGAGAGAGTGTGTGTGAGGGTTTTGGCTCAGTTTGCAAAACTGATGAATTGCCTCACCTTTTCCTTATATGGGCCCTCAGTCAACCCAAGTCAAATACTATAAGGTTTAGGAATTTATTTAATAATTTTCTGATTGAGATAACAAATTAAAACTAATTAAAACTATTTAAAACTACATGAATAATTCTTATTCATATATAAAACATTTTAATTAAACTTCTCAAAATTAATAAATGCAATTTATGAAAGTCCCGTAATAATAATTTATATTATTATGGCTTTAATTGAATAAATCGAATCCTTAAATGAATATATGATTTAATCTCCGAAACTATTTATAAATCATTTATAAACCAATATAATAATTATTGAAAATATTGGGGTATCACACATTGAGACAAGACTCCTAATCGAACCCCAAAATGTCAATCTCCATGCCACTCTGGATAGGCTTATCATGCAACGGGAGAAGCTCCTTCTTTTCTCCCAAAAGTACTGGAATTCCTATGCAAAAAAAATGGCTTACTGATGCTGATAGGAACTCAACCTTTTTTCAACGACTTCATAACGCAAGGCCAAGAGATGGAAAATCTTCAAGATTAGAGAGTCCTCAGGGGCATGGCTAGAGGATGAGAAAATGATCAGAGATCATGTGACTAGCTCTTTTGAAAAACGTTCCGAATCGGACTTCAATCAGCCTCGCGATTTGGATCTTAGTGATGTTCCGATTCTTATTAGCGAGAATAATAATCAAGAATTTACTCGCCCTTTTTCCAAAGATGAGATCCGGAAGGCAGTTTCCCAAATGGACCCTTCTAAATCCTCTGGGCCTGATGGGTTCCTACCAGGCCTATTGGCATATAGTAGGTGACTGCATCTGTGATGCGGTCGGGGCGTTCTTTCATAGTGGGAAGCTCCTTCGGGAAATTAACTATACCTTTATTGCACTACTTCCGAAAGTTAGGTGTCCAGAAACTGTCAATCATTTACGTCCTATTAGTCTTTGCAACACTCTTGTAAAAATTATTTCAAAAATCTTGGTCAATAGTCTACGACCATTACTAGACGATTTAGTTTGTCCTCTGCAGGGTGCCTTCATTCCGGGTCGATCCATCCATGATAAGGTTATACTAACCCATGAGATTATGAACTATTTTCGGGTTACTAAGAGTAAGAAAGGTTGGTTAGCTATCAAACTTGACATTGAAAAAGCATATGACGGAATCGAGTGGGATTTTCTATTCCAATGTTTAAAGGCTCTAGGCTTTTGTGAAAAACGGATTAGTTGGATTAAGCAGTGCGTTTCATCTGTATCCTATTCTATAGTTATTAATGATGATCCTACACCTCCCTTTCGACCTTCACGCGGTCTTCGTCAGGGTGACCCTCTCTCCCCTTATCTGTTTATTTTACGCATGGATGTTCTACTACGCCGAATCACGCTAGCCAGTCAAGTGCGTAAATATGGGATTGGTGTCAAAATCGCTCCCTGAGCGCCAATCATTCCGAGTTTGTTCTTTGTGAATGCTAGTATCCTTTTCTGTAGAGCGGATCGGGAATCATGCTCACAGCTTATGAATAATTTAAATCTTTTTTGTAAACAATCAGGTTAACTAATTAATTTTCACAAATCCACGGTTGTCTATTCCAAGACGGTTTCTCCAAGTCCAAAACAAATGGTTAACTTCATTGTTCAAATCCCTATCAGACATAGTTTAGGGAAGTACCTTGGTTGCCCGGTCTTGGATAAACAAGCCTCGAAATCATGTTTCTCGGATCTTGTGAGTAAGGCTAGGAAGCGTATGGAAACCTAGGTGGCCAGCTCACTGACAAAAGTTGGGAGGGCAGTACTTATTCAGGCAAATCTGGAATCGATTCCGTCACATACTATGCAATGTTTTCATTTCCTTAAGGCCACTTGTGCTGAACTAAACAAAATTAATCGTAATTTCTTCTGGAAAAGTAATGAGAGAGAAGCAATTTCCCGCGCATTAGTTGGGGAAAGATTTGTCAGCCTAAGGCCTTGGGGGGGTTAGGCCTGCGGAAACTAGAAGCTGTTAATAGCGCTTTCCTATGCAAACTTGCATGGAAAAATCTTACCGAACCTGATAACATCTGGGTCAAAACTGTCTCAACCAAATATTTGCAACATGGAGAACTCATGGATTGTAAGGCCCTTGGGGCGCAATCTTGGGCCTGGAAGAAAATCTTACACTCCCGGGCTCTATTTAGCCGCGGTATCAGATGGAAGGTTGGTAATGCCCTCCATGTTCACCTGTGGACGGACATCTGGTGCTGCAACAAACCTCTAATCGAACTTGTTGACGTTTCAACATTTCCTCATGATGTTTTGGAATGGAGGGTTTTTGATATCATCAGTCCCAGTCACCAGTGGGATTTATCGAAGATTGGTCAGTATGTCCCATCAAATATTCTCCATATGATTGCTGATGTGCCCCTCCCGGTTCACGATGTTGATGATGAGTTCTGCTGGGGCCTTACGGGTAATGGCATTTTTTCTACTAAAACCGCCACTTGACTGGCCCATGATATTGACATGAGTAATGCCACTAAGTTGTCCTTCCATTGGATTTGGAAGTTGGATATCCCCCCTAAAATTAAGATCTTCCTATGGCAGGTATGCCATAGGTCCATTGCGGTTAGAAGAACGTTGGCCCATATGGGTATTCCCTCAGATGCAAGATGCCCTCTTTGCTCGAGGTCGGAGGAATGCATGGACCATATCTTTGGGGGTTGCCAAGTCACTAGTAGTGTTTGGGATCTAGTGTCTTCGGCAGCCTGGTGTGACCTCCCACCCCCGACTAGTAACATCTTACACTGGCTGACCCCCAATAAACCCAACCCAATTAACGATTCGTCCAGCGTCTCTGGAGCCATTTTCCTGCTTTGGAGCATTTGGTCTGAACGTAGCGAAGTTGTCTTTAGAAATAAAAGATTCAACGCCACTAATTGTTGGATCAGGGCGAAGAGATGCGAGTCTGAATGGAAAATGCGTTCAAAACCTTCGATTTTTTCAGGGCATGCGGCAGATTCTGAAGATCGGGTGAAAACGATTGAGGCTAAGTTGGTTAGGTGGCACCTCCCTCTCCCGGAACATTGTAAGCTCAATTTTGATGGCTCTTGTAGGAATGGTAAGGCTGCGGCAGGTTATATTCTACGAAATGAGGGTGGTGTCTTTAAGGGGGCAATTTCTCTGCCTGCGGGCTCGTCCTCGATTCTGGTAGCTGAGGCTACTGCTCTACGCGATGGTGTCCAAAAAGAGGTCGAGCTTGGATTTAACTGTCTCCAAATTGAAGGAGATAATCTCACAGTTATTCGAGCACTTAGGGGTGAGTTAATCATCCCTTGGTCTATTCACGCACTAATCATTGACACCCGTAAATTCTTACCCCCGTTACACCCAACTGTCGTTCAGCATGTCTACCGCTAGGGTAATAGGGCTGCCGATTGGCTTGCTAATTTTGGGCACTCTCTTACCTCAAGCACCTTCTTCCCCGAGCCCCTTGATAAGGAATTGAAACAGATTCTTTATGAAGATTTGCTAGGAGTCACTCTCGATAGGAGAGTATCCTATTCCCCCCCCCCCCCCCGATTTCCTTACCTTATAACAAAAAAGTACTGATCTGATTATATGTAGTTTCTATTGGCCTGGTCATGTTCGTTGCTCATTTTGTAATGAAATTTTGTTGTATTTAGAAATTATTTTAGTTAAAAAAATTGAAAATGTATGTAAATTATTTTACACGTAATTTTAGTTCTATAGAAATAATATATAACCTATGCTTTTTTCAACCAACCAAACTATATTCATTTAAATGAATGCCTATATAGTGTAGTTTCCCATTTCCATCTTATCTATGCATGGCTTATGATGTTATTTTAGAGTATACTTTTTCATCTTTTTTTCATTAAGTAAGCAACTTAGAGTATATTTTTTCATTTGCCTCTAATGTATTTAAAATCCTAATTATTGTACTACTATAAATCTTTTTCTTTACAATAACAAGTACAGTAAGAAATACTATTCTGAGACTTTTAAAATTTAAAGTTAACATGAGGAAACTTATGAAATCCCACTCACTATATATTGACTATGGGCAAATGAAGAACAAAATTGTTCCAAGGGGATCTCAATGCATGTTTGCACTGTAAAAACAAAAACACGACTTTGCAGAAGAAAAATTCTACAGTTGACCAAGAATTTTTTTTTACAAAATGGGCACAATAATGAAGGAATAGGTCCGTTGCTAAAACCTTCATCACAAACTAAAGTCATCGATGGATTAATAAAATTTCGTGTAAAATGTTCTGTATTTATTTAAAGTTACTTCATCGAAACAAAACAAAAATAAAGAAAAATTTGTTATTGATATAATTTCGTGTAAAATTTCAAAAATAAGCTACTTAAGTCAAATTCATGATAAAGAGAGTCAAATCATGAACAGAAATACTTGGCCAAACCTTATTATGGTATCAGAGCCATTGACAAGAAAAACCACAGAAAGACATACCTTTGAACATTGAATTACCATGTCTGGTGAGAAGAAAGATCGAGACGGAAAAAGCAGTGGGGGGAAGAAGACAACCTCACCTTATTTCCTCTCAACCAACGACAACCCCGGAAACCTCATCACTCAAGTACAGCTCCGCGGTGAGAACTACGATGAATGGGCTCGGGCTATTCGAACCGCTTTGAGGGCCAAGAAGAAATACGGATTTATAGATGGAACTGTTACTAAACCAATACGAGATTCGAATGAAATTGAAGATTGGTGGCCTGTTAACTCTATGCTTGTGTCATGGGTGCTTAACACCATCGAGCCTACCTTGCGTTCTACCATCACTCACATGGAGAACGTCAAGGATCTATGGGATGATATACAACAAAGGTTTTCGATCGGCAATGGACCTCGCGTCCAACAATTAAAATCTGATCTTGCCAACTGTAACATAATGGACAGCCCATAGTTAACTACTATGGACGATTGAAACTTTTATGGGATGAACTAAGAAACTATGAACCAATACTTGTGTGTCGTTGTGCAGGATGCAAGTGCAATATTGTGGGTGAACTGGAGAAAAGAAGGGAGGATGAACGGATTCACTAATTTTTAATGGGCCTTGATGAAAAGCCGTATGGTTCCGTACGCTCGAATGTTCTGTGTACAGAAACCATGGCCCAATATGAATCAAGTCCATGCCATGATTATTCAGCAAGAACGTGTTCATACTATCACCCAAGGAAAGGAGGATCGAGGCGACGCCGCAAAGAGTTTTGCTGTTCGTGCTACGGGAAAGCGATTCGTTGACAATAAAGAGCGAAACATCATCTGCTCTCATTGTAACCGACCTGGACATGAATCTGAAAACTATTTTCAGATTATTGGTCATCCCGATTGGTGGGGTGAACAGCCTAGAACAGAGAGCCGTGGTGTAGGCAACTCGTTTGGAGAAGGGCGTGGTCTAGGCCGAGGACCTGTCCGTGCCAACGTGACTCAGGCTACCGGCACGACCTTTACACAAGGAGGTGTGAATGAATCTGACCGGGAAGGCTTGTCCGGACTGAATGATGAACAATGGGGTATTTTGCTGGGCATGCTTAATTCCCAAAAGAACAAGAATACAGAGCAATTGACTGGTAAGGAGAAAAATATTATGACTTGGATAATTGATACAAGGGCAACCAATCATATGACGGGATATCTCGAGTGCTTGAGCGACGTACGAGATTTCGCACCATGTTCTGTAGAACTAGAAGACGGAAGGAATGCCTCCACAAATAAGGAGGGAACCGTGATACTTGGAAAATGTTCTTTATGTCTAAATTAAATTGCAATCTAATTGCTGTATCTCAGTTGCTCCATGATGCAAATTGTGTATACCAATCCACTGATAAAATTTGTGTTATACAAGACTACACTTCGAGGACCCTGATTGAAGCGGGTGTACAACAGAAGGGGCTATACTACCTCGCGGGCGTGGCACCAGCAAAGGCTCACAAGGCAAGCAAGATGTCGTCGTTCGAGTTATGGCATAGAAGGTTGGGACACCCCTCAAGCAAGGTTATTAAGTTTTTGCCAGATATTAATAGTGGAGATGGTTGTGATTTTCAGAATAAGACATGTGATGTGTGTTTTAGAGCGAAACAAACTAGAGCTGTTTTTTATCCAAGTGACAATAAAGCTAGTGATATTTTCGAATTAATTCATTGTGATTTATGGGGACAACATCGTACTCCAACTTTTTCTGGGGCAACTTATTTTCTTACTATAGTGGATGACCGCTCTCGTGGAGTATGGGTTTTTTTGTTAAATGATAAAGCAGAGGTAAATCGAACCATGAGAATTTTCTTTTCTTATGTTAAACGTCAATTTAATAAGGAAGTCAAAATTATAAAGAGTGACAATGGAATTGAGTTTCAATGCTTGAATGATTATTTTGAAGAACATGGAATGATTTTTCAGACATCTTGTGTGGGTACCCCTCAAAAGAATGGGCATGTAGAAAGAAAACATCGCCATATTCTTAATGTGGCGAGAGCACTATGCTTTCAAGCACACCTTCCTATTGAGTTTTGGGGAGAGTGTGTGTTAGCTGCTGGACATTTGATAAACAGGACCCCTTCCATGCTTTTGGATGGTAAAACCCCATATGAGGTACTGCTTGGTACACCCCCACCTTACAAACACATTCGTATGTTTGGTTGTCTGTGCTATGTACATAGTCAATGTCGAAATGGTGACAAATTTGCTAGTCGTACTAGGAGATGCATATTTGTTGGGTATCCTTTTGGAAAAAAAGGGTGGACGATGCATGATCTTGAACGAGGTGAATTTTTGTATCTCGTGACGTTGTATTTTGTGAACATGAGTTTCCATATGCTCTTGAGGACTTAGCCGAGAATGGCGTGAATAGGGACCGACCTAAGATGACAGATGAGTTCATTGATGATGATGAGGTTGATATCCTTGCTAATCGGATTATGCACAACCCACCACCTACAGGAGTGGTGCAGGAGGTAGAAAGTGAGAGTGATAACCAGGGAGTTGTTAGTGCTTCACCAACTATGAATGACGGAGCCACTATTGATGGTCAGGGGGGACATCTCTTGACGTTGGAAGCTCACGGGATAGTGGGGGCATTACTACTGTAACACCCCCGAATTCACAACGATTTTCAGGGAACTATCGACGTCGCTGTACACGACTCGACACCGCCGAACCGTCACGAACCCAAGGGAATGCTACTGCAATATTTATCGCTAAGGAGTAAATGCTAAGCAGAAAGGAAAACTAGGTATCAAAAGAAGCATCAAAACAAATTAAACATAAATATCAGAGTTGTCTATCCAGCGGTCTTAAGTCCATTATAGTTTTATTACAACTTTGCCTTCAAGGGCACAAACCAAAATCCCAAATAATCCAAGGTAACCAATAAATCCATAGTTCTAACCAAACAGCCCACATTCAACCTTCTAGCAAACCGTCCTCACTCAGCTACACCTGCATTTTGGTTTCCGTGACGGAAACAAGGTACAAAAGAAAAAGAGAAGAAAGAAAAGAAAACAAAAATCAGATAAACTGAATAAACGTCGTCCATACCCAGTAAAAATACTTTCGCAAACCTTACCTGCGGTTTAGAAGAATCATTGAAATTCATTTGCATGCACAAGTAGTCATACAATCAAGCACACGCATACTCGATATTCAATTACATGCAATTCTTGCTTTAGTGATCATTCGAACACAAATAGAGAAACCATATTGATTAGAGAGAGAAGAGAGCGAATAGAACAGCGATTACCCATGCTGTTCATAGATAGATATAGACATGCCATGGACTTACGCCAGTGTATACTCACACTACCTTTAACATAATAATCGATATGTAGAGAATTAAACAATGGGGAATGATCCGTCCCGAATACACTACGAGGTGTCCATAAAAGTAACTTTGGAATCACGCATCCCTAAACTATATCAATTAGATAAGTCTCGATAGCTCGACTACTCCTAGGGATCCATTAGGAGTCTTATTCTCATTTAATTCAATTCACATACTTGCATTGATTGACCTAGTGGTACAACGAGACCACGACATACTACTTCATTTCATGCTCATGATAATGAATAATAAAAACGACGATTACGACATAAGGGCATATTAACAATAGTCATGCTTCATATATGTCAAACGAAATTTCGGCAGCACTTCGGCAGTTAATCATGATATCCAAAAATTACACTTTCACAAATAAACCATCCAATATAATAGTAGGAGCTCATTAGCACTCAATAATATTCCATTCCAAATAGCACATATTATTATATCATAATAATATTAGAAATTCAACATCGCCATAATTAAACATTAATTAGCATATGAACTAATTAATTAGCGAAACTTTATAAACTTATCATACTCAATATAAATCATATTTACAGCGAAGAATATATTTTAAATTCTCATAATTAACGACGATATAATTTAGTCATGCTTCGCATATTAAATTCACAATAATAATCAATTAGCACATAACACATCAAAATAGTTTTGATGGGGCTTTCGAAAGAGGAAGGAACGATCTCTAACCTAACAAACGCTCACTCAGCAGTAGGTAACTTGGCTAATCACAACTCGATCACGCTTATCCGTTTGGTCCTAATTAAAAATAATTACCGAGACATAATTAATAAATACGAAAATCCAAATAGTACTGAAACTGTAATCTAATACTTTTATTAAATATCTTGATTTATTCCAACCAATCTAGGCTTTTGAAAATCCGGATTCGGACTCCAAATGAGTACAGAAAAATTAAAATAAATAAATAAAAATGCTGAAAATCATGAAAAACCTGCAGATTAATTCCGAAAACGCGAAAATACAAAACCACTTGCGTGGCCCATAAGCCACGACCACTACCAAAGGTGGCCATGGCCTCCCCGGTGACCCCCAACCACCCACCAGCGCCGGTGGTGGTGGTGAGTCCACCGTGGTGGCTCACGGTACACAACCACGAAGGAGAGAGAAAATAAAGAGAGAGCGAAAGGGAGAGAGAGGGAAATGAAGGGGTTGGGCCCAACCATCACGAACACTCACCGGAGAGAGGAGAAGACGGTGGCCGGAGCAAGGCGGCCCCCTGGTGGTTGTGACAGCAAGAGAGAGAAAGAAACGGTGAGGGAGAAAGTGAGAACGAAAGAAAGAGAAAGAGAAGAAGAGAAGGAAGAGGAGAGAGAGAGCTTACCGCCGGCGTGAAGAGGGTGGCAGGGCTGGAGGATTCCGGTGACCAGCAGCTGAGGGAGAGAGAAGAGAGAGTTTGTGTGTCGTGTGAGAGGAGAAGAAGATGATGAGGGTTTTGGTTCAGTTTTGTAAACTGATGAAATTGCTCATCCTTTTGTTTACATAGCTACCCACTAGGGTTTAAGTCAATGAAAGTCAAGCTAGGAATAAAAGAAATATTTTCATTAAATTTAATTGAATAAAATGCTCCCCGAATAAATAATAAAAGGAATATGAATTCTCTCGATCGTTAAAATTATTTAAATAAAACTCTCAAATAATTGATAAATATAAATTCCGAAACCTCCATAATAATAATTAATATTATTATGGCTTTAATTGAATAAATCGAATCGTTACAGAAATATACGATTTAAATCTCCGAAACTATTTATTTATAAATGTTAAATTGATATTATAATTATAGAAAATATTGGGGTATCACATTCTACCCTCCTTAAAAGAAGTTTCGTCCCGAAACTTGAAACATGAAGTAATCACTTCTCAACGATGAAACGAGTTTACCCATACGAAGGTATAAAGTGATTTTAGGACAACGACAATGCATTGCGTGTACTACGGTTGTGATCTAGGTCGATTAGCAGTGCAGCATGCAATGCTAGAACAAGCAACTCGTGCAGAGCGGTAAACAAAACACGAAATTGTTAGGTGTGACATTCTACCCTTCTTAAAAAGGGTTTCGTCCCGAAACTCGAATGGAATTAGTACCTTCGAGAAAGAGTTCTGGGTACTTCTCGCGCATCATGTATTCAGCTTGCCATGTTGCCTCTTCTTGACCATGACTGGACCAAATAACTTTCACAATCGGAATAGTCTTTGTGCGAGTCGAGTGCTCTTTGCGGTCGGTGATCTCGATCGGACGTTCTTCATATGTCAAACTCTAGTCAAGTTTGATCGTTTCAGGTTGAACGACATGAGTTTCTCAAGTACGTATTGCTTCAGTTGAGAGACGTGAAAGACATTGTGGACTTTCTCAAGTTCCACAGGTAAAGCTAGACGATAAGAAACTTCACCAATCCTCTCTAGGATCTCGTAAGGTCCAATGTAACGAGGACTTTCCCCTTACAACCAAAATGCATAACACCCTTGGTAGGAGATACTCGCAAAAGTACCTTGCTTCCCACCTCCAATTCTTCAGGTCTACGACCTCTATCTGCATATGATTTCTGGCGATCTTGTGCACTTCGTATCTTCGTCTGAATCACCTTCACAATGTCGACAGTCTGCTGGATCATATCAGGACCCAAAACTACAGTCTCGCTAATGTCGTTCCAACATACAGGCGATCTACACTTCCTACCATACAAGGCTTCATATGGCGCTCGATCAATGCTTGAATGATAGCTATTGTTATAAGAAAACTCGATCAACGGAATGTGTTTATCCCACAAACCTTGGTATTCGAGGGCACACGCTCGAAGCATATCCTCTAGAGTCTGGATTGTCCTTTCCGTCTGGCCATCTGTTGCAGGATGAAAAGCGGTACTAAACTTTAATTTACTTCCGAAAGCTTCTTGTAATTTCTGCCAAAAGTTAGAGAGAAATCTCGAGTCTCTATCAGAAACAATATCTTCAGGTACACCATGAAGTCTCATGACCTCCTTGACGTACGCGTCAGCCAGTTTCTCCATTTCCCACGTGTCGTGCATAGGGATGAATCGTGCGACCTTCGTCAAACGATCTACAACCACCCAAATGGCGTTGTTCTTCTTTTGTGTCAAAGGTAAACCCATGACAAAATCCATAGAAATCGAATTCCATTTCCAAGTAGGAACTTCCAGTGATTGTACCATTCCACCCGGTCTCTTGTGCTCGATCTTGACTTTTTGACATGTCAAACACTTCGCTACGAACTCAGCGACATCTTGTTTCATGCTTTTCCACCAGAACACTTGGCGAAGATCTTTGTAAAGCTTATCACCACCAGGATGTACAGAATACGGTGTATTATGAGCTTCACCTAGAATCTGACTTTTGATGTCTGGGTCATTGGGTACGCAAACACGTTCTCGAAATCTCATAATTCCATCTTGGCCCAAAGTGAAGTCCTCGGACCTACCCTCGTCTTTGTGGTTTAGAATCCGCTGAAGATCCTCATCACCACTTTGTTTATCTTTGATCTCTTCAAGCAGTGTTGGTCGAACAGTCATATGTGCTAAGGTACATTGAACGTCACCTTGAAACACAATCTCCACCTCGAGACTTTGCAAGTCACGTATGATCTCCCTAGGAAGCACTAAAGCAGTGTTTAATGAATGTCGAGTCTTCCTACTCAAAGCATCAACGACTACGTTCTCTTTACCCTCATGGTACTGGATATCAATGTCGTACTCTGTCAGAAGTTCTAGCCATCTCCTTTGGCTCATGTTCAACTCTTTCTGTGTAAAGATATACTTGAGACTCTTGTGATCAGTAAACATCTTGACTGTAGAATCATACAGGTAATGTCGCCAAATCTTCAATGCAAATACGACAGCAGCAAGTTCTAGATCGTGAGTAGGCTAGTTATCCTCGTGCTTCTTCAGTTGTCGTGAGGCGTAAGCCACGACCTTTCCATGTTGGATAAAAACACACCCTAAGCCATGCTTAGACGCGTCACTGTAGACCTCATATCCTTCCGTTCCAGACGACAATGTCAAAATAGGTGCACTTGTAAGACGTTTCTTGTACTCTTGGAAAGCAGTCTCACACTTGTCGGACCATACAAACTTTGTCGTTTTCTTCATCAAATTCGTGATTGGCTGCGCAATCGTTGAGAAACCTTCTACAAATCGTCTATAATATCCAGCAAGTCCAAGAAAACATCGAACTTCGGTCACGGTCGTTGGTCTTGGCCAATCTATAACAGCTCGAATCTTCTCTGGATCTACCGCCACTCCATCCTTAGACACCACGTGTCCTAAGAAAGATACCGTGTCTAACCAAAACTCACACTTAGACAACTTGGCGTAAATTTGATGTCCTCGCAGAATCTCCAAAACAGTACGTAGGTGTTGCTCATGCTCGTCGGCGTTCTTCGAGTAAACCAGAATATCATCGATAAAAACTACAACAAACTGGTCTAGGTAAGGCTGGAACATACGTTTCATCAAGTCCATAAACTTTGCAGGCGCATTTGTCAACCCAAAAGGCATCACAGTGAACTCATAGTGCCCATACCTCGTCCTAAACGCTGTCTTCGCAATATCAGGCTCAGAGATCCTCAACTGATGGTATCCTGATCGCAGGTCTATCTTTGAGAAAATTGACGCACCACGCAGTTGGTCAAACAGATCTTCAATTCGGGGAAGTGGGTATCTATTCTTGATCGTGATCTTGTTCAACTCGCGGTAGTCAATGCATAGTCTCATACTACCATCCTTCTTCCGTACAAACAAAACAGAAGCACCCCAAGGCGATACACTCGGACGTGTGTATCCCTTTTGTAACAAATCCTCAAGTTGTGTTTTCAGTTCCTTCATCATAGCAGGTGCCATACGATACGGTGCTTTTGAAATTGGTGCAGAACCTATAGCAAGCTCGATCGTAAAATCGATAATGCGTTGTGGAGGCATTCCGGGAATCTCTTCGAGAAACACGTCAGCATACTCGGAAACTACAGGAATAGGCTGCGGAGCTTCCGTCTCGCGACTCGTGTTCACCACATGACAAAGGTAAATCGCTTCACCCTTAGTCACGCACTCTTTAACCTTCAGAGTAGCCATCACCTTCAGCTTAGGCTTGACCACTACTCCTCGGTAAGTGATCCTCTTACCTTTAGGTCCTCGCAAAGAAACGCGTTGTTCAAAGCACTCTAACTTAGCCCTACACTTGGCTAACCAATCCATTCCCAATATTACGTCAAAGTCCTTCAAGTCCATCTGAATCAAATCCGCGGGTAAATCGGAACCAGCTATCCTAATCGGACACTTTTCATACAACGCTTTACAATCAGCAATCGATCCATCTGGCATCCTCATATTTGCACTATACACGGAGCTAGGTTCTAATCCTATCTTAGATGCAAAGCACTTAGAAAGACCAGAATTCGTCGCACCATCAAACAAAACAAAAGTGGGAAAAGAATGAACAAGAAAAGTACCAGCGATCACGTTCGGGTTTTCTTCTGCTCATTGCGATTCATCACAAAGATTCTACCATTAACCCCTCTATTGTTGTTGTTGTTGTTGTTCGGCGCGGGATTAGCAGTAGCGGGAGCTTGAACTTGGTTGTTCACAGCAGGAGCAGCATTGTTGCGGTTGTTGTTGTTGTTGTAACCCCCGTTTCCACAGTAGTTACCACCATTACCACGATAGCCATTGTTATTCCCATCACGATTGTAGTTGTTATCGCGGTTCTGCCCATTACCATTCCTACATCGGCCCCAACACTCAGAAGCTTTGTGACCTGGTTTGTTGCACTCATAGCATTGCAACACGTCACCTCGACAGTTCTTACCGGCATGCGTCTTGATACAGCGAGTACAAGGCATATTCCTTTTGGCCATTATCGTAGTTCGATGACTATTCGAGTCACGATTTCTATTCGCATTGTGGTTCTGACCACCTTGGTAGCTGTTGTTGCCATTCGGTCTTGGCCTCTTGTCGTCGTTATTCGATTGCGATGGATTGCCTTCGTCGCGCTTGTTCTTTCCCAAATACGTGTCACGACGTCCAACAATCCTCGAACCTTTCAATTCGCTCAGCTTCAGTTGTCAGCAGATTAGGAGAAAAAATAGCAAGCTCGTTGAACTTGGCAGCATACTCGGCCACAGACAGCTTGTCTTGGCTTAACCCTTCAAACTCACGCTGCTTCAGGCGTCGTAGAGCACTAGGATAAAATCTAGCACGAATGGCTACCTTAAAACGATCCCAATTAAAGTTCGGCGTTGCAAGTAAATCAGTTCTCACATCGTTCCACCACTTGTTAGCTTCGCCCTTCAAATAGTACGTTGCAGAGCTAACTTTCATGTTGTTAGGCCGATATGTAGCCAGAAATAACTTCTCGAACTCGATGATCCAAGTCTCCAGCTTTGTTGGATCGGCACCACCTTCGAACGTAGGAAGTTTAAGAGCGTCAAAATCTCAGAAACTACGCGCTACAGAGGCTTGTTCGGCTTCCATCTCTTCTTGGCGTGCCATTTGTCGTGCCATGATCTCGACCACATCGATCAGACCATCCTCGAGTCCAGCGATTCTATCGGCGTTGGTTCACATTTTCGCGAATCTGAGAATATAAAAGTAATTGTATGAACACCATTCACACAATTTGCACATCTCGACTCTTTTAGGTCTAATTGAGAGAAATAGATTGTAATTGAAACCTTTCTCTTGACATTTAGCATATAACATATAAGTTTTGATGATCGACCTTACAGCGTAGGTCTAAGCATCATACTTGCTTTATTGTTCTCAGTTCTCATGCTTAATAGTTCGATAGGCATACAATACACTTTAGACATGTAGGTTTCACATGAATAGACAAAGATGTTCATAATGCACATAAAGAGGCTCCATACTATTTTAGTAGGGCAATAGATAATCACACTTAATCATATTGATATGCTTTAGCACTTGGCTCACAAGAGAGTTGATAATGCTCAACAAACATTTTGCCATAATTTCGACATGGATTTCCCATCATGTCACGACGATAAGAGATAGCATTCATGCTTTTGGTCAATCATGCAAATATGTGACACACAATGATATAAACGAATCATAATGACTTTCATATAATCAAATGAAATACTTTTGCAATAGCATAGATTGCAAAATAGATAAGAGTCAAAAATAATTGCTGCTTAGGCAACTACACACCATCATCAAACTTGACCACGCAGGGCCATCACAAAAGTGGAATAATGTTTCTAAACAAAACAACTACTCTAATCAACAAAATATCTAAACAGCAACTGGGTTTTGCTTCAATCCGGGAGGCGTATCATCATCATCATCCCTCCTTGGCTTCACTTCCCTACATGGAGTGTAAGGATGCTCGTCACCTCTAAAATTTTGAGGCATGAAGCGCCTTCTGAAGTTGTCCACAAGCTTGCGCTTCTTGGACCAGCAGCTCTCACATAAGTCCTTCGGTGTAGGCACTAGAACGTGATTTACCTTCCACTCGAACTCAGACAAACATAGCTCATTGCCAACACCTTGAAAAGTCAGCGCCCAACGATTGCATTTGCCATACTTCCCATCGTTGATGTAGCCACTCCTCAGTACCACATCATCATACTTCTCCTTGAGACCTCTCTAAGGATGTAGGTTGGGTCAGCCAGCTAGTAAGAGTTCTACCCAGAAACCTTGGTGTATCCTCGTACGGTTCTCATATTCGTAACGCTCGATCGTAGTGAATGCACGATCAATGTAGGCACGGATGTTATCTAGCTCGGCATCAGTGGCACAGAAAGGCTCCACAGGAGGAGACACATCAGCAGTAGGCGAAGGAGGTACAGAGTTGTTGCCGCTTGCATCACCAATATCCTCTAAGTCAGGCATGCTAGGTGAATCAGGGACACCACTCCATACTCGAAACGCATCTCTAGTTCCACAGAGTTAGGCTCAACACTTGGCTCGTCAGCAGGAGCATCATCAGCCTCAGGTTCGGACTCGGTAGGTTCCTCTTCAGGATCAAGATCCTCGTTAGCATCCAAGTCGTGATTAGGCTCTATTGGAACGTCATCGTCACGAGCATCAGACGCGGGTTGGTCCACCTTGTGCGCGGCATTGCCTTGCGCCACAAGGGCAGCCGCGGCCTCGTCACGCTCGCTGTGTGTAGGCTCACTATCAGAGATGTCTACATAATCCACCTCGTTCTCGAGTGCAAAAATCATTGCTCGTGGTTTTCTACCTCTAGTCGACTTCATCGCGGTCAAACGAGTAATTGCCATCTACAAAAGGGCAATCAAACAATAAGAACATTTAAATCACAATTAAGGTGATTTCAAGTAATTTCTATCTTCTATGATTACTACGCTCAACGGCTTTAATTATATTTTATTTTCCCAAAAATGAAAATAATCTTTATTAATTCATTTATTAAACCTATGCAAGCTTTTAAACCTAGGGCTCTGATACCATTTGTAACACCCCCGAATTCGCAACGATTTCCAAGGAACTAACGATGTCGCTGTCCACGACTCAACACCGCCGAACCGTCACGGACCCAGGGGAATGCTACTGCAACATTTATTACTAAGGAGTAAATGCTAAGTAGAAAGGAAATCTAGGTATCAAAGGAAGCATCTAAACAAATTAAACATAAATATCAGAGTTGTCTATCCAGCGGTCTTAAGTCCATTATAGTTTTATTACAACTTTGCCTTCAAGGGCACAAACCAAAATCCCAAATAATCCAAGGTAATCAATAAATCCATAGTTCTAACCAAATAGCCCACATTCAACCTTCTAGCAAACTGATGCAGGAGCAAGTACGTTAAAGGACAAGCAAGAAGACGACGAATCAAGAACGTCCAAGAACCCAGTTCTTGACGACGAATCAAGAACGTCCAAGAACCCAGTTCTTGAAACGTTAATGCTTGATCGTGAGCTGCTCATTGCCAAGAGTATAATGCCACGTGAGGTAAAGTGTGAGGTAACTATGTTAGAGTGGCAAGAAGATGACTAGAAGCTGAAAAGAAGAAGCCTTGGGCGCCAAGGAAACTATTCCATCGTTTTGAGCCTTGGGCGCCAAGTAATTAGCTGTTTGAGTTTGATTTCGTTTGCCTATTTCCTTAATTAGTTAGAATATGTTTAGGAAAGTAGTATTCTGATTATTAGTAGCATTAGGAGTCCATTAGGTATTAGAAAAGTTGTTAATTAGCTCGTTTTACAATTGTAGTCAGTTTCGTAGTTAGTTTCCTATTTGGACTAGGATTAGGATTCCGAATAGCTTTAGATTTCTTTGTCTATAAATAGGGGAGAGCTTTGCTATTGTAAACTCGTGCTTTGATGATTAATTATTGAATACGTGAGTATTTACCCCTCAAACTGAGTGATTCAGGTTGAAACCCTTACGAGTGATTCGTGAGTTGTTCTTGAGTGATTCTTGAACAAGATCCCTTTGTGTGATACTATCAAAGGTTAATTTTCGTTTTGTTACTTATTTCACATCAACTTGGTATCAGAGCTAAAGGTTTGAGCTTTCTTAAGTTTAAACAACACGGTCCTGAGCATAAACACGACACCCTAGCGTGCTTTCGAGAAAGATTCTTGCAAGATCCGCCCTTTGTTCAAGAAGACAACCAAGAAACCCCGAAGAAACCAACAACCAAAGCTATGGGTGAGCCCAACGAACTAGCAAAGTTGTTAACATCCATGGAGGATCTCAGGGCATCTTTCAAAACTCAAGAAGAGTGGATGGCAGAGCGGATGGCTGCTATGGAAAGAAGAAACCAAGAAGATAGGAAAAACATGGAGACAAGGATGCGCAGAATTCATTGGAGAAACCACAACCGTGACCCCAACTTCGATGAGGAGTTTGAAGACACAAGTGGGACTAGAACCAATAACGCTCCTAAACCACGACACCCCTATGATGATGATAGGAACTTGAAAGTCGAACTCCCTGAATATGACGGTTCCTACGATCTAGAGGCCTTTCTTGATTGGCTTAGAAATATGGAGAGAGTCTTTGAATACAAGGAGTATGATGAGCGGCGAAGATGCAAGTTAGCCACGCTTAAACTCACCAAGCATGCTTCTTTATGGTATGAAAACCTAAAGGCTCGACGCAAGAAGGAAGAGAAAGCAAAGATTGAGACTTGGGACAAACTCAAGAAATATTTAAAGAAACGATTTTTGCCTAAAGAATTTGAGCAAGAACAGTTTTTGAAACTTACGTCCTTAAGCCAAGAAACCTCAAGTGTACAAGACTACCTCCAGAAGTTTGAACATATGCACATGATGTGTGATCTTGAGGAGAAGGAGGAGTTAAAGATTGCACGGTTCATCAAAGGTCTAAACCCAACTATAAGGCGCAAGGTAGAGCTTGTTCTTTACGTAACCTTTGAGGACGTGTGCAAAATCGCTCTCAAGATTGAGAAGCAAGAGAAGGAGCAAAAACCGGTTGCTCGAGATGTGATTAAAGGCTATACAAATTTTCGGAACCAATACAACGCGAGAGAGAATACAACATTCTCCAAGAGCGCAAGTATCCCTAGCAAGCCCGTAACTCAAGACAAAGGCAAAGTCGTGGCTACTAAGGACAAGAACCAACTGCGTTGTTTCAAGTGTCAAGGATATGGACACTATGCCTATGAGTGCGGTTCGAAGAAAGCGCTCACCATCGCTGAGCTAGAAGAGATGGAACCCTCATTTGTTATGCCCATAACCGAGGATAGTGATGAAGATAATGGAGAGCCATTCATTGAAGATTATGGTATACCCGAGGTTGGAGAGACCCTAATCCTTACGAAGTTGCTACATACGACTGTGGCCGATGATGAGTCCGACCAAAGGGAGCAAAAATTCCATTCTCGCTACAAGGTTAGAGGTAAAGTTTGCAATTTGATTATTGACTCTGGGAGTTGTACTAATGTTGCCTCTAAAGAGATGGTTGATAAGCTTGATTTGCCTACTAAAAGTCATCCTAAACCCTATACTGTGCAATGGTTGAATGATGGGGGAGGGTTAAAAGTGACTACACAAGCTAGAGTTTGCTTTACTTTAGGGTGTTATAAAGACGATCTATGGTGTGATGTACTGCCTATGGGTGTTTGTCATATATTGTTAGGTCGTCCTTGGAAATTTGATAGGAAAGTTAGTCATGATGGTGTAAACAATATCTATACTGTTGAGCATAACCAGAAACGAATCAAATTGTTACCCTTGACTGCCACTACAGTTAAAGAAGCAAAGGCTAGTAAAAAGGCGAGTCGTGTAATGGTCATAGGAGAGAAAGAGATGGAAAAAGAGGTGGCTAGTGAAACTATGAGCTACCTAGTGTTGTTGTTTGAACCTAACATGTGTAGCAATCCCAATTATGATCCTGAGTTACGCCTATTGTTAGAGAGGTTCAAAGAAGTGTTCCCCGAGGAGTTACCCCTTGGTTTACCTCCTATGCGTGGCATAGAACACCAAATTGATCTAGTTCCTGGAGCACCACTTCCAAATAGGCCAGCATATCGGTGTAACCCCGAAGAAGCCAAAGAGTTACAAAGACAAGTTGAAGAGCTTGTGCAAAGGGGCTATGTGAGAAAAAGTCTAAGTCCATGCGTTGTTCCTGCGTTACTTGTGCCTAAAAAAGATGGGACATGGCGTATGTGCATTGATAGTAGAGCTGTCAACAATATCACAATCAAATATAGGTTCCCTATGCCAAGATTAGATGATATGTTAGACGAGCTACATGGTTCCCAGTTGTTTTCCAAGATAGATCTTAGAGCTGGATACCATCAAGTGAGAATCAAGAAGGGAGATGAATGGAAAACCGCGTTCAAGACACGACATGGTTTGTATGAGTGGTTAGTAATGCCTTTTGGCTTGTGCAACGCTCCTAGCACATTCATGAGGTTGATTGAACGAGGTATTAAGAGCATTCCTTGGTAAATTTGTTGTGGTTTACCTTGATGATATTCTTATATTCTGCAAGACCAAGGAGGAACATCTAGTACATCTACAGCGCGTATTTGAGAAGCTAAAGGAACAACAGCTTTTTGGCAAGTTAGAGAAGTGTGATTTCATGCTTCCTAAGGTTATATTCCTTGGTTACATTGTGTCCAAAGATGGTGTACATGTTGATCCGTCCAAGGTAGAAGCTATGGCTTCATGGCCAGCTCCAACCAATATACATGAGGTACGTAGTTTTCATGGCTTGGCATCATTTTATCGGAGGTTTATACGCAATTTTAGTTCTAATACTGCTCCTATAACTGAATTAATGAAAAAAGGAGAGTTTAATTGGAGTGAAAGTGCGCAAAAGGCCTTTGTTGAGGTCAAAGAGAAGTTGTGTCAAGCACTTATTCTAGCATTACCCGATTTTGATAGATTGTTTGAGGTTGAATGTGATGCTAGTGGGGTGGGTATAGACGCTGTTTTAATTCAAGAAAAAAGTCCTATTGCCTATTGTAGTGAGAAATTGAATGGAGCTCGTTTGAATTATTCTACATATGATCGAGAGTTCTATGCAATTGTGAGAGCTTTGGAGCATTGGTCCCATTATTTAAGGCCTAAGCCTTTTGTGTTGCACTCGGATCATGAAGCTCTCAAGTACATTCATGGCCAACAGAAACTAAACCCTAGACATGCCAAGTGGGTAGAGTTTCTACAATCTTTTACATTCTCGGCCAAGTACAAAGATGGAAGAGCAACGTTGTTGCTGATGCTCTTTCACGAAGAAACCACTTGCTTGTGACACTTGAAGCGAAGCTCCTAGGCTTTGAACATCTCCAAGAACTATATGACAAGGATGCTGATTTCTCTGAGTCATTTAGAGCTTGCAAAGAAGGGGAGCATGGTGATTATTTCATACAAGATGGGTTTCAATTCAAGAGGAACAAGTTCTGCGTTCCTAGGTCCTCTGTACGTGAGCTATTGGTTAGAGAAGTTCACTCGGGAGGATTAGCTGGACATTTTGGAGTAACTAAAACCCTTGAGCTCTTACAAGAACACTTTTATTGGCCTAAGATGCTCAAAGATGTACATGCTATTGTGACGAGATGCGCTACATGTCAACGGGTCAAGAGTGCTTTTCACAAAGGGTTATACACACCATTACCGGTTCCTAGCATTCCCTGGGAGAGTGTGAGCATGGATTTCATTGTGTCACTCCCTAGAACTCAAAGGGGAAAAGATGCTGTGATGGTTGTTGTTGATAGATTGTCCAAGATGGCGCACTTTGTGCCATGTCACAAGACCGATGACGCCTCTCATGTTGCTGACTTGTTCTATAAAGAGATAGTGAGGCTACATGGCATTCCCAAGACCATTGTGTCGGATCGAGATACTAAGTTTCTGAGTTACTTTTGGAAGACACTTTGGAGACTCGTTGGGACGAAGTTACTCTTTAGCACTTCACATCACCCACAAACAGATGGGCAAACCGAGGTTACAAGTAGGACCCTTGGTACTTTGCTTAGAGGGTTGGTGAGTAGAAGCATAAAAGATTGGGATATTAAGCTAGCACATGCGGAGTTTGCATATAACAGAACGCCTGGATTTACCACGGGTCGTTCTCCATTTGAGATTGTGTATGGCATTAATCCTTATTTGCCTATTGATTTCGTGTCTTTGCCTAGAGATGATGTTATCAATGTAGATGCCAAGGCAAGACAACAAGCTTTCAAGAAGACCTGTGAGCAAGTTCGTGCGCGAGTAGAGAAGATGAACTCAAGGTACCAAGCTAGAGCTAACAAGGGAAGAAAGCAAGTTCTATTTGAACCTGGTGACTTAGTTTGGCTACACCTGCGCAAAGAAAGATTTCCTTCAAGACGCAAGAACAAGCTTATGCCTCGAGCAGATGGTCCTTTTCAAGTCCTAGAGAAGATTGGAGACAATGCATACAAGATTGATCTTCCTAGTGAGTATGGAAATGTGAGCTCAACCTTCAATGTTGGTGATCTTAGCCCTTACTTAGAGGATACGAATTTGAGGGAAAATTCTTTTAAAGAAGGGGAGGTTGATGCAGGAGCAAGTACGTTAAAGGACAAGCAAGAAGACGACGAATCAAGAACGTCCAAGAACCCAGTTCTTGAAACGTTAATGCTTGATCTTGAGCTGGTCATTGCCAAGAGTATACTGCCACGTGAGGTAAAGTGTGAGGTGACTATGTTAGAGTGGCAAGAAGATGACTAGAAGCTGAAAAGAAGAAGCCTTGGGCGCCAAGGAAACTGTTCCAGCATTTTGAGCCTTGGGCGCCAAGTAATTAGCTGTTTGAGTTTGATTTCGTTTGCCTATTTCCTTAATTAGTTAGAATATGTTTAGGAAAGTAGTATTCTGATTATTAGTAGCATTAGGAGTCCATTAGGTATTAGGAAAGCTGTTAATTAGCTCGTTTTACAATTGTAGTCAGTTTCATAGTTAGTTTCCTATTTGGACTAGGATTAGGATTCCGAATAGCTTTAGATTTCTTTGTCTATAAATAGGGGAGAGCTTTGCTACTGTAAACTCGTGCTTTGATGATTAATTATTGAAAACGTGAGTATTTACCCCTCAAACTGAGTGATTCAGGTTGAAACCCTTACGAGTGATTCGTGAGTTGTTCTTGAGTGATTCTTGAACAAGATCCCTTTGTGTGATACTATCAAAGGTTAATTTCCATTTGTTACTTATTTCACATCACAAACCGTCCTCACTCAGCTACACCTGCACTTTGGTTTCCGTGACGAAAACAAGGTACAGAAGAAAAAGAGAAGAAACAAAAGAAAACAAAAATCAGATAAAATGAATAAACGTCGTCCATACCCAGTAAAAACACTTTCGCAAACCTTACCTGGGTTTTAGAAGAATCATTGAAATTCATTTGCATGCACAAGTAGTCATACAATCAAGCACACGCATACTCGATATTCAATTACATGCAATTCTTGCTCTAGTGATTATTCGAACACAAATAGATAAACCATCTTGATTAGAGAGATAAGAAAACGAATAGAACAGCGATTACCAATACTGTTCATAGATAGATATAGACATGCCATGGACATACGCTAGTGTATACTCACACTACCTCTAACATAATAATCGATATGTAGAGAATTAAACAATGGGGAATGATCCGTCCGGAACACACTACGAGGTGTCCATAAAAGTAACTTGGGAAGCACGCATCCCTAGACTATATCAATTAGATAAGTCTCAATAGCTCGACTACTCCTAGGGATCCATTAGGAGTCTTATTCTCATTTAATTCAATTCACATACTTGCGTTGATTGACCTAGTGGTACAACGAGACCACGACATACTACTTCATTTCATGCTCATGATAATGAATAATAATAACGACGATTACGACATAAGGGCATATTAACAATAGTCATGCTTCATATATGTCTAACGAAATTTCGGCAGCACTTCGACAGTTAATCATGATATCCAAAATTTACACTTTCACAAATAAACCATCCAATATAATAGTAGGTGCTCATTAGCACTCAATAATATCCCATTCCAAATAACACATATTATTATATCATAATAATATTAGAAATTCAACATCGCCATAATTAAACATTAATTAGCATATGAACTAATTAATTAGCGAAACTTTATAAACTTATCATACTCAATATAAATCAAATTTACAGCGAAGAATATATTTCAAATTCTCATAATTAACGACGATATAATTTAATCATGCTTCGCAAATTAAATTCACAATAATAATCAATTAGCACATAACACATCAAAATAGTTTTGATGGGGCTTTGGAAAGAGGCAGGCACAATCGCTTACCTAAAAAATGCTCACTAAGCAGTAGGTAACTTGGCTAATCACAACCCGATCATGCTTGTCCATTTGGTCCTAATTAAAACAATTACCGAGACATAATTAATAAGTACGAAAATCAAACATTACTGAAACTGTAAACTAATATTTTTATTAAATTCTTTGATTTATTCCAACCAATATAGGCTTTTGAAAATCCGGATTCGGACTCCAAACGAGTACAGAAAATTTAAAATAAATAAAAAAAAATGCTGAAAATCGTGAAAAACCTGCACGTTATTTCCGAAAACGCGAAAATACAAAACCACTTGCGTGGCCCATAAGCCACAACCACGACCACCACCAAAGGTGGCCATGGCCTCCCCGGTGACCCCCAACCACCCACCAGCGCCGGTGGTGGTGGTGGGTCCACCGTGGTGGCTCACGGTACACAACCACGAAGGAGAGAGAAAATAAAGAGAGAGTGAAAGGGAGAGAGAGGGAAGTGACGGGGCTGGGCCCAACCATCACGAACACTCACCGGAGAGAGGAGGAGACGGTGGCCGGAGCAAGGCGGCCCCCTGGTGGCTGTGACAGCAAGAGAGAGAAAGAAACGATGAGGGAGAAAGAGAGAACGAAAGAAAGAGAAAGAGAAGAAGAGAAGGAAGAGGAGAGAGAGAGATTACCGCCGGCGTGAAGAGGGTGGCGGGGCTGGAGGATTCCGGTGACCAACAGCTGAGGGAGAGAGAAGAGAGAGAGTGTGTGTCGTGTGAGAGGAGAAGAAGATGATGAGGGTTTTGGTTCAGTTTTCTAAACTGATAAAATTGCTCATCCTTTTGTTTATATAGCTACCCACTAGGGTTTAAGTCAATGAAAGTCAAGCTAGGAATAAAAGAAATATTCCCATTAAATTTAATTGAATAAAATGCTCCCCGAATAAATAATAAAAGGAATATGAATTCTCTCGATCGTTAAAATCATTAAATAAAACTCTCAAATAATAGATAAATATAAATTCCGAAACCTCCATAATAATAATTAATATTATTATGGCTTTAATTGAATAAATCGAATCGTTATATAAATATATGATTTAAATCTCCGAAACTATTTATTTATAAATGATAAATCGATATTATAATTATTGGAAAATATTGGGGTATCACAACTACTGAAGCCCTTGGATGAGGCCATATAAAGAAAGAAACAAGTGTCCTCGCGTTTGAAGGACTATGTGACACATACCGCCCGGCGAATTAGCCCTTCTGATGAGACACCCACTCTATTAAGATCCTCAGGTACGCCCTATCCTATAGCACATTATGTGAATTGTGATATTTTTTCTACACGACATCGATCTAATTTGGCAGCTGTTATAGCGGGACATGACCCGACTTCTTATGTTGAAGCGGTAAAGGATGAAGGATGGAGAGAGGCCATGGCATGTGAGATTCGTGCTCTTGAAGAAAATAAGACATGGGAGATTGAATTTTTGCCACCAAGGAAGAAAGCCATTGAATGCAAATGCGTTTACAAAATCAAGTACAATTCTGATGGTACTATTGAACGCTTGAAAGCTCGACTTGTTATTTTTGGCAACAATCAAGTGGAAGGAATTGATTACAATGAGACTTTTGCTCCAGTGGTGTAGGCTACCAGATTTTTCTCCCTCTTTTTTCCCCTTGGTTTCCGGGCGGCAGGACGGGTAGCCTGGGAGAGCGCGGTTGATCGGGTTTTCGTCAATCTTTAAGTGTGAATGCACATGAAGATTTTCCTTTCGCACTAAGGACATGATTAAGATTGTCGGAAGTCGCCACCAAATATAAGGAAATTTGGAACCCTTGGAATCAAATCGATGGTCTAAAAAGATGTCAACTCAATTCTTGTGCATCCCAATCCCTATTGGGGAAATTGACTTCATAAATGAGTTCGGGGGCGTGAATACGAGATAGGAAGGTGTTAGGCACCCAACTCGCCCGTTGACAACAACGGCCTTTACTAATCGATTCAATGTAATTATTAATGGTATGGTTCCAAACAGGCTTCAATTTGCCCAAATTCCTAGTCTTAACTAATGGGTTGAACTAACATTATTATTGTGACCACTTTTAACAATTTATCAAGTTACATGCTTTTATTGCTAGAAAACGATAAATATGCTAAAACCTGCGAGTTAGAAGGTAAACAGATAATTCATCCACCAATCGACAAACAAAGCATAATTTAATCATAAGAAGCAATAAATAGCAAAATATTCATTCATCCATCCATTACCTAGGCTTAATACAAGCCCTTTTGCTCAAAACACGCCATGCATGTACATATCACATAAACCAAATTCGTTAGTAATAACAAGCAATATAAAATTTATTGAAAACCCTCAAGTTGGATTACCTGGATGCTCACAATGAACTTATTAGGTTGTTATGCTTGAATTCTTGCTCTTGATGAAGTACGAAGGTTTATTTTGTGGTGCCAGGGCTAAGGAGTAGAATCAGAATTTCTGGTTTAATATGAGAGAGAATGTCTACACTCTAAAATTCCCAACCTGAGAGAGAAACTGCCAACCTAAAAGACCAACCTCTTCAATTGAACCCTAAGGTTTGTTTATATAGAAGAGGGTGAGTTGCCAGGGTTTGGCACGGAAATCGAATGGGCCTCGAATTTGCCGTCCACGAGAAAAGGTCCAAGCGGCCATACAACTAGGCCGCGCGGCTTAGCCGACAGGACAAGCAGTCAAGCCACTTGGCAAGCGGCTTAGCCGCAAGGCAAGCGGTCAAGCCGCTTGTCCTAGCGGTCAAGCCGCTTGTCCTAGCGGCCACCACTTGAACTCAAGCGTGGCTGCTTGGACCTGGAACGGCATGCTTGTACAGGCGTTTGGCTGCTTTTCCTAAGCAGGGGAGGCTTTTCCGAGGGGTCCATGCGGGATTGACTGAGTTCCCTTGTTTGATCAAGGGTTGACTCATGGGTTTGGGTTGCCTTTCGGGCCCATAGGTTCAGAGAGGCCTATCTCTCAGTTTTGGACTCCAATTGAATTGAGTCCAACTGGTTTGGATCACTTGTACAAAAGGTTTCCATTGGTTAATTCAAATGAACTGGGCTAATCATGAGAGCAATTATTCTTGCAACCCAAGTTCGAACAAAATCCAATCCTTTCATCATCGGGTTTTTATGGGGACTTATCATAGACACAATTTTTGGTGTCTACAAGTAGCAAAGATGGTGACCGTTCGGACATTCCTGGCAGTTGCAGATGCAAAGAACTGGGAACTACATCAAATGGATGTACATAATGCCTTCTTGCATGGTGACTTGGATGAAGAAGTATATATGCGCTTGCCCCCTGGTTTAGCTGCCCAAGAAGCTGGCAAGGTGTGTCGACTTAAGAAGTCTCTCTATGGGTTGCGACAAGCTCCTAGATGTTGGTTTGCTAAATTGGGATCGGCCCTGAAGCGTTATCGCTTCAAACAATCATATTCTGACTATTCATTGTTTTCCTATTGCGATGGTGCTACTGATATGCATGTTTTGGTGTATGTAGATGATTTGATTATTTCTGGCAATGACAGTGCTGCAATCCAACGATTCAAGAGTTATTTGAACAAATGCTTCCATATGAAAGACTTGGGGGTTTTGAAATGTTTTCTAGGCTTTGAGGTTGCTCGTAATCCTGAAGGTTTGTTTCTGTGTCAACGTAAATACGCGTTGAACATTATCTCTGAAGCTAGTTTGTTAGGGGCAAAACCTGCAGATTTTCCACTTGAGCAACACCACAAGTTGGCACTGGCGGATGGAGCCTGTCTTGATGACCCCAAACAATATCGAAGCTTAGTGGGACGCTTGATCTACCTTGCTATTACGCGTCCAGAACTCTCCTATTTTGTGCATATCCTTGCACAATTTATGCAGCAACCACGACAAGAACATTGGGAGGCCGTCCTTCGGGTTGTTCGCTACTTGAAAGGCAATCCTGGACAGGGGATTTTACTTCGAGCTGATTGTGATTTGAGACTCTATGCCCACTGTGACTCTGATTGGGTTAGTTGCCCTCTGACACGTCGTTCTCTGACTGGCTACTTCGTACTTCATAGAAATTCTCCTGTTTCTTGGAAAACTAAGAAACAACACACTGTGTCTCGTTCTTCTGCTGAAGCTGAGTATAGGTCCATGGCGACAACTACTTGTGAGCTAAAATGGTTGAAGGGTCTTTTACTGACTCTTGGTGTTGAGCATTCTGGTCCAATGCGACTGTTCTGTGATAGTCAAGCTGCACTTCATATCGCAGCAAATCCTGTTTTTCATGAGCGTACGAAACACATAGAGGTTGATTGACAAAATTCAAAATGGAAACATTAAGCCCGCTTATGTGCACACTTCCGCACAACTAGCTGACATTCTCACGAAGGTGTTGGGAAGGCAACAATTTAAGTATTTCCTTTGCAAGTTGGGCATTCGAGATCTTCATGCTCCAACTTGAAGGGGGTATTAAGAGACTAGTATCTCTGTAATATTCTGTCAATATTGTGTGTTGTATTTTCTCTGTTTCTTTGGTAGGTGTTTGGCCAAACCTTATTAAATTATACACTAGATATTGAATATAGGTACTATCTTAAGATTAATTGACAATTGATAGTGTTTCTGTTTCTCAGTGATCTTTCATATAGTGGTCATTTCTCTACTTTAATTTAATGGGGATTAAAAACTCCCTAAATAAATTACTACTCCGTACAAGTGTGGGACACAAATTGGTTCTTGATAGTTATTGCTTATTGATACTTATTGATTATAAATTACAATCGTCAAAGTAACAATCGAAGTATCTAGTGGTCCTGTTTAAGACTTGATGAGGAAGAATATTCAAAGTGGGGGAGGGATTTGTTGTAATGCGGAGTAGTACCAATCTTGACATCAAAGTCCAACCAAACACGACCTTGATTTTACCAACTAGCAAGACTTAGTCTACATTCATCAACAAGAATTTGAAATACATGCAAACTGGAAACCTTTATTCTTATTTTTTATTTTTTTGCTCGTCAACAAGGAAGGGACATAAACTTATAGCTTGGCCTAGTTACATGTTATCACATTAGTACTTTCCAGCTACGGAATGTCCGGTTTGAGTCATAACTACTTCCATTGAGAAAAAGCGCTCGTTACCGGAGCACACACCAATGCTAATGAGTTGAAGAAAGGATTATACATCTCAATAGTCTCATGGGAGTCCAACTGTAACCCATGCACTTATACAAAGTATTACTTATGCAACAACTTTCAAATTATGTAATGATTTTTGAACCGTTAACTTTAGACAGGTGAATATAAGTCTGAACGACTAAGCTATCATCGATGTGGTAAATTCAAAACTCTTAGGTGTCGTTTGGTTCACATACTGGTATGGGTTTGGAACCAGGAATCAAACTATGAAGGTATGTATTGGAAAACCTATACCTTTATGCAACTTGTTTGGTTGGAATATAACATACTTGTACAATTTTTATTTTTTTATTTTTTTTGCTTTTGGTTTCTTTATAAATCCATTATAAAGAATTCTTTTCCAAATAGTCATAATTATTTACATCCCCTAATAATAAAAAAATAAACAATTTTTCCTCTGAAAAAAAACTAAATAAAGTAAACAAATTTTGGGCCCAAAAAAACGATAAAATAAATACTCATGTCCCCACCTTTTCTCTCTCCTCCATGTTAATTGTTCAGAACTCAAGAATCTCATCTCCTCTGTTTCTCTTTCCTCAACTCTTCTGTTTATCTCTCCTCACCCTCAAAATTTCTCCTTTCTAGATCTGGCATGGCTCTCTCTCTCTATTGCGTGACTGTGTTCAGGATATGGTGGTGGTGGTGGTTGTGATTGGCTCTTTTTTTAAGGTGGTTCTTCGAGTGGGGTGGCAACGGTGGTCGTGGCGGAAGGGATGGTGGGGATAGTCGTGGGTGGAGATCGAAAGTGGGGAAAAAAAAAGAAAATAAAATTTGACCCCTGATACCGGAGCTTCATACCGAAGGGGGGAGGGGAGTTTCAAAAACCGTTAATTTGGGGGGTTCGAGAAGCGATATGGATTGAAGCATTTTAGTAACCAAACAACCGATATCGGTTTCGTATACCAGAAACCGATAGTCGATTTTAAATGGAGCGAAACAAACGGGGCCATATTACTAGTATCTCCCAAAAAAGAACTCACTCATGCTACAACAACAGGAACTATTCAAGTCAAATCACAGCAAAGATTTACACCATTTAACCAGTACAGCTTTCAAAGTTAATTTCCTCTTGATCAATTCCTCTGTCTGTCTCTATGTTCATAACATTTGATTTTCCAAAGCCTTGTTCAACGTCTCGACCACGTTAGCTTCATCCAATGCACAATATTAAAAGTAAAATAATATACTGCAATCTCCTGGTCTCTCATATAAGAAATCAAACACAAAGTTTGACATCCCGTTTGGTACGTCGTCTCCCGACCACCACCCCCCTTGACCTTCGCAATTCTCTCTCTTTAATTTAAACACATCCACACGAGGGGAGTATAATTCAATTCCCATCAAAACTTACACTAATTAACTCACTAGTATAATTTAATGTAACCCAATAATTATTTCGACCGTCAAACCACATAATCATAACGCTTATAACAATAGTAACAGTAATAATGTCAAAATATACTCTTTTCTTTTTATGTACTCCTCTCCGGATTGTCTGGGGAGGGGATGTTCATAGTCAAAACTTTCCTCTTTGCAGTCCATTAATACCGTTGCGAAACTGACATATGGCGACGTCGGAGCTGTTGATGTGGAGCGACGATCGATATTAGACCGCCAAGTGGCGGTTTCATTTTAGCCCGGTAAATCATTTCATCATAGGGCCTACGGTAAAACTTGAAGTATGCAACAAACGTCTCCTTAGACCTCTCCGACTTGCTGATGCCACCGTGGCACGACCTCGAAGGTGGTGGTGGTGGGTCCTGCCTTCCGAATAACCCGAAAGACGGTTTCGGAGTCCGAGGCTGAGCAAAGGAGACATCCGCATTGTATGATTTTTGAGGCAATGGTGTGGAGGGGATGAAGTTTTTTCTTAGGAGCTTGTCATTGTTGGTGCTGAAGCTGTTGTTGTTGGCGATGTGGGCTCCACGTGGTGGGGCCCGGGCTAATGGGGAAGCGAATGAGAATGAGCGGGCGGTGGGACCCATGATAGATGATGATGACGTGGATGAGGGTGTTGTTGTGAATGAGGGGCCCACTTTGGATGATGAGGTGTCATTTGTTAAGCTAAGGTACCATGGTTTGAGGGAGTCATAGTTGTGGTTGACTGTGAAGGAGAACCGTGATGAAGCGCATGAACCGATTTTAGCGGTCTGGACCGGGTCGAACCGGAGAGAGGCGGCTCGTGGGTAGACTGAGAAGTCATTGTAATCGAGTGAGACTGAGCCTTCAAAGTCTGTTGAGGAGACTATGGTGGTTAGGTTTGAGAGGTCCACAAATGGGCGCACACCCTGTTCAAAAACATTAGAGATTAAAATTTGGATAATAATATTTATATCGTTCCACTTAGATGCAAAATTAAAAACATTATATTGTAACCACTTTGTCATATGCAATATTATTTTTACGGTTAAAATAAAAGAAATTAAACTGAATCAAACCTGGTCATTTACTGAATAATTAAAAAATAACACATCCTTAATAGATTCTACTTTAATTAATCAATAATTTCAAAATCAACATACATTAGTGTTGGGTAGTTTTACACTTTTAGATGTCAACAAAAGTGACATGGATTGAAACAATTTGACTTTTGTGGGAAATAAGGAATGGTTAATCTTAAAACAAAAGAAAAATGTGCAAATAGTACTTTAGGAATTACACATCATCATTCTAACATCATAACATAGACTAAATCAAGGCAGTCATGTGCCCCTCACATGACAAATTAGGCAACTTAAACAAAAGAAAATTCTACTATGCACTGTTACCATGCAACAAAACATTGACTCAAAAACCAAAAAGGAGCATAGAAGGAGAGAGAGGATGAATTGAGAGTTTGAACATTGAACAGAGTGATGGTTCTTAGAGAAGAGAGAGAAAACTAAAACTAAAAACCTAACCATTTTGACTACTTTTTTCCATAAAAATAGTATCATGATGATCATAATGATCCTACCACCAGGAAAATGGCAAATGATGACCCTTTTGAACTGCTATCATTGGACCATTATTCTCAGTTACCACTTAACCAACCAGCTCATTTCATGGCTGGTTCACCCACCCACCCCCATCTTGCTTTTTAACCCCTTATGGTTCAAATTTGTTTCCCTCCCTTCTCACTGTTCACATTCTATATGAGAACAAAGGCCTTTTGCAATTATTGGATGTTATTTTACAACCAGCTTTAACGCCCCCTTCTTTGAAAAAAAGCAACATTACCGTTTCATCACTATTCTTTAACCCAACACAAGCAAAAAAGAGGGAAAAAGAACGAGGGAAAAAGAATGAGGAAAAAACATCTTTCTTGAGAAAATCATGTATAATTTCAAAATAAATTTTGCATATTCTCACAACCGTTATAAGATATTTCAAGATTGATAGTTCAGGTGTATATATGTTCCGTTCGTCGGTGACAAAAATTACTAATGTGAACAAGTAATATGCTAGACCTAAACTACGCAATCATTTCGCTTCATTTCACATTTGTAAGATCGATCATAACACGTTATGTAGCCCACAGTTGTAATGTGAATGGTGTTTTTTCTCTAACAAATTGTGGAATGCTTGTCACAAATTACTATTCAGTTGAGTTCTGTTTAATTCGGTCCAATTCATGAAAAAAAACACATCCGAATAGGCAGAAGTTATCCTGAACTATATTATATATATATATATATATATATATATATAGTAATCATAACGTACAAGGCGTTACACTAGAATGCACCAAGTTAAATGACATTATGAATATGAAACAAGAATATTGCAATTTATGTAGTAGGAGTTTATACCTTCCAAAGATAAGGAAAGAGAGATGGAGGGTCAATTAAGAAGGACTTGTGAAGACGTCCAGGATAGTACTCAGCTACGATCTTAAGTGTTGGGAGCACTACATTCATAAAAGCTGAAGCTGATCTGAAAAAGCCTGCAATTATCACAGTACACCATCATTATCACCAATGGCTTATAGTCAAAACTCAAAATACCCCACAAAAATAAAAAAAAATTTAAAAAAATTCAATGTATTCATCTTCTCCAATAAAGAAAAATCATGCTAGTAAAAGGAAAAATATGTCAGGTAAGTGAAATTGACCAATCTTAGGATAATTATACAATTTTCATGACATTCGAATTCCATTTTTACCCTTGGGAACATCACCCCACTATACATTGTTTTAAGATAAGGTCCAAAATAGGGACCTCACAAAGGGCAGTCCTGGCAGTTTTCACTTATATAACCCCAACAATCTGCTATTAGTCCGACATTTTTTTGCTTTTTTGTCGATTGAGAGACAGAAAAGTAAAATTCTTCAGAGAATTATTAAATGTGTCAAAAAAAAAAATATGGCAATTTTATAAGTGAATAAATTACTAGGCGTAATAGGCGTGCTTTATGTCAAGGTATCAAGTATCAACACATGAATTTGAGGCACAAAAATAATATCAGGCTTGTCTAAAAAGTAAATCACACCCTGCATTATTTTTCTAGAACAAACAAAAAGTGGGATCAGAGAATTAATTAAAGGGGGGAATCAAAAAAAAGTTGCATACCATATTCAGCCTTTTTATGAATTAACAATAACTTAACTAGTGAGTTAATTGACTTTATTAACCTTGATTTTCAAATTTTAATCAAGGTGGAAAGGGGTTTAAATAAGGGTACCATAGTCAATGACACGTAGCAAAAGTTGTTACCCAAACTACAACGGAAATAAATTAGGAGCTAACTAAGCTTGTAATAACCATTTTTCGGAACGACTTTATGTTTTTCACAACGACAACTATTGTTACAATAAATAGTGTACAAAGGGAAAAAAAAGAAAGGTTAAGCTTGAACTTACTAGCATCAAAGAGGATGACAAATTGCTCAACATTTTTGGTCATTGTTTGAACTGCTACTTCGAGTGTGAAAACCACTAGACGAGTAAACCTTCACAAATTTCACATCAAAAATATTACTATGAACAGGAAAAAAATTTGAATAAATTTTTTAAAAACATAATCAAAACAAGGATCGAGTATTTGATATTAAAATTTTGAGTAAAGGGAAATTTGAGCTTACAATTTCTGAGAATGAAACTTTTGGTAGCCTTGCTTAATTCGGAAAACCTACGAAATAAGACCATAGATAAGGATTCAGAATTGATATTTTCACGAAGAGGCGAAAATAAAATTTAAAAAAAAAAGAAAAGAAAATGAGAGAATTAAATTCGTACCATCACGGGCATGGATTCTTCATCATGGCCAGCTACATAAGCTACACCATCCGCTAGCTCGCCAGAAAACTCATCCGCTATTAAGTTCTCTGCATTTATTATTATTAGATTATTATCATTACTACAGTATTATTATTAATATTAACAAAATATCAGAAATTAATTTTGGTAACAAACCCACAATAAACACCAAACAGAAAAAGCAATAGCATCAACTTTTCTTGAGAAAAGCGTTTCAAAATATTTGGGTTGTTATATTTGTCTTATTTGTTTCATTAATTCACTCAATTTCAAAGACGCAAAAAATAGTTGAAAAAAGAGATTCGGTTTCAAACCACAACAAAGTAAGCACAAAAAAACAAAAACAAGTGAGGAGAGAGAAAATACTCATACATACCAGTGCCAATGGTGTCACGCCATGTTAGGCAAGCTCTCAACTGTTTGGCTGCTTTTTTAGTACTCTCTCCTTTTGACTTCAAAAATCTCTCAACACAAGCTGTGTTGCAAAACTTCTCCTGTTTTTCAGAAACAACCCAAAAATCAAAATGATGAGATTATTAATTAAAGGGGAAATATTGAATAAAGCATTAATTATGATGACATATTGACATACCTGTTTGAGAGAAAGAGGGGATTGTTTTCTGAGAATGTCAAGAACAGTATCAACTTTGGTTTTCTCTCTCCTCTGTTGTTGTTGTTGTTGAAAATCCTTGATCTTCCCCATTAAAAACAATCAATAACAACAACAACAACAACAACAACAACAACAACAACAACAACCCAACTAATGTTCTCTGAACTTGATATGATTTTGATATTGATATCTCATTGTTGGAAACTCATATTTCACGTAACCGTTTTAATGAACTATGAAACTCCCTGTTTTTCAGCTCTGCAGGAGAGAGAGAGAGAGAGAGAGAGAGAGAGAGAGAGAGAGAGAGAGAGAGAGAGAGAGAGAGAGAGGGTGGGCAATAAAAGACACAGATGGAAGTAAGTGAAGATAGCGAGAGTGACGCAGTAGAATGGGAGTTTACTTTGAGGGGGTTGCGTTTGTTTTGTATGTATAGCAAAATAGCAAAAGCCGTCTTTATAAGCGTTTGTCACGCCGTTATGATTATTTGTGGAGGGGTTTTGGGTTTACATGCAAGCTTTGGTTTATTTATTTTGATATCATGGGAACTAATCAAACGGCTAATATTAGCTGATAGACTAGTAGGGGAATATACTAGGGGATAAAGCCGGAAAATTTTACCCGACTTGAAAATCAATCCGGATTCGACCTGTTTAAGATCCGATCCAAAAAGATTTGATCTGCTAAATGCTAATGACTTGATCTGCTAAATTACTTGAACTCGATTTGGGACCAACGTTTGTCAGGCAAGAGTTGTTCTGATCTGACCCTATGACCGACCCAATTCCGACCTACAGAAGACCCAACTAGACGCGACCCTTGATAGACGATAGTAACCAGATCCAATAATGACCCGACCTACTAATAACTCGAATATGAAGTGACTGATCGGCCCATTTGTCCAGTCTACTAGGAGAGATACAGATACTATTGAATGCAACAACAAAAAAAAGAAAAAGGGAGAGATACTAGTGTATAGTGTGGGGACCTAATGCAGCAAAGGGGCGAAATGTCCACCCGTTATAATCTCATAAATTAAAACTTTGCTTTTCCACTTTTACCCTTTTGTGACTTTATTATGGTTTATGGTAAAATTTATCCAGTTTGGGGTGCATACTACACTGCTCCCTGCAACCAGGGCCTTCTTCGACATTTTAGGGGCCCTGTGCAAAAGTGTGACTCGAGGCCCCTAAAAAGAAAAAGAAAAAAATTGCGGTGATAAACTTTAATTAACATTCATTTGCCTAAATGAAGTACAAAAAATTTCTGTCAAAAATCATTAATATAGTTCAAAAAGAATGTGACATTCATCCAAAAAGACCTGTAAATGTAGCTGAGAATACTTTGCATAAATCTAATAACATGGTCGGTACTATTGCACCACAAAAATGAAATTGAAACAGGTTTTCAATACAGCTTCATTTTGAAATCAATGTTTAGGTGTCTTGCTTAGTCAGAACTCAAGAATATCTAAGACCTGTTCATTGCCTTTTCTTACTCTTAATATTTTTCTTTTGTTGCAGCCTATAAACGATTTGGATTTTCATCCACAAAACACGGTGATATCAGGAGCCAAAGATCATACAATAAACATAAAGTAAGGGATTGTAATATTTGATTTTTTATCCAAGTGGAATTGCTTCCTTCATCTTTGTTTTTAGCGTAACTTGGTAGGGAATTGTTGGTTTCTGTGACTTCAAATTCATCAATTTTACAATAATCTAATCACAAAATCAACCTAATAACAAGGCGAAAACGAATCGATCTGAAATTAACAAAATCAAAAAAAAAAAGATCAAGCACCATCGTATCTGCAATTTAAACATTCTTCAACACAAAAATGAAATTGAAGCAGGTTTTCAATACAACTACATTTTGAAATCAATGAAAAAAAAAAAAAACTGACCAAAATAATTTACGAAATTGGCAAATAAAATAGATGAAAAATTAAGGAATTAGGAATTTTACCTTTCTAGGTGGCAAATTGGTGGATCTCGTGGTGGTGCAAGTTGCAATTTGTTGTTCAAACCCAATTTCAGAGGAAGAAGATGAGATGAGAATAGATGAAGAAAAGAGAAGAGTAATTGGATATGATTTAATAACCCACAAAATATATACGAGAGAGAGAAGAAGAGAAGAAGGAGATCAATTATTGCCATTGAATGAGATATTGAATTGATTTGCTGTTGTAATTTTGGAATTGACAGAGATTTGATTCGTTTGAGGTGTGGAAAATTGAAGAAGAAGGTTGGGGAAGAAGGAAGAAGGTGAGGCGTCAATTTAGGCATTTAGAAACTTTCCTTTTTGCTTTCTCCAATCTCTCGTATCTTCTGTAGTTAGTAGAGATTTTTTTTTTTTTTTTTAAACCGTGGGTGGGCTTTTTTTATTTGGGGGCCCCTAAATTTTGGGGCCCTGTTCAGTCGCCCCACATACACCTGTTGATAGCCGGGCCTGCCTGCAACGAAAGGCAAGACAGGCGCAGACCTTGAAATAGTTCCCTATTTAATTATGTGTTCAAAGTCCTTTATTCTAGCCAACATCCAGGTTGCTTCCCTACTACACCCTTCTTGTTTTCACATTTGGACTTTGGACTGTTTGGAGTGCTTATTTTAGGTAAAAAAATGAGAAAGAGAAGAACACTTTTATTTAGAAAATCTATCAACATTAGTTTATTAAACATTTCATTCTCTTGTGATGATTGGTGTTTGGCATTATTATTTGTTATACAAATTATTAAATTGTTTCGTGAAAAACAAATAAACCTGTTGCATCAATTTAAGTTGCACTATGTTCTCCTTGACTTCAGCATCTATTTTCCACTTATTGCAACTTACTAAGTCATATCAGATCAATTGGTATTTAAATTACACACCCATAGACAAATTCAAAGCTACCTAAGTTGTGAAGGAGGAGTGGAGAGGGTAAGGCAAGGGGTAAGGAAGGTAAGACAAAGTTGCGAAATGAAGGATATCAAGATTTTTTCGAAACTTTTTTTAAATGCCCTAACTCTAAAGTGTCAATAAGTTTTTTGTACCAAGAGATCGATCATGAATGATATTGGTTTTTTTTTGGTCATCTTTTTTTTTTTTTTTTTTGGTCGATATTGGTTTGCCAAGAGCGTTGCATGGCTCAAAAGGATCTCTAGTTGAACCCAAAGCCCTTCTCCTATGATTGGATAGATCGCTTTATAAAATCTTTATCATATTAATTTTCATGCCCAAACATAACTAAGAGTTGCGGCCACATGAAGATAAAGGCAAGAATTGATGAATCCAAAACACTACAACCATGCTTCACGACCACTTTGGAAATTACCCTGTTTTCAGGATAAGAGCCATACATGGTTAAATTTCGTATTGAATTGACTTTTAAATGACATATCGTGATCCCTAAACATATTTATTCTTATTTATTTATGGTTTATTTTTAGGAACTGTGGTTACCTTTTTAGGGAGGGAAGAGGGATATTAAGTGCTTGATCATTGACAACTTTCCCAATCACGTATGGAGTAAGAGCAATCTTCAACATTTAGCGAGTCATGGGGGTTCTATGGTGAATTTAAATATGCATACCCACTAATTTTTACATGATCTCAAGAGTATGTACTTCCCATCACTTTTTTAGTGTCTACCCCAGAAAAATGAGGCCCACTACACTTTTTATTATAAGTGTAGTCGGATAAATCTGAGAGTAGGTTTGAATTGTTGGGATTTGTTTGCTTCTTCTATGGTCGTTGGTTCACTTTGTGCTAAGGTTTTGGAGGATACGAAGAATCTAGTTCTACTAATGTAATGGGGATTCCCCTCATCCTCAATCTCAGGAGGGGGTTGGTGAAGGTTCCTGATGCATAAAGAAGGAGAAGTTCTTGCCTCTCAAGATGAAAATCCAACAAATTTAGAAAGGAGAGACAAAGACATTGTTATGTTTAAACTTGTGACTATAAGGAAGGATAAATGGAAGACCATTCTTGAAATTGGTAATCAATTTTCTTCCTTTTGTTAGAACTGAGTCTCTCTTTTGTGGTTCTTCTCAATCGTGTGTTACTAAATCTCAGCCAAGTGTGCAACAGTCAAAGAAACCTGTAGATCGTGTTCAGGTGGAGGAAACATGGCAAGTTGGAAAGCTTCCGGGTTTGACCAAAAGGGCAAGATGAAGAATCAATAAAATTAGGATTGCGACATTTGATTCAGGAGAAGTTTGGAGGAAGCAGATTAGGGTGTCGTACAAGTTCACAATGGAGTTCAGATTCTTTTGTCAAGGAAATTTAGAGGTGGAGATGTTAAACATGGGAGGAGTGTTACACATGGATATGATTAGATGATACAATTTGGTTTTAGGATGGAATTTATTGGGTCTCATTAAAGATTTAATACTAAAAGAGTGTGTTATTTTTTACTTATTGTAACTTGTTTACCCAATTAATGGAAATAAGTAGTGAGATCTTAACTAATCAATGAGAATCAGCGGCTAAACTTTATTGAATCAAGTGTAAAACCTTATTGAACAGTGGCAAAACCTTACTGAATCAATGAAAGGACATTACTGAATCAGCGAAAATTAGTTGCATGATCTATCGAATCAGTGGAGATCACTGGAAAAATGACACATTCATACTCACTGATTAGTGGGAAGTGGCAGAATTTTACCGAATAAGTGGAAATCAGTGATAACGCCTTACCTAATCAGTGGGAACAATAGTAAGACTTTGGGTGTGTTCTTTTCCACTTATTTCTACTGATTTTCACTGATTGGGTAAGGTCCTGTCATTGATTCCTACTGATTGGGTAAGGTCCTTCCACTGATTTTCACTAATTCGGTAATGTTCTTCCACTGATTCTCAGTGATCCAGTAAGGTCCTACCACTGATTATGTGAGTAGAAATGTGAGTCATGTCACTGATTTCCACTGATTGAGTAAGGTCCTGCCACTGATTATGTGAGTAGAAATGTGAGCGCTGTCACTGATTTCCACTGATTGAGTAAGGTCCTGCCACTGATTCTCAAGGATTCAGTAAGGTCTAGCCACTGATTCTCACTGATTCAGTAAGGTCTAGCCACTGATTCCCACTGATTGGATAACGTCTTGCCACTAATTTCCAGTGATTCGGTAAGATCCAATAAGTGGAAAATGATACATCCTTTGTCCCAATGAGTAAAAATCATTGAAAAAGAACACACCCTAAATATACTCGCTGAAACTTCTCAATCCTATGCTTTAATTATAGATGTTTTGTGTAGTCTTGGTGGAAAGACTTCGACCCGTGAATCGTGATGGAACATGATTTACAAGAGGTCAATTTGTGGTACACTGCCAACACAGCCAATGTTTGCCTACTTTTCTAATAATCATAGCAAATTGTGTACCTTCTTTATATTATGGTTTCCAACTTTATGTTACAGAAATTGTCCCTCTGAGTTGTGCGGATTTTATACTGAATCGTTGCATACAACTTACAAGCTCAGTGAAACCGGGAATAATGGCCCGGACTACGCTCTGCCACAAATGTACTACTACTCACTAAAATGCTAATACGATTCATGCATGATGCACCAGTGAATGGTTCGCTTTCGACCTTTGCCTCCTTTTCAGTGCGTGACTTGGCTATATGCTACGGAGTAGATTCTTAGGTTAGGGAATAATATTTCACTAAATTTCATTGTTTGGTGTGTGTGAGTGTGTGAGTGTGTGAGTATATGACTGTATGAGTAATTTCTTTTGTACTTTCTTCGAATCACAAATAACTTTATTAGTGTGCCTTCTTTTCACTTATTTACATTGATTTTTCAGTAATTGAGTAAGGTCTTGTCATTGATTTCCACTGATTCAGTAATGTCTTGCTGCTGATTTTCACTGATTTTCGGTAAGGTCCTTCTATTGATTCTCAATGATTAAATAAGGTCCTGCAACTGATCCTGTGAGGAGGAATGTGGGCCCTGCCACTGATTTCCACTGATTGAATAAGGTCCTACCACTGATTCTCACTGATTCAGTAAGGTCTTGTCATTGATATCCACTGATTAAGTAAGGTATTGCCACTGATTTCTACTGATTGAGTAAGGTCCAATAAGTGTAAAGGAACACACCCTTACTTTGGATTTTTTGAGGTTAAATGGTGCGTTCTTTAAAGCTTACACAATCAGTTCAGGTGTTAATTCAGTGATTTCCGATTCAATTGAGTGATGTTCAGTTCAGTGGTGTTGAGTTCAGAAACATACTTTTGACTCACATATGAAGTTCTGTTCATTTTAGTGTTTTCCAGTTCAGTGGTGTTGAATTCAGTTCAGTTCAGCCCTAAAGACTGCACCCAAAGTTAACAAACTTTGACGAGAAATTAATGAAAAATTATAAAGTTTTACAACATAAATATGCTTTTGATAGATTCATTTCAAATGAAACTTAAAAAAAATTAAATTTTAATGTAAAGTTATTTGTGATTCGGAGGGAATAGATGGTAGTGAATAATCGGGCAAGTCATGGTCAATGTCACAAGGTCGACAAGAGCTATTATGTTACAATACCAAGAGTTAAACAAGTGATTTGATGAGGTAAGTATGGAGTTGCTTCTTTGTATGACTTGTTTTAATCCTCTCGATGCTTTTTCTTCTTATGACAAGGAAAAATTGCTAAAACATATATGTTGAATATATACTAATGAGTGCTCAGGTGTTGATTTGCTACAAGTTGTGAATGAATTTGATATTTTCATTCATAATATATGGAGAGATGATAGATTTCAGGATTAAAAAAAGATATCAGGGAATTCTCCATGATGCTTGTTCAGACAAAGAAGCACGAAATATATCACCGAGTCTATTTGCTTATAAATATGATGTTAACCCTTCCCGTGACAACTGCAAGAGGCGAAAAAGTCATTTTCAGTGGAATCATGTCCAGATTATGTTGCAGAACAGTATAAACGATAAATTCCTGAATAATTGCTTGGTGACTTTTTATACAGAAACATATCTTTTTAAATATAAGCAATGATACTTCATTATTGTAATCGCTTTCATAGTATGAAAACTCGTATAAAGAAATTGTAATTTTTTTTCTGGACAATAATAATAATTTATTTTTTTGGACTACGAGTCTACAACATCATCTCTATAATATAATTGTGTACACCTACGTTTCAAATCCTGAATCCACAACAGATTTCATGTCTACGTTTTTAGTATCTATGTACGTAGTAGTAAAACCCCTTAGACTAGCCAAAAAAAAATAAAAATAGACGTAGTAGTAAAACTGTAAAAGTCGAATGGAAACAGAGAATAGCAAACACATAGATGTAGCACATTTAGAGAGAAATAAGGGTAAAATAGATTATTAAAATAGGAGTCATCCGACACCGTCCTTGTTACGGCGTGGACCTTTTCTACATTTGCCCATACTTGCGATTTAATTGAAAATCTATATAATCTATATAATTAGTTTAAAACACAAAAATTAAACCAGAACTTGACAAATCAGTAAATGATGTGTCACTGAGATGTCAAATATGTGACAAGGTGTTGTGCCATCTGTCATTAGTGAGTCCAACTAAATAAATAAAAAACCAAATCGGTGATTAATTTCACAATCGGTTACAAATCTATATAATTAGTTTAAAACACAAAAATTAAATCAGGACTTGACAAATCAGCGGATGATGTGTCACTGAGATGTCAAATATGTGACAAGGTGTTGTGCCATCTGTCATTAGTGAGTCCAACTAAATAAATAAAAAACCAAATCGGTGATTAATTCCACAATCGGTTACAAATCTATATAATTAATTTAAAACACAAAAATTAAACAGGACTTGACAAATTAGCGGATGATGTGTCACTGAGATGTCAAATATGTGACAAGGTGTTGTGCCATCTGTCATTAGTGAGTCCAACTAAATAAATAAAAAACCAAATCGGTGATTAATTCCACAATCTGTTACAAAACCCCGTTTCACTTTTCAATAAAAAATGCCTCCTCTGCCAAAGCAAACTCCTTTAACCGTCTCTTTCTCTCTTCACCTTGTCTCTTTTGCTTTCAAACTTTGACGCAACGCATCACCGCCGAGAAGCCATGCCAAGCAGTAGATGAATGGTAGAGATGTAAAAGGGCTGCCATGGCTGGTAAGGGCTCATCAATTTGCAAAACTGTTTGATGCATTTCCTATGTGATGTGATTAGATTTTTAGTGTTTCTTTTTTCCTTTTTCAAATATTTGTTGCATCAATTACGCTTTGTGGGCATCTCCTTGCTGCCCTCCATCTTCCTTGAAACACCTACAACCATCAATCCGTATCTTCATATCCGTGACTATGTATTTCCTGATGGTCTTTTGTTTGGTTTACCCACTTTGGTATAATGGTAGGCATGTCTCACTATCATTATTGCGACAATAGTATTCTCTTGCATGCCACCTGCTTGACAGAATGCCCCAAAGAACCTAGAACCGGTAATTTGTTTATTTAGTTGGTGTGTTCAAGTCAAAGCTGTGATGGACATACACATGTAGGGGGATTGTGGGTAACAGATCCGTTTTGAGCCTTGAATCTTTACTATCAAAAGTTAATGGAGTGCGAACCAGTAACGGTAATCCTCAATTATCCCTGGTGCACTTTCAATTGATGATGCTAATAGAGTATAAACAGAAATGCAACGCCCCTCTCGCGCTCTCTGTTCCTCTTCACTACTCAATTTCCAGATGATCAATTCGATGCGTTTCAACGAATTCCCCGTGGGCTTTTGATTGGAAGGTTCAAAAAGGTAAAGTTTATCTGTTAATTGTGACAAATATGAATATCCCTTGCAGTTGCTAATAATCTTGAAATTGAATCGAGTAATTCCCATATTTCAGGTCTCAGTCATGCAATCCCCAAAAACACTACAATCTCGCCATGGGTCCATTTTTCTAGCGTCTCATCTGAATCATCACGGTAATTCAATCAGTTTTTAGCTAGATTTCCACAATTGATTTGGTTTGATTTCCTACATTGAACTCAATTTATTCCACTTTAAACTATATTTGAGGATATAGTTTAATTAAAGCAATCCCAAATAAAAGGGGCCAGATTAGGCATTTGTGAAAGCATTCAGTGGTGAAAGAGTATATAGTATCTAAAACTTAAAGTTTGTAGATTACATTTTCAGTGATTACTTCTTTTGTTTGATTTTAAATGGTCAACCTATATTTCATCTTCAGGTGTCTTTTATTAGGCATTTTACATGCAGAATCTTTGGAAGTATTTCCTTCATGTTCAGAAAGCTTATCGATTTCTCTTTATTTAGATTATTTTGGTTAAACATTTATGCATGCTTGAGTGTCTAAATTGCTATCATTTGATTGTAGATCATCACTTTAATTTTCCATGTAAAACTACCAATATGAACTATGAAGTCTGTCAAAACCACATGTTTTGCATTAGTAGCCACCACACAAACAAAGAGAGATGAATAAGAAGAAAAAAAAAAAAAGGCATTGTCCAAACTGAAAATACATGTTGTTTTCCCACTGATGAAAAGGGTTATTATACTTTCTTTTAGTTTAAAGATAACTTAAGTTTGGAAGGGTTATCAGTAAAATCGTATATTAATTAATTCATAGTTACATACACTGGCCAGCAAGATTTGATAAAAGTATTCCCAGCAAGACTGAGGTGTAAAACAGGTATGAGGTATCATCTTTAAAGTTATCTTCATTTACGAGAGATATTCACGGACATAAAATTAGTATATGAGTAAAGTACACTGATTCTCCATTATTTAAACAACATGAGGTGACTAAGCTTGTTGTCTCGATTATAATTGACTTACTGCTTTGCAGAAACCAAAGTCAAAGAGGTGAAAATATAAAAAAGATAAAAGGCATGTTTACTTCTACTTCCATCTTTTCATACTCTTCAAACCATTGTAAAATTAATAAAACAGAAGTAAATATTACAATGAATGTTCAAATTTTAGTGTACAATCTGTAGTGTCATCATTTTTAGATAAAAAAAAACCACATAAGTTTATACAATTAAGCATATACATCAATATACTCAGTGGCGTATCCAGGAATTTAATAATGAGGTGGCGTATCCAGGAATTTAATAATGGGGTGACAAATTGGAGAAGTTTTTAATAATAAAAAAAAAAAAAATGGGATCATCTGACACTCATCGTATAAAATAATTATGTAATTACAGAGCGAGGTATACACATATTATTTATAAACTTTTTTTTTTGAGAAGAATATTATTTATAAACTTAAAGAAAGGAAATGATAAGATCAAAAAATAAAACACATACTCGATATGTTGTGTAAACTTAAAAAAGAGGGAAGAATAAGATCAAAATAAAGAGGGAAGAATGGTGGAAGGAAAAAAAAAAGCTAGAAAATAGTTGTTACAAAGGTTTGAACCTACAACTTCTTATGGAGAATAGAAAAAAGGTCATATCAATACTCAACACAAGTATTCATGATACAAATACCTTCTATAATATATATACTATGTAAAATTGCCCGAAAAATTACCAAAAAAAAGGGTCGACGCCTATCCCCTTCTGTCCCCCCTGAATACGCTACTTAATATACTCCTTGAATGTCACCTATTTGTCCAACCAATTCAAATTAAAGATGTTTTTTGTTTACATGTGATGATCATTTCAGATGTCTACCATGCGTATAGATTCAAAATCTATAAGTAGAGAAGAGACTTCTATTTTTATAAATTAATGATCTTTTTGAACAAATAAGTACTCATCACCAGGTCTGTAGATTATTCTTATTTTGCAAATAATATTAGTACAAAATTTATATACAACGGAACTATATATAATAGGACTTTTCACATTTTCCGATCCCCTTCCCTCCTCGTCCTTCCTCTCTTTGTTCCCTCCTCCCTCCCATGCCTCATGGGGAAGGTCCGCCTCATACAAAACCAATTACTTTAACTAAAAGCAGGACCATGATGAGCAACAAATTAAAACTAAAAGCAAGACATTGCGCACTCAAAAAAACTAAAAGCAGGACCTCGTCGCCTAACCAAAATTAAAGAGCACTAGTTGTGGGTCAAAGACTCAGAGGAGTAATCGAACAAGATAGCCAATACTGGAAAAAAGTAAAAAAAAAACAAGTGAAAATGAAAAAAACAAGTATAGGTTTAAGCAAAGACTTTGCAAAAATCAGGCATGTAGTTCCCAAAGATAAAGTTAAAGCTTTTATCGTTAGGACTAAAGAAATATTAGAAATGCGGTATTTAGTGTAAGGGTGGTTCTCATTTGTCCACATTCAAATACGACACAGATTCTCTAAAGTCTAAGCCAAGACTACCCTGCTGACCCATATATCATTTGTACCTACTGTATTATTTTCTTATTACTCACATAAAATATAATAATGTACATCACTTTGACATTATAATAATTTGCCCATGCATATTGCCAACCTTGTGTCAGGATGGCTAAGATGGGGCATGGATGATGACTGAGATATTTCATATTCGCCAGCCATGTTCAACTTTGCGAGGGTGACTCTACCCTCGACGAGTTTGAATCCTCTCTTTCAAAGTCAAAATCAATTGCCATAACCTATATAATAATGAGCATTAAGTCTTGTGTAAGATTAACTTATTAAATAATAGGATTACTATTTAAAACTATAGAAGTGACTCATATTAATATGAAGAGTATTGACCCTTGTTTCAACGATATTAAATGTAATCGATCGACTATGAAGTCGGAGTCGCTAATTTCAAATCAATTTATGGTATCGAGTTGAGTTTCGCCAATAAATCTACCTTTCCATGTACAATGCTATGCAACCTTGACTTGGGTCTATAATTATATTATAGTTCCATGAACCCTCATGTATGCTCTAATGTGTCCTAAAGTTGGTAGGAAAAAAAAGTCCAATTTTTATTGCCTTGACTAAGTCCACGCAATTTTGTGGATCTAATGAAAACTAGGTATATAACTTGAAGAAAATGAAACTATAACTAAAAAAAAAAATTGAGAATGAAACTATAATTACAAATGAAACGACTATCCGGATTTCTATTAATATCACAATTTCATTCTATCTGGGTCATAATTTCATATTTAGTTTATACAACTATCTAGGAATCTGAGCAATAATTTGTGAAATACACCTAATTCACACATACCTTCAAAGGGCCGCAAATGATGTTCAAAATTTGAAATTCTACCCTACATAATATTTTCATAATAAAATCATGGGTTAAGAGTTTAAGACCCCATGCAACAAGCCACAACTAATGTGCGTGACATCCTTATCAAGTCATAATAACTTCCAACTACGCATATACTGCATGATGGGTTGATAATCATATCTGCAGCATAAGTATTGCTTAAACAATCATTATCAATTTTTAAATTCAAAAGGGTTGAAAATTTGGTTGCATCTCTGGCTGCTACTCTCTCTCAAGTGCCCACTCTTTGTATATCGTGCAAGTCAGCGCGATCAAGTACTTCGAAAAAGTTCAGGTAAAGGCAAATTGCCTGCCTACTTCCGACTAATTGATTATAATGGTTCAAAGTTATGGTTCAGTTACACAATAGAGTGCCAATTTCATGCACGTAGGTCCTATTGGTTTTATTGAGTGTTTAAGATAAACATGAGCATGGCGCGGATCTTGTATGATACTGTCAGGGCTGTGTCTAGGGCTGGGCAACGGGCCGGATCGGGCTGGGTGCCCATTTAATAAACGGGCCGGGTCGGGTCAGACATGTTTATAGGTGGAGCTGGTCGGTCATGGGTCAGGCCAGCCCATTTTGGCCCGTTTCAAATTTAAAAAGTGTTTTTTTAATAAAAATAATACTCGTATTAAGTAGGTCGGCCCATTTCGACCCGCCCATTGTAAATGAGTTATGACCCGTTGGTGGACCGAGTCGGGTGGGCTACAAGCCAGGAGCCCTCCCACTTGCCTAGTTTTTTATTTTTAGGTAAGATTGGAGAACGTTCAAATTAAGTTACAACAAATCTAGAATATTGATCCCCTTGGGCATCTTTTTGAAGAGCCTCAAGGAAGCAAAAACAGGGAAGGATGAAATATAGAGTACATTAAACAAGTCCAACACCACACTACAGCTTTTAGCAATTAAATCCGCAATTTGATTTCTTTCTCGAAAGCAATGGTGCACCTCCAAGTTGTCAATTCTTCAAGCTTTCCCTGCAATCACTACAACAAAAATGCTATTTAACCACACTAAAAAGCGGAGGTTTACCACACTAAAAAGCGTGAAAAAAATATTTACGACGCTTTGAAAAGCATGACTAAATTCAGTGTGATAATCAACCACGTTTTACATTTGCTACGCTTTCAAGTGACACAATATTTTCTCCACACTTTTTAGGGTCATAACTTATCCACACTTATTTTCGTGGGTAATTATGTTTTTGCCACGCTTTTACTCGTAGCAACTTTGTTATTATTTTCAATTATTCAGAAGGCGGGAAAAAATATTGTACGCCAAAAAGCGTGGGAAATAATTAGGCGGGAATCTTTTGACATATAAAAGCGTCACAAATATATCAAACTGGGGCAAGTTTTCCACGCCCAGTTGTGTGACAATCATTTGGATTTTTTTTTTTTTGCTAACAAATGGTATGCCGGTTGTACCTGTTGCGTTTCACATATATATATGTTATAAGTTGTACCTGTTGCACTCTCCAAAAGAAGCGATAAATACATATATTTCACTATTAAAATACTCATAAAGTATCCGTAGATTGCCGACACATGAGGCTTCAAAAAAAGGTTTAGTGACTACATCTCAAACGAAACTCCAGTTCTACAATTAGTTCTTCCTACAACACAACTAAGTCTTTTTTATAGGAAATACTAGAATAAATGAAGCACCAGTCTTCAATTTTTCCATCAATTGATCCAGCGATTTTTTGACCATCAGCATGCTGAAATCTCAATTGAGACATCCTGCATAATCACAAATGAAGAATTTCAATCCCCATGAAACATTTTCAAATTCTATATTATGCTCTTGTTGGTAAGCATATATGGGTCTTGCATAAAAAAAAACACATGGCATGCTTTCTAGCAGTATGTAGCTAAACAAGACAGTAGTTGGGCATGGTTGAAACTAAATTAGCATAAGCTGATGTTCTTCCCAACTTACAGCTCTGAGAGCACTTGGTTTTTGACAACTAATGGAATATATAGCTGCATATAGGGTCGTGCAGGTAAAACACAATATGTGGATTGCCTCTGGTTTTTTTAGATTGTATGGTGCTCTCTTTCTAATCAATACAAGCTGCTATCTTCGATAATAAAAAAACAACACACATACATCTTTGCAAATCATAGACCATATCAATTCCTTGATCAACAAATTCAATGAACACACCATGACACCAAATGAAAGCTATAAAATAAAACACTCGAATACCTGATTAGATTCTATTAATACTACTGATAGCTAGTTATACATTCTAGAATATAGTCTGCCCACTCATCACGAACTACATCGATTTCTTCTCGAGTATAACTCGTTTCTCCATGAAAAGACTACAACATAATACCAAACAAACAGTTATTTTACAATTGAAAAAATAGGCCAACAACCTACACAAGCAACATAAACAATATTGACAATCATCCAATTTTCATTCAAGCAAGTCAACATACATCACCACAACACCTTTTACCTTCATTGTGCTTCATCATACATCAGACCTGTTTATTTTTTTCACAAACTGGGCAGAATGTGAAACAATTTGAGACCTCTAACAACCACATTGTATATGAAATTATGTATAATGCACATTCCTCTAATATGGTAGGTGGCTGCATGGCATGTATCACATTTTAATCAAGATTCACTGCTTCACCAGACTAAATAATTTCTAGGTACAAGAAACAAATCTAATCTTAACAAAATGTCAAATTCATGACTTAACTAGTCATCCCATGTAATATAGAACTCTTAGCAGGTAACATGAATGTAAACTAAGTGAAACTAAATCTGTCTTTCCCATTAGAAAATATGTTCAAGTCAACATGTTAAAAAACTTGTAAATTAAGTGTCACCTACATAAAACTGCCTAATGAACTAGTCAAAGTCAAGCTCACCTTATAATAAGACCTGACAATCCAGGAACTGGATACAATCTATAAAACTGGATCATTTGTAACCTTGCCAAATTTGGATGATATTAGAAACCAGATGCATGAAGCTGAATCAAGGGCATTTGGGGTTGTAGTCAACATTTTCAGGAACGGTCATGCAACAATAGGCATGCATAAAACAAAGAAATGTGCTTTTAATACATGTTCAATTCGATGAACACCTATACTTGCTGGGTTTAACCATCCCAATATAATATCTTCATATAGCGCATAATATAATATCCACACTCTGAACCTGCAACTTCGAGAGGGCACTAGCACGACAAGAAATATACATTAGCATTTCAGTAAATGAAATTGCTTTTCAACGGAGTAAGATTCTTGAAAAACTTACTTTGACTGACTTCCATTTAGTTTTAGAGACCACACCGTCATTTATGCAACCACCCTTTTGACGATATTTCAACATTCCTCTATTTCAATGAAAGAAAAATAATTTGTTAAATAACTTCATATTGTTTGGTAGACCAACGCGTCCCCCTCCCCCCTAAAAGGATAAATTTTACACATCAAACTCACTCATCAACTGTGCGCCTAATATCATCGTGAAATTCATTTCCTAATGGATCAAGCCAATACACACGATTCTCTCGTGGAAGGATGACACACAACATCCAATGGTGCCTAATACAAAACAAGTTAGTAACTAGATAAATATCAATGTTGTAGTAGGAAAATTAGAACTTTGTCCTTATACACTGTGTATAAACTTACACATGAGGTGAAACATCCATATAAGGGGCGAAGTAGCATATCTTGTTATTTGCTTTCATTTGGGCAGCCATATAATCTGCTCTAGTTGGTATAGGGTTGCCGTTGGCAATCATCGATGGATTTAGAAACCCACAAGAATTTGGGATGAGCATTTCACGACAAAGCTCATGCAACCACCTATAAAATGCTAATATATGAGATATAAGAGCTAGATGCAAAAATTGTCATGATAATAGCAGCAGGAAGCAGAGTCAAAGACATCACAAATAGACCTACGAGAATCATAGTCAAAAGGCATTACAAATTAATATTTTCAGCATTATTAATTAATGAAAAATACTAAGAATTCTGTTTTGCAAGTTCTTGAGATATTTATAACCAAGTTCACTTAACTGAACGAGTAACTCACCGAATGTAAACTTCTATGAAGGACTTCTTCAACCACAGAATTTCTCTTTACACACATTCAGCGAATATTAATTACCAAAGATGGCAGCATCCATAGGTATCACAATGCGGTCTGATGTCATCAACTTCAGATTTCTGCAGGCTTTTGGCAATGGAGTGATCAACTTATGAGAAGGTAGTTTCGTCATACCAATCATTTCAACCTGCTTAGGTTTCTCAGCGGGCTTCTCTATAGGCTTCACCCCATCCTTCTTAAGCTTATCCGTAAGCAAGTCATTACCAATCACCTTGACCTCCTTAAGCTTCTCCTTAATGTTCTCTTTACCACTCACCTGAACCCCCATGAGATTCCCCTTAAGCTTCTCCTGATGTCGCTGAGTATAACGATTATATGCCTATAGTAACATACAAAATGTTTAACATAGTGACCTTCACATGAAAGAAGTAATATCATAGTGGTGAACTTGATTTTGTGAAACAAAAAAACCTGAGCATTAAATTCGATGAGGCTCTTTGGCCATGTAATGAACCCCCCAGTTGCGTCCTTCACTATTTGAACTTCATCCGTTGGCACTGGTACTGGCGCATACGGATCCAAAATGAACTCAACTTTCATTCTCATCTGATCGTCAGGTAGTGCAACCCCATGGTGTATTGAAACTTTAAGAGCTCTCCCAAGTGCTACTACATGGTGTTTCTTGTCTCTTACAACCTTGAAAAGGCCCTTGTTTCCTTCCTGTCATTTCCACGTAGAGAAAAGAAGTACTTAATACTTACAACAGAAAAGACAAACAACAGCATCAACATCTGCTCACAAGAGATAGGTTGATAAGGAGAGGTTTGCAGATTGATCCCTCTTGTCCTCTCTGCAAGCAGATTCCTGAAACAAATGAACATCTGTATCTACAGTGCTCTGTTACATGGCAAGTATAGTTTGTGGCTGTCTCGAACCCCCCTTCTACATGGTCTGAGCTAGAGATTTGGGGTAAGAGATATCTAATGGGAAGCACAACAATTAGAAACATAAGTAAAACCATGTTTACAGTAGGTATTTATTATAGTTGGAGATGTAGGAATTCAGTGGTTTTTCGTGATATAATGCCTGATATTCAGTGACATGGTGAGCAGATTCAGATTTGAAGTCAAGGTGCAGCTCAGTTCTATAAGCACGATCAAAGATACAGAAGCAAAAAGAGCTTCGTGCCAACAGATGCAGATTGTCCCACAGTTTGCTTGAACTGTCAAGCAGAGAGTAGTTTTTGTTGCTTGATGGTAGTTTTTTTCCTAAGTTTTACTGTTTGTCCCTTTTGTAATTAGAAAGGTTATATTAACCTGTTCCTTACTCCCTTCCTACTGTCAAGTCTGAGTATGTGTATCTAAGAGAGTCTGTACTACAAACATCAAATTTTGGCAAATGAAATACAACTCACATTCATACCAAAAAAAAAAAAAAAAAAAAAAAAAAGACAACCAACATTTCCTAAGCTCAAATGAATGCAAACTTAACAAAATTTGCTCAATAAGCTACAGACAATGAATAAGACGGAATTAAGGTTAGAGTACTAACAGGGTTATTATCCGTGTTGTCCTCAAATTGAATAGTAGTTGTCACTGTAGTAGGTTTCTCTGTAGGCTGTTGTTCTGTAGGTTGCTGCTCTGTAGGCTTCACCCTGACCTCCTTAAGCTTCTCTTTAGTGTTCTCTGTGCGACTCACTTGGACCCCCTTGATATTCCCCTTAAGCTTCTCCTGATGTCGCTGAGTATAACGATCATATGCCTAATAATTAACGTACAAAATTTTTAACATATTGACCTTGACATGAAAGAAGTAATATCATAGTGGTGAACTTGATTTTGTGAAACAAAAAACCTGTGCATTAAATTCAATGAGGCTCTTGGGCCATGTAATGAACCCCCCAATTGCTTCCTTCACTATTTGAACTTCATATGTTGGCACTGGTACCGGCGCATTCGGATCTAAAAGGAACTCAACTTTCACTCTCATCTGATCGTTAGGTAGTGCAACCCCATGGTGTATTGAAAATTTCAGAGCTCTCCCAAGTGCTACTACATGGTGTTTCTTGCCTTTTACAACCTTGAAAAGACACTTGATTTCACCCTGTTATTTCCACGTAGCACTACTACAAAATGAGTCTAATGCAACATTTTGTGAGCAACACTTTTAGAGTTTGTTGCTTTTTAGATAGGATAAGGTAGAAAGCAACACTTTTAAAATAAATGTCGCATCTAAAGCTCTAAACCAACGTTTTTTGTTAAGTGCTGCATTTATTATAAAGAAGTACAACACTTTTAAGAAACGTTGCTTTTATCACATTCAATAAACAACACTTATTTTAAAGTGTTGTATTTTCAATATGAAAATGCAACACTTTGTAAAGTATTGCAAATGGGTGTTGATGAATTGAAAAAGGCGGACACCCAAAAAAATTAAAATTGGAAAAGGCGGACAATAAAAACATTGGACGGGCGACTTGAAATTTTCATTAAGCGCCTTTGTCCTCTTTATCAGCTAACCGCCGCATCAAGTCCTCTCTCTCTATCTCTCGATCTGTCTCTCTGTCTCTCTCTTGTTTCATTAATCTTGAGCGGCCCTAATCTCGCGTGGCCCAGTTTCTCGTTTTATGACGGGTAGTGCTATTAGGCTTAGAAAAATAAGAAAAAAGCTAGAAAAGCAAAGAAAAACAAAAGAATGAAAACATAACACGATCTCTCCAGCTCTCCTCCCTCCACCCTCCCTCTAACCTGCATCCATGGAGAACTGCAAATCCTTCGTCCACCCATGAGACGAAGTTCTCTGTCAGAAACTCGCCACAACAATCTTAAAACCTAAACCTTTCCCCAAAATCTCAATCTTCCAAAAAAACCCTAGAAAAATTACCTAAATTGAACACCAAAACCCAAACCCTAACCCTAACCAAAAACCCTTAATCGACTTCCCCGATGATGAATTTGGTGGTAACTTGTTCTCGCAGGTTCGTTCTCGCCATTCATGTTATTTGTTTCTTTGCCTTTCGTTTTCCCTTTTTTTCTTCTCAAAATCGCATTAGAATTCGTGGTTTCTGGTTTCAGTTGACTCAAGGATGAATGAATTTTAGTGATTTGATTGTAATTTCAGATTTACAAAACTTATCTATATTGTAATTGGTTCATTTCTTTTTTTCGTAAGTCATTTGTTAGCCGATTGTGAGGTCAACCGCTCAAACCCTAATCTCTCTCTTTCCCCTTGATTAAATATTTTGATGTTGTTTTAATTTAAATTATTTATTGTCTGTGGTAATGTTTCGAGATTTTGGATTGAATAGTGTTAGGGATTGCTTTAGTTTCTGCAACATATCTTCCAGAAGCTGATTCATTCCTCCTTTTTTCTTGCTTCAACACCTTCTGATTTCCTGTGCATTCTGCTGGTCCCTGTTGCCTGCTAGAACCTGCTGCCTGGTTCATAGCCTAGGTTCTGCCACCTGCTTCTGCCACCTGCTGGATTCTGCAATCTGGTTACAACCTATCTTCTGCATTCTGCTACTAATTCCCTTCTGAAATCTCTGCTGCACCTGCTGTTGATTCCTAATTCCTATAGCTTTTCCTAGCTTTTCACCTCTTCTGCATACTCTTTTATTCCTTTTCTGCCTTGCATCGGCATTCCTGCCACTGAGACCCTTCTAACTCTTCCTGGGATCCTGTACTGATACTTTAATACTTGCACCCTGCTCTATTCTTTGCTGGTCTGTTAAGCTGTGTGGTCTTGCTATATGCTGTGTTATACCCTTTCATTTGGATTTTTACTGTTGTGAAGTGAACGAGTGGGTTATTCGAATTTGTGCTTTCGTATCTGGGCTTTAAATGTTGAGTTCAAATCATGTTTTGTTTCTCAGATATGATTTTAGCATATCCAATTTAGGGTGTGCGAAATTTGTTAATGTTTCAGTTTGTTTCTAGTTCTTGCTATTAGGTATTAGCTAACTGCGTTTCTTTGAATTTGTTTCCTTTTTTTTCAAGTATGGCCAGAAGGATTGAACAAAAAGGTGAATTCTCATACTCTTTTATTGTTGTTTTCCTTGTTGTTTACAGCCTAATAATCTGTTATTAATGTTTGATTTTGGTTAAGCTTGTTTAGGAACGGAGGAAGATAGAGAGCCAAGAAGTCAAAATTTGTAAGAATTTGGTAACTAATCTCGCATTTCATCTGTTCAACACAGTTTCACTTGAAGGTTTATGAATTGTTGAATACACGTCTGAGTTCTGCACCCTTCGCTACAGGTTTCTTGTGCTCCTCTATCTCCTTTCTGTTTTGATTTCTTTGTTTTGTTCTTCTTTCTACTTCTGTGAACATAGTCATGTGTTTGCTCTAGATTATACTTTGTTGTTGTAGTTTCTGAGAAAATGACTCGTATCTGATCGAAATAGAGCTTCTGTTTTTTTATCTTTTTTTGGGGTTAATAGTGCATATGATTAATGGATTAAGATTGGTGCAAATTGTTCAGGGCAAAGAGTTTGGGGATGGATTAATATTCAGTTTGTTTGTTTTTTTTTTTCTTTCTTTTCTTTAGTTTTTTCCTTTTTCTGACTTGAGACATAGTACCTCGATCTCTTGGTTACACCCTCTGTTGGTTCAGCGATTCATGAGTTTTCTATGTATCTTTTAGAATCCTTTGTTTCTTTCAAAGATGTGTGCATCAATAGAGTTGCCTAATTCAAAGGTTCAGGTGTTTTTCAGAATTCTTTGTTTGTTTCAAAGACGTGTGTATCAGTAGTAGAGTTGCTCTAATTCAAAGGTTCAGAGATTATTTTTCTTTGAATTCTTCCTTTGTTTCAAATATCTGTGCTTGGCAAAATCTGAAATGTACAATTGGTTGGTTAGGATTTTTTATCAGCATTTTTGGAACTTACCTTAATGCTGCCAACACATTGATTGGTTTGTTAAAAAGGCGGACACAGAACAAAATTGAAATTGGAAAAGGCGGACAATAAAATGATTTGGACGCGGGCCTTGAAATTCTTTGGGTAGATTAACGTTGTGTTCTACTACTATTTGAATTCTTTAAATTGAAGTCAAATACTTGTTTTGTATACTTATTTTAGTATGTTTGTATGCTGGGATTTGATTAGTATAATCAAGTTTTAGTTTTTTTTTATCCCCTTCACCAGTAGCTTTTTGTAAAAGTGTGCTCTTTTGGGTACTTTAGTTTTCTTCTGGTTTCTGAATTTTGTGAATGTTGGTTGAGTATACCATCATTTAGGCTCTTACAGCGAGGATGATGCAGGGTTATTGTTTATTCATGGATTTGGGTTATAGGATTTGTTAATTATAGATTAATATTTGGTCCCCTCAAAATTGGGTGTTTTTGAAGCAGATCATGAAAAGAAAAGGGCTGAGTTAGCAGAAGATCATGTAAGGAAGTTGGCTGAGCTAGAAGCAATGCGAAATGAAATTGACAATCAGCGAGATAAAATAGTTGAAGATGCAGTGCGGAAGATTATAGAAAAACTACCACCCCAAGTTGCTCGAAAGTTTTTAACATGAGCTCGTTTCACCTTCTATATTTTGGTACAAGGTATGTATTGCTCTTACCTTTATTTACTATATTGGACATAAGCAATTGGCATCACTTCATTGGGGGTATCATTTATTTACTTTGTAGCTATCATACAAATTGTGTGCTGGTTGGAACTGCTTGTGAAAGGTTATGGTTGTGCTGCCAGTTCCATGGATAATGATTATTTATGAACTTGACTTATAAAATGTCCACACGATGTGGGAGAAATATAAAACCTGTCTGCAATCTGTAGGCCTAACTTCTTTTCATACTAGAAGTATAAGAAGTTATCTATACAAGCCTAACTTAAAACTTGGATTTTATTCCCGTATACATAATTGCATGTTTGATATATGATGACTTATTCTATTACTTCATGATTAAAAAAGGGACTAACTATATTCTTTGTTGTTTTTAAATGGCTTAGGCTACCTTTTTTTGGGGAGTATGGCGGCTAGTGGAGATTTGCAAAAGTGATCGGAAGAAAAGGTCGTATATATCGAATGGAAGAACATACTTTTGGAGCAGGATTTTTAGTAACTTTAATTTGTAGGATTGTAATTATTGACAGCATTTTGCGATGACAGTAGGCGTTTTAAATTAAGGTAGTTTTATTATTGGACAAATGTGTAAGAGTACCAGATTATACTATCTATGATATGTCATTATTGCAATGGAAGGAAGTATTGGTGTATCTGTCTTTTAGAAAAAATTGATTGATATGAAAACAGGGGTATGGCATGGAACCTGCAAGTGCTGCTAATGAGCTTATCAAACGTTGCCTTTCTGTAATTGAAATAACAATAAAGTGTTGTATTAGGAGTTAGAAAGTGTTGCACTTATATGCTGAAAAACACATTAAGTGTTGCACTTGACAGATAAAAGTGTTGTTAAAATTTGGTAGAAGTAAACGAAAAAGTATTGTATTTGAGTGCAAAAAGTGTTGCACTCAAAAGTGTTGCACTTGATAAATACAGGCAACACTTTTTTAAAGTGTTGCATATTCTAATAGAAGTGTTGCTATATACCTAAGGCAACGTTACCTAAGGTGGCACTTCAAAAAGTGTCGCACTAGCAATAATGCAACATTTGGAAAGCCTAATACAACACTTTATGAGTGTCGCCTTAGGCTCATTTTGTAGTAGTGATAGGGAAAAAAAGGAATCAAAATTACAACCAGAAACAAACAACATTTCCTAAGCATAGATATGCAAATAACTTTACAGATTGTGGCGAATTGGGAGGTGGAATACGCAGAGTCATAAACTCAGAGGGAGGATTAACATAAAATGCTCTGTGGGTCTGCTTGTCAATGAACTTCAGCATTACAACTTGGGTTAGATGTCTGCAAATGGTCCCACGTGGGGGGGGGGGGAGAGGGAACAAAGTAGCACATTTCCTACCTCACTTAAATTCTACTTATTTTCGTTGCTTCAAGTCAACACATCTTGAAATATTGGAAGCATATCCATCGGGCACTTTAAGCTTTGCTAAAACATTTAGGAATCGCTCTTTACCTTCAGAAGACATGTAATAAGGAGCATGTGGCATCAAATACTTATCATTATCAAGAGGCTGGAGCCAAAGATCTGACCTCAAGCCCTTACTCTAAAGATACTTCCGGGTAGCTTCATCATCTCTACACTTACTACCCTCTAGCATTGTTCCCAATAAAATTTCAGCCACATTTTTTGCTATGTGCATCACATCCAAATTATGGCAAAGTGGATTATGCTCCCAATATGGCAAGTTAAAAAAAATGCTTTTCTTGGTCCACGTCACCTCATCCTCATTCATGGTAGCTTCACCCGTAGAGGTGCTTGCTTGTTTCCTTCCTCTCTTTTTAGAAGGTTTCGAAGTCTTTCCGTACTTATAGTCAATCCTTTGTTGATGTTGTAGAATATCACTTGCGGAAGCACGAGGAGGAGCATGGCCATATTCCTCAGTCCCATCAAACCAAGTGCTTTGGAATCGATAAGGATGGTCACTTTTTAGCCATTTACGATGTCCCCCATAACAAATCTTATTACCGGATCGGAAAGAATATGTCAATTCATTACAATTAGGGCAAGCATAATAACCTTTAGTGCTCCAAGCAGACAACATAGCATAAGCAGGAAAATCATTAATAGTAAATGTTAAAGTCGCCCGTAGCTTAAAATATTCTCCAGCATAAGCATCATATGCATCAACACCTTCCCATAACAATTTCAGCTCATGTATCAATGGTTGCAGATAGACATCAATATCATTACCTGGACTAAATTTTCCTGGGATAATCAAAGAAAGAATGATTGAGGCTGATTTCATACAAAGCCATGGTGGTAAATTGTAAATGATCAACACAACTGGCCATATACTATAGTTAGTATTCATTAGGGCATAAGGATTAAACCCATCACTGGCAAGGCCAATCCTAACACTACGAGGGTCAGAGGCAAAATCAGGATATCTCTTATCAAAGTCTTTCAATGCATCACCATCAGCTGGGTGCCTAAGAACCCCATCATCTACCAGATCTTTTTATGCCATCTCATATCTTCAGCTATTTTAGATGACATATACATCCTTTTCAATATCGGAATCAAAGGAAAATACCTCATAACCTTAGCGGAGGTTCCCTTTTGCATTGGCTTACTTTCTTCACCAAGCTCGAAACCACCATCCTTACCTTTATGTGTCTTCCATCTTGGAGTATGACACGTATCACATTGGGTTTTACTTGAATTTTCACCCCAATATAACATGCAGTCATTTGGACAAGCATCAATAGTTTCGTAACCAAGGCCTAAGTCTTTGACCAATTTTTGAGCTTCATAGTAGCTAGATGGGAATGAAGCAATTTGTGGAAATGCATCAAGTAAAAGCTCAAGCAACATAGTGAGAGATTTTTCTGACCACTTGAACGTGCATTTAAGATGAAAAATACGCAAAAGAAACGAAAGTTTTGAGAAATTAGTGCATCCATGGTAAAGAACTTCATTAGAAGCTTCTAGGAGCTTCTCACACTTAGCCTTTTCTTGAGGGGTAGAAAACTGGTGAGGTTGGTGAGGATGAAACTTATCAAAGAGATTAGGGTTCTCATGCATGTCATCATCATGTTCACTTTTACCAAAAGACCCCACTGCCTCATTGGTTGATTCACTCACTGCATGTGGAATATCAACACCAAAAGCATAGTTTAACAACCCTCCTATGTCACCTTGTCCTAATACACTCGTGTCACTATTGACAAGACCTTCTTTAGTATTCATTCGTTGACTTGAAAGGTTCTGAAGGAGACTGTTTGGACCATGAAAAATCCAGTCCTTGTAATCTTTGAGAAATCCCTTGTGCAAAAGGTGGTGCTCAACAGTACTTATAGGAAAGATTGTGTTCCTACCCAATTTGCATTTTACACAAGAACACTTTATTAACCCATTTGTGCTTCCAGTCCTAGCATATTCAATGAATTCACCAACACCTTTTACATAAGCTTTTGTACCAGACAACTTGTCTATCCAACTCTTATCCATGTCCTAAAGTAGATATAATATTTGCAGATCACCAAAATGACGAAAATCTTTCACTTCTACTATAATCAAACAGAAAATACCAAATATAAAAAAAATCAGCATAGGTCAAAAGAAATTTGTAAAAGAAAAGGCACAAATGCTATGAGTTGATACACATGTACATACACTATGAGTTGAATACAACCACCAAAATATATGTAACTCTTACAAATTGAATTAAAAACATTTAAAACCAATGAGTTGATTATCCAATGAGTCGTTGAAAATCATAACCAAAAAGGGCCATAATACAATCATTTCTCTCGGTTTACATAGTGGATGCAGCAAATCATATCATACTTTTCAGAGCACAAGATCAACCATTAGCAATTGAAATCAACAGTATGAGCATTATCTAAACATTGATCCTACTACTCTACTTTGGAGTTTGGACAACCACCTAGAACTTTTATTTCTCTTCGTATTTGGCACCTTAAAACACATAAAAATTATGCTGGCAATGCAAATTCAGAACTAAAGCATATTATAAACTTATTCATATATTTTGAGTTGGCTGGCAGAAGCACAGCAGCAGCGCAGCAGCAGCAGCGCAGCCAGCACCGCAGCAAGCAGCGCAGCAGCACTGCGGCAGCGGCAGCGCAGCCAGCACCGCAGCAAGCAGCACAGCAGCAGCAGCAGCACCGCAGCAGCAGCACCGCAGCAGCAGCATCACAGCAGCAGCAGCAGCCGCACGGCAGCAGCAACTCCGCAGCAGGCACCACTTCTAGACTTTTCTACCTATTCAAACAAAGGCCCTCTTTCAAAAATTGTGTATTGTTCTTCAATTGGCAATACAAGTTTTTATTACTTCCAAAAAAAAAAAACAATGCAAACTCATTACTTTTGTCACATATAGCATATTAAACTTATTAATCATTGTTCCACACATAAGACACTAACTATTCTTTGAAATTCCAACTTCAGAACATGCAAAAACAAACATTAAGAGGCCGAAAACAGTTCTAAATTTTACAACACTAAATAGAATGTAATTAAGCTAATTTTCTACCTTAAGCACTTACAATCAAGTCTTACTCCTTCTAATTAGCCACTATGCAGCATGAATTGATTGTCAGTTTGGGAGACTAGTAGTTTATAAAATGGATGAGAATAAAGTGAAACAAGTAGGAAAAAGAAGCAGCAAAAATAGAGTAAAGACTATTGTAAACAGTTCACAAACGTAAGAGCCGAGTAGTCCCAAACTTAGTGGATTTTGTACTAAATTTTCCTTATCCAGACAATTAACTAAGTAAGAGTGCCTATACTCATAGAGTAATGGGTTGTAGGCTTGTAGCCAACTCATGGCCTTAACCCAGAGCATATAGCTGGATACAAAAGTACTGATTGTTTGAAAGCAAAGGTATATGAAACAAGTCCCCACATCCACCCCTCTGAGACAGACTGACTACTACTGTAATACTATGTTTGTAGCTCCGAATTAATGGCTTAATCTCTTTACATTTTCACATTTGGCCAGAGAAAGTTCAATTTACTAATTTGTGTGAAAGTACAGAGTAAGATCTCATTGAACTTTAGAAAAAATCATATGATCAGGGATCGAAAACATACTTTATTTAGCGAATCAAGAGAGAAATATTAAATTGAAAGACATCATTTTACTGAGGAAGAACTAAATCTTGTCTTACAGCAAACAAAAGGAAAGGAGAAATTTGAGAAAGAGAGGTATAACAGTTTATGCACAACCAAATCTGAACCTTAGAGAATGTGGCAGAACAAAAATTAGAGAAATACCTAGAAAATTAGAGAAATACCCAATAGAGAAATGTACTAAAACCCAAAACCCGACAAACTCGCTCATATCTAACCACGAACACAATTAACATCAAGAAAATACATTAACTTTATCTCTATCAAGGGTAAAGCCAGAAAATTTACTACAAGCTCTGAAGGACACGTTGAAGGCAGAATCAGATACTCAGTTGTTCCCCTGCTTTGCCACATGACTTACTTACTTACTTCTTCCAAGTTCCAATGCCAACATATTTAAGTGCTTTGCTTCACTAATCCAGAACCTTAATCAATCAATTTGCCTCTTTTGTGATTCCTAAGTTACATTGTCTGCTGCTTCATTGTTTTCAACAACCACCCATTTTTCTCAAAATATTTTGCAGTTTCATTTCCATAGTTCATTCCATCGTCGTTCTTAAAAAAAGAGATGAGTAATTGTGAACTTTCTTTAACCATGTTCTGTTGCTGGGTATAATTTACTTGCTAAGTTAATTAGTCTCAAATTTGTTTTAAGTTGTTACTCTGTTACTCAACGCTACCAAAAAAAAAAAACCATTCCAATGCAAAAAAAAACACCTCTGTTACTCAATCCTACCAAAAACCCAAATTCAGAAACAACAATTAAAGAAATGATAAATCAAATAAAAAGATCACTCATATCCAACGTCATGTCCAGACATAATTTCCAATTTCACCAACATAAAAATTCAATCTTGGAAGGAAAAATATAAATCTCTGATAACGTTAATCTTACCTTGTACTACTGATCAGATGCAGATATCCAGACCTTGATCAGAACCTAATACGCACAAAGCCTAATCTGAAACAGAAAACACATAATTCACAATTATCAAAACCACAACAGAGACTTCAAGGTTTAATTCAATATCAGATATAAAATTGAAGTTAAAATCCTAAATGAGTAACAGAATTTCAAGAAAATTAGATAACCCCAGTAGAATTACAAAGACTTACAGATTCAGGAGGATCCCAAAACGTTTCAGTCCCAATGCTAGCTTTGTAACTGACTCAAATTCGAATTCGCGACTTGCTCCTAATCCCAGTACAATTGTGCGTGCTCCTAATCCCAGTAGAATTGTGGGTTGTGCGTGCTCTCTCAATCTCTCTCTCAATCTCGATTCTCGGTTGTGCTCTTAGAACGACGGTTGTGGTGAGCAAGGAAGAAATAAACAAACTGTGATCAGTACATAGCTAAATAGGTTTATGGTTTATGTTTTTCTGGCTTTTCGTTTTTTTCCTCCCTTTTTTTTTTAAGCGCTAAACTAAGACAAAGTGGTGAATATTTTAGGCGCTGAACTACAAAAATTTTGCGCTCAAATTTATTTTTTAATGAAATTAGTGTGTGCCCTCGTGCGTTGCATGGGGTAAAATTACTTTTGGTTATTCATTTGATAAACATACTTATGACAATATTCTTTGTATTTTTTGTCTCATGTGCTTTCCATGTTGTTTTTTAGTGTGTTGTATGTCTAGCTAATTAGTGTTTATTAAGTGCATTTTCATACCTTTTTAGTATCAATTTAATGTAATTCAACCACCATAAATTTGGTTTGTTTATCCTAACTTCGAACAATAACGGTTAAATATATTTTTTAAAGGAAAGTAATAATCTGTCATTTGTTTCGATACTGGTGCATAAAGGATAGAGAACTAATGAACAATATAGCAATTTGAATTTTACATTTTATAAAAGTCACTAATCCTTGCCTCTTCTCCTGGTCCAATTATAATCCATGAGCCTTGTTTACCAATTTGGTGACGGAGACTTGTATTAGAAATCCTGGTCCAATTATAAATCCATGAGCCTTGTTTACCAATTTGGTGACGGAGACTTGTATAAGAAATCCTGGTCCAATTTCTAGCACCAAAAAGTATCGTCCACTCGTATTAATTTTTTGTGCCATCTGTTTTTTAAAAGCAAACAAAAACTTTTACTACATAGCAATACCACAGCTTGAGTTTTAACTCCTTGTTTGTCCCTTTAAGCATGCAGCTGTGGTCCATAAATAATACAAAAGAACAACTTTCCTCGTTTGTACATAATATAACTATATTGGAAGCTCTTGGCTCATCTACTATACTGCATCATACAGAGACTTTATTTGTTTTGGTGAAATTGAGGGCTAAGACCATTACATAATCTTCCTAGAAAAAAAAAAATTATTACATGATCAGTAAAGATTTGTGCAACTCCATCCAGAGGAGCTTCAAAACACATGAAGGCCTAGTGGTAGAAGAATCCTGTAGTTAGCGAAACAATTGCTGGCTCGTTTTACTCCGCTTGAACAGAAGTACATTCACCAAGATTAATTGAGAAGCCAATGACCAAAGCTAAATTATCCAATCGAGCTACTCCTCTTTCTGCTCCAATGTCTGGATTTGATTTAGCCGATTATGGCTCAACTTCAACTCGTAGCTATGCTTTAAAAGTGCCTGCAGTACAATTTTAGGAAACAAAATTCAAACTTGAGCAGCAAATCAAGGTAACTGACCTATAGCCTGTAGATCAGTAGAGGGAAAACATGATATTATGAACATATCTTTTAGATGTTGCTTAGTCAGTCAACTTGGAAGGGTAAACCGCTCATAGCAGGATTTAGACTTCTTCACAAAGTAAAATAGAGAAGAAATAGCTCATAATACATACATTAATACACATAATAGCTGATGTAGCCCCTATCAAACTCTACAATCTTGCTCACTCCCAAATCTGTACCTTCGTTGTCCAACATCGAATGCAGACTAATGTTGGACGTCGACCTTTTCCATACAGTTAGCGAGCGCATTTCTCTCATTGTGTTCGAATTGACAGGTCATCAATATCTCAATTACATTGAGAATAGACACAATCAACAATCCGTTGCGAGAAACCTTACCCTGAAATATCAATATGCTTCCAGAATAACACATCCCTCTTCTCTTCCTCCAAAAAAAATAAATAAATAAAATAGTTGTTTCCAACTCCTTACCTCAGCAAAATGAATACAGACAGAAGAATACAGTGGATAAGAAAATAGATTATACTCCTTACCTCCGCTATTTTTGGAGAGCCAAGCAAGTAAATTAGTCTGCAGAAGCACAGACCACATACTTACAATTTGCAGTAAAAAATATATTTTTCATGAGGAGTCATCATAAATAAAAAGAGCAAATATGGAAGTTTGTATTCACTGTGAGTTAAACAATCTTAACAATAACATAATCAGAAACATTACTCCAGAATAACGTGCTTAAGGCCAAGCCAAAGATACACCCATACAACTTACTACATTCCTCCATTGAAAATGAATCTGTCACTAACCGTACATCCTCCTCATTTGTAAGTCACAATATGAAATCATAGGCTCCTTTTTCTGTACGCATAAGCCTCTTTGTAAACTTACGATACTTTAAAAAAAATTCAAAGTAATTAAGCAGACACCGGCACCCCCAGGTCATGATGCTACATTCTTCACCATTAACAAAGCCCTTTTAGAGTTTAATTCAATGATCAGATGGTGATGTATGAAGTTTTTTGACTTCTTAATTCTCCAAGATGTCAGATGGGGTAGATTTGAAACTTTTCTATATAGAGGTGGTTATCTTAACTAAGAAACTTTTTTTTCCCTAATGCAACTAATCATCTATATACAGCATACTTTAACTCTAGCAGCTTTACATTGTCTTGTAATCCTACAACTCATGAGGTCATGTTTATGATTAACATTTTTTGGTCATCATGTTTGTGATTAACTTGAGATAGACTATGAATCTATTCAATGGAAAGCGCACACACTCTCCCCCTCCCCCCCCACCAAATAAAAAAAACCTCTTTCAATCTAGTCAACTGAATTAGAGCCCCAAAAACCACTCACACCTATGCCTTCTCCCTACCACCCCTTCCAAAAAAGAAAAAGAAAAGATAAACTGGCTCTGAAACATATTCTGAGGCAACTTCAACATTTCCTATTTCATTAAAAACCTCTATAAAACATTTGTTGTAGTACTGCAAAGTTTATAATTTAATTATAGTACATAGTGTAGAACTGTAGACCATTTAAAGAACAAAACCCAATTTTATGCCTCACAATACACAGATTAGAAAGACTTCATTGCATTCTTCTAGCCAAGCATATCAAAAAAGGAATTTTTAGTGTCTGTTGCTTAGCAGGCACACAAATGATGTCATTTGGCAAATTGCCAAACCCAATTGACATGTTTAAAGTAGAGGTATAAATATCAAATTACACAAAGGAGCCAAAACAAAGTATCTAGTACCTCTACTGCGACGTAGTCTAGTTGAGTGATATTGGCAAGATCAATATATACGGAATGAATTACAGATGAAAGATTTTTTCTTTAGTTTCTATTGTCTTGGGAATAGATGTTGTAATTTATACTGCAAGAATCTAAATATCAACATAAAGATCAGTAAAATCAAAATCACTTTTGAATCTTAAAAAGAGTTTCGACACTCATAATATACAGACATTTGGTATTGAAAAGTGCAAGAACAACACATGTATTGCATCATCAATTTCCCGCACCAATATAGTAGCAAGTTAGCAACTGGTTCATGTATAATAACATTAGTCAGAGCTATGTCTAGTACATGCACCCACAATCATGGTAGGGTTGCTGATTGTGGAATATAGATAAAACCAGATACTGTTAGATTGCATTGTAAGTTGTGTTGACAAATCATTGAGAAATATGTAAAGTAAAGGGATCTAGTTCATTCAAATTCTCCCCATTCTGACCTGAAACCCTTCACATATAATCCATGATTCTGAGATTAGTATTAGAAATCAAAGTTCATACGACTAAATATTTGCCTAAGATAATGACCTCAGCCATGCGAGTGTTCAAAATAGTAATAAAAAAGATTGAAATGAAGTTCTACCCTTTCTTACAGGTTAACTTCTAATATCCTTTCTTTATTTTCTTTCTACATGTTTCTAAGTCTGGTCATTGATCAGGAAAAATAAAGCTGCCACACCTTTCCATTGTCAATGAACAAAATTGTGAAGAACAAAAAGGATTAGAATTCACAAAGAATATGAGAAATAACCACCAATGCAGACAAAGATTAGAAGTTTAAGATTAGAAGTAATCCATATAAAATCTATGGAATTGCACAAGAATCAATGAAATGTCATGTTGTTCACAAATACTATGATTGGTCCCTCCATTTCTCACAATCCATTTCCTCACCACTTCAGAGTTTAAACCAGCAACCCAAGTTAATAGTACATCAACCAATCGTCTATTTCAGGCACACAAACATCAAATCAATCAATTTAATGGCATACTAAGTATCTATCAGAATCTAACATGCTATCAAGAAATTACAAAATTAGGTAGTTTTCAATGAAACCCTAATTTGAGAATCAATGGAAAGTAAAAAAAAAATTGTAGGAAACTAACCTTAGAGAGAAGGTGATTATTTGGAAGACGTTCGCCGACTTCAGGTGGAAGAACAACGTATTTGAAATTTCCCAATTTCAAACCTAATCCAATTTCATAACCCAATTTAGTTTGGACCCAAAAATCGAAATTCAAAAAACAAATAATCAAATAATTAGAATACATACGTTACCAAATTTGCGCGAAATCTACGGTGATGAAACTCTTGTGGTGAAAGCGGTGGTGGCCAGGGCGGTGAATGCTATTGTTATGCACCTCTGTCAGTGAGCCTCCCACATTTTTCTCAAACAACAGCGGAGGTTTCATGAGCAAGAGATATGCATTGTGAATCTATATAATCAAGACACAATTTTGCAAACGTATTCAATAAATATGTGAAACTAATTGATCATAGAAAGTTCAAACGTAGTCAATAAATTCCAACCAGATTAAGATAGTCTAAACCATGTGAAAACTAATTGATCATAGAAAGTTCCTTACTTAATTTGAAGAATAAACCGCTTACTGCTATACTAAGAAATCCATGTGAAGCAGCAACCACCGACTTCAGAGAGAGACTGCTTGAAATGCCTATGCCTGCGTTTCAAAGAGGAAGGCAAACAAAAATGAATATACCATCGTCATTATTGAAGAATAGTGTTATAAACTATGTTGAAAATATAAGCTATGTTGCAATGAACCAAAAACAAATGCTTAAAGGGCAATCTATAGTGTTTACTGAGATCTAACCTTTTACAGATTTGATGCGTACAAAATGTATAGGCAATGAATGGATAATGAAAAGGTGTAGTTACCAACCTTTTTATAGGCGAATTTGTGAAGAGGCAGGTCGTTTGGTGGTTTTTTTTTGGGTGGTTTTTGATGTTGTGCGTTAGTGTTAGTTGGTTATCAATCAAAAAAAAAAATATGTATCATGAATTTATGATAGAATTTGTAACTGTCAGTAATCTATATCATTAATCTATATTATAATTATAATCATAGTATATAATCTATTTATATAATTAATCTATAATAAATTGAAATTAGAGTACATAATCTATATATATATATATATATATATAATTCATCTATAATTCATTGAAATACAATTTCATTGAAATACAATTCAATTCAATAGGAATAAATTGATTTCGTATAGTATCTTAAATAATACTTTTAAGAAATCATAATTTCATAATTTATATATTCATATAATTATAATTATTTACCGTGAAAAAATTAGTGTGAACATTTTCATAAAAGGAACAAAGTATATATATAAATTATATATATCACTGACACGATTTAAAAAAAAGAAAAGAAACAAAATACTGACACGCTCACTCTGTCCCTGTTCTGCAACACCTGACTGTGTAGTGTTGTGAATGTGACGCCACCAACAGTAGCCCACCCCCACCAAGTCAGCAACTAATGTTGTTTTCTCTCTCTCCATTGAATTCTCTCTCCCGACACAACCCATCTCATGTGCGGCATCGATCATCCACCGTTATCCACCATTGCCGCCCTTTTGTTTCGAGGAGAGTATATATGGAGGCCGACCAAGGGAGCGAATGGGACAAGCCACCGTGTCATCGCCGGTGGGAGGCGAAATTCCGATGAGCTTCGATCGGCGACCATCCATTCGATGGTATTGATGGCTGCAAATGTCAGATGGGGTTCATGGCCTAATGTGGAGGAAAAAGACACGTGACCCTGCCCATATGTTTTTGAGAGTAGGGGGATGTGAAATCTCAACCGTTTAATTTTCAAATGATGGCCCAGATTGATAGTTCGTATGTTCGCATGTTATAGGTGGTTCGCACCGGAACCGAACTCTCTCTCTCTCTCTATATATATATTCCTTGACACAATTATTAGGAGACATGTTTGTTGCTTATGTGTTAAAGTCTTATGTTAAAATTGTGTTTTAAACTGATTATAGAGATTTGCCTCCACACTTAAAAGTGTGGTAAAAGATATTTCTCCATGCTTTTGAGCGTAGAGACTTTTTTCGCGATTAATAGCGTGGCAAATCTCCGTCTGTTTTTCTCTCAAAGTTCACGCTTTCCAAAGCGTGGTAAAAAAAGTGTCTATTATTAGAGAATTTGTTGTAGTGGTTGGTGACTTATTGATATTTGGGTGATTACTCTATGTAAACTGTCTAGGTTCATCTTGGTGTCTTCCTATAAATAGGATCTCATCGCATCCCATCTAGGACCATCTCTTTCCATAGTCAATTTTTCCTAGTCTACTTTACGCTTTCTAGATTAGTGTAGTGAGAATAAAAATGTAGATTATAGTAAGAATAAAAATGTAGATTTTAAGAGTTTTATTAGTTCGTTCTTCAAGTTCAAGCATTCTTCTATTTCTCTTTGGAGACTATAATTGAAGCTACTTGGTTTATTTCTTATCTTTACTCTCTCTTTTCCCCTCTTTTCATGCTTCTTATTTCAATTGCTTTATCTAGTTTAATTTTAGCATGAATTTCATTGCGTACTTAGTTTTAGTTGTAGCGATCATGAGTAGTTAATTTCTTTTATCTAGGGTTTATGTAGCTTAATTAAATCAAATGATGCTTCATTAGATAAGTGAAAATTGGCATGTCATTAGAATTGTTGCACAATGTTTGATTGTAATCTTGTTGCGTATATTAGATGATTAAGTCAAGTTCGAGTGAAGCTTCTTAATTGTCGTAACTCAATCATTCATCAAGTTTGCCTAATCACGAGAGTAGTTTAGAATAACTTGGGACTATTGGAAAGGAAATTATATTACTTCATGCTCTTGATATTTTCTTAACTCCATGAGAATAGGTAGTTGAGAATTATATTGAGTATTCGTCTATCGCTTCGAGAGAAGATTTTAGGATTCATATTTCCGTCTTTGCAACATTCGACATGGCATGTTAGTTGAAACTTGTTTATCAGCATCTAAGATCTTGATTAAGTGAAATCAACCCTAGGTTCTTTTTCTTATTATTTTGTTTTATATTGTGATTTGTTTTGTTGTTTCAATCCCAAACCCAATTGTGAATCGCTTAGCTTGTTACATTTATGAAAACTTAGTACTTGGAATCAATAGCTCCCTGTGGATCGATATTTTTATTACTTCGATATAACCCATACACTTGCGGGCCTATCATGTTTTTGGCGCCGTTGCCGGGGAGCTTGGCCGTATTCCAATATTTGGGGTTTCTTGAATTGACTAGAATAGGCATTGTGTTCCTTTCTTTGATATGTTGTCTTACTCGCATCATTGGGGTTATGGTGCTTATGATTCTTATTCATATGATTATACTAGTGAAAACTATGTGAATGCAAATGAATATGATATATCCAATGCCTCATATGATTGGAATAAATGGGCTGGTCATAATGCTCATGAATATCAATTTGATCACCCCTACCAAGGTAACCAATATGAACCTTGTTTTGATTACTATAATCATGGTAGTATGGGTTATCCTAATTCCTTTTATGGAGAAGACCAAACTCACTTGCCCTCCATCCACCCAAGCCAAACTTGAAAATCCTTTTGGAGCAATCTATTGTGGAAATAGCACAATTGTGGTCTAAATTTGATTCAATTGCCTCTCATATGGCAATTATGGAGACTCAAATCATTCCCTTGAATAATTTGTGCTCATCTCAATATTCCATTGAGCATGAGGTTGTTGATGAGTTGGTTGAGAATGAACCTAATGGACTTGAGCATCATGATTCATCTTTCCCGGAATCTATAGACATGTCAATTTCTACAATCGTGCATCCCCATATCAATCCCCCTCCCGATATCATTCTTGGATATGCATTTGTGAAACACGATAGTGTATTCGTGAATCATTATTCTTATATCCACCGGGTTAATAAGAATATTGTGAATAACAAGTCGAGCAAATATTGTGGGGATGATCATAAGTTTGTTGAGTGGGGAGCTTCACCTTGTCATTTGTTTTTTCAAAAGCATTTGACAAGTTCAAGAGGTCATTAATTCTTTACTATATTTTTATGAGAATGATCTCTAACATATGTTTTGTTGAAATGAGTTCAAGTTCATTTGATAAATTATTGCGAGCTTTGTCTTTCTATGATGATCGATTAAACAATGTAATTCTAAAGGTTCATGGCACGGTCGTAAAGATAATGGTGGCAACATTGTCACTTTCGTGATCCACCTGGACTAATTCAAAGGGTCGAGCTCTTAACCTTAATAAAGCGCTTTTTGGGAGGCAGCCCGAGTTTTCATTTACTTTTAATTTTTCTTCATTTTGTTCTATTTTCATAAAAAAAAATATTAAAATAAAAAAAGGAAAAAAATATTAGAAAATAATTTTTTTTAGAAAATTCAAAATTAGTTAGATGATTTATTTGTTTAGATTTTATTAACTTAATTCTTGTTTTGTTTTGCAGGTAAAATCTGAAAAAAAAAAAAAAAAAAAAAACTGCTCTCCTTCTGTCACCGCTCGACCAGGCGGAAGCAGGTTACTAGACCCACCGTGCCCGACCGGGTAACATTCAGCCCACATCACCGCGCCACCGGGCACCTTCCTCTCTCACCCTCTCTCTGCTGCGCACGGTCAGGCGGTTTTCAGGCTACACCACCGCCCGACCAAGCGCTACTCCAGGTGTCCCTACAGCCCCGTTCGCGACCCCTTCACCACTTCTCCACTCTCTCTCCTCACCCAAAATCAAACCCCACAACCCCGTCTTCCCTCTCGCCTCCCTATTCTCTCCCATCCTCTGTTTCTCTCTCTTTATCCTCTGTATCTCGCTTGTCCTCTGTATCTCGCTTGACCCTCTCACCGCCATCCCACACCACCACAATTCAGGCGACTAACATCCGCCCCTCACCCATCACCTCCAATTCTCCCACATCCTCTCACCAGACCACCACCACAGTCCAACCGGCAACCTCTCGCCTAAAAATTCTGTCCTCAGACCGCCCACTCTGCTGTCCCTACCACCATTACCGAGAGGTATTAGCCGACTTTGGCCATATCCCAAAGGTATTTCACAAGTGTTACTTCGGTTGCGGGACAATTTTGATCTCATTCTCATTAATCTGTTTTAGTGAGAATCAGAGTCACCAGGCCCGGCTATCAACAGGTATATGTGGGGCGACTGAACAAGGTCCCAAAAAAAAAAAGCCCACCCACGGTTTAAAAAAAAAAAAAAAAAAAAAAAATTCTACTAACTACAGAAGATACGGGAGATTGGAGAAAGCAAAAAGGAAAGTTTCTAAATGCCTAAATTGACGCCTCACCTTCTTCCTTCTTCCCCAACCTTCTTCTTCAATTTTCCACACCTCAAACGAATCAAATCTCTGTCAATTCCAAAATTACAACAGCAAATCAATTCAATATCTCATTCAATGGCAATAATTGATCTCCTTCTTCTCTTCTTCTCTCTCCCGTATATATTTTGTGGGTTATTAAATCATATCCAATTACTCTTCTATTTTCTTCATCTATTCTCCTCTCATCTTCTTCCTCTGAAATTGGGTTTGAACAACAAATTGCAACTTGCACCACCACAAGATCCACCAATTTGCCACCTAGAAAGGTAAAATTCCTAATTCCTTAATTTTTCATCTATTTTATTTGCCAATTTCGTAAATTATTTTGGTCAGTTTTTTTTTTTTTTCATTGATTTCAAAATGTAGTTGTATTGAAAACCTGCTTCAATTTCATTTTTGTGTTGAAGAATGTTTAAATTGCAGATACGATGGTGCTTGATCTTTTTTTTTTTGATTTTGTTAATTTCAGATCGATTTGTTTTCGCCCTGTTATTAGGTTGATTTTGTGATTAGGTTATTGTAAAATTGATGAATTTGAAGTCACAGAAACCAACAATTCCCTACCAAGTTACGCCAAAAAAAAAGATGAAGGAAGCAATTCCACTTGGATAAAAAATCAAATATTACAATCCCTTACTTTATGTTTATTGTATGATCTTTGGCTCCTGATATCAGTATCGTGTTTTGTGGATGAAAATCCAAATCGTTTATAGGCTGCAACAAAAGAAAAATATTAAGAGTAAGAAAAGGCAATGAACAGGTCTTAGATATTCTTGAGTTCTGACTAAGCAAGACACCTAAACATTGATTTCAAAATGAAGCTGTATTGAAAACCTGTTTCAATTTCATTTTTGTGGTGCAATAGTACCGACCATGTTATTAGATTTATGCAAAGTATTCTCAGCTACGTTTACAAGTCTTTGGGGATGAATGTCACATTCTTTTTGAACTATATTAATGATTTTTGACAGAAACTTTTTGTACTTCATTTAGGCAAATGAATGTTAATTAAAGTTTATCACCGTAATTTTTTTCTTTTTCTTTTTAGGGGCCTCGAGTCACACTTTTGCACAGGGCCCCTAAAATATCGAAGACGGCCCTGTGAGTCACACTGATAGATTTTGATGAGTATTGGGGTTAGGCAATTGAGAATAATGGACAAGGATCACTTTTGGACCTTGGTGAATTTGTTACTAGTTGATGATTGATTCGTACTACAATTGGTTGACTTGTGTTCTATTGGGTGAGATTTCGGTCCATTCCTTGTTGGAAGTATTCTGGTCTTGCTGAATTAGTGAAGTGTTTTGACTTCCTTTGTGGTGCTTTGGTCTGTTGCTTAATTGATCATGGTTGGGAATAGAGCTGATCATTGGGACGAGCTATCGGGTTTCGCGCCAAATTTTCATGTTCATATCCTGCCCTATCGGGTTTTGGGCGGACCAACGAGCTTTTTCGGGCCAAAACGCGATATCGTAAATCTTTTATATTCAAGCATAACTTTTGATCCCGATATAAGTTTGAAGTGATTTATTTTTGAATCCATTTAACTTTTCGAGATCTATGCAACCATAACGTCAGATTTGCAAAATTATATTTTTGAAAAAGTTTAAATTAAAATTACAGCATACAAATTAGTAGAAAAATATAAAAAAAATTCAAAATAAATAAAATTTCGGGCCATTCGGACCGGGTTTGCGGGTTTGACCTTCATCCCAAATTCGTCCCAAATATGGGCGGGTTCAGGCCAGGCCCACGTGCCGGTTTTTTTTTTTTTTTTTTATCAGGTTTAGTTGGGACTCATGGGTCGTGAGGACGATAAACGTGTTGCATCATCCTCACTCCTGTTACTCCTTATAATCATATTCAAGCACGAGCGATGACTCATCTGCTCACCTTGATCCTCTACCCCCCGTCCGAGAGGGATGCTATGTGAGTTCTCTTTCTCCCTTTTCCTCTTTATATTATTGTCTTTTATCACATTAAGGACAATGCGCAATTCAAGCTTGGGGGAGGTGATTGTTGATGATATTTGATGAAATGTGATTACATGTAGTTTAGGGTTGCATTTTACATATAGTTTCAAGTTAGGTTGCATTTTAGATATAAATTTTCTTATATTTAATTTAATTTTTCTGTAGTTTTATTTGCTAATTTTCATGCATTTAGCTCATATAGTTTAGGTTTGATTTTTGCATGCATAAAAAAATCCAAAAAAAAAAATGAAAAAATTTCAAGAAACGAGTTAGATGTGATCCTTCAATGATGGAAGCTCTTTTTGTGAAAAAATTAAAGGAATTTTCTCAACTTTTGTGAATAACGGTTTTTAGCCTTAAAAGTTCATAGCATGATTGTGATTGTGGACCATTGGTTAGTGGAATATATATTTGTTGCCTTCGATATTGCTTAGTTGATTTGAATAGACCAAAAATGACCATGTGGATTTTGAGCCTTTGATTGATCGATTCATCATGTTCGATCTTATGGTTTCTTTCTTGTGTGTGTTACTCTCTAAATTGCGGTTTTCTCTAGAACTTGCTCTGTTTCTTATCAAAATTGCACTTGACAAGCTCATGCTAGGAAATGATAGAAGCATTCTTTGTTTTTAGGTACATTAGCCAAATAGCTACCTTTATACATGTTGTTCCAACTTTGTAAACCCTTTTGAGCCTTTAGTCGTTTCATTGAAAAAATCCATTACATACCTTAATTTCCTAAACACATCCCTTTCACCCGAGCCTAGACTAGTGGAGTTGATTTATATGGAAGTTGTGATTAGTGATGGTGAAAGCAAAGATTGGCAGTAAGGTTTTTGGTTGGTGTTTCATGTGAAATTGTGAAATGTTGGTTTGTGTGTCTTGAGAAAAATGAAAGTGAAAAAAAAAAGAGTTATTCAATAATGGTTTCGTGTGAGTGAAACAAGGCGGTAGAAGAAGAAAAAAAAAAAAAAAAACTTAAATGTTTCTTCATAATGTCTTCTCCTCCTTAGTCTCCTTGTGGGTTTTAATAAATATGATCTTTTGGTAATTGGTTGGAGTTTGTGAGTAAAGTTTTTGTGCTATCTTGATCTTTCGCGAGGATTTGAGAATTTTTTTTTGACTCCACAAGTTTTTGCTCCTAGTCCACATTCCCAAATGTATCATCCTACCTTTACTCCGAGCCTCATTACAACTCCATAAAAGTCTTCTTAATCTTTGCATGAGTAGTTGTCCTTGGCGATGACGAGTTAGAATATGGGGAAGCTTATGGTAGATACTGCGTTTGGATTGAGTATTGAGAGTTTTATTGATATAACCTAAACACATGAGTGTGAGTGTTCACATTCCTAAAGTGTGGGTTTGTTCGATCTTCTATGCTATTATCGAAGGTGGGTCTTGTGGTAAGATTGATTGTTTAGTTCACAATTTACATGCTATGCTATGAGTTTTAAATGGTTGTTGATTTGTTGGTCGTACTTGTTGAGCCATTTCCATTGGAGTTGAAGTTGCTTTCGACATGGAAATTAAGAAGGTGATCTCTTACTGTGTTGTGTTCTGTTTACCATATTTTGCTTGGGGACAAGCAAATACTTAAGATTGGGGGAGTTTGATGAGTGCATAAATAGTGTTATTTTTCATGTCTAGACCGCACTCATTCATCCTATCTTCACGTAAGTTCTCTTATAATTTTACTGATTTATGAGTGATTTTATATGAGGATTACTACCTTGGTATATTGGTGCGTTAATTGTGATTTTAGGCATATTGAACTCCAAATGCAAAGGACTTAGGATTCTCTTTGGATGCTCAAGATAATCAAAGCAAGAGAAGTAATCAAGAGTATTGAAGAGAGCATTGGATTCCTTTTTTGGATGCATATAGACACTCAAATGGAGTTACTAGTGGCTTTAACTCTTTTGGGAGTTATGTTGGTACTTATTGATGTTTGAGAGGTTACTCTATGTAAACTGTCTAGGTTCGTCTTGGTGTCTTCTTATAAATAGGATCTCATCCCATCCCATTTGGGACCATTTCTTTCCATAGTCAATTTTTCCTAGTCCACTTTAGGCTTTCTAGATTAGTGTAGTGAGAATAAAAATATAGATTTTAAGAATTTTGTTAGTTCGTTCTTCAACTTCAAGCGTTCTTCTATTTCTCTTTGGAGACTATAATTGAAGCTACTTGGTTTATTTCTTATCTCTACTCTCTCTTTCCCCCTCTTTCCTTGCTTCTTATTTCAATTGCTTTATTTAGTTTAATTAATTTTAGCATGAATTTCATTGCGTACTTAGTTTTAGTTGTAGAGATCATGAGTAGCTAATTTCTTTTATCTAGGGTTGATGTAGCTTAATTAAATCATATGATGCTTAATTAGATAAGTGGGAATTGGCATGTCATTACAATTATTGCACAATGTTTGATTGTAATCTTATTGCGTATATTAGATGATTAAGTCAAATTCGAGAGACGCTTCTTAATTGTCGTAAGTCGTAACTCAATCATTCATCAAGTTTGCCTAATCACGAGAGTAGTTTAGAATAACTTGGGACTATTGGAAAAGAAATTATATTACTTCATGCTTTTGATATTTTCTTAACTCCATGAGAATAGGTAGTTGAGAATTATATTGAGTATTCCTCTATCGCTTCGAGAGAAGGTTTTAGGATTCATATTTCCGTCCTTACAACATTCGATATGACATGTTAGTTGAAACTTGTTTATCTGCATGTAAGATCTTGATTAAGTGAAATCAACCGTAAGTTTTTTTTCTTATTATTTTGTCTTATATTGTGATTAGTTTTCTTGTTTCAATCTTAAACCCAATTGTGAATCGCATAGCTTGTTACATTTAAGAAAACTTGGTACTTTGAATCGATAGCTCCATGTGGATCAATATTTTTATTACTTCGATATAACCCGTACACTTGCGGGCCTATCATAATGCCAAGTTTACCATTCAATAATGAAATATGGATAATTAAAAGACAATAAACTCATGAATTAATATAAAATAGTTCATAATTTTCTTTCTACATAATTACTACCTGTCAATTACTTACAGTTAATTATTTGTTTTATTAATTAATAATTCAGGAACCATGAGATAATATTAATTAGAAAGGTTTTGATTTATGGAAAAACTAATATAATTCATTAAATTAAAGATAGCAATTATCCAAGAAGATATTCATGAAGTTGTGGCGGTGATTAATAATAATAGTTATCATAATAAAATGAATATCAATCACCTATTAGATTACCACGGTGAAAATGATGCATGTTGAGCTCCAAAACATATAGTAACCATACTTATTGTGATTGAAAATCTTATTTTTGGATGACACTAATGAATATGATAAGATACATTTGGAATTAGTTATGCAGAAAGAGCATTCATTACAACAACAATTCTTCACGATTTTTTTTATCAAAATTATTTATTTAGATTTTGGTTCCGAGCCGGTACCAAAAGAGTAAAATATTTTATAGTGATTAATTTATCGAGTACTGATCATAAAAGGTTCTACCGTATGCAGAAAAAAGTTAATTACTCCGATCCGTAGAATGCAAGGTGACGTTTACTTATAAGCAATGATGATTACAATGTAATGACCATTTTATAGAGTAAATATGGGTAGAAAAGGAAGGAGAGGGAGGAAATTAAAAGATGAGATTTGGGAGCTTGATTACATCATCCAATGTAATCATATTTACATGTTCTAAAGTAGAACAATTGTGATTACAATGGATGTTGTAATCAACTTCATTCTTTCCGTGTTTCTGCTCCCCCTCATTCCTTTTCCAACCCACATTTACCCTATAAAATAGTGCATTACATTGTAATCACCATTACATTCAAATAAACGAGCCCCAGTGCTGAGGATGAGATGGGAGCACAAGTGGTAAGTGTCTCGCTCTCACAACCCAGTTGTCAAGGGAGAATAAAATCCCCTCTACATTTCTTTGTAGGATGGTTCCCTCCTCTACTTGAGCCCATCAGCCCATTAAAAATGGGTTGACTTGCTCAGTGCATGTGGTTTGCAGGCTATTACATGCATCCTTGTAGGAAAAAAAAAAAAAAAAAGAAAGAAAGAAGAATGCAAGTGCTGTCTTGGTGGACTAAATGAGTACTTAAAAGTCCAGCCCACATATATATGTCACCAAAAAAAAAGTCCAGCCCACATTTTGAAGTTTCGGTGACTTGTGTGTAATCTTTAGCCCATACAGAAAGCAGATTACGGCCCTTCATAACAATACACATGATAAGATGTCCACATGATAAATTTACATACAACCCTTAATGGAACCCATGTGGACAAAAATCAAGAATCAAGATGTGCTTTTCACAATGACACTAGTTGGAATAACAAATCTCTTATAAGGGTAAAGTTAAAATGTTTTACAACATTTTTCTTGCCTAAAATCTTGTGCAAATAACATAATGTATACATTTATCTGGAATGGAGGGACTATTTTGAAGAAATTTCTAACTACTAACAGAATAATAAAAATTCAAATAATCCAGAAAATATGCGAATACTGTAATAAAATATCTAATTCGATTCCTACCTCATTTCTTTGGTCGCTAGTTGGCAGAACAGGGGTTGTCAAGCGTCGTGTCTCAACTGATATCCACACACAGAGCCTCGAATCTCCGCAACAATATGCTAGTACCAAACCCAAAACAACGACCCCCGTTCTCTCTAGCCTCACTGTGATGGCACTCGATTAGGGTTTCGTGATTACTGGTTGATCACATGTGAAACCTGGCCTAATTAGTCATACGCTTTGTATATATAGAGACGTAGAGGGCTGGTCAGGTTACGTGCAGCGTGGGACTAATCCGAATTAAGTCCTCTTAATTAAAACGAGACTGCTAAGTGTGCGACCCTTCTGGTTCATTTAATGTGGCAGTAATACCAAACACCTTTGGGCCCATAAATCGTAATTGATCTCTAACAAGACATTACAACTCGCTATATTTAAGTAAAGATCGATTTTCAATATCTAACAAATAATACAAGTATTAATTCATATAATGATTAGTTCATAGGGCAGATCCAACATATTTTGTTTCCATAAATATCACTCTATATGTGAGAGTTGGTTTCTCTCCTTTTATAGGAGGTTCACTTATTGTGAGCATTTTTAGGGACATAATATTGAAGAGATCCCAGTTTGTTTGTAGGATCTTGTTGGTTTGTATGGATTTGGAAATCAATTTTGATCTTCTATACCAAGTGAAGTTGTACTTTATTTTAAAGACCTGCAACGCTTTCTTGGGTTAACTTTGATAGTAGGTATCATCCATGGAAACCCCGAAATACTTCGAAGTCGTTCGAAATACCGTTTTGAAGCACTAAGTGTTGGAACAGATATTCATATTGTTTATTTTTGATAAGTAATTAGGCAATTTTTTTATTATTAAAAACTCTGAGATGAAGCAATTATATTGTTGTATAAGTTAGAGTTGCTTTTGTATAAAGCAAATCATATTTATAGATAATGTATGACATTTTATGAATGAAGTTTTCTCTATTTCCTAATATGAAGTTATAGATAACGTATTATGACATTTTAAAATAAGTGTATTCTAACAAATTTTTCTTAATTTTTAGATACCGTTTATGAAAGGATTTCTTTTTCCCTTACTCCAGAATCATAATATCATAATATTAGAGGCATTTTCTAACAGCATTGGAGGCGTCCACCTAAGCGAGCCATTGTAATAAAATTTTAATATAAATATAAATATATATATATATATATATATATATATATATATATATATATATATATATATATATATATATATATATATATATATATATATATATATATATATATATATATATATATATATATATATATATATATATATATATATATATATGGGTCCTTCTTCGTGTGAGGCCGACACGTGGTACGCCACATATGCGAGCCACGCCGTGTGGGCATGACACTTAAGCCGACACGTAAGCACAAACTTGCCATGTAGCATGACACATCATCCATCATTAATGTCTCATCATTAGCTGAATTAATTACATATTTATTAGCATATTTCTAAATTGCAAAATAAAATAACTTTAGTTACGTAAGTTAAAAAATTATAAATCTAAATCTGTTGGATTGGATTTGAAAAATACTTCAAAACGAAATATATATATATATATATATATATATATATATATATATATATATATATATATATATATATATATATATATATATATATATATATATATATATATATATATATATATATATATATATATATATATATATATATATATTATAAAAGTTGGGTTCTTTCTGTGTAGTTATGACACGTAGGACGTCACATAAGAGGAAATATTCGTGTGAATATATATATATATATATATATATATATATATATATATATATATATATATATATAAATATATATTATAAAAGTTGGGTTCTTTCTGTGTAGTTATGACACGTAGGACGTCACATAAGAGGAAATATTCGTGTGAAGATGATATGTAGACGCCACATGTGCTCAACTTTATCACATAGTTTTAGTTGTGCGGAATAAAACGAGCATGTGCTATCAACTTTTAGTGCACATATACCGTTAATGCAGAATGAGTATATTCATTTATTTTCATTAATTGAGTTACTTATTATTAAAATTAGTGTACATATATTATTTTTATTATCTATCTAAACTTAGTCCAATGTCATTACAAATGAAGGTCGCATGAAAATATCATTATCAAGAATTAGCATGCTGCATCTTATGGATTGAAATCTTTGCAAAAATAAAATAAAATATATTTTACTAATAATATTAATAATTTCACATCAATATTTTATGAATTATATTATTAAATATATTCATAAAATTATTTTACGAGCCCGTGCGAAGCACGGGGATAAAACCTAGTATATACTAAAGTTGTACTTTCCTAAATCGTTCACATCAATATTTTATGAATTATATTATTAAATATATTCATAAAATCATTTTACAAGCCCGTGCGAAGCACGGGGATAAAACCTAGTATATACTAAAGTTGTACTTTCCTAAATCGTTCAAGAGTATATTATTAATTAGAGGTTTTGGTTTAGAATATATACTAAAGTTGTACTTTCCTAAATCGTTAAAGAGTACATTATTAATTAGAGGTTTTGGTATAGAATATATACTAAAGTTGTAATTTCCTAAATCATTAAACAATATACTATTAGATTTTAAAAAGCATATAACTTTATTTTCACCGCTTAAAAAATTAAATTTCTTACACCATTGGAACGAGTACGAAATATCCTAAAAAAAGAGACTCATTTGTAGTATGTTCTATTGATTTACAACATAAGTTGCGTCCACCTAAAAAGGTAATAAGTAATTAGCTTGACAAGCTGACACAACTAAAGAGTTGCAATGTAAAAATAAGAGAAAAGTTATGTATATTAGTTATAGAAATTTAAAAAAAAATCTCAAGGTAAAATATAATAAAAAGAGTATGTGTAGAATAAAGAAATAAACGATGAATCTGAAATTATTCTAGGTCCAATCTTTAATACTCTAGGAAACTTTACCATTATTATCACGTATAATTTTATAACTGTACGAATATACTGATCCCCCATGTTATTTTAGGGCTTCAATTTATGTTCCCTGCAACTTTAAAATTATTAATATACTGCCTCCGGACCACAAATAACATTATATTGGACTTTTTGCGTTCTTCAATGCAGTACTTTGACCGCATATAACTTTGAAAAAACAAGCAAGCATTAAAATATGTTTTGCTATTCTAAGGTGAAAGGAGTCACTCTAATCACCACTAGTAAAGACTAGATAAAGAGAAGAGATTTTGGTTGATTTACTCAATGTGAGTAAGATCAGTTTTTCATGTCATTAATAATCTGATATGCAACTACAACCAAGGCTCCTATATATAGGAGTATTCAATCTTACTCAAAGCTACATTTCAAGATAAATAAAATGATTACAAATGCAAAGTATTCAAACAAGACAACAGCTAGTAGTCGCTGTCAATGAAAAGGACTCCTTAGGTGCTGTCGCTTTCAATGTGGCAGTTACTTTGTTGCATCTCTTTGGAGCTGGTCTCTTGCTTGTAGGACGTGCAAAAGGTGTCATTGATGACCTGAAACCTTCCTTAACATCTCATAAATACAGAGATATGCTCAGCAAAACGTTGCTATCAATGTGAGGACCACAAAGGCAATAAATGCTCAAAACGGGTGCAACTGGACAGCTTGGGGGAAAAACACCTTTTTAGCTACTTTATTGACTTCAATCCCTTAACTTGGTCCGTGATCCTTCTATAGGACTCTATAAGGAGTCCAGCAAAGCAAGACACGACCCAATGTGGCCTCAAGAGCTAGGTTAACTGTTGAATTAAAAACCGGGTAGCTGCTGGAGGTGAAATGACAGATTTAGGCTTGATTAAGTGGCTTTTGAGCAAAAGCAATCCTTGGCACGACTTGACCTTCTTTCATGGACTTATGGGAAGTATAATTAGCTTTAATTAAGAGCTTAAGGTCTGCTCCCGTATCAACCTCTCCACCTTGAAAATGATTTGGCCTCAAATCCTCAACATTGTCATCATGATCATCAATATATGGAGAGATGTCCCCAACATTGAAGGTGCTTGATACCCCCATATCACCGGAAAACTCTAACTTGTATGCATTATCTCCAACCCTCTCAAGGATCTTGAATGGAAAATCACAATGTGGCATGAGCTTGTTCTTGCGCCTTGAAGGAAAACGTTCCTTCCTTAAGTGTAACCAAACAAGATCACCCGGATTGTAAAGAGCTTGTTTTCGGTTCTTGTTGGCTTTCTTCTTGTATAGCTCATTTACTTTCTCAATCTGATCACGAACTTGCTCATGTAACTTCTTCATGTCCTTGGCCCTTTTCTCGGCTTCAAAGCCACTCTACTCTCATTTGGAATGGGAATTAAATCAATTGCTGTAAGAGGATTAACACCATAATTTACTTCAAATGGAGAGTGTCCCATGGCATAGGTAGGTGACCTATTATATGCAAATTCAGCATGGGAAAGCTTCACATCCCAATCCTTAAGACTCTTGCTCACGAGGCTTCTAAGCAAGGTAGAGAGTGTGCGATTTGTTACTTCGGTTTGCCCATCCATTTGTGGATGATAACCCGTGCTAAATAAGAGTTTGGTGCCAAGTAACTTCCACAAGCTCCTCCAAAAATGGCTTAGGAACTTTGAATCACGGTCGGACACAATAGTCTTAGGAACCCCATGGAGTCTAAGCACCTCTTTGAAGTATAAATCCGCCACATGAGTAGCATCATCACTCTTGGTGCAAGCAATGAAGTGCGCCATTTTAGAAAAGCGATCAACAACCACCATTATAGCATCCTTTCCCCTTTGTGTTCGTGGTAGAGCCACAATAAAGTCCATGCTAACATCTTCCCATGGTTGTAGGGGAACCGGAAGTGGTGTATATAGCCCTTGGTGAAATTGGCTCTTGGACTTATGGCAAATGGAACACTTAGCCACTACATCATGTACGTCTCCTCCCATTTTAGGCCAATAAAAATGCTCTCTCAACATGTCAATGGTCTTGTTGAGACCAAAGTGACCAGCCAAGGCTCCTCCATGGGCCTCTCTCACAAGCAAGTCCCTTAAAGGACCCTTAGGAACACACAACTTGTTGTTCTTGAAAAGGAACCCCTCTTGCACGGTATAGGGTCCTTCCTTGAGCTTCTTTGGGTTTCCTAGAATAGGAGAAAACTCAGCATCTTCTTTGTAAAGTTCCTTGATGGAATGGAAGCCAAGAATCTTGGCCTCAAGCAAGGACAAGAGTGTGTAGCGCCTAGAGAGGGCGTCGGCTACAACATTGGACTTTCCACTCTTGTGCTTTGAGACAAAGGTGAAAGATTGTAGGAACTCTACCCACTTAGCATGCCTAGAGTTCAATTTGTGTTGCCCATTGATAAACTTCAAAGCTTCATGATCCGAGTGCAAAACAAAAGGCCTAGGACGCAAATAGTGGCTCTAATGGTTGAGAGCCCTCACTATGGCGTAGAATTCCTTGTCATAAGTGCTATAATTCTTCCTAGCACCATTGAGCTTCTCACTAAAGTAGGCAATAGGGCGTTTGCCTTGTACTAACACAGCCCCAATTCCCACTCCACTAGCATCACACTCAAGTTCAAATACCTCATCAAAGTTAGGAAGCACGAGAATAGGAGCTTCACAAAGCTTGCTCTTGATTATTTCAAATGACCCTTGGGCTGCCTCACTCCATTCAAACACCCCTTGCTTCATGCATTCAGTTAAAGGAGCCATAATAGAGCTAAAATCCTTAATGAATCGCCTATAAAAATACGCCAAACCATGAAAACTCCTCACATCCGTGATGCTTCTAGGATCAGGCCAACTCCTAATGGATTCAATCTTGGATTGATCTACTTGAATCCCCTCCTTGGAGACAACATAACCGAGGAACACCACACTTGAAGTGAAGAACTCACACTTCTCAAGCTTGGCGTAAAGTTGTTGAACCCTCAAAACCTCAGAAACCTTTCTCAAGTGATTCTTGTGTTCTTCTTCTCCATGACTATAGACCAATATATCATCAAAATAGGCCACAACAAAGTGACCTATGAAGGGCCTTAGTATCTCATTCATCAAACGCATAAAGGTACTTGGAGCATTAGAGAGACCAAAAGGCATGACCAACCATTCGTACAAACCACCTTTAGTTTTGAAGGCGGTTTTCCATTCATCACCTTCCCTCATTCTAATCTGGTGATACCCACTTCTAAGGTCTATTTTGGAGAAGACAATGGCACCATGTAGCTCATCTAACATGTCATCAAGCCTAGGTATAGGATACCTATATTTGATGGTAATATTGTTAATGGCGCGGCTATCTACACACATTCTCATAGTCCCATCCTTTTTGGGCACTAAGAGAGCCGGAACGGAGCAAGGGCTCATACTCTCACGCACATAGCCCCTCTTAATCAACTCTTGCACTTGCCTTTGTAATTCCTTAGTCTTCTCGGGATCACACCTATAGGCTGCCTTATTAGGAAGCGTAGCTCCGGGAATAAGGTCAATGTGGTTTTCAATGCCTCTTATAGGTGGTAATCCAGGGAGCAAGTCACTAGGAAACACATCCTTGAACTCATCAAGCAAGGGCAAAACCGTAGGGCTCAAAGGGACCTCTCTCTCACTCAAAACGTTCTCTACCACAAGTAAAGCGTAAACAAGCTTTTTCTTATGAAGAGCTCTCTCAACCCGTGTTTCACTCATAAAAAGATTATCCTTACTTGTGTTTCCCTCCCCATGCTTGTGTTTAAGTTTTAAATCAACAATTAAAGGCCCTAATGTCACGATTTTACCATTAACCAACAAGGAATACGTGTTTTTGAAATCATCATGCATAACACTTCTATCATATTGCCATGGCCTCCCAAGTAATAAATGACAAGCATCCATAGGTAATACATCACACAACACATGATCATGAAAGATATTTCCAATGGAAAACGTGATCAAAGCTGTTTAGTAACTTTTACTTCATTTCCTTTCTTGAGCCATTGTAAGGAGTATGGTTTGGAATGAGGGGTTGTTGTCAAGCCGAGGTTGTCAACCATGGTGGTGGAGGCTACGTTAGTGCAACTCCCACTATCAATAATGAAATCACACACTTTCCCCTCCACGGTGCATCTTGTGTGAAAGATGTGCTCACGTTGATTCCCCTCCTTTGGTACCTCAATGGAATGAAGAACACGTTTAAGGACCAAGAGATCTCCTTTATCCGTCCCCAAGTAGGTGTTATCACCTTCCTTTACCTCTTCATTTCCCTCTTCTAGGTCCTCTTGTGCAAGGAGAAATTCGATCTCCTCCACCTCTTGAAGTGTCATGATTCTCCTATTAGGACAATCGGCTTGAAAATGACCAAAACCTTGACATTTGAAGCACTTCTTTCCATCCAATCTTGTTGGAACTACCTTAGGCGCCTCTTTAGGTACCTCTTTCTCCTTAGAGGTCCTAGGGACAGAATCACCTTTAGAGGAAGAGCTTCCCTTATAGAATGTCAAATCCTTTGTGTAAGTTTTGTCCATGACTCCCTTGGCCTTAACTTGTCGTTCTATCTTGAGGGCTAACTTACACACATCATCAAAACAAGAATAAGGTTGGAGATCAACCTTGTCTCTTAAGGAGTTGTTTAATCCTTTGAGAAAACGTGCAATCTTTTGCTCTTCTATCTCAACAACACCACTTCTCATGAGGATCTGCTCAAAATCCCGAATGTAATCACCAACACTTAGAGTGCTTTGTTCAAGAGAGGACAAACGCAAGTATAGATCTTGTTTGTAACTCTCGGGTAAAAACCTCTTGTCCATGAGCTTTTTTAACTTGCCCCATGAACGAACCTTCTCCTTTCCTTTACTAGCCCTTTGCTTCTTCATGGTCTCATACCATAAAGATGCATACTTCTTGAGTTGAAGACAAGCAAGCTTAAAACTCTTTTCATCATTATAACCCTTGACTTCAAAGATTCTCTCCATACATTGAACCCATTCTAGATAATCATCCGGGCTCATTCCCCCATCAAACTCAGGAGCATCAATCTTTAGATCATAGGTATCATCTCTAGGTGGAGGGCTAGCATGTCGTGAGCCATCACCACGCCTAGGAACACTAGGGGAGCAACCACCCCTTTCTCGACCTCTCCTTCTAGTCCTTTCATTAATATTATTTAAAGTTCCCATCATCCTCTCCATGGTTTCCTGGAGTTCCTTTATTTGATTATCTCTCCTTAGATTAAGAGCTTGCTCCATCGTGAGATTTCTAGGTACTCGATCATCGGACATGGTCGTGTTTTTGGCTAGGATTGTGTTCGGGCTTTTGGGGTTCTTTGTGGACTTTAAGGAATAAGAATTGTGAAGAGTAAACGCAAATCCAACCTGGAATTTTCTCTGATACCAGTTGATACGTGACAAGTTGAAGTTTAGATGATTTAGAGAACACTTTAGAGAAAATGAAATAATTGACGCAAAACAGGGCACAAACGTGAGAGAACAAGCGATTTGTGACAACATAAAAGAGATATAATCTGAGGTAAAGGCTTGGCCACCACTCAGATTTAAGACTCCACCCCCAATGGACTAAAGGCTTGGCCACCAACCAAAGGTTAAAGGAGTCACTCTAATCACCACTATTAAAGACTAGATAAAGAGAAGAGATTTTGGTTGATTTACTCAACGTGAGTAAGATCAGTTTTTCATGTCATTAATAATCTGATATGCAACTACAACCAAGGCTCCTATATATAGGAGTATTCAAGCTTAGTCAAAGCTACATTTCAAGATAAATAAAATGATTACAAATGCAAAGTATTCAAACAAGACCAACAGCTAGTAGTCGTTGTCAATGAAAAGGACTCCTTAGGTGCTGTCGCTTTCAATGTGACAGTTACTTTGTTGCATCTCTTTGGAGCTGGTCTCTTGCTTGTAGGACGTGCAAAAGGTGTCATTGATGACCTGAAACCTTCCTTAACATCTCATAAATACAGAGATATGCTCAGCAAAACGTTGCTATCAATGTGAGGACCACAAAGGCAATAAATGCTCAAAACGGGTGCAACTGGACAGCTTGGGGGAAAACACCTTTTCAGCTACTTTATTGACTTCAATCCCTTAACTTGGTCCGTGATCCTTCTATAGGACTCTCTAAGGAGTCCAGCAAAGCAAGACACGACCCAATGTGGCCTCAAGAGCTAGGTTAACTGTTGAATTAAAAACAGGGTAGCTGCTGGAGGTGAAATGACAGATTTGGGCTTGATTAAGTGGCTTTTGAGCAAAAGCAATCATTGGCACGACTTGACCTTCTTCCATGGACTTATGGGAAGTATCATTAGCTTTAATTAAGAGCTTAAGGTCTGCTCCCGCATCATAAGGTGTACGTCTAAAACTTCTTTATTTTTTGAAAAGTAGTTATATATACATTAGACATTTAAACTCAAAAAAAAAAAAAAATGATTTTTACCATAAAAGAAGGATTGTATCTTTGGAAGGTTAGTTGTACACTTATATCAACATAAGAGCATTGGCGTACCAACATCAAGCATAAAAAGACTTTGAAACTATTACCTCTTGGATCATGTAATATATGGGATGAGTTAATTAATAGTTAATTGAAATTGATGATAAGAGTTTAAATTAGATAAGATACCCTATAAAGTCATAGTAATCTCTTTATATGGCATTCATGATATTAAATAGATTTATATTAATATTTTTCGATGAGTTCAATAATCGCGTTATATTAATTTTATTATATAATTACACCCCGTACAACACACAGGCATACTCACAGGCATCCACCTAGTTTGTGTTTAGATAAGTTAAAAAGAACCACCCCACATCAACAAAGTAGGGCATGGTTAAGAGTGGTACATACAGAGAAGATTATTGTTAGTGCGACGGATGGGAGTTTGGGATAGTATCCTTGAACAAGACTCGTTGTTGAGGGGCTTTGTTTACTTATTAGAATATGAAGTGGACCAAAACAGAATGGGCAAAAAGAGGGAGACTAAAATTATAATCCATTCATATACCAATATTGCCTTGCATCCAAAAAACAAAGATATACCAATATTGCCATATATGTCGAAACACAACAGCTTGTGGCTGAAGCAAAATGAAGATGCAAAAAAGAACCCACAGATTAATGGAAAAAGTGCTTGTGGGGAACTGTGAAAGTGTGTAAAACCCCGGCTAATTGGCCGGTTGCACCTTCTTTAACAAGGGAAAAAGGCATTGAAAAAGACATTTTACCAATGAGATTGAAAATCTGAAAATTATAACAATGATTATTTTGCAAGGGACTTTTTTTTAGTAAAAACTGGCTTAGCTTCTTAGAAACACAACAGAGCAGTGGTCTCATGTATTTCATTCTAGTCTAAGCAACCCCCCTTCACTTCTATCTCCTCTCAACTCTCACCTAGAATGCGCCACACCCACTTCTTTCTTAGATGGGGTGGCTGCAATACCTTGTTTCTCCATTGAAGAAGCTCTGGCTTCGCCTTCACTCGACTCGAAACAAGAGTAAGTCCAACTAACTTGCTCTAATGCTCTTTCTCATTTCCTTTTAGTGATCTCATTTAAATCCAATTTGTTTTATCATTGTTTAACATTAGTTCTTAATATATGTTTCTTTGAACAGGAAGAGGAATATACATTTTGTATGAGGATGTTAAATCTTGCCAATATGAGGATGTTCATGTCTTGTGGTCAATACTAGTGGAATCACATATTACTACTCCAGCATTGCCATCTACACAAGGAAAGTTGTTTTGCCCTGAGCCCCCCAAACAAGTAAATGAGCGAGGATGATTACGATTACGATTACAACTCCCTGTACATACGATAATTTAAGGTGTTTTGATACATATATATAATCATGTGAGTTTTTATTTTGGTTTGCAGTGTGAACTACGTACATCTTATTAGTTAGAATAATAAAAGTTTCTTAATTTTCCGAATGATGATTTTTTCTACGATTCGTGTTATCTTTAATTTAGTTTCCTATCAAAGTTTTGAATTTTATCCAAATATAAAATATATGATCGGGGTGAAGTTTAGACTTGCAACTCGCACTAAACATTGTGATATGTAGATACTTCTTCCATTCAGAATTTTTCTTTCCATTTGACTTTTCGAGATTAAAGTTTTATAAAGTGCTAGTATTCCTCATTCTCTTTTAGTGTTGGACCAAGCTTAGGCCTAGCTTCGTTCCACTAGCGACTAAAATGCGTCACATGCTAATAAGCTCATTCACCTAACTGACCTAAGCGAATACTGGATTAGTTCCTCAATATATGTATTTATAAGTATTTGTTGCATGTCAAGAAACCATGATATTACAGTGTATATTTATGTTTAATTCAATGGATTTACAAATATTTTCTATCCAAATTTCCTGAAAAACATGCAATTCTTCAAACGATGATCTAATTGGTTTTGCTTTAAGCTGTTAATAGTTTGTCAGTTTTCAGCGGTTGGAAAGCAGTTTGTTTCTTCCGTTATACCCATACATAGGCTTTAATTTGTCTGGCCCTCGAATAAAAAAGGCTTTGTCTGAAGTCATATACGATCTCCTAATAAAAAGGATAGGATAACCTCTCAGGATCTCCATTTCAATGCAAAAATCTTAGATGACAATGACCCAAGACAGAGTCATAGACATAGAGTCTTGCTTGTTCATGAACGTTATCTCTCTTTAATTGCCAACTTGAGATAAAGTTGACATAAACAGCATAAACAACACACAAATTCATATGAGGCGGCCTCAACGTGAGGCGCCTCAAATAAGCATGACGCCATGCTTGTTTACAGAGGTGGCCTCATGTTGAGGCGGCCTCATAAGAGAATTGCATAAACCATTAAACAAACATCGAGATACAACTTGTTAAGAAGTAGAAAAATACAAGGTTATTTGGTTATAGATTTGTTAGACTTTTTACGAACTATTAGTTCTCCAAGATGGAGGAAGTCACTTACTTAATCCATTACAAAAAAAACCCAAAATTGCTGCGGAAATTAGCTACGAAAAAAATTGCGCGGCTATATCGCGGCGGAAATTAAGATTCCGCCACTAATTAGAGACGAAAAAAGTTATGTAGCTAATTTCACGGATTAGCTGCGGGGATAAATATTCGTAGCAAGTGAATTAAAAAAAAAAAGACAAACTAAAATCAGTGTCGGATAAATAATTTTGTAGCTGAGTTTTTTTAAGAACAATTGGGCGAGTTACACGTTAAATATAATGCCAGCTGTATGATGTGAAACACAAAAAATTGGGCTTGTCATGTGCGTAGGCACGTTTGAGGACTGCTGTAAGCGAATTTTGTTGATAGTTTTATTGTAACTTCCGATAAGACGGTGATTAACTTTAGGGAAACAAAAGTCACTTTATTTTTTGGTGGTAGAAGCCACTTTTATTTTAAAATAAATGACTTTTACATTTCTGAATAGTGACTGCAATTTTTTTTGTAAGATGATCTCCCAAAAAATTTGCTCATAAGAAAAAAAGTAGAAAAGGAAGAGCGAAATTTATTAATTGAACATTGATTTCTCTATATGCAGAAAGCTATACACAATTCAATACATCCACAATGGAGATAATCTAATGAATACATATCTACAAGTAGCAAGATTTGAATGTAGCTCAACTGTTAGGAGTTTCATCCCTGACATTGACATCGCAAAGACTTGCTTGCGGCCGCCGTACTATATAGGGCGGGTTGTTTGAATTTCCACGCGGTCTCGTTTCCTTCCCCCCTCCTTCTCGCTCCTCTGCCCACACTCTCCAGCTCCATAGTTCGTCACCTATTTCTCTCTCCTCAAATTGTCCAATCCCTAACTCCCTGTACAGTTCATCCCCTCTCCTCTCGACCTGTGCACCCATCACCCAACCAGCCTCTGACACCGGCAAACCCGTGATAATTAGTGACATCCAAAAATCAATTGGCACCTCAACTACAAGAGGTACTTGGGTCGAGAAAATTACGAAACCCGAAATCTCATTTTGGTGCTTGAAGGAGAGAGAAACTGGTTGTGAAGAGGGTGAGTATATATGGAGAATTTAATTGGGGGAACTTGGGATTGAGAATAGCTGAGAGAAAATTGGTGGAGAGAGAAACCCACAAATCTCATCTACAATTGGGCATGAAGAAATTCCATTTTTTTTTTTTTTTGATAGGAAGAAATTCCATTTCTACTTCTGAAGCATGGTTGGTTTGGATGAATATTGAATAGTTGATAGATTTTAATTCACAAAATAGAAAAAGCGTTGGGGAATGAAGCTAGAGGTTGTGGGGGTGGGCGGTGGGTGAGTATAATAAAACTATTAATGCTTCAAAAAACAAGGAAAAAAAATGACACATGCATTTTAAAAACTGACACCACAAATGGTGAAAATGGAATTGGTGTTTAGAAAACGGTTACCACAAGGAAACAAACTAACACTGTATAAAAATAAAGTAACACTACAAGGTAATAAGTAATACCAAAGCCCAATTCAAAAAAGAAGTAACACCAGAGCAAACTAAATTAACACTGTAGAGAAATGAGGTGACATAGCGACAAAAAAAGACGCCACGACATGTGAGGTGAGAGAATTTAGTAGGGCACTATAATTTTTTACATTGTCAGTTTGTTACCATAAGATATAAAAGTAACACTGGACCAAAATAAACTCATAGCACAAGGAATTAATTGACACCATCAGCAAAATAAACTCAAGCCATAATACGATAATGTAATTATACAATAAATATACTGACACTGGAGTTTAAAATTTTAACACCACATTTGGAAACATTGACACTGGATTTTATAAACTGCACCACCATGAACAAAGTGATGACAGCAAATTAAAAAGAGTCACCACGGGGAACAAAGTGACTCGGGTCACAAAACAATCTAACACCACAAATGAAACATAATGAACACTATAACAAATAAACTTACAACACATGAAAATATGGTGACACTATATCAATATAAAGTGTAACTAGAAGGTAAATGTATGACACTACATTTAAAAGGAAATAATAAAAATAGGGTAATGTATACTTTCTATTTTGATAGAAAGGTAATGTATACTTTCGTGGGAATTGAAAGTAAAAATAATGAAAATGAAAATATTTTCAAAACAAATACTGTAGTAACTAATCTCCAGTAACCAAGACAGGAGAAAAAGAAAAAATAAGTAAGATATAGAAAATTGAAGGGAATTAAAAAAACGTTGAAAGTGAAAATGTAAGATATATACAAAAAAAATAAAAAAAAGGGAGAGCAAACCGAGTTCGCGCGGAGTCGAACTCAAGACCTGGGGGTTGGGAGAGATTGCCTACCATCCAAACCAATAAGGCGAGTTTCACTTTATGTTATACTTATGCAAGACAAATATATGAACGGATTCGCTGAATTAAAAAAAAAAAATAAAAATCTGAGTTGCGCGGTCCAGGCTGGACGCGAGATACGCGCGTCTGTTCCTCACGCAGGCGCCCTACTGTATAAGGCGGCCCTATAAAAAACTGATTGCATTTCAATTCTTATCAATCTTTGTGCTTCATCTTACAAAAAAATAAAACTAAAAATAAAGAGTTGATTTTAAAAATACAAAAACTTTTATAAAACAATCTTTTCGTGACTTTTGGTGAGATGGGGGTTACTTTTCAATGAAACAAAGATCACCGCTTACTATAAGTGACCTATACATTTCTAAACAGTGACCTCATTTTTTTATAAGTTGATTTCACACAAAACTTGTTGCTTTAAAAATGCTAAGTACTTAATTATTTCCACTACTTGTTTCCTTATGCTGCGTCTAGGAAGGACATAACTACATCTCGAAATATTTAATTATATCTGTGGTGGTTTATTTATCAAAGAATTGCAACTTTCATTAATTAGTAGACATTTTCCAACAAATTGATGTCCATAGAAATGAGACAACAATACCCCAATGACCCACAGGCCACACACGAGAAAAAGACTCGAAAACAAACTTGAAACAACTCTTATCAAAGTATAGATAAATACTCCCGGACAGAAAAGGTTGATAAGAATTGAACCATATATCTCAAAGTTCTAAATGTGCACTATTATTAACCTTATTCCAATACTCTTTTGACCTACAAATACCTCTTTAAGCGTCCTAGATCTTGCTCTCGCACCATGTCAAAGGAGTATTATGGTGTCTTTTCTTAGCATGTCGAAACCATCATAGTTTTAATTCCTACCTATTTTGTTCAACGAGAATCCCTTTATGTTTTATGTTTACAAAATAATCAGTAAAAGACACAAAAACTCGTATGAAGAGGCGTTTATTTCAAGTTTGAAACTACTCTACTTGTTTTGGTGAAGCAAAGATGTTAAGTGTTTGGTGAAGGTTAATCGATAAAAAAAAAAAATCTTACAAGGATAATTTCAACACATTTCCTTTTTTCTAATACAAGTAAGCTGTAATCCGGACCTTGAAGAAATAATTCTTGACAGTTCTAGGTGCTACTTTTTGTGCGGTATTTATGAGATCACCTCATAAGAGAGCAATTGGAAAAAAGAAAACAAAAAAAAAAAACATGCCAACGTTCAACACTTTCATGTTTCTAATCTAATCAATGATCCCCGAACTCCACCAAAATGAAAAAGGAACAAAATATACAAAATTCTAGTGCTTATCATTTGAATGTTGCAGACTTTATAGCTCTTTATTCAAGGGAAACCAGGTTTCGTATAAGACTATTACATGTTAAAACAGTCAAAAGTAACACTATAATACCATTTCAAAAGTAACACTTTTTGTTCAAAATGTAACTGTAGTCTCATAGAGTCGTCTTATATGAATCTTTGTGCTTCCCTTAAAAGCAAATTAACAAAAGGGAAAAGGAATAGTAATGACAAATTGCCCAATATAACCAAGGGAAGTTTGCAATATATATAACCGTTTTCAAAAGCCCAGTTTTGGCTATCAATTGAAAAAAAGTCATAATAACATACTGTGTCATATTCAGAGCCGATAGTCTCCGCGGACTAGTAATGCAGAATTGCCGACAACGAGGAAGCCAAGGAAGAGCACATTCGACATATCTGCATTGAAAATCCTGCTTCACTTCAGATGCGAGAAACCTGCATAGCGCAATTGCGCAGCCAAATTAATTGGAAAAGAGGATCGACGTGGTCCTAGTACTCAAACTTACAACTATCAAACAAAGGATTAGCAATAAACAAATGAGCATTCTGGAAAAAGAATTGCAGACATAATCCGAGAGCAAAATCCAGGCTCCCAGCTAAACAAGATTCTCCAACTAAAATTAGCAATTCAAAACAGGCCCGTAAGGCCATAAAGGTCTAGCGAACTCTGGGACAAAACTTGCAGAGAACATCTCTAAATCAACTACATACTTAATGAAAATGCATTTCGTTATTTAAAGTTACATAATACTATTTGAGAATAGTATTATTTGATGGTTAATGAGTCATGGTAATGCTGAACATATCAATACCAACTTGTACTGCATATGTGACATTTTACGGAGAACATGATCTACAGACTACATACATGTTTACTGATGAAGATAAAAACTGTGTACTAGATTTGACTTGGTTAATTGAAATTCATCCCTGGTAGTTGCAATATGAATTTGATGGTTCTTCTGAAAGATGTCAAGGCAAGTAAAGCAGCACCAAAAATATACACAGCAAGTTGCATGCATTAGAATCCCAATCCTGAATGAAAAAGCCTATTAGTCTCCCAGGTTTTGGCATTTTCCTCCTGTTGCTCACTTCATTTATGTTAACCACCCTCAGTTTCAGAACAGACATTATTAGGGTAATGATTGTGAAGGCATACAACTACAACAGGAAACACCAACCCGAGATGATATGAGTCAAAGAAACAGATAATCAACAAAGCTCATTCATTAAGTCAACCGTTCAAATTATTTATTTATTTTTTCAACTTCATCCGTTGCTCAAATAAAGCAGATAGAGCCTACTTCATTATAAATTGAATAGGATAACTGAACACACTCATGAATGGTCGCTCCCACAAGTGATAATGAACTCACTGTCACAAGGCGGCTACAGTGTGCTCCAAAACACCTGGAAGCCAAGTCTTAAAGTATGCCTGGCATTCTGGCTCTGCTGGAGAGATGGCACCAAGAGGAGTAACTGATATCTAAAAAATAACAAGCATATTCATTTCAGCCATTGCAAGAAAAATGACAAGTGAAAAACTTAACAAGAAATGTATACATACATATCCTTCTTGGACTGATCGAATATCGATATCATTGTCTCCAATTTGGTGCCCTAATGCCTACAAAAGTAGCAACACTCAATTTAGGAAAGAAATTAAAACCTCATCAACTTGAATGTGAAGCACACATATGTTCAAACACTTCTCAAGCCCCAACCCCTCCCAAAGAAAAGAGAAACAAGAGACAAACATGGAACATGAGGATTTCTGACATTTTGGAAGCGAATTCAACTTTAGGATGAACTTTCATTTCTAGAAAAAAGCTATGTCCTCTTGTTCTGAAATGGATTTTCACAAGCATCAAAAATTCAACATTCAGAATGGAAGATTCTCGTTTTGGTGTCACCTTCAAACATGAACAATTACAAAAAATAACTTGGACAGAGGGACACCGGATGAAACCAAATGTAATCAAAGAAATTCTACACTTTCACATAATCTGTGTGAAAATACATCAAAACCGACCCGGTGCTGTGCAAATGTCCTTGCCTTTGACTGTGGAATTGAAAACATTCTGAGACTTAAATCAAATGTCTAGCTTAAGTAGATGAAAACATTCTGAGACTTAATCAAAGCAGCTTTTTCAGATTATAATAATGTTGCATAAGTGAGATCATTAGGGCGGGGGTGGGGGGGGGGATTGAATATGTTTTCAACAGTTTGGAGGTGGGATGGAGGCTCTACTTTTTTCAGAAAGGAACATGGGAAAACAAGACAAAGGGAAACATACTTCCTTCCTGAATACAAGTTGGCCTTCAGAAACAGGTGATGAATTTGACACTGGAGAATCTGCTGAATCCAAATCCATTGTCATGGTTGATAACATTTTTCCTCGGGTACTTGAAGTAACTTGCTTCCATGTCGTCCTGAAGATACTTTTACCCTGTGTAGTCAATTTATAACCCTGCCCATAGCAATGATAACGAACACATTACCATGCTGTACAGGGTAGTTCAACCTTAATGTAAGCTGTAACATGTAACATAAAGAGACCAAACAGCTAAAGTACTGCCGCGTGCTAACCTATGTTGCTTGGACTCTTCATTTTTCCTCAAGTACCCGTGTCGGATACTGGACACTTCGACATGGGTATGGACACTGGACACTCCATTTTGAGCTAAAAACATGCAAAAATTTCATAAAATGGCCGAGTCCGACATGGGTATGGGTACTGGGCACTCCGACACTTAGCCGAGTCCGAGCAACATAGGTGCTAACAACGGCTGAGTCACGGGGGAAATTGCAAGACAATATTGAACAGATAAAAAATAAAGCAATGAAAGGCTTTGTAAATCATTGATAAACCAGTGTCAAGCTCATCCATAATATGCCAAGTTCATGCCTAGCAAACTATTGATCGCTATGAACTGACACATGCAAAATGAGGACAAGTCAAGTTGCTTTAAAGCATGAAACAGAGCTTCAGTTCTTCAGATAACTGCAGAACACAGGGCAAGCCCCTACGGCCCTAGTATTACATCATTAACCTAAACAAAAATCAAGTTAAAGTTAATTTTAGGCTGATCATTAGATGGAATTGCACCACCAAGATCTTGGGAAGGAAAAAACAGTTCTTAGCAATTCATCATGATGCCTGGACATGCCCAGCAGAAAAAGTTAAATGCTACATCATAGCCAATAAAATAACAGAAGAACATTAAAAGGATCAAAACTGCACTTGTGAACATTAAGAGGACCATACAATTAATTGCACCTGTGAGCCACAAGGAGATCGGAACTGCTATGCTCTCAATTGATTGTGATAAAAGCCCAGGACCTGATGGGTTTAGCAGTGGTTTCTTTAAAGATGCATGGGGCATAGTTGGTGAGGATGTTTGTGCTGCAATACAGGATTTCTTGAAGCAGATTAATGCAACAACTCTTTGTCTGGTGCCACAAAATACTGAGCTTGTATCTGATTTTCATCCTATAGCATGTTGTAACACGATATATAAATGCATATCTAAGGTGCTATGTAGTAGACTAGCAAAGGTGTTGCCTGGTTTGGTGTCATTGAATCAAGGTGCATTTGTGGCAAATAGATCTATAGTGCACAATATTATGGTTTGTCAAGACTTGATTAGACACTATAGAAGGAAGAATGCATCTGCTAGGTGCTTGAAGAAGATAGACCATCGGTAGGCCTATGATACAATACATTGGGATTTCTTGGTGGAACTGTTGATAGGGTATGGTAACCCTCAGAAATTTAGTAACTAGGTGATGGCTTGTACACAAAGTGCCAGTTTTTCAGTGAGTTTGAATGGTGAATGCAACGGATATTTTAAAGCTAAACGTGGAATTAGACAAGGTGACCTAGTCTCACCTTTGATCTTTGTTCTGGTGATGGAGTTTTTTGTCTAGATTATTGAAGATTGTGAGTACAAATTCTGACTTCCAGTATCATCCAATGTGCAAGGCTGTGCAACTCAATCATCTGTGCTTTGCAGATGATCTCATGGTGTTTTGTAAAGCCACTAGAAAATCTGTGACAGAAATTATGGAATACTTTTCTTATTTCTCAAAGTCACAGGATTGAAAGCAAACAAGGAGAAGTCGCATATTTACATTGCTGGTGTCACTGCAACAGTGAAGAAAGGAACTTAAGCAGCTTTCAGGTTTTCAAGAAGGCTATTCCCTATGAGATATCTGGGTGTTCCACTTTCTCCCTCAAAGTGGAACAAGCTGGATTGTGCATGTTTGGTGGAGAAGATAACTAAAAGACTGAATATCTGGGCTTCTAAAAATCTGTCTTATGCTGGCAAAACACAGCTAATCAACTCAGTCCTTATGTCTTTACATGTATATTGGGCAAGCATTTTCATTTTGCCTGCTGGTGTGGTAAAGGCAATTGAGCAGAAATGCAGAGAGTTCTTGTGGACAGGTAGTGAACAGGAGAGGAGGAGTTGTTTAGTTGCCTGGGATATTGTCCGCAGACCTAAAAAGCATAGAGGTCTCAAAATTTTAAAGACTGCAGAAATTTCAACTATGCTCTCAATAGTAAGCACATTCGGGATCTTGCAGCCAAGAAAGACAATATGTGGGTGAGGTGGATAAATGGGGTTTACTTGAAGAATGCAGAGTTTTGGCAAAATGTTCCTAAAACTGACAGCAGCTGGGCCTGGTTGAAACTGAACAAAATAAAAACATGTTCATGCAAGCCTACAGAGCTGACAACACTTGGTCTTTGACAGCAAATGGGGAGTACACTGTCATATGGAGTGGCCTCAGCATGCCGAGGTATAGTTTTTGTCTCTGGTTGGCTCAAGCAAAGATATTGATTACCAAAGACAGAATGCACAGGATGGGATTTTACTCAGGAGACACTAGCTGTGTTTTCTGCAAAATTCATGAAGAAACTCACACACATCTGTTCTTTGAGTGCTCCAGAAGTAGCTCACTACTGGAGGAAATGAAGAGTTGGCTGGGCTGTAGTGCTGTTTCAAGACAAATTGAGGGGTTACTGAACTGGACCAGTAACAGAAAGGGAGTAAATTCAATATGCTTCTGCTGTTGCTGCACTGACATACTGGATATAGAGAGCTAGAAATGATGTATGCTTCAGGGAGGGGACAATCACAAATGCTACCATCTTGCTGCAGATCAAAGTTTTCTGCTGATCAGGGAGGGCACGTATTGAAGGCAGAATCTCAAGGAACCTCACCAGTTCTGATTGACAGTTACTTGATAGAATAATGTAGTAGTTGTTTATACATTGTACTGTTTGTTTGGTTTGCACTGTATTGGTTTGATTTTGATTGTTGTTTTGTGTTAGTGTGTGAGGTATGATGTAATGTAGTACTTAGGACTAGTAGTGGATGAGTACCATACATAGTAGGTGGCTTTATTCATACTTGTTCTGCTAGGTTGTAAGGTGCCATTTTCAGTTAATACACTGCTATCTTTATTCCCAAAAAAAAAACATTAAGAGGATCATATAGAATTCGTTAAAAAATCATTAATGGACTAAGAAGTTCCTATTATTGGATCCTTTCTACCAAATCTCAAGCTATAGCGTCACTGGCAGTAGCACCAAACAGAATTTGAGTCTATAGAAGATAAAGGAATCAACAAATTATAAACAATAAGATGTATCAACTTTACACAAAGGTCAGCTATTCCTAGATATTTAAAAGTTAAATGCCAAATTAGCATAAACAAGTTCGTCGAGAAATACCTTATGACACCGCATATTAGTTGGCAGATCAATATTTAAAAAGCATCTTTGTGGATAGGTTTGATTTTTTATCTCAGCTAGCACAGCATTTATGATGGGTAAGCATGCCTCGGCAGCTAGTGCATAATCATCAACATTGCTCACACCTCCAACCCTAGATACGTAGCGCGTAATCAGTATATACCTACTGTAAAACTAAAGAATGATTTTGCTATAGAGGTATGTAACACAATATAGTCACAAAAGATTGAGATAAATGGCACATTCTAAGAGTTATTACCAGTTATACAAATATAGTTATTAAGTCTGATTGAACCTCATTAAAGGTTGATACAAATTAGCATCCACAGCATATTTTATCTTCCTGCAGCATACACAAAGGAAATGGGTTCCTTTCCATTTTACTACGAATCACTAAAGACAAGCATTTTGCAACCTCCAATAAATTGAGTTGAAAGAATACCCATCATCTGCAGTCATAAAATCATTTTTCTATGTGACGGTTATGTAGCAAAAATTTACAAAAAGAACTCAATTTTTAATAGCAGAGTTGTATGTGGTCCTAGCAACTCTGTTTTGAATCTGCATACCAGAAATTCACTTCTGGTTGCTTAGTGCTTGCTTCTTACTAAACAAAGGATCAGTTTAATAAGAATGGCCGAAATGCTTTAGGTACACTACAAGTGCAACTTCAAAATTTCTATAATAAACATAGTTTGTTTCTATCAAATAAAACTACCACAGTGAATACCCATTGAACCTCCTTGCTACACCCTATGTATGTCAGCAGTTGGGAAGATCCTTCATGCACCACAGGAAATGAGAGAGCGATAAAATTACATACCAATCATATGACATAGATATCGCAGGCACACCATGGAAGAAAGCTTCTCGAGCCCCAGCTACCGTCCCAGAGTAAACACTGCCAGTAAGTGATAAATAGATTAGCAATTACCACAAAAATGGGCAGTATTATGCAATTCTTCTAAACAATTCATCTATTAAGCTATCTGCAGATGTGCCACATGTTTATAAGAAGAAATGAGAAACTAGCAGGTGTAGCTTCAACTTTCCTTACATTTAAGGTTTACACTTCAAAGTACTCACCTGACAGACAAAACTCCAAATTTATTAACGATAAATTTATCAATACACTACAACGAATATGAGAGCAAGGGATGTCCAAAAATTTTAAGCACCCAAATCTTGTGATGCAGTCATGCAGAATGGATCGGGGACGCAGGTGGGCAGTTTTCTTATACTCCAGGATCCATTGGATTTTGACATAAGCTCACCAGCCAACAAAAACTTGTACGATGATAACATCCATGTTGAACAGAGTTAAAAGAGCCCTAATGAAAAATTGCCAGCTTTGGGTTATAATGGACCAAGCCAAACGCCTAACTCAATGTTGTGTTTCCTATTTGTTCTGCAATAGGAATCCATTCAGTGCCGTCTGATCAAGGGTCTTATTAATAGAAAAAAACCTCTAGAGTCTAAAATCTCTAACACTGTGCACAAAGACATAGATATGGTGCATAATGTCCAAACACAAGCTAAAATCTCTTACAACAATGTCGCCATCCTAACCCACATATAATGAAAAGCTTATTTGTCAATATTGCCAGCTCTAAAGACTGTCTTAGTTCATGTCAATTTTTCAAATAGTTAGCCTAGCCGATCTACCACCAGATCATTGACATCCCTGCATAGTACCTATGTAACTATTTTCACATCAAAACTTCAGAGAAGTAACGTCAAACCCTTACTTACTTATGATGAATACAAAGTCAATTACTTTTACATCTTCTAAGAGCCACTGCAACAATAGAATCTATTGGGGGTAACAAGACAAGAGTGACGCCTTCCAGGCTCTATCTCTATTCCCATAATGAGCACCTCGGCAAAACCCCCTTTCATTGTTTGCACACCTATACTTAAAAATCTGCCAAGGACATGCCTAACACCAACACCTCTGACATTCCTTCTACTTGTTAACTGATGAGTGATAAAACCATAGAGTTTACATCTTCATACCAGAATTTACCATGTGTAAAATCATTGTCACCCCTTAAGTACCACAACCCCCAAGTATTCAACATCGACATACCATCAATAATTTAATAGGCAAACCCTTGATTTTTCTTTTCTTTTCTTTTTTATCTGCCATGTGAACCAGTTGGGATATGGGAACCTCAAAATCTGTTTACAATCTCATAGAACAGGCAAAAGAGAAATTAAACTCTCTCTACATCTTGGTATGTATTCTGAGAGGGAAAGAGCACATGAGTGCACACATCATCTAACATCAAATATGAAATACACATTGGCACAAGCTCTCACCTTGAGAGAGAAGATCACTAAATAAGCTATTTTCACGTGTTTCCTCGAGAAAACTTCACCTCATGAAACCAACCAAAAATAAGAAAAAAACAAAACACTTTTCCATCTGACTAGTTAAGACTTCAAAATGATTAAGCTGGCTCTTGATAACATATTGTAAATATAACAACAATCAAAATGTCACTCACATATGGTAACCGCAATTACTTCCCTTATTTATGCCACTAAGAACCTGTATGTAAACATTTAAGAAAATTAGTAACAATATAAGTGATCAGCTTGTACACAGCAAAAAGTGCATGTCCCTATTTTCAGTACCAATGTGCTTCTCAAATTGTTGATATTTGTTAATTATTTAGAGAAGAGGATGTGGTTCTGAAAAATAAAACTCGCTACTGCCAAACAGGTGTGTTATAGGAAACCACCCCATAAGGGAATACACCTACTCTATTAGACTTTAGGTACTTAAACCATCAAACTCTTCTCAAATGCAAAAAATAAAAGGTGTCCACTTCCCTATTCCATCATCGGCCAACAACGATTGTTGTAATTTCTTCTTTAAGCTATTTCAAGGCAAATGTTCAATTTGAGCTTTATAGTAAAGTTCTTAACTTCTCTTATCCTCCTGGGATTAAGGTTAATTCTTCTAATGCTACCCAATGAAGGCAAAATATTTATTACGAGATTGAGATATTAGTATATTACAACATCTATAGGTCATTGACGTCATTCTCAAAAGGCTTTTTAAACAAAGATGACAGCCAGAAGTGCAGAAATTATTTCAGAAGGATATCAAACAGAGAGAAAAAAATGAGAAACTACAGTCAAGTACATCAAACACATAACTTGTGATGCTACTGTGCCTTCAAAGATCAATTGGCCTACTAGAATAGTAGTATACCAACAAATTTAACAAACTTAGAAGACGAAGTTTCTAGCAAAGCCTGCTATTTAGGTGACTAAATGACAATACAGATAACCTAATATCATCATTGCTGATACAATTATAAAAGGTAAAGATGCTTAGAGTTCGTACCAAATCAGGAATTGATGGAAACAGAACATCTGAGATGCCCAAGGAAGAGCAGTCTGCAGGGTTACCTGCAAGAAGTGTTCCATAACATAAGCCATTAGAATTAAACTGAAACACAAAGATGTTTACAACTTCATTGGCAGCAGCTTTTGATGCGGATGACAAGAAAGGGAAATAAAAGATTTAAAATGAATGGCATGTACTTATTAGTTTTAGGAAATAACTGTATTTTTGATAGTTTGTTATTTTCGGATTTATTTGAAGGGGTATTTTATTAGGGTAGTAGATCTTAGAATATAGCATTATTAGTGTTAGGAAAGTAGTCTTTAGTTATATAGGGTGTTAGGTAGTTTCTTATTCTCCAAGCATATGTTTTAGTTTATAAATAGGGCCTTAATGTATTGTCCTCCTTAGTTTTGGTTTATGAATTTAATGAGAATTAGTTGAGTTTGTGGGAGGATTCCCCGTTCGCCATCAGCTTTATTGCATGGTCAAGCATGTAAACCACAGTATGACTCAGCAAGCACAAGCTGGACACTTCAGAAGTTCAGATGTTCACCATGAAACAATAAAGTAGAAACATTTCCGAAGCCTTCCATTTTGTTTACATGTACAAGCTGGACACTCAGGTGTTCCCCATGAAACAATAAAGTAGAAACATTTCCAAAGCCCTCCATTTTATTGACATGTACATACAATACAAAACAAGAAAACGTCCAAACCAAAATGGGCATGACGACAAATCCTAACAGACGGGTAATCATGCAGTAGGACATCCTTTCTCAGATTTTGCAAAGACAGGATGGACAATTTATCAGCTAAAGAAGAGAGGAAACACAAGCCGATCAATACAAGGTGCAGATGTGTAAATTAGCAAAAGGCAAACCAGAAACTGCGAATGCTGTTGCTCCCTCAATCTCTACTTGCTTGGCAGAAATAGGATGACGCCAAGTGATGCCATGACTAACAGCTGACTTTTCCCTGGAAAAAAACAATAGTATTACTGGAGCTACCTTAGTCTGGAATTGAGTTTTGGTTGGTGATATCTGTGAACATAATTGAGTAGTTAGGCCTTACCCAGATCACACTATCAACGAATCATATATCATATTGATAGTCTTTTCTTTTGTGTCCACCCAAAAACCACATCGGTGATATGTGTGAATATAGTTGAGTAGCTTGGCCTTTACCCGATCACACCATCAAGGAATCATACATCATAAAGATATGGGCACGCGGAAGAGGGGTCAAACGAAAAAATTATTATTTTCACCCCTTAGTAGAGAATAGGTTAGGGGAGAAATCCTTTGTCACCCAAATGTCAACATACAGAACAGGGTATAAGGCTTTGAGAAATTCATGACTTTAGAATTATAGCCGCTTTATTGAGTTCGGCCTTGCATCGGTATTTAACTTGAGAGTGAGTCATATAGCTTTATGCCTTAGCACTTTACACAGCACTACACAAGTCACAAGCAGCACTTATGGCTTCACACATAGCGTTATATCATAATGACTTAACACTTTTACCAAATTACCAGACACAAATAGGATAGCACCTCAAGTTTTTAGAGGCAATTTAAATGCTATAGGGGCCTAGGGCTGATGGAAGAGGATACTTGGTTTTAACTCCTGTAAATTTCTCAAGCTCAGCTTGAGCGTGCGAGTATATATTTTCAAGAGGTGTCTTATGCTAACAAGGCAAAGTCAAGTTAGTTTACTCAATTTCTTGACTCTACTAAAAAATGCTCAATCAAGCTAGTTAATGACCTTAATTCAGTCAAAATCCCAGACTTCAGCTCCTGATTTCAACAATGACATTTGCTTTAACTTATGATGTGATGTTATGGCTCAACAACAAAAATGACCTGGTGCAATCCCGCCTCTAGCACGGTATGAGGAGGTCCGGATGTACGCGGCCTCTAGTGCAACTACTGTGTGATGATAATTCAAGAAATCAGAGAACTTTTGGTGAGACGAGTGTCACTTTTTAGTGAAACAAGGGTCACGACTCATAATAAGTAACCCCCCACATTTCTAAACAGTGACCACCTTTTTCTATGAGTTGGTCTCACACAAGACTTGCATGAATTATTTTCTGATAGTCAAAATTAATTATTTAAGCGTGTTTTATATGAAGTACTTTCCTAAACTATTTAGGAGCTTAGTTCAAATTTTGTTAATCGATTAAGGTTATAAATCGATTGGGTAGCAAGAGAATTATTAACCCCACTAAGATGATCAATATTTATAGAACGATTTGAGTACTCTTCATCACCAATTTCCTCCTTACCTCTTTCTTTCTCATAATTTCCCTCTAACACCTTTATATTTTTCCCTTCTTCTTCTTTCCAAAAGCTCCTCCTATCCCCTACTTAGTCTTTATCAGATTTGTACCAAAGCAATCATTCTTCCATGGAATAGAAGCCTCCTGGAGCAATGGTACATGGGGCTGCAGAATAAGAAATTTGATGCAACGCCTAAGCGATGCATAAGGATATTCATTTTTCCCATGTTGCCAATAAAAATTCCTCCATCCTAGTTTCTTTTATCTACTCAATACTTACCAACTCCACTTATCATGTAATCTGTCTACTCATACATCTCCCCCCATCTTCGTACCTTTTCCTTTAGAAACTGAATTATAATGGATAAACATGGTATGTAATGGCCAAGACATTTTCTGCCAAATTCCTAAATCATGTAAAGTATCCGCAAGCTCAGCATCCATAAACTTAGTCTTTTATTCGTGTTTTTGTGACTATCCCTCCAAATTCTTAGTAAACTAGTGGAGTAGTTGCTAAGGATTCTCTAACGATCAAGAAGCCTTTTAAGCAATACAAACTGGGCTACTTATAACAACTCTAGACACAATACAAGTCAGCTCTAAAAGGTGTGATAGCTTTCAATAGACTAAGAATGAGAATCACTACAACATTTCCGCTTCGTACCCATATGTCATCCAATTAAATTCAGCGGCAAAGTCTTTTAAAATTGGAACACGACAACTTTCTACATTTTACATGAATTTCATCCAAAGACACTCTTATGCACAATTTAGACCGATACAAGGCAATCTTTACAGGTCCACTAAGAAATACGGAGTACAATACAAGCATGAACTTCTCAAACACTGACGACCATCAACAAATTAAACAAAAATGCAACTTCCAAACAAGCAATAATTGCGAATGTATAAACAAAAATTGAAATTGAAATTGAAAGGAGAGAGAGAGAGAGAGAGAGAGAGAGAGAGAGAGAGAGAGAGAGAGAGAGCATACGAATCAGGTGCACAGACACGAACTTCGTAACAATTGGTGGAGACAAGGACACGAACAAGTGCTCGCAAGCCAGGAGCGTCAATTCCATCGTCATTGGTCACCATGATCGTTGGTTTAACCTCCATTTTTGCGTTACAGAAATGACGAATGAGAGAGAATAGGGTTTGAGGATCAATGAAAGAATGAATGGGGAAAAGATAAATTGGAGTGATTACGATTTATGAATTGTTGCTACTGTGGTTTTTGATTCGCAGGTTGTTAAAAATGGCTTTTTTGGCTATCTGGTGGTGAAGGGGAAAGATCAGTGGCCAATGTGAGAGAGTGATGCGTGGATATTCGGAATTGGGGAATATATGCGTGATGCGTGGAATATTAACATTGGATAGAGTAGTCAGTATTATTCTTGTATGCGTTTGAAAATCATTTTTTTTTCCTAAAAGGAAAAGATATATAATGAGTATTTTACTAAAGAAAAATCGATTTGAATTAGACCGGTTTGTGGGCGGGATGACTCATTAGGTCTCGGAAAAGAATGTAATTGGATAGAAGTTTGATGAATTTATAATTATCCTTCTCGTTAACCCAACTCACACTCACTTGGAGACCGAACCCACTTTTAATCTTTACTTGAAAATTAATATGAGAATAATCTCAAATATATCTCAAAAAAACAATCGTATTCCACTTTTACACGTAACTATAATGTGGTTTTATTTTTAGTAAAAATGTTATGTGTTAGGCAATTAGGTTAGTAAGAAATTAAGAGATGCTCAAATGGTTAGGAGTATCCTCCCCCAATTATGATATTGAGGATTTGATTCCTATCTCGATTGTTGTACCTCGTCCAACACTGGGGGGAAAAGGTAGTCAGCTAAGTAACAAGACACAATGGACTCGTGTTATCGTCTTTTGAAGAGGCAAAAGACATTCACTTACAAGAAGGACGGTGGCCCAAGCAATTCCAACCTATGCAATGAGTGTGTTTAAAATCCCAAAAACTTTTTGTGAGGAGTTACGATCCTTGATCTCTCAGTTTTGGTGGGGACAAAAACAAGCTGAGAGAAAGATACATTGGATTTCTTGGCAGGAGCTATGTCGTAACAAGAAGGACGGGGCCTCGGTTTTCGTGATTTGATCAAGTTCAACTAGGCACTGTTGGGTAAATAGGGATGGCGACTCATTAAATAATCTGACAGCTTGGTGGTGAAGATACTCAAAGCCCGTTACTATCCGACCTCTTCCTTCCTTGAGGCGCAGGTTGGGCGTAACCCGAGTTATACATGGTGAAGCATATGGGAAGTAAGATGGGTGTTGCGGAAGGGGATGCGGTGGCATGTTGGAAATGGTGAGTCTGTTAGTGTTTGGAAAGACCCATGGATCCCAAGCAATAATAAATTTACTGTTATGTCCCCTCAAGGTTCACAGAGAAGTGATTTGGAGGTTAATGAGCTGATTGATTATGATTTGAAGTGTTGGAAAATGGCAATGATCAACAATATGCTCTTACCCTTTGAAGCCGAGAGAATAATTTCCATACCAACTAGTGTGAGGTTACCAAGAGACGACTTAATCTGGCACTTTGAGAAAAATGGTGATTACTCTGTAAGATCTGCATACAGAGAAATTGTGAATACTGAAGACTTACATGACTTGGCTAGCTCATCACATGAAGCTTAGAAGATTTGGAACTCTATTTGGAACTCTGAAACGAATCTGCGGATCAAGTTGTTTGCTTGGAGGGCCTGCCATGAGGCGCTCCCAACCCGTAAAGGTCTCCATAGGCGGGTCGCAATAATACCGGCTAGCTGTCCAATCTGTGACACCGAGGTAGAATCGGGAATTCATGCTTTGCGTCATTATGTTATTGGCCAAGAAGTGTTCGAAGCTAGCGGTTTGCCGATGATGGAAGGCAGGGTCACGAACTCCGTGTGTACTTGGATGGAATGGGCCTTTGATAAAATGGATGCAAAGCAGTTTGCTTTGTTTCAATCTCTTTGCTGGGCTATTTTGGGTACAAGAAATAAGTGGGTATTTGAGGGTCGAGGATGGAAGGCAGAGGAAATCATAAGTGAGATTGCAAAATTTCTGAATCAGTCTTTGTGATACCGCAATATTTTCTTTAATTATAATATCGATTATAATTCATTATAAATAGTTTCGGAGATTCAAATCGTATATTTATACAATGATTCAATTTATTCAATTAAATCCATAATAATATTAATTATTATTATGGGAATTTCGTGATTTATATTTACCAAATTAGGGGATTTAGTTAAATTGTTTTATGTATGAATAAGGGTTATTCATATTGTTTAATTAGCATTTAAATCATAAAATTATTCCTAAACCTAGTGGGATTGACTTTGGTTGACTGGAGACCTATATAATCAAAAAGATGGGCAATTTCATCAGTTTACAAATAAAACCGAACCAAATCCTCACAAAACCTCACACACTCTCTCTCCTCTCACCGGTTTCTCTCTCCTCACCGCTGCTCTCCCTCTCCTCACTGGGACCACCACTGGCACTCCCCTCACGTCGGTGACCTCCCTCTCTCTTTCTCTCTCCTTCTCTCTCTTTCCCTCGCTCTCGCTCACTCTCTCTCTCGCTCTCTGTTTTGCTCGCCGGCGGCCTAGCGCCACCGCCCCCGCCTGGCCGAGCGGTCGACCGACGTGGGCCAAACCACGGTCGTTCCCCCGCCTCTTCTCTCTTTCTCAGTCGTTCTCTCTCTCTCTCTCGTTCGCTTTCTCATTTTCTCTCTCCGCCGTGGCTCCGGCGAGCAACCGTCGCCACCACCGACCTAGGGCAGTCGGTGGGTGGTGATGGTGCTGATGGGTCCGGCCATGAGTCCCCTTGTGGGTGACCGTGGTCGAGACTTGCACATTAAGTTAGGGTTTCGATTTTTAATTTTCGTAAGTTAATCAATTCGATTTTCAGCAGTTTTTAATTAATTATTTCTATTTTTCTGTACTTGTTTAGAACCCGAATCCGGATTTTCGAAAGCCTATATTGATTGAAATAAATCAAGAAAGTTAAATAAAATGTTAGATTAATATTTTTCTATTGTTTAGATTTTTGTATTTACTGATTATGTCTCGGTAATTGTATTTAATTAGGACATAACAGACAAGCGTGATCGGGTCGTGATTTGGAAGCTTACATACTGTAGTGAGCGTTTGTTAGGTAAGTGATTGTGCCTACCTCCTTCCAAAACCCATAAAAAGGTTTTGACTTGTTATGTGCTAAATGCCTAATTGTTGTGAATTTAATATGCGAAGCATGATTAAATTATATCGTCGTTTATTATGAGAATTAGAATTGTATTCTTCGCTGTAATTATGAATTATAATGAGCATGTTGAGTTTATGAATTTTTGTTAATTAATTAGTTCATATGCTAATTAATGAATAAGTTATGTGATGGAGATTGTTGTATTATTATGATATAATATACGTACTAAATGTAATGGCTTATAACACTTAGAAAATTCGGCCTAAAATGTTTCTCTCTCTAACTTTTACGCCTCTCTCCCAGCGCACGATAGTCTTGCTATCTTGCTTTGAGTTCATGGTGAGAAAAAATAAAACGAAGAGAGGGGAAGCGCAAGACAGTGACGGTAATGATAAGAGAGAGCATAGTATTAACGCCATTGAAATGATAATCCCAGATAATTTACACAGTTCACAAAGACCTAATTTGGATAGAGTGGTTCACAATTTAGCTGATGAGTTGAATGCTCCTGAGATCCTCACCCTGGGGGTTCAGAATGGCTCGGTTCAGCAAATTGAGCTAGCAAGGGAGAAGATTAATTCCTAGTTATCGCAATTGCAGGAGCAAGCCAAATGTTGTGGGTCTTGGGCTGATGAAGTTGCAGCAAAAGAAAGGGCAAACTCAGAACAAGGTAACCCTTCTGCTTGGGAGAACTTAGATATTACTAAATTGAAAAATGCTGGGTTTAGACTAGAATATAATTGAGCCTGTTGTGGTTGAAGGAAAACGAATTGGGGATATTCATTTAGATGACATAAAATCAGAAAATGAATATTGGAACCAAGCCTTAGTATGCTATGTTCAGGGGGGGCTAGACCTCCTGTAAGTGTGTTCAATGGCTTCCTGAGAAGAATTTGGGCAAAGAGGGGCATGAGGAAAATTGCTATGATGAGTAATGGGATCATTTTGGTCCGTTTTGATTCAGTGGAACAAAGAGATGCTATCTTACAAGAGGGTGTTTTTCATTTTGGATAATAAACCTCTAATAGTGAGACCTTGGTCAGCTAGGATTAACTATGCCAAGAAAGAGCCCTCATCTGTTCCAATTTAGGTTAAATTTCCTGGCCTGGATGTGAAATATTGGAATGCTACTGGGTTAAGCAAGGTGTCTAGTCTAATAGGGAGACCTATGATGGCTGATAAGAACACGGAATTGAAGGTGGGCATTAATTTTGCTCGGGTGTTGATTGAAGTGGATATTGAGTCTGATTTTTCAGATAAGGTTTATTTCAGAAATGAAAAAGGTAATGTGGTGGAACAGGCTGTTGATTATGACTGGAAGCCTACCTTATGCACCTTTTGTAATCAGTATGGGCATATTGAAGAAAATTGTAGGAAGTAGCAAGGGTTGGGAGCACCTCATAGGGGACCTTTGCAAGCTGTACAGCATGTGCAGCCTGTGCAACCTGTAGTAGGGCCTCGACAGCAGGGCCAAGGGGGTCATATACAGCAGCAAAGAAACATGGAGTGGGAGCCTGCAGGCAGAGGCAGGGGTGGGGGCAGACAGGGTGTCAGGTAGCAGATTGGGAGGGGCAGAGCTGACATGCAAAATCATGGCCACTTTAGACCTGAACCTGCTGGTGTTATCAGCACTGGAAAGCCTGAGATGGCAAGGGAAGCAACTCCAGTGCAAAACTCCTTTGCAATTCTCACTGAAGAAGCTGATGTTGTGGTTAATGCAGATGCTGAACAAGGAGGGGAGAAAATCATACCTCCAGATGGTCATGGATAGCTTGCTAGTCTGGAATGTGCATGGCCTCAATGTGCCAAATAAGCAAAAAGAGGTATCTCTTTTTTGTAAACAGAATAAAGTTGGTTTTGTAGCTTTTGTTGAAACAAAAATCAGACAAGTAAATTTTGAAAAATGCAAAAAAAGTTTACTAGATGGTTGGGAATCCTCTATTAATCTTAGTGATCATTATTTGGGTCGCATTTGGTTGAGATGGCTGCCTCATATGTATTCAGTTCATGTGCTATATTCATCTGCACAACTTGTCACCTGTCAAGTTACAAATGTGAGACTGAATGAAATGTTTATGTGTAGTATTGTGTATGGTTTTAATGAGAAAGAAGAGAGGAAATGTTTATGGCAGGAATTGAGAAATTTTGCTAGCAAATGTTCCATTCCTTGGCTCATTGTAAGGGCTTTTAACACTGTGCTGAGGCCTAAAATAGAGTGGGGAGTGCAGTGGTAACACATGCAGAAACCGTGGACTTTAGAGAATGCATTGAGGATTGTCTGTTTACTGAATTGTGTTGGTCTGGGAACAAGCTTACATGGAACAATAGACATGATAATGGGATAAGAGTTTATTCAAAAATTGATTGGACCTTTGCTAACTGTCACTGGGTGCAAAGATTTGATCAATGCTCTGTGAGATTCCTTCCTGAAGGGATCTCAGATCACTCTCCTATCCTCATCAATCTGACAACCAGCAGACAGCAGAGAAGAGGGAGTTTCGGGTACTTTAACATGTGGAGCAAGCACTCTAGCTTCTTGGAGTTAGTTGAACAAGCTTGGCAAACTGAGACTAGGGGCACAAAAATGTACAAATTGTGTCACAAGCTTAAAAATGTGAGGAATTCACTTAAGAAGTTGAACAAGGCAGAATACTCTGATGTCTTAGCTCGTGTTGAAATTGCCAGAACCCACATGCTTTCAGCTTAGACTATGGCAAATAGCAATCCAACTGATGTGCAGAAACAGCAAGAGGAGAGGACTGCAATACAGAAATTTTGGGAGATAAATTATGCAGCTGAATCTTTTCTCAAGCAGAAAAGCAAGATGAAGCGGATACAATTGGGTGACGACAATACTCAGTTTTTTCATGCAATGGTGAAGTAAAGAAATCAGAAAAATAGAGTTCTTTCTTTGCAGAAAGCAGATGGTGTTGTTATTACTGACAGAGATCAGATTTTTGAAGAATTTATCTCTTTTTACAAAGGGATGCTTGGGGTTAAGCAATCAGGAAGAGTTATAGCTGCTGATTTTATTTTCCAATCTAGGAATGTTTTATCTATTGAACAACAGATGCAATTGATAGCACCTGTTAGTCATAAGGAGATCAAAACAGCCATGTTCTCAATTGACAGTGATAAAAGCCCACGGCCTGATGGTTTTAGTAGTGAGTTTTTCAAGGACGCTTGGGGGATTGTTGGTGATGAAGTGTGTGAGGATATACAGGACTTCTTCAGGTCTGAACAGATGCTGAAACAAGTCAATGCAACCAACCTATGCTTAATCCCAAAGGTACAAAACCCTGAGATTACATCTGATTATCGTCCTATTGCCTGTTGTAACACCATTTATAAATACATATCCAAGGTGTTGTGTAGTAGATTAGCACTAGTATTGCCTGGTTTAGTGTCATTAAACCAGGGTGCTTTTATTGCCAATAGATCTATTGTACACAATATCATGATTTGTCAGGATCTTATCAGAAATTATAGGAGGAAAAATGCTTCAGCTCGATGCTTGATGAAAATTTATCTACGCAAGGCATATGATACAATTCACTGGGATTTTTTTGGTGAAAATGTTGATTGGGTATGGTTTCCACAAAAATTCAGTAACTGGGTGCTTGCTTGTATTCAAAGTGCCAGTTTTTTAGTTAGTTTGAATGGTGAGTGCAATGGGTATTTTGAAGCAAAATGTGGCATTAGACAAGGAGATTCAATATCTCCTTTAATCTTTGTACAGGTGATGAAATTTCTGTCAAGACTCTTGAAGATTGTAAGTACAACAGATGGCTTTCAATATCACCCCATGTGCAAGGCAGTGTAGCTCAACCATCTGTGCTTTGCAGATGACTTAATGGTTTTCTGCAAAGCTACAAGAAGATCAGTGACAAAAATAATGGAATGCTTCTCCTATTTTTCACAAGTCAAAGGTTTGAAGGCAAACAAGGAGAAATCTCACATCTAACTAGCAGGAGTCAATGCTACTGTCAAGAATGAGCTTCTACAGCTGTCTAGTTTCAAAGAAGGAACATTTCCAATGAAATACCTAGGTATTTCACTATCCCCCTCAAAGTGGAACAAGCTAGATTGTGTATGCTTGGTGGAGAAGATCACTAAAAGACTGAATATTTGGGCATCCAAAAATCCGTCTTATACAGGGAGATCACAACTCATAAACTCAATTCTTATGTCACTACATGTGTATTGGGCCAGTATTTTTATCCTACCTGTTGGTGTAGTGAAAGAGATTGAGAAGAAACATAAGGGATTCCTATGGTTAGGGAGTGAACAGAAAAGAAAAGCTTGTTTGTTACATGGGATATTGTTTGCAAGCCTAGGAAGAATGGAGGTCTCAACTTCAAAGATTGCAAAAAATTCAACTATGCCTTGAATGGGAAACATATCTGGGATCTAGCAGCCAAGAAAGACAATATGTGGGTTAGGTAGATTAATGGTGTTTATCTGAAAAATGAAGAATTCTGGCACTATGTCCTTAAGGTTGACAGTAGTTGGGCTTGGATGAAAATAAACAAGAACAAAGCTATGTTTCAGCAAGCCTACAGAGCTGATAACACATGGTCTCTGTCTGCAAAAGGTGAGTACACTGTCAAAAGTGGCTATTTGTTTCTGCTGGGGAACACACAAAAAATGAGACATGCTAATCTCATTTGGTGCAATATCAACTTGCCACGACATAGTTTCTGTGTATGGTTGGCACAAGCAAACAGATTACTAACCATAGACAGAATGTAAAGGATGGGGGTTCTCTCAAAAGATCCCCAATGTATGTTCTGCTGTACACATGTAGAGACTCACAACCATCTGTTTTTTGAGTGCACAAGATCAAGGTTGCTGCTGAGGGGAATGAAGAGCTGGCTTGGTTGCACTGCAACTTCAAGCACTCTGAAGGGTTTACTAAACTGGATAAGCAGGCTAAAATGGAGCAAATTACAGCGCAATGTGTATGCAGCTGCTGTGGCTGCACTAACATACTGGATATGGAAGGCACGCAATGATTTATGCTTTAGAGAAGGTAATATAGGGTTTATGTCTAGTTTATTTCTCATGTTTTAGATAGGTAAGGAAAAGTTTGTATCGTAGATACTCAAGAGCTAGATATTGGAGGAGTACCCTACATAGTAGGTGGCTCTTTCCTTTCTAGTTTCTCTTTGGTTGTATGATGCCTTTCTCAATGAATACAATGCTACCTTTAGACCCAAAAAAAAAAGAAAGAAATGGCTTATTATTGAGTGCTAATGGGTTGGCTCTAGATGCCATCCTTGCTTCTGGGGCGGTGGATCGTCAGAGGGCCCTGATTGCGGGCCCATTCTCCTTTGAGTGGTATCTAGGGGAGCCGATTTTCCGTCAGGTTTACCTTGACTTGGAAGGCCATAGGATTCCTTTGGATCCTCCCTCGTCCATGTTCTTGGTGAGATGCTTGTCTCGCGAGCAGGTTGCGGAGACCATGGTTGGCTCGGATGCTATCCGGTACTTGACGGAGCCTGCGGAGGACCTTGCGGGTCATTATGAGCAGTTCCCCCGTGATCGGCTCATGCCCTCATTTGTGGGCTTGAAGGTAAGAATTTTATACTTGATATTCTATGCCTTTTGCCTTATTTGTACTGATTTGCTTTGCCGCGTAGGAACCTCGGATTGATGACTTCGAGGTAGATGTCCCGGACATGCGGGTTCGGGGCTGGGATTATGGCGAGAAGGAGTGCTGGGGGGAGATCCCTACGATGAAGGATCTTGATGAGGACATTCAGGGCCTTCTTCTTCCCGTTGGGCATCCATGGGTAAATTCGTAATTTACCGAAGTGTGAAATGCCTTGCTTCATTATATGCTTGTACTAACTTTTTCTTTGTATATCTTGATCGTGAGCAGACCGGGAAGGTCTTCAAGATGATGCATGCCATGAAGTCTTGGATATCCCGAGCCCTTTCGAAGGGTACTTATTCAAGAGATGATTTGGACAAGGTAAACTTCTATTTGCATTTTCAAAGTTGCATGCTTTGAGAAATGCGTTTTATAACTTTCTGTGAAATGCAAGTTGAGTACCGTCGACCCCTTCCTCGTAGGTCATGACAGGTGGTGCTGTCGGATGATGAGGGTGTGAGCTCTCCCAAGCGTAGTCCTTCACGCGAGAGGAGTCCTCAGAGGGAGAATCCTAGGAGAGAGGGGGTGCATGTGCATCGGTCGGACCGCCCTGGTGGGAATAGGATGACTCCGTTTGTGGAGCCTGCTCCTATGCATATGCCTATGTATCCTCCTTATCCCGGGTATGCGACATATCCTTTGAATGGCGGCCTTTACTATCATCCCCGAATTGCTGCTCCTATGATGCCTACCATACCTCCTCGTTCTTTGTGGGGGTATGACTCGAGCTATGCCGGATAAGGGAGTTCATATCGGAAGCCTGCCCGACATTCCTCATTTGACCCTAGCCAAGTTGTGTCGATTTTCGGTGATGATGGGCGGAGGTCGGAGGACCATGTCGAGGTGCCCCGTACGGATGATGATGCGGGTGATGGCGGTTTTTATGATTATGTATTTTTGTAAAATACATTTGAACATTTGTATTGAACCAAACATTCGGACTTTGTGCTTGTAAATATTGCTTGCTTATTTATTGGTCCTTGCACATAATTAGGCTAATGCAAATGCACAACTAGTCAAGCAAAAGCGCAAGTAATAGCAACTTAGCAAAAAATGGTACAACCAAAAGTTAAAATTGGGTGTACCACCCTATCCCCCCCTAAAAAACGAAAAAAGGAAAGGGGTGAAAATGAAATGAAAATAACTGATAAAAAGGGATTAATAAAAAATTAAAAAAAAAAAGATGATAAGAAAAAAGATGATAATCAGCAAAAAAGAAATAAGAAAATTGTGGAGCTTTCATTAATTTTAGGGAAATAATACAATGTGGAAAGAAAAGAAAAAAATGGAAAAAGAGCCATATTTGAGTCCAAAACGGTTAAGGAAAGTCCCCACAACCGGAGAAAAGGGGTTGTTTCGAGAAAACCGTCCTACGGTAGATGGGAGCAGTCTAGCAGCACGCGCTGAGCAGCAGGGGCGAAAAGAAGGGTCGTCAGGCTCTAGCGGCTAACCGCTGGGGCTCAGAGGCATGCTGCTGGCGCTCAGCAGTGTGCCGCTGGGCCTGTGCTGCACCATCAAGCGCCACTGAGCCTTCAGCGGCTGAACCATGGGCCATTGGAGCCCTTTTTTAACGAGTTGCCTTATTTTTCTGTCTTTTTCGTGCGAGCCCTTTATAAGCCTTGGGTTAGTCCGATTTGGGACATCACCTTCATAATTTACCATCAATAGAGAGCTTTTTAGAGGGAAACCCCCTTATTTGTCTTAGAATTCAGCCATGACAAGCTTTGATGTGAAATTTGATAAGTGGTTACAATCTATGACCCGCGAAGAGAGGATGAGACTTGTGTCTTTTCACTTGAATGCTCTCTTCCATCTCAAGCAAGTTCAAATCGTATGGATTCTCCTTGAGGCCGCAATTGAATTTTGGGACGATAATCTCCATGTCTTCCGCTTCGGGCATAATGACTTATTTCCTCTTCCCGAAGAATTTGCCGCTATCCTTGGGTATCCTCATGATCAAGCTCCCGCTACCCCATGGCTTGGAGCAAATCTTGAAGGCTATTACAAGAGGTATCTTGGCCTATCACCAACACAAGCTTCCTCCGTTGCTAGGAGTGATGAACTAGACCTCCACAGTGTAACTGACATCTTCTTCCCCAAGGTAAGCGATGACCATGATGTGATGAGTGAGACTTATTATAAGCGTGCTTTTGTTCTATGTCTTTTGCATAGGTACCTCTTTGTTGGTGGTGGTAATAAGGGTAAAACTAGTATGCTTAGGATTGCTGAAAAAATTCAAAATGATTTTACCCCTATATCTCTTGTTCTTGGTGAAACAATAATTTGCTTGGACCACAAGAAACAAGAGCCATCTTTTGGTGGATGGACGGGAAGCCCTCTTCTTCTCCAAGTAAGTGCTTGAATTTTTGCTTGAATTATTTGCTTGTTAATAAAGCTTGAATCTTTGATGGATTTTTAACTTTATATATTTTGCTTTTGTAGATATGGCTTCTTGAGCACATGTGCTTCATTGAGAGAATCGCTAATGCGCTCAAGTATCAACCTAAGCAATTTCCCGCACGCCGGAGATTGTATTATGAGTACACCATTGATGAGTGGCGTGGGTACCTTAAAGCATGTCCTTTGCTACGATGGACCGTTAAGTGGTGGGGCCTAAAATCCGCAATCGGATGCAACAAAGAGTCGGGATATTACCGAATCCTTGTAGTCCTTAACTCCACATATATATTTTCTAACCGTTGTAGACACCCTAATCTGTCCTCCCCTTTTTAATGCCCAATGATGATAACCCATAATGAACATAATGAATTGAATGTCAATGCTCGAAATACTTGTGCCTATTTGTGTCCCATTATCCATATTTATTCCGGACCCTTCACATTTTCATACCATCAAATAGCCCTTGCCATAAACTTTCCAACGCCATCTCATTTATCCCAAACGGATATCGGAGTCAAAAGTTATGATTTAATGAAGTTATGGACTATATGTTCTCATACCCGCAAATCACGGTTCAAGACTGATTTTTAGCCATAAAAGGATTAAATGGAGTATTAGCCCACTAGTCTTGTATTCCCATTTTAATTAGCTTTCCAATGATATATTATGGGCCAAAATCCCATTAGAAACGAAGGAGATACGATCCGATGATTGAATAATGCGCTGAAACAGACACCTCTCTAGTGTTTGGGCCATAACTCATAGGATACTTGTGCTATTTTATCCCACAATATGGAAAAAGAAAGCCCTTTGGACAAGGAATCCAGCGCACCAAGATATAGGCCAATCAGAGGTCAAATGAGCCCTCCATCTGCGTTTTCGTGGCAGCGGAGTCCGTGAAACGGGCCGTCGAGCCCAGCGGTAGCCGCCAGAGCCCATGCGGCATTGTCGAGGCCGCTGAAGCCTCAGCGGTGCTCCGGGGGGCTGCTGGGCACCAATTTTGGCCCAGGAATCCAAATTTCCTATTTTCTCCGGCCTATTCCCTATAAATATCCCTCTAAACTCCGTTTTTTGGAAGAGGAACTCATGATTACGGGATTCAACTCAAGTAAACCCTAATCTCTCTCTCTCTCATCTCTTCCATTCAACCCTAATTACATCAATCAAACACATCTTCAAACCCTAATCAAGAACAAGTCTCACCTCAAGATCAAGTCCAATATCAAGAGTAATTGACATTCAATTCTAGTAAAATCAAGGTTTAACCTGAGGGCTCATCTTTTCAACTCTTAAATCTATTTTCAAAGCATGTTTTATTTATATTATGATCATGGTTAATACTCTTTGCAAGTTTTAATTGTTTTATTTAGTTTATTATATGTAGATTAATTTAATTATTATTTTCATGATTATCATGCATAGGTTAGTTTAATTATTATCCTTACATGATTTTCATACTTTTTAGTTTAATTTCTAGTTTTCTTATATTTTATTATGTTTATAGTAAATATCATATCTTGCATGTTTTGCATGATTAGTCAATTAAATTAGCATATTAACATGTAATTAGATTTTATATCTTTTATTTTACTTCCATTGAAGTTACTAACAAGTTTGTTTAATTGGCGTGTTAAGCTAGCACAGTAAGGCTGGGGAACATATTTCTATTATTTTGATTGTAATCTATAAATCAAATCATGCAATTGGGTAATCATGTGCAAAGCGATAACTTTAATAATTTGGTTTGTTCAATCCACCTAGTTAATTTAGGATCTTGGGCGACCGGATATTTTGGAACCTTGTTATGTGAATTAAGAATCAACATGGATAGGATTAGTAGAAGCCGTCAATATGGGAGATGTAGATGAGATACGTTTTGTCTTCTTGTACCCACACCGCCGAACTCAATCTTTGGCCTTTGGGTTATATGAGTCATAATTCCCAATAGGAATTGGGTGCACTTTGATGGTTTCCAATTGTTTCCTTAAAAATTGGTGGCGACTTCATTTGTTCAATATTCCTTAATCATAATCAATATCAATCTCTTCTATTTAAGAACCTATAACATATTATTTCAATTAGGCGCCGAAAGGCGAGGGTTCCTACAGCCGTATTATGCGACAATATGGGAAACGCCAAATTTTCCCACCAAAGGATAGCGTACCTCCTACCTCGCGAACATTGACAATTAGCATGGTAAGATCTTGGGAGTGTGCGTGGGATCGTCGCCCTAACTGGACCATTCCTCATATCAAGGCGCCCACGACCATATCTTCGGCTTATGAGGCTTGGATGGATTATAAGACCACCGAGGGTCGTCGTGCATGTAGGAAATCCGAACAAGGTCACCTTAAGGCCCAATCAGTCAAGTCTAGCCTAAGACTCTCAAACCCTAATGACCCAAAGGGGAAGGGTAAGAAAAATGGAGTCAAGCACGTGAAAGGCATCCTTAATCCGAAGGCCAAGAAACCTTTGGAAAAGATCACCACTAAACCGCAAGAGGAAACCCCAATTCGGGCCAATGATCACGAGGCGTCTTCAAGCACATCTCTAATGGAGATTGAAGAATAGGAGTCTAGGGTCCGTGAGAGATGGGCTCCTAAGGAGCGAGATGCGGAGGGCCTCATAGTGGATGAGCCCATGGAAGATATGGGTCCTACTACCGAAGCTACGGAGTAGTCTACTAATATTAATACTCTTTTTGGAGCATGCCTAGCTTAGGATTGCCTTTTTGTGTTGCATTAAGTTCAATAAGGGTGATGTGCCCCTTTAGGACTTAGATTTAAATATTTGCATTTTTTTTAGAATTGCCAAGTCATTTGTAATGGACTCATGCTCGGTTTTAATAAAATATTGCAACTTTGTTTATTTTATGGTTTATTATTTTTTAACAACTTTTGAACGCGAAAATGATGAAGGGGTCGGACCCAATTGCAATTGGGTTATCCTACGTATCCTTTTAGGGGAATCAGGCCGTTCGTAGTTCTTATCCGTGCGATTTAACATTGAATCCTGTTTCTTTTTTTTTCCTTTTTTTTTCCATGATTACTTAGCCTTGTGTGGGCCTCTCGAAAGCGCTATATTAGATGCCTTGCCTAAGCATATAATTTTTTTAGTTGATCCATATTTACCCATTGACTAAACTCGATCCCATCTAAGTCTGCTAACCTTGCAGCTCCGCCGGTTAGGATTTTTGTGATGAGAAAAGGACCGGACCAATTGGGCCTAAACTTGCCTCGAGGGTCAGTAACATTGGCCCTTACTTCTTTGAGTACTAAACCTCCAACTTTGAGGTCTCTCATCTTAAACTTTTGGTTGAAGTGCTTTGTCAATAGTTTTTGATAGATTCTTACATTGTGCAAAGCTTGCAACCTTTTCTCATCCAATACGAACAATTGGTCATATCGGGCTTGGACCCAATCCACTTCCGGAATTTAGCTTTCTAGGACGATCCTTAGAGATGAGACCTCTAGCTCGATTTGGTGATACAACTTCCATCCCATAGACAAGGGCGTATGGTGTTGCTCCCGTTGATGCACGAATGGAAGTTCTATACCCCCAAGGAGCAAATGGCAACTTGTCAGGCCAATCGTAATAATTTTCGGACATTCTCTCGATGATTTTCTTCATGTTCTTGTTAGTCGCTTCTACTGCGCCGTATGTTTGCGGTCTGTAGGGAGATGTCTTTCGATGCTAGATCTTGAACTGAGTTAGGAGTTCAATCACTTCTTTCATAAAATGCGACCCTTTATCACTAATGACTTCTTGGGGAACCCCGTATCTAGCTATTATATTGTTCTTGATGAACTTGACCACATGCTTTGCTTTGAGCTTTGAGTAGGATTGCGCTTCGACCTATTTAGTAAAGTAGTCAATAGCAACTAGAATGTATTCATGGCCTCCTTTACCCGTCGGGCTTATCTTGCCGATGATATCTATCCCCCAAGCCGAGAAGGGCCAAGGAGAGGTGAAGGTGTATAATAAGCTCGGCGGTATATGTTGTAGGTTTGCATGTGTCTGGCATCACACCCATCTTTTGACAAATTCACAACAATCTTTCTCGATTGTGGTCCAATAATAGCAAATCCTAATTATCTTCCTAGACAAAATCATACCGTTCATGTGCGGTCCACAGACTGCCCCATGTACGTCTCTTAGGACTTTATGAGCCATTTCGGTGCCTAAACACAAGAGATTAATCCCGTTTGGGGTTTTATTGTATATTTGATCTTGTACCTCAATGAATTGGGTCGCGAGCCTCCTAAGGGCCTTTTAGGCTCTAGGGTTAAAATCAGGAGGGTAAATTTGATGGACGAGTAGGTTCTTTATATCAGTGTACCATTCATCTTCTTCATCATGGCATACCTCCAAAGCATCGTAGTATTAAGGTTCGGACCTTCTTTGCACGCAAATAGGCATCATTCGAATGGAATTAGGTATGTTGATCATGCTTGTCAGTTTAGCCAAGGCATCTGCAAATTGGTTATCTTCTCTTGGAAGGTATGTGAATGTATTCGGTTGAAATATACCACAATTTTGTCTAAGTATTCTTAGTAGAGTGCCAAAGATTCACTTTTGACTTTCCATACTTTGGAAATCTGGTTAATTATGAGGGATGAGTCGCCATAGACTCGTAGTGTTTTGAAGCCAAGGCTTATGGCGGATTGCAGTCCTATTGTGCAAGCTTCATATTTCGCGCCATTGTTGGTTAACTCGTGATCCAACTTGACTGAAATAGGTGAATGTGTACCGTCAGGAGACACTATTAGCACTCCTACCCCAAATCCTTTTTGGTTAGATGCTCCGACAAAATGCAGTTTCCATGTCTCGGTGTCTAGAATCATAACCCCTTCGTCTGGGAAGTGATATTCTTCCTTGCGATTGGGTTCGTCTGTGGCTTGATCAGCTAGGTATTCCGAGATAGCATGTCCCTTAATTGCCTTTTGGTGTTCAAATCTGAGGTCAAACTCAGATAAAAGAACTGTCTATCTTGCTATTCTACCATTTAGGATGGGCTTTTCAAATATATACTTTAGAGGCTTTTCTCTCGATCTTATGTGGATCGTATGTTGGAGCATGTAATGTCGTAGTTTCTTGGTCGTGGCAACCAAGGCTAGACATGTTTTTTCCAGAGGGGAATAGCGGGTTTCGTACTCTAGAAACTTCTTGCTTACATAGTAGATGACTTTCTCTTCCTTGTTTATTTTCTAGGCTAGCATGACCCCCATTGGCGTTTCTGTGACAGTAAGGTAGAGAATTAGAGGCATGCCTAGAGTGGGCGATACTAGTACGGGTGGTTCAGACAGATAGGTCATAATTTTGTCAAAGGACTTTTGGCACTGTTCATCCCATTCCATTTTTACCTCTTTCTTGAGCTTTTTGAATATGGGCTCGCATGTCATAGTCAATTTGGAAATGAATCGACTAATGTACTTGATTCTTCCCAAGAAACCCTTGCTTTCTTTCTCTGTTTTTGGAGAAGGCATGTCTATTATAGCCTTGATCTTGGATGGATCAATTTCGATCCCTCTGGTGCTTATGACGAATCCTAAAAGCTTGCCGGATGTGACTCAGAATGCGCACTTTTTGGGATTAAGTCTCATATTGTACTTCCTGAGCCTATCGAAAAACTTTTGAAGTGAGGGTACATGCCCTTCTCTTTCTTTGGACTTTATGATCATGTCGGCCACGTATACTTCTGCTTCTTTGTGCATCATATCGTGAGGAAGGGTGCTTGCGGTTCTTTGATATGTGGCTCCTGCATTCTTAAGCCCAAATTGCATTACAGTGTAGCAATAGGTGCCCCATTGGGTGATGAAATCGTTTTCTCTTCATTCTCTTTGGCTATTAGGACTTGATTATACCCTGCGTACCCATCCATGAATGATAGGAGGGCGTGTCCAGCTGTATTGTCTACTGGAACATCTATGTGGGGTAGTGGAAAGTCATCTTTGGGGCTTGCTTTGTTTAAGTCCCTGAAATCCACGCACATTCGTACTCGTCCATCCTTTTTTGGGACTGGAACAATGTTGGCTACTCAATCGGGGTAATTGGCCACTGTTATGAAGCCTGCATCAAGTTGTTTCTGGACCTCTTCTTTGATCTTAAGAGCCCATTCCGGTTTCATTCTTCTTAGCTTTTGCTTAACTGGTTTGCAATCTGGTTTTAGTGGGATGGTATGTTGAGCAATGTTGCGGTCTATACCGGGCATGTCGTTGTAGGACCAGGCAAAAACATCCGAATAATTCTTTAGGATTGTTACGAATTGTTCGCGTTCATTAGAAGTTAAAGACAAGCCAATTTGCACGTGGCGTGACTCATTATTAGTTGCAATATTTATTGTCTCTGTTTCTTCGACTATTGAAGTCTTTTGTTCATGTTCAATTAGTGCTTTAGTGACTTCTTTTGGCAATTCTGTTATGTCTTCTGAACTATTAGCAACAAGGCAATCCGAGTAAGCGAAATCAACACTCATAACATTAATAGAAGCGGACAATAAATTAATGAGGTCATCACTAAGGACCTTAGCAACAACATAAACAGACTGGGGTGGACTACCAGACACTTCTAGGATCACAGACACAGAATCAGACTCGGACTCAGAATCAGAATCAGAATTGGGCCCTTCTGAAGGACCATTGCGAATTGTGAACTTATACTTGACTCCCTCTACTGGAGCCCACTTTGTCTCGTGCTTCCAGGTGGCGCGGTCGGGCACGATTGGGGCAATCAGCTTGGACGGGTCGAAACCTTCGTTAAAAAGCACAGTAAGGGGAATTTCAGCCATTGCCTCATTGTATTGGCGACGTTCTTCCCTAAATTGTACCCCAAAGTCGTTGGGTGCCATGTCATTAGCCCAATCTTTAGTGGATTGGTCCTCTTTGAGAGGTGATGGTGCCTCGTCACTCATAGTGAAACAGTCTTGAAATGCTTCAAAATCCGGAACTAAAATTTCGTTGATCGCATAGGGTTCAAGAAATCCGAAATAGGGTTATGGATCTGTAGACACCCAAATGTGTCCCCCTTGGCGTAACGCCCAATGATGATAACCTTCATCATGTTACAGAAACGAATGTCAATGCTCGACGTAATTGTGCTCATTTGAAACCCATCATCCATCCTCACTCAGGATCTCATTATATTTTATACCGACAAATACCCCTATCCATAAGCTTTCCAACGCCATCTCATTTGTCCCAAACGGACACCGGAGTCAAAAGTTATGATTTAATGAAGTTATGGGCTAAAAACGATGTTCTCATTCTCGCATATCACGGTTCAAGACTGATTTTAAGCCATGAAAGGATTAATTGGATTATTATCCCACTAGGCTTCTATTCCTCTTTGAATTAGCTTTCCAATGATGTATTATGGGCCAAAATCCCATTAGAAACGAAAGAGAAACGATCCGATGATTGATTGATGCGCTGAAACAGACACCTCTCTAGTGTGTGGGCCATAACTCATAGGATAATTGTACTATTTGAGCCCACAATATTTCAAACGAAAGCCCTTTGAACAAGGAATCCAACGCACCACAAATCAAGCCAATCAGAGCTCAAACAAGCGCTCCAGCGGTGTTTTCGTGGCGGTGGGGACGAATTTCCCCGCCGCTGGCCCCAGCAGCCTACAGCCTGTCGAGGCCGCTGGAGCTCTGGCGGCAGCCGCTGGATCCATGTGGCATTATCGAGGCCAATCGGAGCCCAAACTATCTCTCCAGTGGCATTTTGCGTGCAGCGGTGGCAATCGGACCTCTCTAGTGTTTGGGCCATAACTCATAGGATACTTGTGCTATTTGATCCCACAATATGTCAAACGAAAGCCCTTTGAACAAGGAATCCAACGCACCACAAATCAGGTCAATCGGAGCTCAAAATATCTCTCCAGAGACATTTTGCGTGGCAGCGGCAGCCAATTTCCCCGCCGCCGGCCCCAGCGGCCCAGCCGCTGGAGCTCTGGCGGCAGCCGCCAGACTCATGTGGCATTGTCGAGGCCGCTGAGTCTCCAGCGGCGCTCCGGGGGGCCGCTGGGCACTGTTTTTGGCCCACGAATCCTAATTTCCTATTTTATTCGGCCCATTCCCTATAAGTACCCCTCTAAACTCCTATTTAGGGAACCGACACTCATTATTACGGGATTTTCACCCATTAACTCAAGAGAACCCTAATCTCTCTCTCTTTCTCTCTCTCTCTCTCTCTCTCATACAACCCTAATAAATAAATTCATGCTTTCATCAACCACCATTCAAGAGCAACCTCATACACAAGAACAAAGCAAATACAAGAGCAATTGACATTCAATCCTAGTGCAACAAAAGGTTAACCCGAGGGCAATTTTCTTAATCTTTCAAAACTCTTTTTTCAAATCATGTTTACTTTGATTATGATTATGATTGATTTGTATATCATGTTTTGATTGTTTTAGTTTTGTTATTAATCATATTCATGTCTAGATTATTAATTTGCATGTTTTAATTAATTTAATGCATATTTAGTATAAAATATTGCATCTTTGCATGATTAGCATATTTAATTAGCATATAACTAGGGTTTTTGCATATACTTATCCCTAAATTGCATGTTAGCATATTTTTACTATTTTGTTTATATTTATTACTTCCATTGAAGTTGCTAAAAATCTCATTGATGTGCATATGCAATTTGGCGCGTTCAGCAAGAAAGGTAAGGTGAAGATTTATTTCTTCTCTCTTATTATTGGTTTGGTTTATGCTTGTTAATTAATGCATGCAATTGAGTAATATGTGCAAAGCTATCACTTTAGTAATTTGGTTTGTTTAATCCACCTAGTTAATTGAGGATCTTGGACGACCGGATTTGTATGGAACCTTGTTATGTGAATTATGAATCAACATGGATAAGATTAGTAGAGGCCGTTAATTCGGGCGATTTAGATAGAATTCGTTTTTATCTTTTTCGTACCCACACCCCCGAACTCAATCTTTGGCCCCTTTTGGGTATGAGTCAATTCCCAATAGGAATTGGGTGCACTTTTGATGGTTTTCAATTGTTTCCTTAAAAATTGGTGGCGACTTCACTATTTGCTTTATTATTTCCCTTATCACAATTAATCATGTTGCATATGACGTATTATTTAAGAACCATTAATTCCAACTAAATATTTCAATTAGCGCCGAAAGGTGAGGGTTCTTATAGTGGCTACTCCACTGGGGGATTTAATAAGAGGGTGTAATTCGAAAGCTTATCCATGTTGATTATTAATTCATATTTCTTGGTTCAAGGCCTTTATGTGTTCATTCTTGCTTTGTATCCATATCATTCATATTGCATGCGTTATCATCGCAAGATGTCGAAAGACATCACCACACCATAAACAGGAATTACCCTTTGGAGCATTGTCTATGACTTAGGTCGGGTGACCCACTAGCTCCAAATTACCTTTGCACATAGTCGTGTTCCACCCCATGACATTTGCATGTTTCCATTCGAGATATGTGAAACGGTACGTCTCGTTTTACTATGCATCCCATAGATGACAAAACGTATCCGGTCGTGGGTTACCATTTCCAATCATAGATTGTATCAACCATTGTATTTAGTCCCATGGTCCATTCAAGGTGCTATATTGATTGCTTGCCTTTTTGTGATTGATTGTTTCCTTGTTATGTGATTTGTTTCCTTAGATCGCTAGATTAGGTCCCCTTTAGGATCTTAGTGGTCTAGAGTATAGGAAGTTTCCTATTTGTGTATATGACTAACTTTGTAAACTAACTTAAAATCGAGTCTAGGATCTTTTCTTTTTAGGAAGCAGGATCTAGACCTGGCAAACGGGTCATTTGGGTCGGGTTCAGATCGGATCATTTCGGTTCGGTTTGATTCGGGTTATCTTTCTTTTCGGTTCGAGTTCGGGTCGGGTATATTTGGGCTCGGGTTGATTCGGTTCATGTTGTTTTCGGTTCAGTTGCGGGTCGGGTCGGGTCAATCCGGTTTGGGCCATATCGGTTCGGGTTGAATTGGGTTATCACGCACTGTACTCGGTTCGGGTTCGGGTCGATTTGGTCCTAGTATATTTGGGTTCGGGTCAATTCGGGTCATGTTGTTTCGGGTCAGATGTTGGTATGACAGATTTCAGTCACAATTTTTTTTCATGTTCGATTTTAGTACAGTTTTCCTGGATTGCATTACTACATTTTGAGTTCCGGCACAAGTCAAGTAAACATCAGAATGTTTGCATGTCATTTCTGTCAATATCTAATCACAATGTTGTGAGTCAGATATTTCAAAGTGAAAAATTAAATTGGGACGGAGGGAGTGATATTTTGGAGTGACTGCAATTTTTATAGGACTAAGTGAACATAATTAAGGAGATGTAATCAATTGCGTTGCAATTTTTGTAAGAGTAACTATTATAGGGCCATAAATATATAACTTGAATATATAAATAGATATTTTAATAGGTGAGTGTAATCACAATGTTTTAAAAAGATTTTAATTTTACAATTTTTAAAACAATAACAAATAAATAAATAAAAATAAATTAATTAATTAAATTAAATAAATAAATAAATAAAATTAAATAAATAAAAATAAATAAAAATAAAAATGAATAAATAAAAATAATAAATTATCATTTTCTGTTCGGGTTCGGGTTGGTTTGAGTCATAAATTTCGGGTTGTGTTCGGTTCGGGTCCCTTCGGGTTATTCGGATTGAGTCGTTTTCGGTTTGGATCAGATTCGGGTACGGGCAATATCGGGTCTGCTAATTTCTGGTCGGTTTGGTTTGGATCGGGTTGTTTCGGATTTTCGGTTCAATTCCGGGTCTTGCTATTCGGGTTGAATCGGGTCACGGGTCGGATTATTCGGATCGGGTTATCGGGTCCGGGTCAGTATTGTCAGGTCTAGTAGGATCCATGAATCTTTCTGACGATGCTAGTAACCATATTAGGGAGACTTATTTTCCAAGAAAATCAATTTTTAGCAAGTAATATATTTCAACCAATGATCTTTCCCAAAAATAAAAAAGAGTCTTATTTCTTTCCTTAAGCAAGTCAATAGTATATTTTCCTTTTCTTGAGTCCGGAATATATTTTCCATATCTAAGTCAAGAGTCTTATGGCAAGTCAATAGTAGCGTCTTTATACTTTCCATTGCAAGTCAAGAGTATATTTCCCCTTCCCCAAGTCTAAAAAAAATCTTGTTCCCATAGCAAGTCAAGAAAAATCTTTTGCTTCCCATATTTTGTTTAGGGTCTAGATTCATCGTTTTTTTCCTTTACTTATTTTGCAAGTCAAGATAATATTCTTTCTTTCTTGAGTCAAGTGTATTTTTTCTTTTTTCTTTTTAATAAAAAGTCCAAAGATCATTGGTTAAAATACGTGACTTGCATCGCAAAATTTCCAAAATAAATCCAGTCTCCTTGAGAAGTTACCATGTTGAGGGATTATTCTAGATCCTTTTCCCATCTTTTTCTAACTAAAAAAAATCAAAACAAATTGCATTGCATTTCAATTTTTGAAAGCTCCATGCTAGGACATATAGAATCATTTTAGATTGCATTGCATATCATTTTGCATCATCTTAGAATCTTGCATACACCCACTTGCCATAGGTGGGTAGCTTCATCATGCATCTCATACTAGATAATTTGTGCATACATATAGGGCATCGCATTTCGCATCACATTTCACATCGCATATCATTCTAGGACATTCTAGATTCTCCCATATCATTTGCATGTAAATCATTTTAGGCATGTCTAGGACACTATAGAGTCTTTCATCACAATTGTTCACCTCATATAGTTGCATTCATCGAGTCTTAGGCCATAAGGCATCTAGAAAGAGTCATCATTGCATGGTCATGTCAAGCTTGCATCTAGAGTCATCATCTTTGGACTTCGAGGGTTAATATAGAGTTACATTCTTCTAAAAGCCTCGTTCGAATTTCCCTCCTAAGTGTCCCTTACTAAGTTGAGAATTGCATTCAGGATAGCAAAGCCCGCCTTTACTCGAAGGAACCTAACCCCAATGTGTTTGGAGATACTGAAAAGACTCAAGCCCAAATGATGGAGGAACTTTTGACCCGAATGACCGCCATGAACGCTAGGTTCATTGAACTAGAGGCTAAGATTGCTAAGTTTGATCCTCATACCAAGGATCCTGAACAGCCCATTCCGAATGATGGCAAGCCCAAACCTCCCACTAAAGAGGTCCAAGAGCTTCAAGCTAAGGTAAATAGGCTTGAGTGGGTCTTGTGTAAAAGTCGCCTCTTTAATGACATGATAGTCAATTCTGAAGGCTTTTCTTCCCACATCAAGGGAATTGCCCACCAAGTTCTCCATGCCCGAAGTTCCCATCTTGAAAAGAACCGACGATCCACAAGATCATATTAGAGCTTTTACTACTGCCTTGAGCCTTAGAGGGATTGAATAGGATCTGTATTTTCACCTCTTTCCCCAAACTTTGGACCCCGCTGTAAGGGCCTGGTTTTTGAAGTTTCCATCTCAAATGATCCAAAAGTGGGAAGACTTATCAGCTTTGTTCCTAGAAAGGTATGCTGACAATCTCTTGCCTCCTATGACATTAAGAGAGTTAGAGATCACCAAGCAAGGTGAGATGGAAGGATTTACCAACTTTGTGAGAAGGTGGACGAGCAAGGTCGCCGAAATGATTGATCGCCCATTTAAAAGGGATCAAATTAGAATGCTTGTCCACAACTTGGCACCCGAGTATCGGGACCACATGAAATTCCAGCCAATCACTACTTATGCCCAACTGGTTGAAGTTGGCATGGCCATTGAAGATGACCACCTCATCCAATTAAGAAACAAGCAAGGCAAGCATGGCTCTAATAATGGAGGCTCGTTCAATCAAGAAAATAAAGTCAAAGTCATTATAAGTAGGCATAAAAGAGTGTATACACCTCTTAGCATGACACAAGATGAAGCATTTGACAAACTTCTCGAAGAAGGCTATATTTCGGCAATTGGTCCCACATCGGACCTAGAGCCTAATAAGAGAGGCAAGAATTGGAATCCTAATGCCTTCTGCAAGTACCATAGAGGACGTGGTCATGATACTGAAAAATGCTTCACTTTAAGGGAAAAGATTCAAGATCTCTTTGACAATGGCACAATACTAATGTCAAACCCAAGTCAACCTCCTTGTGATGCAACTAACCTATTTGGTAACGCATTTGCTATCGATATAGGTGAAGGATTTGACCCCTCTTACTTGATCACCCCAATCGGGAAAACCATTCCACCATACCCTAAAGCAAGGTCCACTCTGAACATTTGCATGTTATGGGATATTGATGAAAAAGATGATGGAATTCATACTGAAATAGAAGAGGTCTTAAGCCCATATGCCTCTAAGGCATTAAGAGACATTTCTGATGATGAGTACACCAATAATAAAGGCCTAAAATACCTGAACCAAGAAGGTAACAATAAGGATGTGACATACTTCCACCATGAAGATTCCTCCAGTCGAGGAAACAAGGCCAATGGCATTATTGAAAGTCCCAAAAAGATACTCCCACAGAATCAAGGCATAAACACCTATGCACCACTCAATGACATAGGTTCCTCCAATCAGGAATGTAATTTCAATGCCATGGAAGATCAAACCTTTGAAATGCTTGATAAAGAAGGTTACATTATGATCATCAATCCCACTCCGGACTGCAAGCCCGACATGAGAGGATATAACGAGAATTGTAAGGCCCACTATGCTTGTCATCAAGGAATTAGCCACAACATTGAGGAATGCATGCACTCGAAGCGTGAGATCCCAAGATTTGATCGATGATGAGACCATCCATGCACCATGTACCCAAGAGTTTGAATTGGACGCCTAGCCCAGTCGCTAAGCCCAAGCTCAAATATCATAGAGTCATAGTCTAGTTGGAGAATTCCCTTTTCCCTTTCTTTCTTTCTCGAGTCTAAGTCTTGTCTTAGGGTTTCCCTTAAAGCATTGTATTGCTTTCCTTTAATTGAATGAAATAGGCATGCATTTCTTTCTTCATTCATGGAATTTCTCTTAATTACAAGCCCAATGATGAATCTGAGTTGCCAAACTTAATCAATGCAAGGACTTTAACTATTGAGAAGAGGACCCAAAAAAAAAAAAAAGAAAAAGAGAAAGAAAAAGAAAAGAAAAGTAATGGGACACACATCTTGTAAGTCATACTGAGGACATGAGGCATTCATTTGGGCACCCTTCATTATTATCCTTTCACCCACAATACAAATTACCACTTGGAGCCCATTTAGGCCATCAAATACAAGCCACATTCTTTCTTGAACCACATTATCTTCACCTGGGGTATGGGAAGTGTGCAACAATTTCTAAGTGTCACAAAATCTCGAGAGAGGCGAGAGAAACTTCCAAAAAGAGTTCAAAAAAAAAAAGAGGCAAAATATCATAAATTCAAAAGAGAGAGAAACAAGAGCTCTGAATGCATCAAGAGAGCACAAACAATCAAGAGAGTTTTGTCACCTTGAAATATCAAGTGACACCCAGCACACTGGGGGATTTTATGGGAACTTGAGCCTTGTTATCCATTCTTTGGCAACCCTCACCTTTGCCTAACATTACAACCCAAAAGACCTCTTAGAGGTATCAATCTTGAAGATGTGTGTGCACCATACAAAAATTCAAAAAATAAGAGCCCGCTAGGTTGAAAACCCGAAAGGGCGACCTAGGCAAAAGTTAGGGCATAATCATCTAAAAGCCCGCTAAGTCTATTCATTTAATAGCTTAGGTAAAAAGGAAAGCCCGCTGGGTCGATCATCCAAGACAATGATTCAGGCAAAAGTTATGGCACTAAAAAGCAATTAAAGGTCCTAGAACTACGTTTTGGCCTGATTCCGCTATGGATACGTAGGTAACCTCTTTGAGGCCCAGCCGTACTCTAATCTTTCTCAATTACAAGACCCATTTGCATTATTCATGGGATTCATTAAAGGTCCTAACTCAATAATATCACTTCATCAATGGCAACTCAAAATTTTAAGGGTTTCAAAATTTCCGTGATTTTACCCCTTTTAGAGTGTAAGACTTTGATTTGAATTTGCTCCCCTGCATCGCTCCCTATCTCGCAATATCTCACCATATTTTCTTTTTTTTGCACCAAGCCCCATTTCTTTCATAATCCCACATCTCTATCCTGGAATTCTCTAATTTGCATTGACTCCCTACTCATAGTTTGTGGCTTCCGTAGCCATCTTTTCTTGGATCAATAACTCTAACTAAGCATCCATCACTCATGGCATCTTCATGGAGCTTCCTCATGGGATCACTTCATGCATACTGGGGGCTTTAATTCCTCCTATTATTGGCGAAATATGTTTGAATACTCGAAATCTCACCCGCATAAGCTTGCTTGCTTGCTTTACTATCCAACCGGTAAACTGAGGGCTTTTCCCTTGCCTTAGAGGCACCAATCACGCATCCATCTCATAGCTTAAGAGGGACACTTTTGGAAACAAAATCCGTTTGCAAATAAAATAAAATATCTCGTTTATCCCTTGGAGTCCAATCTCCAATGCATTGCATATATGTCATAACTATTGAGTCACATGCATCATTATTCATTACTAGGTTGCATGGAGCTGTACACCTAGTTAGCATTGCATTTGCACACTTTGAGTGGCATTTCACTCATTTGCACTTACTAAGCACTTTTTGCCTCCAAGGCACATGCATAGCAAACACGCACATAGCATTGATTGCGCTTAAATCCGTCCTTTTGGGTCCGTCCCGTAGCATCCCCTTACTCTCTATATCTTCCTATTTGATGGAACTAACATGCAGGTTACAAAGCAAAGCACAAGCATGATTTCGGCAGAACAAAACAAAGCACGAGAGCGACGCAAAGCTCTCCGATGATGGGCTATTACAATTAGCACCACGTCTGCAAAACAAGGCACGAGAGCGACGCAAGCTCTCCGACGATGGGCTATTACAATTAGTACCACGTCTGCAAAGCAAGGTACGGTAGTGAAGCAAAGCTCTTCGACGTCTAGACTATCGCAAATAGCACAGCGTCTGTATTCCTCAAAGCAGGTAACCCTGACCATAGGCGGTCATGATTTACTTTTATCGCATCTTTTCCTAACATAAATCATTTTCAAAGCATTGCAGGAATTTTTGGCAAATACTTTGACCGTCGCTTTTCCAAAGCTCGGCCAAAGTGGGGGCTTCTATAGACACCCAAATGTGTCCCCCCTGGCGTAACGCCCAATGATGATAACCTTAATCATGTTAAAGAAACGAATATCAATGCTCGACGTAATTGTGCTCATTTGAAACCCATCATTCATCCTCACTCAGGATCTCATTAATTTTTATACCAAAAAATAGCCCTGTCCATAAGCTTTACAACGCCATCTCATTTGTCCCAAACAGACACTGCAGTCAAAAGTTATGATTTAATGAAGTTATGGGCTAAAAACGATGTTCTCATTCCCGCATATCACGGTTCAAGACTGAGTTTTAGCCATGAAATGATTAATTGGATTATTAGCCTACTAGGCTTGTATTCCTCTTTCAATTAGCTTTCCAATGATGTATTATAGGCCAAAATCCCATTAGAAACGAAAGAGAAAATATCCGAAGATTGATTAATGTGCTAAAACGGACACCTCTCTAGTGTTTGGGCCATAAATCATAGGATGATTGTGCTATTTGAGCCCACAGTATGTCAAACGAAATCCCTTTGAACAAGGAATCCAACGCACCAAAAATCAGGCCAATCGAAGCTCAAACGAGCTCTCGAGCGGCATTTTCAAGGCCGCTGAGCCTCCAGCGGCGCTCCGAGGGACCGCTGGGCACTGTTTTTGGCCCGGGAACCCTAATTTCCTATTTTCTTCGGCCCATTCCCTATAAATACCCCTCTAAACTCTGTTTTTGGTAACCGACACTCATTATTATGGGATTTTCACCCATTAACTCAAGAGAACCCTAATCTCTCTCTTTCTCTCTCCTCTCTCTCATACAACCCTAATAAATCAATTCAAGCTTTCATCAACCACCATTCAAGAGCAACGTCATACACAAGAGAAAAGCAAATACAAGAGCAATTGACATTCAATTCTAGTGCAACAAAAGGTTAACTTGAGGGCAATTTTCTTAATCTTTCAAAACTCTTTTTTCAAATCATGTTTTACTTTGATTATGATTATGGTTGATTGGTATATCATGTTTTGATTGCTTTAGTTTTGTTATTAATCATATTCATGTCTAGATTATTAATCTTCATGTTTTAATTAATTTAATGCATGTTTAGTATAAAATATTGCATCTTTGCATGATTAGCATATTTAATTAGCATATAATTAGGGGTTTTGCATATACTATTGCATGTTAGCATATTTTTACTATTTTGTTTATATTTATTACTTTCATTAAAGTTGCTAACAATCTCATTGATGTGCATATGCAATTTTGCTCGTTTAGCAAGAAAGGTTAGGTGAAGATTTATTTCTTCTCTCTTATTATTGGTTTGGTTTATGCTTGTTAATTAATGCATGCAATTGGATAATATCTGCAAATCTATCACTTTAGTAATTTGGTTTGTTTAACCCACCTTGTTAATTTAGGATCTTGGATGACCGGGTTTTTATGGAACCTTGTTATGTGAATTATGAATCAACATGGATAAGATTAGTAGAGGCCGTTAATTCAAGTGATTTAGATAGAATTCGTTTTATCTTTTTCGTACCCACACCCCCGAACTCAATCTTTGGCCCCTGTTGGGTATGAGTCAATTGCCAATAGGTATTGGGTGCACTTTTGATGGTTTCCAATTGTTTCCTTAAAAATTGGTGGCGACTTCACTATTTGCTTTATTATTTCCCCTATCACAATTAATCATGTTGCATATGACGTATTATTTAAGAACCATTAATTCCAACTAAATATTTCAATTAGCGCCGAAAGGCGAGGGTTCTTACAGGATCGCCTTCTTGAAGAAATTTCCCATTGAGAGTTAGAGGATAAGGATGCATGTTATGTGGGATGGGCTTGTTAACCGCACAGGCTTTCTTTCTAGCCACTTCCTTAGATATGTAGGCCTGAAGCTCTTGCTTAGTGGGTTTATAGCCTAGCCCGAACAGATCATTCTTGATCTTAGTATTTCAGTAAGGTTGGGTTACCTTGGGGTGAGGGCCCAAAGTGGTGCCTGGAAAGTAGCCTTGCTTTCTTAGTAAGGTATTCAGATCGAGCGTGGACTCTATTGTCTCTATGAAGGCTATTTTCTCAAAGCCCCATAATTCTTCATCTTGCTCATTATGCTCTATATTTAGGACTGGAGCCTTTTCTATCTGGGCTACCATGGTATCTGCGCAGACTTCCAGAATGGATCCCACCATTTTCTCGATGGGCCATTTTCTATATGGCCGGGATATCTATAACGTGAAATTGGACCATTTTCTCGATGGGCCCTATGTTAATGTTCATGGAGAACGTGCCTATGACATTTCTTTTGGAATTTTCGTAAGCTCTTAGCCCTTGTGCGGAATGCACGAGGTTGTTGCAGTCTATTTTGAGGTGTTCAGCAGTCCTCAAAAGGCACGCGTTTACAGCTGAGCCATTGTCAACTAAACTCATGGGGAATTGTCTTTGTTGAAAAATTACAGTTAGATATAGAGCTTTGTTGTGATGAATGCCCTCGGGTGGAAGATCCTTATCAGAGAAGGTGACTGGCGTAGATGACTTTCTTTTGACCAGGAGGTTAACTACATCCTCGGGAGTAGCATTTGGAGAGATGGTGGTCGCATTTAGTTCTTCTAGCACGGCTCTTATATGGGTGATAGAAGTAGTCACAATTGCCAAATGGATATGTCAGCTTTTGTTCTTTGAAATTGCCTAAGGATATTAGTTCCATAATCCTCTTTAGTTGCCTCCTTTTGTGTTGGATCCCTATTCGGGATTGAAACAGGCTCTACAGGTTGGATTTGAGATAGATCCATGTAGATGTTTTCGGGCCTGAATTGGCGACCTGACCTTGTGAGGTAATTCAAAGCCTTGTCGTCTTCATCTTTTCGTTATCAGAGATGTCATACCATGCTTTGCCATTGGCTACATCATGGACTTGAGGAGTTAGCATATCTTCAGGATCAGTATAATGCCCATTATCCTCTTTATCACTATCCCAAAGCCCACAAATGTCTAGCGTGGGCCTTGGGGTTGGATAAGGTGGTATTGCTTGCCCAATTGGAGTGATTAGGTAGGATGGATCGAATCCTTCGTCTATGTCAAAGGCAAAAGAGTTCCCAAGGGGATTAGTATTGTTCCTAGGCGGTTGTGCATCTTTTTAGGCAATGGTATGGTGCCATTGTCGAATAAATCCTGAATTTTCTCTTTGAGAGTATAACGTTTCTCGGTGTCGTGCCCACGACCCCTATGGTATTTGCAGAATGCGTACTCATTTCAGTATGGCGACCTCTTCTCTATGGGAGGATCAGGAGTGGGCTCAATAGGGTGCAAGTAGTCTCCTTTGACTAGGTTGTCTAGAGCTTTGACATAAGGCATCCCAAGGGGAGTGAACCTTCTCGGGCGCCTATCAGTAATGGCGTTCACCTCATTTCCTCTACTTGTGGAGGCATGAATGGTGTTGGTGTATTTCTTATCCTTGTAGCCACTTGTGTTGTTGTTGTAGGTGACCTTGTTCTTCCCCCTTTGGAGTTGGTCATCCTCGATGGCCATGCCTACTTCAGTTAGCTGGGCATAAGTGGTTATGGGCTGAAAATTCATGTGCTCGCCGTATTTAGACGCCAAATTTTGGACTAACATCCTAATTTGATCCCTCTTAGATGGGCGATCAATCATTTCAGCAACCTTGGTCCTCCATCTTCTCACGAAGTTGGTGAATCCTTCTTTGTCACCTTGTTTGGTGATGTCTAATTCTCTCATTGTCATGGGAGGCAAGACATTATCAGCATATCTCTCTAGGCAAAAGAGTAGAAAAATCCTCCCAGTTCTGTAGTTTTTGAGTGGGTAACTTGAAGAACCATGCCCTAACAGCGGGGTCCAAGGTTTGGGGAAAGAGGTGAACATACAGCTCTTGTTCAATTCCTCTAAGGCCCAATGCAGTGGTAAAAGCTCTAATGTGATATTGTGGATCATCGGTTCCTTTGATTGTGGGAACTTCGGGCATGGAGAACTTAGTGAGCAATTTTTCCTTGATGCGGGGAGCATAGCCTTCGGAATTGAAGATCATGTCATTAAAGACACGACTTTTGCCTAGAACGGATTCAAGCCTATTTAGCTTAGCTTGGAGTTCTTGGACCTCTTTAGTGGAGAGCTCAGTCTTATTATCTTTTGGTTTGGGTTCATCTTCATCCCTAGCAGGGGGATCCAACTTAGCGACACGGGCTTCCATATTAGCGAATCTAGCATTCATGGTGACCAATTGGGCCAAAATGTCGTCCATCTTTTGGTCTGAGGTTCTTTCACCTTCTCTAGACATAATGGACTTAGGTGAGGTAGGCGGTGAAGTATGAGGTGACAATGGTGGTGTGAGAAGAACTATGCTTGCAGTGACGGTTCAAATGATAGCTTGCGGATCAATCTCTTGTTGGACTCTTCCCTCTCCCACTTTCTAGGGCCGTGATCTGTATTCCTACCAATTCTTGAGATAAAAAGGTCCGTTTATGAATATAGTAAATAAACGAAAAACTCCACGAAAAGAAAGATTTTATTTTCAAAACAAATGTGGGAAAAGAATCTAGCATTAATCCTCAACATGACGATTTTTAGGAGAGATGCGATATTAGGTAAATAGCATATTTCAGTTAATGATCTTTCCACTCTATTAAATTAGAAATTAATACTCTTGACTTGCCTTTTGTTTTTTAGACAATGAATTATATACTCTTGATTCGCCTTATGGAAATAAATAAGGATTCTACTCTTGACTTATATATGGAATAAAATTTCCGGACTCAAGAAAAGGAAAATATACTATTGACTTGCTTTATGGAAATAAATAAGACTCTTTTTATTTTGTGAGAGATTATTGACAGGAATATATTGTTTGCACACAATCTAATTCGTATGGAAAGGAACGTCTCCCTAATATGGTCACTAGCATCGTTGGAATCATGCATGGATTCTATTTCCTAAAAAGAAAAGATCCTAGACTTTATTTGTAAACTTGACAAAACGCACAAGCACACAAAAGGGAAACCTTCCCAAAGTTAGACTCAAGAAAATCCTAAGGGGGGATCTAGTCCTAATGTTTTATGGAAACTAATCACATAGCAAGGAAGCAATCAATCAAAATATGGCAAGTAATTCAATTACCACCTTGATATGGACTATGGGACTAAGTGCAATAGTTCGACACAATCTATGGTTGTATTAGGTAACCCACGACCGGATGCGTTTCGTCATCCATGGGAGGCATAGTAAAACTAAACGTACCTGAAGAGTGCCTAAGTTACTCTAGGGGGGGTGAATAGAGTGACTCCAATTTCTCGCGTTTTGTAACTTGAGAACAAGGTAGGGAACAACGTTATGGACGTTGTTCCTACGCAGTGAACTAAAACAGAAAGTAAAAGACTGAATGTAAATAACACAAGGCTTTTTCACGTGGAAAACCTCCTAGGCTCAATAGGAGTAAAAACCACGACCCAGTTACTTGGGATTTTGTCACACTACTTCTCTTATAACCAGAGCCAAAAACAGGATACATTACTGTACCCTAACACCACCACACACCGTCACTGATGCGTTTCCAATCTCTCCAAGTCACACTCTGACATGAGAGAAACTCTACGCTTGTTACTAAGGTAGAGCAATTACAAATAACCAGATTGTTTGTCCTATTACACGCTTCAACACTAAACAAAATAAGATCACAGAAAACCAATTATGCAATGACCAATCTAAGCAAGACTCAAACTAACCAGGACAGGGAACAGGGTTCAAGGTTGTTCTTGTGAGTACAGGACGTATCTGGTTTGGACGATTTAGCGCTTTGCACAAATGATTCCGATCTTAATAATGCACGCAAAGCTTAACCCTACAACTGAGCCTATCAGGCGCCTTCTATAGGCAAGCCAAGGAGCTCAATCCAATTAGGTTAAATCTCTTCCTAATATAAAAGATAAGATTTGTCAAAAAGATAGGATAGAGTTTAAGTAAAGATCGAAGACCTTTCCTTAACCCAACCTATGAGATAAAAACCGTCCAAATGCTTAAACAGAAATTCTTGGCCAGCTAGCAAGTGATTTATCAGAATATAATCTCTAAAAGATAATTAGAAATATTCCAGAAGATAATTCACTTACTTAAACAATATAAATTTGGCCATTAAGTAAACTAATTTTCCAAGATAAAATCTTTTCAAAATAAAATACTTTTCTGTTTAAAAACCGATTTTGCAATATTCATTTTTCCAAAATAAATTATATTTCCAGAAGAATATTTGTGTAAAGATCTAAAAAGATAATACACAAAATATTAAATATGATATTATTGTAAACTCGTCCAAATACACAGCTAGAAGGAACATGGTCCAACTCGTTGTTCCCCTTTGGTTCCTTCAAGCTGCAGTGTTGGTAATAGAGAACATGGTTCACAAGACTGCTCCCCTGTACTCATAAACGCATGCACTCAGTCCTACAACCTTGTTCCCTTGTCAGGATCACTTTTAGACTCTTACTAACTAGTCAAGCATAGTACATAAAGACTAATGACAAATGCACTTAATCACATTACATTGTCTTCATGCTGTCTTGTTAGGATCCAAGTATCTTCATGAGCAATCATGTTTTAAGCATTACAACTTCTTGCATCCTTAAGCCAACCTGCTATCATAGTTTGTTCACATAAGGATAAGGACACTATGTTTGTTATCATCAAAACCAGGAACCCAACAAATTCCCCGTTTTTGATGATGACAAACTAGTGTGCTTATCTGAACCAGATACGAATTAAATTAAGTCCAGAGCTAACTCAAGCGCTTACCTTGACTTACCATCACTATGAACCAACCAGAAGAACCAGGGTAAGTGGGAACAGGGTTCACAACTTCAACTTCAAGAACGTCAACTTGACATTATCATCCATCACATTGAGACTTTTGCAGAGAGAAACTTTGCAAGCAGAGTTGCAACTTCAAGACTTTAGAGAATCAGAGTAGGCAGAGGAAACACAATTTCAAGCCAGAAACCATTAGAGCATAAATCAAAAAAAAATAAATTGTGTGCTACCCATCCATAGTGAATAGGTTGACAAGGTACGAGAATTAAACTAGACTAAACCTAAACATGATCATATCAAACCTAATCATAAGCACAACACTCTTCCCCCTTTTGGCATCATCAAAAAGTGTCATGGACATTTGTTAACTATGCAAATAGTGATAAGTTAAGCCAAATTGTAGCAAGTATGTCACAACCATCACCTCCAGGGTTTGTGTATGTAAACAAATGCAAGAATTAGTAGCTTAAACTTAAAAATCTATTGATATAGGCCATCCAGAAAATAATCAAATCATATAAACCAAAAAGGACCAAATTATATATATACAGCACAGTCACAAAAGAAGACATTGTTACAGAGGAAACACCATCTAGAGAGAAAAGAAAGAAAAAGAGAGGAAAAGAAAAAAAAAAAAAAAAAAAAAAAAAAAAAAAAAAAAAAAAAAAAAAAAACAGGCTTAGATAACAGGGGGAGGAACAGGGTCTGATGGGTCAGTGTTATCAGCAGCAGTATTAGCAATTTCGACCTGAAACCCATCCCTTAGCATTGTGACAAGCTCATCATGCCTACTTTGATGCGCCTGATCAGCCTTGGTCACCGCATCAGTGAGATCAGCAACCCTTTGAGCCAGAGAGGCTTGCTTAGAGGTCACAACATTGAGCTTGGCCTCAACCAGCTGCAGAGTGGTGAACAGTGCAGCTCTGCTTATGCTAGTCCCTTCTATGGAAACAGCCTCTGGGCCCTGTTCCCCCTCAGAACCAACTTCCTCATCATCCTCCTCCTCCTCTGGATCCTCATCAAACCTGAAGCCAATTTGCTTCAAATACTGCTTGCCCACTTCATTCACAATCCTAGGTGATGCCCCATCAGAAAGAGGTACCCCAAAGTATTTGAAGACCAAAGTGAGAGCATACCCATATGGTAGAGAGTGGGTGATTTTCTTGGCATTGAGGACGTAGGCTATGTGGTGAATCATGACAGCAGGAAGATTCACCTTCTCTCTCCGTTCAACCAGATCCATAATGCTCATGTCATAGGCTGAGCAGTATTCCCTAGCTTCCTCCCTAGGGACCAGGTCCTGAACACAAGTGCAAAGTACAGCTTGTGCATAGGAACAAGGTCCACAGCCTTGACCCATTTGGCCACATCCTCCTCCATATTTCTGGAGTACTTTCTCACAGTGGCTATAGGGTCAAGTCCATCATACTCAGGCCAGACACCACCCCTAGCCCACTCAGCAAAACCATCACTAGGGATTCCCATGATCTTCCCTAAATCAGAGGCATTGAATTTAATGGGAACCCCAAACACTTCACTCCTGACTACCCCCTTTTTCACAGTATAGTTTAAGTAAAACTGTTTGAATTCAGCATAGTGGAAGGTAGTCCTAGTGGTCAGATAAGTACCCCACCCTTAAGACATAACATTGGTAACAAATTCCTCAACCCCATTATCCTTCATCCAATTCAGACACCAAACTTTACCTGGCATGCTTCTTCTGGAAATGATTTGAGCAGCGTCAATGTCGTCTTGGCTCATCTTCTTCTTTTTTCCACCAGGGCTAGCATAGCCATAGGCAGAGGGCATTGATGCTAAAGACTTCTTCCTTTTGGCTAGACGGGAAGAGGTTTCAGTTGCCACAGGTAGGGGTGTCTCAGTGGGTGCGTCCAAGACCCGTTCAGAAATGGTCTTTCTTTTCTTGGACGGAGGTGGTGTGGGAAAAGGCTCTGTGATAGTGTCCTTGATAAGGGAGCCCTATTTCTTGGAAGGCCTAGCAGTGGTCTTCTTGGTTTTCTTGGAACCAGCTGTGGGAACAGGTGATTCCACAACAGGTCCTTGTTCCCCTTGAGTAGAAGCGCTCTCTGTTCCAGGCTTCTCTCCTCCCTCACTCTCCTTTTTCTCTCCCTCAGAATCTCCTCTTGATTTCCCAGCACCCTCCTTCTTTTTTTTCCCTTCTCACCCGTCTCCTTGACATACTTATCACCGATCCCAGCTCCTTCATCCAAAGGAGCGTCTACTTCATGAGCTAGCTCAGACACGCTAACTGTCTTGGCTGTACTCTTCTTGGTTTTCTTCTTGGCAAAAGAAGCTGAGGCCCCTGCCTTTGAAGCATCATCCTTCCCCGAGTTTTCATTGGAAGTGGGTTTAGGTGATGATTGTGATGGTGGTGAGGTAGGCTCAGCAAGGACCCTTGTTCTTACGTGCTGTCATTTTGACAGGCATGACTGGTGTGGTGACAAGGGTGGATGATGTGATGGGAGTGGTAGATGGTGATTTCTCAGCTGGAGATTGCTTGGATGCAGTGGATCGAGTTCCAGTCACCATTTTTATAACTAGGATTAGGGTTTTGGGAAGACGAGAACGAAACGAGAATTTAGGGGTTGATTCTTGAAATAACGGGAAGAAATTCAAAAATCTTGAGAAGAAGATGAAGAGAGCTGAGAGAAGAAAGATTAACGGGAGGATTTTTGAGAGAGAGAGGAAATTAACGGGACGAATTTGAGAGAGAGAGAATTCAGGGAGCTAATTTTGAGTTGTGATGATGAAGAACAACGGCTAGCCCCTATTTATAGGGAAATAAATCACACCGCCTCTAATAATTAGGAATTCAGACACAATTAGATGCGTCTGAATTTGCCCATTGCGAACAGTATAGCTTGAGGCAGAGTGATTGAGGGAACAGGGTCCATGCATTGGTCTTAAGGTTCATACAACAACATTTTTGAGGACAATAAGGGACATATATATCAATAGACCAAAGTGAGTTCTTTAGTTCAGGTCATATAGTTATGCATTTTACTGCACGCGAGCTGGTATAGACATACAAAAGCTTTAAAAAGCCACACAAATCACATATATACACACATAAAACATGTAGACACACTCTAGCCAATCATCGAGGGAACAGGGTGCACATACAACTAAGTAATCTTGATCATGCCTATTTCTAGTCTAAGTTTCTCATACCTTTCTCCGCTCAATGGTTTAGTAAAGAGGTCTGCCAATTGATCCTCCGTCTTGCAAAAATTCAATTTAATGAATCCTTTCTCTGCATTGTCTCTCAGAAAGTGATGTCCAATGTCAATGTGCTTTGTTCTTGAATGTTGCACTGGATTTTTGGAAATATTTACAGCACTTGTGTTGTCACACAAGATTGGCATACAACCTGCATCAATTCCAAAATCCTTTAATTGTTGTCTTACCCAAAACAGTTGTGCACAACATGAAGCTACTGCCACATACTTAGCTTCAGCAGTAGACATGGCCACAAAATTTTGCTTTTTGGAGGCCCAAGAGATCAAGCAAGGCCCTAGAAAGTTTGCCATGCCTGATGTGCTCTTCCTGTCTACAAGGTATGCTGCAAAATCAGTGTTAGCATAGCCAATTAAATCAATGCCAGCACCTCTAGGGTACCAAAGACATAAGTCTTCAGTTCCCTTGAGATACCTTAGGATACGTTTTACTTGTGTAAGATGTGACTCTTTAGGGTTTGCTTGAAACCTTGCACACAAGCCAACACTATACATGATATCAGGTCTACTAGCAGTTAGGTACAATAAGGAACCAATCATACCTCTATACACTATTTGATCAACACTCTTACCTGCTTCATCCAAGTCAAGCTTGACATTGGTGGCAACAGGTGTATCATAGACCTTGGCATCTCTCATGCCATATTTCTTGATCAACTCTCTAGCATACTTTTGTTGATGAATCATTTTTCCTTCAGAAGTTTGTTTGATTTGTAAGCATAAAAAGAAATTAAGCTCACCCATCATACTCATTTCAAATTCACTTATCATCAACTCAGAAAATTTCCTGCACAAAGATTGATTAGTTGCACCAAAAATTATTTCATCAACATAGATTTGTACAACTAACAAACTTTTCCCCTTTGCTTGTAAGAACAGGGTTGTATCAACTTGTCCCCTTTGATAACCATTGTCCATTAAAAACTTTGACAGCCGTCATACCAAGCTCTAGGAGCTTGTTTCAAGCCATACAATGCTTTGTCAAGTTTATAGACATGGTCAAGGGACTCATTGCTTTCAAACCCAGGGGGTTGCTTCACATAGACTTCCTCTTTCAAGTACCCATTCACAAAGGCCCTTTTGACATCCATCTGTTGCAATTTAAAGTTCATATGAGCTGCAAACGCTATCAGCATGCGTATTGCCTCAATTCTAGCAACAGGGGCAAATGTCTCATCATAGTCAATCCCCTCTTGCTGGTTGTATCCTTGAATAACCAATCTAGCCTTGTTTCCAGCCACAGTACCTGTCTCATCCATTTTGTTCATGAACACCCATTTGTAAGGACCCGAGACTTTTCCAATCCTTGTTTCCATGGAGTGCGTCCTTATAGACAATTTGTCAGTTGGGGGCTTAGATAAGTTCAAGGGACCCTTGAGTTAGAAAAGCTTTTGTAAAGACTTGAATTGAATAAAAACCATGAAAGAGGTCACAAATCTGCTATCGGCGTTTTATCGAAGGGACAAACCGAACGAACAACCCAATAGCGCGATAAGTGAACTAATCATGTTTTTAGAAAGACTCTCGCTTATATAAAACATATAAGTAGCCAAGAATAAAGGGTTCGGGGGCTAAGGTATGAGGTGGGAAGGTGTTAGGCACTCAACTCGCCCGTTTATGACGGCCTCTACTAACTCAAGTTTGCTTAATAATTTAAAGACATAATTCCCATGCAAAACCGGATTAACAACCTAGACTTAGACTATTAATTGGTTTATCACAAGATTCACAACATTTATTTTTAACCCTTTTTTAGACATGCATTCGATTGACAAGTTGGGCAGCACAACGATTATACAGACAATATTTAGGAAGCAATAAAAACGTGACCTAGCATGATATCTACATTATGACTACTTAGAAAATAAACAATTAAGCAATTAATTTAATTTGAGCCCTCAGGAATTTGTACCTGAACTGTAGGCTATATTTGACAAGAATAGTAAAAATAGATCTCAAGTTTGGAAGAAAAAGGGGGAAGCTCAGTGTTAATACTCCTGAGAATAGAGGTTGTCAACTGTAGACTGTGTCTTTTGAACTGAGGGTGAAGGGTTGTTTATATAGGCATGGAAAAGTAGGGTTGTACGGTCGAATTTGAGCTGAAAAATGAGACAGGCTTGAAAAAAGAGCCGGGTCCGAAGGGAAGTCAGCGCCGCTAGCGGCTCTAGGACTTTCCCTAAGGCCGCTAACGGCTGTCAGCAGCCAGCTGGATGACGTCATAATGACATCATCCAGCCCATTTTCATTTTCCGGATGATTTTAAATATTTCGAAAAACATGAAAAGACTGTTTTACCCTTGAACGGTAAAAGACGGTTTTACCCTTAAATCGCAACTTGGCGACCGAGAGTCGGAATGAGGCATGAGACGTGTCGTTGGAAAGCTCTTGAACGGGGCTTCTGAATGGAATGGAATGAAAGAGTGTTTGAAGGGAAAAAACCTGAGACCTTATCTTAACTATTAAAGCAAAATAGCAGTTCAAGCTTAAAAATTACTCCTTTCATCATCGGGCTTTTGCGGAGAAATCTGAAGACGTTTTTTTGGCGTCTACAGAAGCCCCCACTTTGATCGAGCTTGAGTAAAAGCGAAGATCAAAGTACTTCGAAGGCAACATGCAGGATGCTGATGTGCACATAGTGTGTGAGAGTGTACAGTATGTATGCATATGAAGACAAACCTGAGTTGGAACACGCTCGTAGCGTGCTAAGATTTCATCCATGTGAACACAAGAGAAAACAAAGGTTAGAGTAGCAGGATAGGACACCGTCCGTAGATGATCTAAACGTCTGCTGGAGACCTGTATTCAGAGTGGATGAAAATGTTAGTAGTACTTTGAGAATGATCAACGTAGAGTGGATGAAAATGTTAGTAGTACAAACAGTGACTAAACACCGCTCGGCGGATGTCGAGATTCCGTCCCTGTACGAGAAACGGAAAAGTCAACGAGACAGCGCATTAAAAATATTCGACCGTAAAGTGGTTAGGACATATGAACAGTTTCAATGCAATAGTTTAAGCAATCATTGACTGAAACATATAAAAATAATGGACAGTATAACTGCAATAGTGTAAGCAATCATTGACCGACACAAAAAATAATAACCCCGTAGAAGGATAGTTTAACCGCAATAGCTTAAGAGATCATTGACTAACCCCAAAAATTTGTAATTCCGTAGATGGACAGTTTAACCGCAATAGATTAAGCGATCAGTGACTGGCCAAAAATTTGTAGTTTCGCAGAAGGACAGTTTAACCGCAATAGCTTTAGCGATCAGTGACTGGCCCAAAATTTTTACTGTTGTGTTGCTTAGTAAGTGCCGATAAAAAATTTCGGGCTCATAAATAACTTGGGCGCTCAGGGCGGTGAGAGTCGTCGTAGTGTAGATCCGGGTTTCAGTATTTGGGACATGCAAAAATAAACGGGTTAGTTTTACCTGTAAATAGTTAGTACCGTAAAATGGGCCAACTGTCGAATTTGAATCTGTGGGCCAGGGGCTTCGCTCCCGCACGCTTGGTACTGATATTGCCTCAAAATGAACTGTAGTAACAAACTCTGGATTGGAAAAAGGGGTCATGGGTCAGCAGTGGGGCCCGTGCTGCAGGTCTGCAGGGCCGCTAGCGGCTCTGGCCAGCGCCGCTAGTGACGCTGGGCTTGAGCCAAATAAAAAAGCGCTTTGGCGCTTTCTCTCTCTTCTTTTCGCGTTTTGGGTCTTCTTCCTCACCAAGCCGTTGTCGAGAGCAAGTTCCTCCATTGTTGAGTGCTTCACTCCACTTGAGGTAAGTCGATTCTTGTCCGTTTGTTTCAGTTTTTGATACTTCCCACTGGGCTATGATGTTGGGGACTTTTTCGGAGAAGGCTAGGAATTTGGTACTGGACTCGGGTCTCGCTGATTTTTTGACTGTTATACCTGCTTGTCACTCGGGGGATTCTAGGATTGTTGCCCGGGGGTTACTGGAGAGGTTTTGGGATTCTACAAACACTTTCCATACACCTGGGGGAGAGATGTTTCCTACCCCTTATCAGTTTGCTGTGCCGACGGGGTTATCCTTTAGAGGGGATCGTATTCAGTACGACGCGAGCTATTGGCGACGGAGTGACACCTTGTTAGATCTTTACGGGCCCGTATCCATCCACTTTGATAAGGATTGGGTTTCCTTGGCGCGCTTGTGGGAGGCCGTATCTGCGCAGGGGCTTACCGAGGAGCAGAGGGCTCATATTTTCCTAGCTTGTTTGCTGGGGTCGACGATCTTTGCTCAAAAGACGAGCGTGTGTCAAGTAGGTTTCTTAACATGCTTGGAGGATTTGACCAAGGTGCTCGGGTAAAACCTTGGTGTTGCTGCTTATGCTTCTTTGGTGAAGTGGTGTCGTCGGGCCTATAGGCCTAAAGAGACGAGTGAGAGGACATCTATCACGGGACCATGGAGGATACTACAGGTAGGCTTCTTTTATTTACTCCTCTTTTTTTGCCTATGTCTTCAATTGTGGAAATCATTTTTTGTGTTTGCTTGTGTGGCAGCTGTGGTTCTTTGAGTATTTTTCAGCTTTTGGTCCTCATCGTCCTGGTTTGAGAATGTTCCCTTTAGGTTCATGATGGGTTGGTAGGGATGCCCATCCGTTTTCCTCTCTGGAGCATTTCCGGGCCACCTTCGAGAGTCATGCTGCGTCAACAGTACATGGTTGTTGACTTGTGCATTCCCTTTTGTTCATTCTGTGTGAATGAATTTTGAATTGGTAATCTGCAGGTGTTGTGGTCCGCTTTTGATGATGTTCCTAGGGTTCCTACCCACATTACCCTAGAGTCTTTTAGGGGATCTTCTCTACGAGTGGTCTTCGAGCGGCCATTCAGCTTTGTATGGTACTTAGGGGATCGTTTGACTCGGTTGGTCTATCCCTCCCTGGGTACTGATCTGGTTTCGGAGGATCCTCCTTTGACCATGTTTTACCTGCATGGTCTGAGTGTGCGGGATCTGGGGTCGTGATCCGTGGTAGGGCGGCGCAGGAGTTTATCGTGTCGGAGGTCGTTGGCTTAGACCAGACCGCCATGTACCTAGCCGATTGCTTGGACCACTTGATGCCAGACCTCACTTCTGAGGTAAGAAACTTATCTGCATCTTTTAACTGTACGCGTAATATACTGACTCCTTATGTCTTGTAGGCGGATCGTTTAGCTCCTCCGGGTCCTAGGAGGTCTCATTCCAGAGCTTCTCGGGGTCAGCCCCCAAGTGTGACCTTGCCGACCAATGAAGTGAGGTACATTGGGGAGAGTGGGGGACGCATAGTGGAGGAGTTCCCCCTCCATATTGCTGACGGAGAGGCGGTGGAGGGCTTGCCCTTGCCTGATGGTTGCACGGGGGTAAGCTTTCTTCTCTCTCTCTCTCTCTTTTGTACTTGTGTTTGCTTTTGAGTGTTGAATTTATTTTGTGGCTCTCTCTCTCTTTTGTAGCTAAACCGAGAGCAGACCTCTCAAGTCTTCAAGCTCATTCATTTGTTGAAGAAAGGCTACGGTCGAGTGATGGGCAAGGGGAAGAGTTCTCGGTTAAGACCGTTGATGTAAGCAAACTCTCTTCTTTTTTTTTTTTTTATTTAGCTAAGTGAAGTGCTTAACTTAACATTTTTACTTTGATTATCTGCAGATGTTTCAGTCTTCTTCTTCGGTAGGACCACGCCACTCTTCTGCTGCGAGGGCTTCCTCGGCGAGCAGACCATCTATTGCTCGTTCTCCTCCCGTGATGGTGACCAGGCCTCCTGTTGATGAGACGCCCGGGGCTTCTGTCCCGTATGTTCCTGAGATGTTCTCTCCTGCTGATTTCCAGCCTTCTCTTTATAGGCTGCCCGTTGCTACGCCCTTGGCTGGAGGTTGGGCGAACGCCCCTGGATGGGATATGTCATATGCTGGGCCTTCTCATCAGGATGTGGCTATGGATTTCGCCAGTCAGGCCACGGCGAACTTGTTTGCCTTGGGGTTTTCAGCAGGTACCCGTATGCGAGCCCCAGCGTATGATGGACGGGACATGAGGCCTGAGAACAGCAGGCCCATATATAGCTCTTCTCTCCACCATTCGACCGGAAACTATGGTTAGGGGCTGTCCATTGATAATGAGGCTGACAGCAACGATTCCAGTTGAACAATGTTGGGCCGCTTTTGTAAACATTGGCCTTGGAATTTCGAACTCCTGTTTTTGGTGCAACACATATTTTTTTGATATGTATGATATGCTATGATGACTCAATTATGCCCGTCTGATCTAATTATGCAACGTGTTATGCAGTAGGCCAAAGCCATAATATAGGGAATAATAACAATAAAAAAGAAAAAGGTAAAAAGGTAAAAAAAAATGCAAAGGAGAAAGCAAAAATTACACATATTATACCCCCTCAAAAAAAATGAAAAGGAAAAAAAGAAAAGAAAAATGAAAAAAGATAATTCTAAGAGAGTCTCGGGCTTTGTAATTCCGCGCGGGTATTAAAACAGGGCCGAAATCGGGTTGTCTGGATCAAAAGCGCGGACTGGAGCAAAAGGGAAATTCGGACCGGGCCAGGGACTGGGCCGCTACAGGCGCTGGTCAGGGCCGCTACCGCCGCTGACCAGTGCTGCTGACGGCTCTTTTTTGCGGATTTCTGGCTTTTTCGGCCCGCGTTCCTGTCTATAAGTAGGATTTTCAGGATGCTTGATGTTATACCACTTTTTTTTGTATAACTTAGCTCTCCCAGACTTCTCCAATATTCTGCCATGGTGAAATCCTTTGAAGATCTGTTCGATGCCTGGTGCAAAAATCTGATCGTAGAAGATAAGCTTGAACTAGCCCCGTTTCACGTTTCTACCTTGTTGACTTTAAAACCAACCAAAATACTGTGGCCCCTTCTTCGGTCTGCTTTAAATTATTGGGATCCTGACCTGCATATTTTCCATTTTGGTAATTCCGAACTATGCCCTTTGGTTGAGGAATTTGCTGCGATCACTAATATTCCTTATGTTCTTCCCCCAGCTGTGCCTTATGTGAGGGATGGTTTTAGGGATCAATACAGGAAATCCCTGGGTTTGTCATCTGCAGAAGCCAAAAAGATGGTGCTTGGTGTCGATGTGGACTTGGTTCAACTTTGCGAACCTGTTGTTTGTTAATGCAGAATCTTCCAACTTGGATAGAGCCTCGTTGCTGCGAGTGGTTAATCAAATGGTTGAAGGACATTCTCCCTTACATCTGGTCGTAGGGGAAACCATTATTGGGCTTGACAGGTTGAAAACATCTCCCAACCAATCTTTCTCGGGCAGCCCCCTGCTGCTTCAGATCTAGTTATGTGAGCATCTGAGGTTGACAGAGTCACCAGATAATCTGATTATTCGTGTTCCTCGGACTTGGTCAAAAAAAACCTATACTGCTGCTAGCCTTCTGGTTAGGAAAAGGCTATATTATGAAAAGTCCCTTGCTGAATGGGATGCCTTTTTCCAAGCGGGACCTATCATCCGTTGGCATGTGCCCTGGTGGAGCTTGACTTCTTTAGTGGCTTGTGATGACTTGATCCTTCATACTACCGTACTGGGTCTGTACAGGACCACTTTCTTCTTTCCCTCTAGGGTCATGAGGCAATACAGTTTGAAGCAGGTGATCCCCTATCAAGAGACTACGAGACCAAATGTCGTAACCTTAACCACTGAATTTGCTGGGGAGTGGGGAAAGTATTGGCGTAGCCGGCATCGCTGGACTGTACCTCGGGTGATTGCCCCAACTCAGGTCTCTGAGATCTACCTAAACTGGCTTTCTTGCAGTGTTGGAGAAGTGAGACGAGCCCTTCGTCATGAGGAGTGGGACCAACTAAAGCCTAGATATGACTCACAAACAGGAGGCAAGAAAAGAAAGAAACTGTCTCAAATGGGAGACTATCACGTACTGAAAAGAGGCAAGCCCCCAGCTCAAGGAAGCGATCACAGGTCGTCCTCAAGCCAGGGTCTTTCAAAGAAGAAGTCTTCAAAGGTGCCTTCTAAAGGGAAGAAGGATTCAAGTAGTTTTCTAGGAAAGCAAGTCTAGTTATCAAAGGAAAATAATAATAGGAATTTGTTTAGCTTAAACCCTCATAGTTGCATTATTTCCTTAGGAAGTTTTAATTCTTGCAATGTAAGCTTATTCGTTCAGTTTGAATAAAGATTGTCCAATTTTTGAATGAGTTGAAAGGAATTTTTGGATTGATTTTGGCCGAGCCCCTTTGAAAGGGTTACCTACGTATCCAGTGTGGAATCATGCCTGCGTAGTTCGTTCAAATAGTGTACGTCTATTTTTTTTCTTTTTTTCTTTTTTTCTTTTTTTTTTTTTTAAGTTTTCGACATTTTATTATTTTTTTTTTCAAGTTTTTGAAATTTTATTTTATTATTATTTTTTTTTGACGTAACACTTCTTTAGTTGATCCATATTGGTGAGCTGGCTGAACTCGATGCCATCAATATCCATGAGTCTGACGGCGCCTCCTGATAGGATGTCTTTGATGATGAATGGTCCGGACCAGTTTGGTCGAAATTTTCCTCTGGGGTCGGTTACTAGGGCTCGTAAATCTTTCCAAACTAAGTCCCCTTCCTTTAAATTTCGAGGTCGAACCTTTTTGTTGAACGCTCTTGCCATGCGCTGTTGTTACATGTGGGAATGGTCTAGGGCCCGTAGGCGTCTTTCATCTGTGAACATGAGCTCTTCATAGCGGGCTTACAACCATTGGGTTTCAGGAATGTCTCCTTCTAAGGCTATGCGTATGGAGGGTAGTTGGACTTCTATGTGTAGAACTGCTTTCATTCCATAGACTAGGGAGTAAGGTGTTGCTCCCGTAGAGGATCTTATGGATGTCCTATACCCCCAAAGTGCAAATGGGAGTTTTATGGGCCAATCTTTGTAGTTTTCTATCATCTTTTCAATGATAGTTTTGAGGTTTTTGTTGGCGGCCTCTACTGCGCCATTGGTTTGGGGATGGTAAGGGGATGCTTTGTGGTGCTGGAGTTTGTAGCTTTTGAGAAGGGTGGCTGTTTCGGCTTTGAAGTGGGATCCATGGTCACTTATGATTTCATGTGGAACACCATATCGGCAAAGGATGTTGTTCCTTATGAATTTGGACACTTGTTTGGAGGTAAGGATGGCATAGGATTGGGCTTCAACCCACTTGGTAAAATAATCTATGGCTACTAGGATGTATTCATGTCCTCCCGACCCCTTTAGAGTGATCTTTCCAATGATGTCTATTCCCATGCAGAAAATGGCCAAGGAGAGGTGAAGTTGTGGAGCATCGAGGGTGGCATATGCTGCAGGTTGGCATATATCTGACACTTCTTACACTTCTTAACGTAGTCGTAACAATCCTTTTCCATAGTAGTCCAGTAGTATCCTAGTCGTAGAACCTTCTTGGAGAGCATTCGCCCGTTCATGTGTGGTCCGCACACCCCATTATGTACCTCGTCCATAATCTCTGCAGCTTCTTCGGCGTTCACACATCTGAGGTTAACCCCGTTGTGAGATTTCTTGTACAGAACCCCCTTGTATTCTATGTATTGCGCCGCTAAGAGACGGATGGCCCATTGAGCTCTTAGTGGTGCATTTTGAGGGTATACTCCTTTGGTGATGTAATTGAAGACGTCTTGGTACCAAGGATCTTCTTCGATCGGAGCCAAAGTCACTTCTGTGTCGAGGTTGTTGCAAAAGGCTGGTTCGCTTCTTCTTTGTATACAAACAGGTATCATGCTAACCGGATTCGGTATGATAATCAAGGATGCTAGTTTGGATAGAGCATCTGCGAATTGATTGTCTTCTCGTGGGAGGTATGTGAAGGCTACTTTTTCGAAGTTGTCCAGTACCTTATCCAAAACCTCCTGGTAGAGTGCCAGGCTTTCACTGTGAACTTTCCACTTTCTAGAAACTTGATTGATGATCAGTAGGGAATTCCCATAGACTTTGAGTACTCTGATACCCAGGCCTACTACTGCTTGCAAACCGATTATACATGCTTCATATTCGGCTGCATTATTAGTGACAAGAAAGTCTAATTATACTGAGATGGGAGTATGAGCTTCGTCTGGAAATACTAGCACTAGTACAGAATACCCCATACGTGCCTAAGCTACTGCGGATGTCATAATACCTGCACTAGTTTAGGAAAGCATGCCAGTTTCGTAATTAATTATAGCGGGATGAGAAATAAACTAGAGCGGCTAAGCTTGTCACCGCAGCAGTATATCGATAGTATAATAACTACCGCGGCTACTCTTTACGCCGCAGTAGTATATGATTTTGTTTTTTTTTTTTTGGTTTTGCGCGAAAATATGTTTATTTTTCCTGTAAGGCTATAATGGAAGTGCGCAGACATCATCAGGTCTAAAGCCTCAAAATCAAACCCCTAAAATCTCAGATCTAAAACCCCCAAAATCAAACCCCAATTTCTCTCTCCACCTTCATCACCACGCACCACCACACCACTGCTACCACCACGTACTTTTGCTTCTTCGACCTCTCATCTCCACCACACCACTGCCACAAACCACCGCTTCACCACCTTCTTCGACCTATTATCACCACCACGGCCACTAACCACCGCAGCCCAAATCGAATTCCGCCCAAGCGTTTGTGCGAAATCGAAGTGACTTTAGGTCAAAATTCTGGGTTGTATGAGTTGGGTTATCTTCTCTTCCCCCCTATTACTCCATTGAAGCGACTCCTTTCAACCTGTTGGAGCTGAAGTCGATTTGGGCGAAATCGATTTGGGCGACTTGACTGAGTAAGTTCTGGTTTCATTTTGGGCGATTAAACTCTGAATCGAAGTTCTGGGCTCATTTTTCAACTGGGTTATATCTCTACTCCACCTATGGTTTCGATTGAAGCTGGTTGTAAGGGTTTTTGGGTTTCATTGAAGCCCTGAAACTCAAGAACACGAAGAACCCTAATTTTTGGGCGTTTTTCTATTTCTTTCGAAAATTTGGGCTTATTTGAGTTGGGTTTGTTCCGATATTCTGGTTTCAAAGTTTTTGGGGTTCGATTGAAGCTTTTGAGCTGAAGAACGCAACTGGGCGAGTTGGTATTTCCGAAATTCTGGGCACAACTTCTGGGAAATCTCATTTTGAAGACCTTATTTTCTCTAACTCGCTCAGCTGTTGTAAAGATATTGCTTTTTCAAATTTTAGGTTGTAATTTCAGATTTCGACCCAGATAATACTAGGGTTTTTTGTTACTTCTTTTGTTAGGTGCGATTTGGTGCTATGAGGCTTGATTTAGGGGTCCTTGGGGGTTTAGTATTTCAGTTATTTACGTCATTTTCCTGCTTCTTTTCTGCCTTTTTTTCCTTAATCCAAAGAAAATCGAATTAGAGAACCAATTTCTGATATATCCTTTCGAAGTAGTGTTTCATTGATTAATTTCATTTTGCCTCTCCAGATACATACTTCTGGCTTTTGTTATTAATCATAGGTTGAATTAGGACTAGTTTTTGTTGTGAAATTTTGTGTCTAGGTTGTGAAATATGGATCTCTGTATTAAATTATATTAGACATTTGATTTTATTTTAATGGGTCTAGGGACTCTAGGCAGTGCAACTGTCACTTATAGAGTTTTATACATTGTATTAGTAAAGCATTATTTTACATAACTCACGAAAACAAGCTGAAATCATCCTCAAGCCTATTGTCGTTGATTTGGCTGCAATGAGGTTTTCTTTGAAGAATCTTAGTGGTGATCCCTTCAAGATCAACCCATCAGTTTGAAATCTTCTCCTTTTCTTTGTTTTGCATGGAGGCACATTCATTTTTGGACTTAATAAAGCAATTGCTTTGGAAAAATGTTTTTAGGATGGAAGTATGTATTCTACAAATGCACAAGTATATGTATCTGAACTTTTATGCAATATGTAGGTTCATGTGGATCTTGTTAGTAATCACTCAATTCAAGTTGACTTAGTTAGATGATTAGCAACAAAAAAAAAAGTTGACTTAGTTAGATAGGAGAATGCAGTCCACTCAAATATGGAACTTAAGTTTCAGAAGAACAAAGAGAGATTTGGTTTCCTTAGGTAGGGATCAATTGCTTTCTATAATATGCTGCTGTTAGTTGCTGTGTTTTGCTGTCTATTGCTGCTGTTAGTTGATGTTGTTGCTGCTGTTAGTTGCTGCATTTTGTTCTCTATTGCTGCTGTTGCTACTGTTAATTGCTGCTTCTTGTTGTCTATTGCTGCTGTTAGTTGCTGCGTTTTTCTGTCTATTGTTGCGGTTGCTGCTGTTAGTTCCTGCGGTCTGCTGTCTATTGCTGCTACTGCTCTTCGCTGCTGCTTATTTGTTGTTGGTTGCTGTTTTTTTTTTTAATAAAAATATTTGAATCTTTTTCCCTTGTAGTGTAGCTATTGTTGAGGAAGTGGTGTGCGTGGGTGAACATGTTGATCGAGGTTCTATTATATGATTTTAATTTATCATTGTGAAATGCTTACTTAGGGTCTGTTCTAAGCATGATTTTCTTGCATTTTCTACATGTACTTGTCGATCGGCTGACCGATGACAATGCTTTGTATACTGAAAATTCAGAACTGACATTTATGAACTCAACCAGCTAGTTTGTGCACTAACTTGGTATTCTTGCATTTTCTACTTGTACTTGTAGTAATCTAGTTTAACTGTATTTTAGTGACGAGTAACACGCTAATTGAGTTGATTAAATGCTAGAACTCGCTAAAAATCCAGCACATAATGGAATTGGAAACACTAGTGCAGAAACAGGATACTACGACGTGGGTTTTCTTTGAAGTGCAGGAGATCTCAACTAAAAGGCAGCACTTCTTAATTGATCAAGGTTACAGCTTCAAGGTAGCACTAGCATCCTATTTCTCTGGTCACTGGATACATATTTCACTTATGTGGTTAGTGTTGATGTCTTCAAGGGGTTCTTTATTTTATGCATTAGCAGCTTATTATTGGGTGTTATGGCCGTTAAATGAGTAGTGAGTACCGTAGGAAAGTTTTTTCTATTTGCTTTTGTTTTTCTTCTGATACAAATCTTAATATTGTTTCAAGCCTGAAAATTCTGGAATCCCTGCTTGGTTTGCAATTAAAATCTGCTCCCTTTGCATTAAACTTGAGGTTCACTTGAAATCGAAAATTTCCTACCTTACATTATACTATTAACATTCAGATTCTGTTTACAGGTTCCACCCTGGTGTGAACAGATGCTACTACCCCTCACATCGATTTTGTTTCGATACTTGCTTTAAACTGGCCATAGAAGTATATTATATGCTATGTATTGAAATACTCTTCTAACATTAATATCTTACACTTTGTAGCATTTCAAGAACACGGAAGCATATACCCAACATGAGTTGAATAATCTCTGAGACTCATGGGCAACATTTTTTATTACTAGGGAGTTGGATGCCTTTGTTCCCGAAGATTCATCTTGAAACATTGTTGCTAGCTAGCTATATATTAGAATACTTTTGAAAATATTTTGGTATGTATTTCCTACTCTCTTTAAAACCATTTGTGATTTGAGTTGTATCAGAATGGCGAATGATAATTTGTTGGTTGAATGAAATATTGGTTTGGTGTTTGGATTGGTTAGTAGCTTATTGAGTTTCTAATGTATGGAATTGTATTAGAAGATGGATTTTGTGTTTGGATTGGCAGTGCAGGGCAATTGAATAAACTGGTTTGGATTGGCAGTGCAGGGTACACACGCACGTTTTAATTGAAAAAAAAACAAAAAACCTACATATACTACTGCGGGTTGTGCAAGGAGACCGCAGTAAATAATAAGAAACTACTGCGGGTGAAATGAAAGGACCGCAGTAGTTTATAAGATACTACCGCAGGCCTTTCGTTTCACCCGCAATAGTTTATATAAACTACTGCGGCTCTTGACCCGTAGTAGAATATGTATTTTCTACGGTGCCTTATACTACCGCGGCTCTTTCAGGACGCGGAGCCGCAGTAGTATATATGTTCTACCCGCAGTAGTATTCTGTACTAGTGTAGAAGCACTACTGCGCCGTAACCCTTTTGGTTGGATGCTCCATCGAAATACATTTTTCAGCAATTTTTCTCAATTAGGGCCACATCTTCGTCAGGAAAGTCATATTGGTCGTCTTCCTTGGTTGTGTGAGTGGGGTGCTCGGCCAAGTATTCTGAAACTGCATGTCCTTTGATGGTCATTGTGGGATCAAACTTAAGATCAAATTTAGACAAAAACACAGTCCATCTTGCAATCCTTCCGCTTAAGACCGGCTTCTCGAAGATGTATTTGAGGGGGTTCATCCCCGACCTTACTAATACGGGATGGTTGAGCATGTAGTGTTTGAGTTTCTTGGTGGCCCAAACTAGTACTAAACAGGTCTTCTCAAGGCTTGAGTACCTGGTTTCTTAGTCGATGAACTTTTTGCTTAAGTAATATATAGCTCGCGCCTGATCTTCTGTGTTCTGGGCTAGCATAGCCCCCATGGCGGTGTCGGTCACTATCAAATAAAGGATTAAAGGCAGCCCTTGCTTGGGAGGAGCAAGAATTGGTGGGTTGGCTAGATAATCTTTAATCTTGTCGAACGCTTCTTGACACTGGTCATCCCATTCAATCTTGACCCCTTTCTTCAACTTCTTGAATATGGGCTCACATAATATATAGTGAACTTTGATATAAACCGACTTATGTATTGGAGTCGCCCGAGAAACTCCCTAATTTCCGTTTCATTCTTGGGCAACGGCATCTCAACTATTGCTTTGATCTTGGATGGATCAATTTCGATTCCTCTTTGACTGACTACATAACCTAACAAATTTCTCGATGTGACCCCGAATGCACACTTTTGAGGATTCAGCCGGAAGTTGTATTTGTGGAGTCTTTCAAAGAACTTGTGAAGTGCTTGAATATGACCGTCTCGATGCCTTTATTTCACAATCATATCATCCACGTATACCTCAGCTTCCTTGTGCATCATATCATGCAGTAGAGTTGTGGCAGTCCTTTGATATGTTGCACTTGCATTTTTTAATCCGAACGGCATGACTCTGTAGCAATAGGTTCCCCATGGAGTTATGAACGTCGTTTTACTCATGTCTTCTTCGGCCATCTGAACCTGATTATATCCTGCGTAGCCATCCATAAATGATAACAAGGCGTACTTAGCTGTATTATCTACCAGGTGATCAATGTGAGGTAAAGGAAAGTCATCTTTTGGGCTGACTTTGTTGAGATCTCTGAAATCGACATACATTCTGACTCGACCATCTTTCTTTGGCACTGGAATCACATTGGCGATCCATTCAGGATAATCTGATACCATAATAAACTCGGCTGCAAGCTGCTTCCGTACTTCTTCTTTTATCTTCAAGGCCCATTCTGGTCGGAGACGCCGTAGTTTCTGCTTAACATGTTTAACATCTGGATACAAAGGAATTCTATGCTCGGCTATGCTCCTTTCAATTCCTGGCATGTCTTTATAGGACCAGGCAAAGACATCGGTGTACTGTTTCAAGAGTTCAATAAATTGCTCACGTTCCCGCGCAGTTAGGGATAATCCAATTCTTACTTCACGAGGTTTGCTTTCATTGCTTAAATTAATTAACTCTGTTTCCTCCACGATGGAGGTCTTTTGTTCATGATTGTTTACTGCTTTTAGCAGCTCTTTAGGCAACTCATTTTCATCATTGGGTTTATCAATAGCTAAACAAGGCAGCAAATAAGCAGAAGAATTTTCTATTTTATTGATATTAGAATTGAAAACAGCAAGAAAGGGATCTGAATTTCCCTTCACATCGACACTAGACTTAGAAAAAGTGAAGGGGACATTTCCTGATTTTGACTCATATCTAGGACCTATGCTAGACACTGACTCTGATTGAGACTCGGAATCAGGTTCTTCCATCGTTGGTCCTTCTCCGGCGGATATCGTGATCTTTCGTCCATTCGGGCCAGTCCAGCTTACTTCTTTGCGCCATCCCATTGTGACATCCTCGGTAGTATATATCAGGTCTGCAAGGGTTGAAGTTGCGATCACTAAGAGCCATCACCTCTTCATCTACTTCAGGAGCTTCGGCCGTTCTGTTTTCTCGGCCAAATAAGAGACCCAGTAGCTGGTTACCTGGTGGTTTGGCCGAATCTTGGCTTGCTAGGTCTAAGGGGTGTTGTGCCTCCTCGCCCAACTGATTGCAGTCTCGGAATATTTCAAAACCTGGATGCGTGACCTTGGTTTCTTCGTCATAGTACGACTCTGGGAAGCCGTAGTATGGGCAGTAGTCTCCTTCCGTGATGAACTGGCCATTTAGCGTGTGGCTATAGGGTGAGATGACATGTTTTCCCTTAAATTGTTTCCTTTGTTTCAGAACCTGGTCTCGGATTTCTTTGTCAGTAGGTTCATAGCCAAGCCCGAAAGAGTTGTTTTTGGGCTCAAATTTGAAAGTAGTGGGCCCTTGTCCATTTCTTCCCAGACCCATACCGGGTAAATATTCTTGCTTTTTGAGGAAACCATTAACATGAGGATTTGAGTGTGGTATGAAAGGTGTTTGATCCATTTCAAGCACATTAACTTCGAACTGCGGTTCATACCTTCGTATTTTGATCTTGAATACATAGGATTTTGGGGGAGAAACTGTCCCGGAGTTGATAACAGATTGGATGTCATACTTCAAACGATAACATTGCTCAGTGAGATGGCCAAAACATCCATGGTATTGGCAATAGAGGTAATGATCTTCTTCTTCTACCTACACTCCTTCTAGGAACTGCAAATCTCCGTGACGAAGTAGAGCGGTCATGACGTCATAAATTGGCACTGTTAGGGGCGTGAACTCATAGATGGGGATACTTGGTCTTTCCCTTGATAACCAATGATGCGCGGGCCACATTGTTCCTTCATCAATGAAGGTTTGGATTCTGTCCCTCAAATCCCTGCAGTCATTGGTGTAGTGTCAGCAGGCTCGACAGTATTCGCAATAAACACTTGGATTTCCATTCTCTGGGATGAGCTCATATGTTGGTCCTACTAGATGTATGTAGCCATACGCCCTCATTTGTTGAAAGATGCGCTCTTGAGACCAACGGGGCTGCCCTTGACTTTTTAATTTCTGAATGGTAGACCACTACATATTGAGTTAGGTGCTCACTATCATCTTGTGATTCAGCAATGGCTTGGATTGGCTTGCCTGCGCTTCTATATTCGACGAGACGTGGTGTCTCATCTGGATCAATGCCCACCTGGATTTTGACCTCCCGGAATGATCGGTCTATTTGTTCTTCCAGATCAAGGGATTCTTCTTGAGTATCTAGCACCGATTCTCTCACAGTTTCGCGAACTGGATACGTGGTGGTCACAAAATGGGTTTTGACCTTCTTAGCATTCTAGCCACTTTCCGACCCTGGCATGAGGAGAGATGCCCAAATATTTGACCCACACGTAGAAAACACATTGTCCTAAAAGGAAAAAGAAAGTCCTTAAGCCTAAATGCCCAAATATTTTCCTAATATTCAAGGAAAACAAAGTCAATGAACGAAAATAAGAAGAGTAGGAAAAGCTGACTATTTTATTATTTTTTTTAGACTCAAAGAAAATGAAAAATGGGATAAAATAAAAAGAAATTTCGGTCCCTTTTTTTATTTTTTTTTTATTTTTTGATTTTTCGGCATTTTTGTTTTTGCCCTTTTTTATTTTACTTTTTGATTTTTTTTTTGATTTTTTTTTTGACCGAATCTGAATTACATCAAAAGAAAAAAAAGAAAATACAGAAAAAAGAAAAAGGGAGAGGGGAAATTGAAAGATTGACTCTTTTTTTTTTACTAAAAAGATCCTAGAAATTGTCCATGACTCTTAGAATGTATCATTGGGAAAATGATGAGTGTTCATTGAATTTGAATTCTCGCACCATTTTTGGCCATTAGGAACTTGCTAAAAATAAAAAGAAATGACTCCTAGCACGTAATAAGTACATGTTGGCACATAATCACGATAATCATGCATTCATGCAAGCACAATAACAACGTAGTTTACAGGCAAACATGTGATCAGACGGGCATTACAACGACACATGCACAATAAGCAAGCGGATGCACGAATGTGGGTTAGAGGCTTTTGGATTCTGTGAGGTTATCACGACAAATTAAAATTTCCGTTCGGCGGATAGTCGACACATCGATTGTAATTCTTTTCATCAACAAAGGATTGATGAGTCATGGGTGAGGAAGCGTCGATTTGCACTATAGGACAACTGTATATTCCTTTAGATATACGGGTTGTCTACGAGTTACGACACAAACTTCCTCGTGGGTCGATAAGGGTCAAAAGGTTGTGCAAAAGCACATGCAAATGATGCAAATGTATGGAACATGTTATTAAACAATTAAGCAAACTTGACTTTCGAGTTTCACTCTCTTAAATAAGTCCCCAGCAGAGTCGCCACTGTAAGGACCCGGGACTTTTCCAATCCTTGTTTCCACGGAGTGTGTCCTTATAGAAAATTTGTCGGTTGGGGGTTTAGATAAGTTCAAGGGACCCTCGAGTTAGAAAAGATTTTGTAAAGACTTGAATTGAAAAAAAACCATAAAAGAGGTCACAAATCTGCTATCGGCGTTTTATCGAAGGGACAAACCGAAGAGACAACCCAATAGCGCGATAAGTGAACTAATCATGTTTTTAGAAAGACTCCCGCTTATATAAAACATATAAGTACCCAAGAATAAAGGGTTTGGGGGCGAAGGTATGAGGTGGGAAGGTGTTAGGCACCCAACTCGCCCGTTTATGACGGCCTCTACTAACTCAAGTTTGCTTAATAATTTAAAGACATAATTCCCATGCAAAACCGGATTAACAACCTAGACTTAGACTATTAATTTGTTTATCACAAGCATCACAACATTTATTTTTAACCCTTTTTTAGACATGCATTCGATTGACAAGTTGGGCAGCACAATGATTATATAGACAATATTTAGGAAGCAATAAAAACGTGACCTAGCATGATATCTACATTATGACTACTTAGAAAATAAACAATTAAGCAATTAATTTAATTTGAGCCCTCAGGAATTTGTACCTGAACTGTAGGCTATATTTGACAAGAATAGTAAAAATAGATCTCAAGTTTGGAAGAAAGAGGGGGAAACTCAGTGTTAATACTCCTGAGAATAGAGGTTGTCAACTGTAGACTATGTCTTTTGAACTGAGGGTGAAGGGTTGTTTATATAGGCGTGGAAAAGTAGGGTTGTACGGTCGAATTTGACCTGAAAAATGAGACGGGCTTGAAAAATGAGCCGGGCCGAAAGGGAAGTCAGCGCCGCTAGCGGCGCTGGCCTGGGCCGCTGGGACTTTCCCCAGGGCCGCTGACGGCTGTCAGCAGCCAGCTGGATGACGTCATCCAGCCCATTTTCATTTTCCGGAGAATTTTAAATATTCCGAAAAACATGAAAAGACCGTTTTACCCCTGAACGGTAAAAGACGGTTTTACCCTTAAATCGCAACTTGGCGACCTAGAGTCGGAATGAGGCATGAGACGTGTCGTTGGAAAGCTCTTGAACGGGGCTTCTGAATGGAATGGAATGAAGGAGTGTTTGGAGGGAAAAACCTGAGACCTTATCATAACTATTAAAGCAAAATAGACGTTCATGCTTAAAAATTACTCCTTTCATCATCGGGCTTTTGCGGAGAAATCTAAAGACGCTTTTTTGGCGTCTAAACTATTTAGTCCCAATGATGGTCATATTATCAAGTCTAGGAACAAGGTGCCAGACCTTGTTCCTTTCAAACTGGTTGAGTTCCTCTTGCATTGCAGTTATCCAATCAGCATCCTACAAAGCTTCATTAATATTATGTGGTTCAATATAGGATAAGAAAGCATAAAAAGCCATAAAGTTCTGTACAGAAGCTCTCATTTGAATCGTTTTGTTTATATCACTAATGATTTGATTCATTGGATGAGAGCTCTGATGTTTCCAAGAACGTGGCTGGAAGCCAGGACTTTCTGGATCATTTCTTTGTGGAGAGGGAACAGGGTCCTCACTTGGACTTTCATTTTGATCAGCTCCTTCCTCTATGGGTGTTGTTCCCATATCAGGAGTATTTGTTCCCCCTGAGTCCTTTGTGTGGACTCTTGGAGGTGTAGACCCTGTTTCTTCCTCCACAGCATTACCTGTTTCTTCTGAGGCTTCTTCCTCTTCTTCTTCCCTTTCTGGTGCAAGGCCAATTGGGAAGTCTTCTTTATCCTGCAGCAATGACTCAAAACTTGCACTAGATTCATCAAACACAACATGGACACTTTCCTTAACTTTCTGAGTTCTCTTGTTGAGGACTCTGTACGCTTTGCTCTGTGGAACATAGCCTACAAAGACAGGCTCATCACTCCTAGCATCAAATTTTCCCAGGTTAGTCTTTCCATTGTTATGTACATAGCACTTACAACCAAAAGCTCTAATGTGGGAAATGTTTGGCTTTCTTCCCCTGAGTAATTCATAGGGTGTCTTTCTTAAAATGGGCCTTAGCATGATACAATTTATGATATAGCAAGCTGTGATGACAACTTCTCCCCACATGTTCCTAGGAAGATCACTAGCTAGCAATAGGGTTCTAGCTATGTCTTCCGAGGTCCTATTCTTCCTTTCAACTATCCCCTTCTGTTAAGGAGTCCTTGGGGCAGAGAAGTTATGATCAATGCCATGTTGAGCATAGTAGTTTATGAATTTGTCATTTTCAAATTCTGTGCCATGATCAGACCTTAGAGAGAGTATATCAGCTCCAACTTGTTTCTGCATTCTGTTAACAAAGATTTCAAACACATCAAAAGTTTCATCTATAGAAACAAGCAACAGGGTCCATGTGAATATTGAATAATCATCTACAATAACAAAAACATAATTTCTTCCTCCATGAGTTTTAACTCTCATAGGACCACAAAGATCCATGTGTAGAAGCTCAAGAGGTTGTGAAATACTTACCATGTTCTTTGTCTTAAAAGAAGACTTTACCTGTTTACCTCTACCACAAGCACCACATAACTCATCACTTTTGAATTTCATTTTAGGTAAACTAATGACAAGGTTCTGTGATGCTAGCTTGTTCAAGGTATTGAGACTTACATGTCCAAACCGTCTATGCCACAATGAGGCATCAGTTTCAATAGCACTGAGACATGTTAGAGAGTTACTGGAAAGTTTATTTATATCCACTTTGTAAACATTCTTGTGCCGCTTTCCCTCTAGCACCACATTATTTGTCTTGTGATTCGCAACTATGCAACTGTTTGTAGTGAGTAGGACATTGTTCCCTTTATCACATACTTGTGAAACACTCAACAAATAATGCTTCAAACCATCAACCAAGTAGACTTCATCTATGGAATGTGATAGTGACTTACCAACCTTACTTATACCAACCATTTCACCTGTTTGGTCGTCACCAAAAGTCACACTTCCACCTTCATAGGCTGTGAGTGAAAGGAATACATATTTTTCTCCTGTCATGTGCCTAACTGTCCACATACCATGGCTTGCTCTCTTTCACTTTAACTTGCAACGAGAGTCGCTTATTAGCTTTAGGAACCCACACTTTCTTGGGCTCCCTTTTCTCAGAATCATTTTTAACTCTGTCTTTTCTCATCCAAACTTGTTTTACATGTTGCTTATTCTTGGCAACAGACCTAGTTCTCTCCTGGCATTCGTACCTGTAGTGACCACCTTGTCCACAATGCCAACAAAGTCTGTTATATTCCAATCCAACATATTTGGTGTTGGGAGTCCAATCATCCTTCTTAGGTTTTCTTTCTAGACCATTTTTAAACCTATTGTGATGATCATTTAGTCATTTTAAGGCTTGAGATGAGCTAGTCCATTTGTTAAGACGAACTAGTTCTTCTTGAACCTTATCCAACTTGCCTTTATAGTCCTTAGATTTTTCAAGCACTTTTTCCAACTTGATCCTAAGAATTTCACATTGAGATTTTAACTCATCTAGGCCAGTTTCATCACACACATATATAGGTTCCAATGCCGCAGTGGTTTTCTCAGATAAATCAGTCTCAAGAGATAAACATTTACTTTCAAGGATGGACCTTGTATCCTCCATTTTGCATACTGTTTCTTTTATATCTTTATTTTCTTTTTTCAAGGTTTTTAACATTTTCTCGTAATTAATTTTGATCTCTAACAGAGTTCACTTACATCTTCCTTTGAATCATTGTAAGCATGCAAAATGTTATCTTTTTCAATGTTTAGCTCTTCATACTGATCCATCATAGAAAGTACCATCTTAAGCAATTTATCTCTAGACCAAGAAGCAATTTGACTTTTAATTTCAAGAATACCTACCTCTACTTCTTCATATTTAGAAGAGATATCTGTTCCGGCCATAGTGCATAGATCCTCTACTTCATTGTCTGGGTTGTCCTCCTCGTTGTCTGACCAACCAGCCAGCATGCTCACATATTTTGCTTCTCTTTTGGTGAACCGTTCTGGCTTTCTAGAGGAGGATGGACGCTATTCTGTCTGCATGTTTTCAGTTGGCTCAGGATAATCGTTCTTGAAGTGACCAAGTCTTGACTACCTGTGACATCTGATCTTGGACTTGTCAAAGTTTCCACCTTTCCCTGAGTTTGACGCAGCCTGAGTAAAACTTCCTCTATTACTATAGAAGCGAGCAAACTTCCTGGAAACAAGGCTTATCCATCTTTGTTTAGATCTAGGTCATCTTCAAGAATTTCATCCACTTGGAAAGCAATCTCCTTTTCTCTCTTGGTCTCATTAGATTTAACTTGCAACTCATGAGTCATTAAGTTACCAATTAATTCTTCAACCTTCATGAAGGTCAAATCTCTTGCCTCTTGAATAGCTGTCACTTTAGGTGTCCATGTAGTGTTTACTGGTAGACTCCTTAGCTTTCTAACAACATCTTCTTCATCAAAGGGTTTGCCAAGGGATTTGAGTTGATTTAGGATATTATTGAACCGAGCATACATGTCTTTGATAGTCTCTGTTGGTTCCATGTTTGAACAATTCATTTGCCTAATCAACGTATCTATTTTGGATTGCTTTACATGTGAGGTGCCTTCATACGCAGTCTCCAAGGTTTTCTAGATGCTCTGAGCAGTGTCACATCCTTGAATACGATTGTATTCCTTAGCATCAACTCAGTGTAGGTGTTTCACAGCTCTAGCATTTTTCTCTATCTGCTTCATGTCAGTGTTGGTCCATTTTTCTGGAGGTTTGATGCTTGTCTTATCTTCTGCATCCACTTGCTCTATAACTAGATCTCCCTGCTAAGTTATTTTCCGTAACTCATAGTCTTCAGCCTTCATAAAAATTTCCATTCTTTTCTTCCACCAGGAGTAAAACTCTCCATTAAACAGTGGTGGACGGTTAATGGTTTGTCCTTCCCTCATCTCACTATGTGCACTCATTTTTGCGGAAAAACTCAAGGTGTTAACCTTTTAATGAGCAACCTTGCTCTGATACCAACTTAAGAGTGCCTAAGTTTCTCTAGAGGGGGGAGAGGTGAATAGAGTGACTCCAACCTTGCTCGGAAATGCTCAACGTTATGGACGTTGTTCCTACGCAGTGAACGAAAACAAAATGTAAAAGACTGAATGTAAATAACACAAGGTTTTTCACGTGGAAAACCTCCTATGCTCAATAGGAGTAAAAACCACGACCCAGTTACTTGGGATTTTGTCACACTACTTCACTTATAACCAGAGCCAAAAACAGGATACGTGGAAAACCTCCTAGGCTCAATAGGAGTCACTGATGCATTGCCAATCTCTCCAAGTCACACACTGACCTGAGAGAAACTCTACAATTGTTACGGAGCTAGAGCAATTACAAATAACCAGATTGTTTGTCCTATTACACGCTTCAACACTAAGCAAAATAAGACCACAGAAAACCTATTATGCAATGACCAATCTAAGCAAGACTCAAACTGACCAGGACAGGGAACAGGGTTCAAGGTTGTTCTTGTGAGTACAGGACGTATCTGGTTTGGACAATTTAGCGAATGATTCTGATCTTAATAATGCACGCAAAGCTTAACCCTACTACTGAGCCTATCAGGCGCCTTATATATGCCGACCAAGGAGCTCAGTCCAATTAGATTAAATCTCTTCAGAATATAAAAGATAAGATTTGTCAAAAAGATAGGATAGAGTTTAAGTAAAGATCAAAGATCTTTCTTTAACCCAACCTATGAGGTAAAAATCGTACAAATGCTTAAACAGAAATTCTTGGCCAGCTAGCAAGTGATTTATCATAATATAATCTCTAAAAGATAATTAGAAATATTCCAGAAGATAATTCACTTACTTAAACAATATAAACGTGGCCATTAAGTAAACTAATTTTCCAAGATAAAATCTTTTCAAAATAAAAAACTTTTTTTCTGTTTGAAAATCGATTTTGCAATATTCATTTTTCCAAAATAAATTATATTTCTACAGAAGAATATTTGTGTGAAGATCTAAAAAGATAATACACAAAATATTCATAGAAATAATAAATAAGATATTATTGCAAACTCGTCCAGATACACAGCTAGATGAAACAGGGTTAAAGTCGTTGTTCCCCTTTGGTTCCTTCAAACTGCAGTGCTGGTCATAGAGAACATGGTTCACAAGACTGCTCCCCTGTACTCATAGACGCATGCACTCAGTCCTACAACCTTGTTCCCTTGTCATGACCAATTTAGACTCTTGCTAACTAGTCAAGCATAGTACATAAAGACTAATGAAAAATGCACTTAACTACATTACATTGTCTTCATGTCTTGTTAGGATCCAAGCATCTTCATGAGCAATCATGCTTTGAGCATTACAACTTCTTGCATCCTTAAGTCAACCTTCCATCATAGTTAGTTCACACAAGGATAAGGACACTATGTTTGTTATCATCAAAACCAGGAACCCAACAATAGCGTTTTGCATATCTCGAATGGAAACATGTAAATGCCATGGGGTAAAACACCACTATGTGAAAGGCAACTCGGACCTAATGGGTCACTAACCAAGTCATAGACAATGCTCCAAGTGGTAGATCCTATTATGGTGTGGTGATGTCTTTCGACATCTTGCGATGATAACGCATGCAAGTGAATGATATGGATGCAAAGCAAGGAATGTAAACACATACGGTAATTGAACCAAATGGCTAAAATAAATTATTGACATGGAATTTTCGAATTACATCCTCTTACAATTGCCCCTAGTTGAGTCGCCACTGTAAGAACCCTCCCCTTTCCGGTGCGTTTCGAGATATTTGTTCGGGATTAACAAGTATTGAATAATACGTCATATAGCAATATCATTCGTTTGTAATGGTGAAATAATTCGCAAGCAATGAAGTCACCACAAATTTTAAGGAAACAATTGAAAACCATACATCAAAAAGTACATTGAGTTCGGGGGTGTAGGTACGAAATAAACAAAATAAATCTTATTTAAATCGCCCGAAATAACGGCCTCTACTAAGCTTATCCATGTCAAATATTTATTTAAGCTATATGGTTCCACATAAATCCGGTCGTCCAAGATCCTAAATTTAATTTGGCGGGTTAAAGATAACCAAATCAACTACCGTTATCACTTTGCACAATTTATATTCAATTTACATGCATCATCTATTTAGCACAAACAAAGAGATAAGAGCAATAATAAAATGCTCTAACCTACCACACTTTGCTAAAGGCGCCAAGTATTGCATATGCACATCAATAAATTCGTCAGTAACTTCAATGGAAGTACAATGCAAAAATATCAACTTTATGCAAAAATAAACCTAAAGTGGTTGCTACATGCCTGAATAAACATAAAAAATATGTAATCTTTAAATTAAACTAACATGCATAATTATTTACAAAGATCAAAACATGCATAATTATTCAACCATAATAAAAAGCTAAGTAAAACATGATTAGAAATATAAAAGAAGAGTTTAATAAAGAGATTTATGCCCTCAGGATGGTTAATCGGGGTGTTCTATTCGAACGGGACTAGTATAATTGGAATTGCTCTTCAATCTTGGGTGCTAGGTTGAATGCAAGGGTTTGCTTGAGTCTTCAAATTCTAAATTCTCTATAATTTAGGGTTTTTGTGCTCTCAAATTGCTCTCAAAATAAAAAACTAACCAACCTCTCATAAAAGAGGGTGAAGAGGACTATTTATAGAGTTAGGGGACGAAATTAGGGGCCTGGGGCTGCAGCCCTGGCGCCAAACTCGGCCCAGTTAGAAAATCAGGCCCAGGGGCCACACAGAGGGCAACTGGGGACGGCGGCTTGCCAAAATGCCCCTACTGTCACACGTGTGTCGCTGGCTCATTGGCGTCAGCCTCTCGACCCAAAGGCGTGTGCGTGACTAGGGACTTTTGACTTTTGGTGCTTCATAAATTACGAAAATGCCCTTGGGCTGACCCGGGGGTCAGGATCGAGTGGTTTTTGACCCAGTTCTTTGAGACGCGATATCTCTTAATTCGGGAACATGATTGAGGCAAGGTCAAAGGCGTTGTAATCCTTATAACAAGGGCTATCCAAAGACTGAGGTTTCAAGAAATTTGGTCTAGATTTCCAAGCAATGTCCTTTTCTACTTACGTCCATATTAATCCATTACCATTATCACCGGGCTTTGCGGTTCCAGGAGATGAAAACCGATTAGAGTGTCTACAGCAAGCGACAACAACTCTGTAGCTCTTTCGCCTCCTACTGATGTGTCTCCTCTTGTGGAGCCGTTCTTTGCCACTAATGCCGAGCTAGATGACATCCGTGCCTACATCCATCGTGCGTACACTAAGATCGAGCGTTACGAATATGAGAACTATACGAGGATACACCAAGGTTTTTGGGTAGAACTCTTACTTGCTGGGTTACCCAACATGCATCCTTGGAGGGTTCTCAAGGAGAAGTATGACGATGTGGTACTGAAGAGTGGCTACATCAACGACGAGAAATATGGAAAAGGCGAATGATGGGCGCTATGTTTCAAGGGTGTTGGCAATGAGCTATGGTTGTCTAAGTTTGAGTGGAAGGTTAACCATGTCTTAGTGCCTGCACCGAAGGACATCTGTGAGAGCTCCTGGTCGAAAAAGTGCAAGCTTATTGTAATTTTAGAAGGTGCTTCATGCCTCAAAAGTTCAGAGATTCCGCGCATCCTTACACGCCCTGTAGGGAGATGAAGCTAAGGAGTAAAGATGATTATGGTACACCTCCTAGATCGAAGCAAAACCCCGTTGATGTTTAGTTGATTAGTTGAATAGGGTTAGTCATTTGTTTTAGAAACATTATTTCATCATTGTGATGACCCTGCGTGGTCAAGATTGGTGTGGTGTCATGTAGTTACCTAAGCAACAAATATTTATGATTGTTATTTATTTTGCGATCTATCTTATTGCAAAACTATTTAATTTGATTATATTAATGTCTTTGTGATTTGTTTACATCATTTTCATTGTCACATATTTGCATGGTTGACCGAAAGCTTTGAATGCTATCCTAATCGTCGTTACATGATGGGAAATCCATGTCGAATATATGGCAAACTTTTCATTGAGCATTATCAAATCAATTGTGAGCCAAGAGCTAAAGCATGTCAAAATGACTACGTGTGATTGTTTATTGCCCTACTAAAATATAGTATGGAGCCTCAATATGTGAATTATGAATGTTATTGTCTATTCAGGTGAGACCAATGTGTCTAAAGTGTATTACATGCCTATCGAGCTATTATGCATGAGAATTGAGAACAATAAAGCAAGTATATTGCTTAGACCGACAATGTAAGGTCGATCATTGAAACTTATATGCTATTTGCTAAATGTCAAGAGAAAGGTTTCAATTACAACCTATATCTCTCAATTAGACTTTAATGGGTCAAGATGTGCAATTGTTTGAATGGTTTTCATACCATTACTTTTATATTCTCAAATCGCGAAATGACAACCAACGCTGATAAAACGGCTAGACTTGAAGATGGTATGAACGATGTGGTCGAGATCATTGCACGACAAATGGCATGCCAATAAGATATGGAAACCGCACAAGCCTCTAAAACGCGCAGTTTTCAAGACTTTGACGCTCTTAAACCTCCTACGTTCGAGGGTGGTATTGATCCGACTAAACTGGAGAACTGGATCATTGGGTTTGAAAAGTTGTTCCAGGCTACGAGTTGGCCTAACAACGTGAAGATTAGCTCTGCGACGTATTACCTGAAGGGTGAGGCCAACAAAGGGTGGAACGATGTGCGAGATGGCAGTGCCTAAATATAATTGGGATCATTTTAAGGAATTCTTTCGTGTTAGATTTTATCCTAGTTCCCTACGACGCCTGAAACAGCGTGAGTTTCAAGGGTTGAGCCAAGACAAGCTGTCTGTGGCCGAGTATGCATCCAAGTTCAATGAGCTTGCTATCTTTGCCCCCAATCTGCTAACAACTGAAGCTGAACGAATTGAAAGAATCGAGGATGGACTGAAATTGGACATTCAAGATTTTGTCGCTGGACAATCCGTCACTTTTCAGGAATCTTATGACAAGTCCCTGAATCAGGAGAGGATTGTAGGACATTGAGACATGCTTCTAGGTAAGAACAAGCGCGACGAAGGCAATCCCTTGCACTCTAACATTGGCGACAAGAGGCCAAGACCAAGTGGCAACAACAACAATTACCAAGCCGGGTCATAAAGCTTCTGAGAGTTGGAGCCGAGGAAGTAATGGCAATGGGCAGAACACCGATAATAACTACAACCTTAGTGGGAATGGAAATGGTTATCATGGTAATGGTGGTAACTACAATGGAAACGAGGTTTACAACAACAACAACAACCGCAACAATGCTGCTCCTGCTGTGAACAATCAAGCCCAAGTTCCTGCACCTGTCAACCTTGCACCGAACAACAGAAACAACAACGATAGAGGGGTTAATGGCAAAATATATGTGATGAACCGCAATGACGCAGAAGCAAACCCGAACGTGATCGCTGGTACTTTTCTTGTTAATTCTTATCCCGCTATTGTTTTGTTTGATAGTGGTGCATCACATTCTTTTCTTTCTAAGAGCTTTGCATCTAAGATAGGCCTAGAACCTAGTTTAGTGTATAGGGAGAACATTACGATGCCTAATGGGTCGAATGTTAGTTGTAATTCATTGTACGAGAAATGTTCGATTAGTATAGCTGGTTCCGAGCTACCTGTAGGCCTGATACAGTTTGAGTAGAAGGAATTTGACGTTATTTTGGGAATGCACTGGTTAGCAAATATAGGGCTAAGATAGAGTGTTTCGAACAACGTGTTTCTTTGCGAGGACCTAGAGGTAAGAACATCACTTACTGAGTAGTTGTGGTGAAACCCAAGCTGAAAGTGATGGCAACAATGAAGGTCAAGGAGTGCGTGACTAAGGGTGAAGCGATTTACGTTTGTCATGTGGTGGATACAAGTCGCGAGACGAAAGCTCCGCAGCCTATTCCTGTTGTTTACGAGTATGTTGACGTATTTCTTGAAGAGATCTCCGGAATGCCTTCGCAACGCATGTAGACGCCAAAAAAGCGTCATCAGATTTCTCCGCAAAAGCCCGATGATGAAAGGAGTAATTTATAAACTTGAACTGCTATTTTTGCTTTAATAGTTAAGATAAGGGCTCAGGTTTTTCCTCCAAACACTCCTTTAAGAGCTTTCCAACGACAGGTCTCACGCCTTTTTCCGACTCCCGGTCGCCAAGTTGCGATTTAGGGGTAGAACCGTCTTTTACCGTCTAAGGGTAAAACGGTCTTTTCATATTTTTTGGAATACAAATATTCCTCCGGAAAATAGAAATAGATTGGATGTCAATGACGACATGCAGCTGGTTGCTGAGAGCCGTCAGCGGCCCTGGAATAAGTCCCAGGGCCGCTAGCGGCGCTGACCAGTTTCCCAGGGCTGCTAGCGGCGCTGACCCTGCTTCGGGCTCGGCTCATTTTTCAAGCTCGTCTCGTTTTTCAGTTCAATTTCTGTCGTCCAACCCTACTTGCCCACGCCTATAAAAACAACCGTTCACCCTCAGTTCAAAACAGACCGTCTATAGTTGACAACCTCTATTCTCGGGAGTATTGATACCGAGCTTCCCCCTCTTTCTTCCAACCTTGAGATCTATTTTTATTATTCTTGTCAAATATAGTTCAGGTACAAATTCCTGAGGGCTCAAATTAAATTAATTGTTTAACTGTTTAATTTTCCAATAGTCATAATGTAGATATAATGCTAGAATAACGCTTTTATTGCTTCCTAAATATTGTTTGTAAAGTGGTTGTGCTGCGCAACTTGTCAATCGAATGCACGTCTAAACAAGGGTTAATAAATGTTGTGATACTTGTGAAGAACCAATTAATAGTCTAAGTCTAGGTTGTTAATCCTGTTTTGCATGGGAATTGTGTCTTTAAATTATTAAGCAAACTTGAGTTAGTAGAGGGCGTCATAAACGGGCGAGTTGGGTGCCTAACACCTTCCCACCTCGTACCTTTTCCCCCGAACCCTTTATTCTTGGGTACTCATATGTTCTATATGAGCGGGAGTGTTTCTAAAAACATGATTAGTTCACTTATCGCGCTATTGGGTTGTCCCTTTGGTTGGTCCCTTCGATAAAACACCGATAGCAGATTTGGGACCTCTTTCATGGTTTTTATTCAAATTCAAGTTTCTTCAAAAGTATTTCTAACTCGATGGTCCCTTGAACTTATCTAAAGCCCCCAACTTACAAATTTTCTATAAGGACGCACTCCGTGGCAGTAGAAATCCCGGGTCCTTACAGTGGCGACTTCACTGGGGATTTATTTAATGGGGTGAGACTCGAAAGTCAAGTTTGCTTGATTGTGTAATAACGTGTTCCATATTTTTGCATTGTTTGCATCATTTGCATGTGCCTTGGCACAACATTTTGACCCTTATCGACCCTCGAGGAAGTTGTGTCGCAACTCGTAGACAACCCGTATATCTAAAGGAATATACAGTTGTCTTGTCGTGCAAATCGACGCTTCCTCACCCATGACTCATCAATCCTTGTTGATGAAAAGAATTACAATCGATGTGTCGACCATCCGCCGAACGGAAATTGTAATTTGTTGTGGTAACCTCACAGGAGCCAAAAGCTTCTAGCCCACATTCGTACATTCGCTTGCTTGTTGTGCTTGTGTCGTTGTAATACCCGTCTGATCACATGTTTGCCTGTAAACTGCGTTGTTATTATGCTTTTCTGAATGCATGAATACCGTGACTATGTGCCAACATGTACTTACGTGCTAGGAGTCCTCTCTTTTATTTTTTAGCTAGTTCCCAATGCCCAAAAAATAGTGCGAGAATTCAATTCAATGAGCACTCGTTTCCCTGATGATATATTTTCATACAGTGACGAAGTCATTTTCTAGGACCTTTTAGCAAAAAAAAAAAGAGAGTCAGTCTCTCCAATTCCCCTCTCCCACCTTTTTTTTTAATTTTTTTTTCACCTTATTGCCTTGATGTAATTCAGAGTCGGTAAAAAAAAAAGAAAGAAAAGCAAAAAAATTTGGCGTTACAAATAAAATGCCAAAAAAAAATATAATTCGGAAAATCGAAAAAAAAATTGCCGAAATTTTCTTTTTATTCATTTGTCCCATTTTCCATTTTCTTTGAGTCTAGAAAAAAAAAAAAAAAAAATAGGACGGTCCGTCTTTTTTCTATATATTTTTTTTTTTCGTTCATCGACTTCGCTTTTCCTTTGATATGAGGGGAAATAATCGAGCATTTAGGCTTAGGTTGTCATTTTCCATTCCTTTGCATTGCATTACATTACATTATACATATTAAACGCTCCATGCTAGGATTCATAACTAGTCGTCATGTTTGCATTGTCGTCATTTTGCATATGCATTTGTACAAAAATCTGAGTGTTGCATTCATCAATGTCTCAATTTGTTCATTACGTCTCATGCACTAGAAGTCTATACAAGTCATTCAATAAGTGCTCTAGGGTCATTCTACGAAGCATCCATACATTGTCATACATGTCAAGGTCAGTCCGCCATGCATCTTACATATTGTTGTCGTAACTCTGTCATTGCATTTTCATCATCATGCATTCGAGTTCATATAGACGTCCTTAGATTCATTCACCTTAAGAGCTATCGAGGGTCTTCTAAAAATCATGAGTTTTTGTTTTCAAGTCCTTTCTTTGGCGTCTTCCTAAGTTGAGACTTGTGTTCAGGATTGGGGGCTCGAGGAAGAATTACGGAGACAAAGGTTGGGTTCGATCATCCAACAGATTGGTTCGTGTACAAGCTACCTCCAAGACACCACCACATTCAAAAAGGCCATTACCCCATAATCCATCACCACCACAAAGCCCGCCACCACTCAATACATCCCTTACCTCGCCGATCACACCCCCAAACTCCACCATGGGTAAGACCACTGACGAGAGGCTTGATGATCTCTTGAGCGAGTTAGAAAGGGTGCGACTCAAGGTTGAAGATTAGGAAAAGAAGAAAGAGGATGAAGCAAGAATCCTCTATGACTCCAACTCTGAGGAAGAAGGACCAAATGCCTAGCTGGCTAAGATTATTTCTGTGCTCGAAAACAGCGGTCTGTTTGCCAACTACCATGCTAATGTTGGTAAAGTCAATCCCAAGTGAAGGGCAAGCTTCCAGGCAAGTTCTCCATGCCCGAGGTTCCGACATTCACCGGCACTGATAATCCACAAGACCACCTCAAAGCCTTCACTACCACCATGGGTTTAAAAGGAGTTGACAAAAATATCTACATTCACTTGTTCCCACAGACTCTATGCCCCAACTCGTCGTTGGTTCTACACCTTGAATTTGGAGGACTACCGCACTTGGTCAGATTTCACTACAGTATTCCTTGCACGCTACAAGGAAAATTTTGCTCTACCTATGACCCTTCAAGAGTTAGAGATCACCAAACAAGAAGAAGATGAGGGATTCACTGCCTTCCTTAGGCGTTGGAAGCTAAAGATAGCCGAACTAGTTGAGCAACCTTCGCAAACTGATCAAATCCGCCAACTCATCAAAAACCTGCAACCTTCTTACAGGGAACCCCTCAAGTATCAAGCAATTGACTCCTACAACCGGCTCTATGTTGTGGGCATCCTAATTGAAGATAACCTTCTTAAGAATTTCACTTAAGTCGTGAACAATGAGAGTATCTACAGGGGGCTGTCCTTCGTGTCCCTGTGAACAACCTGTGCTCGAGAAGTTGAATAGAGTCAAAGTTTCCTAGTGTGCAAGTCTAGTTGAGTCCAGTCAAGTTTAATTATGTATAATTTGTGTTTTAAATTCGTCCATAAAGTCTAGCTCACTTCTCGTGTAATGCTTTTCTTGAATTCAATAAAGATTGTATTTTGATTCCCATCATTGTTCTTTGTTCAATTCTATGACGAACTTAAGTTGCCTATGACGGAACAACAAAAAAAAAAAAAAAAATAAAAATAAATGTAAAATAAATTCAAAAGAAAGCCTTCATTGTGGAAAACATCAAACAAAAACTCCCTAATGATCATCCCCATAGAGGACATGCAGTTGAACCGTCCGTGCTGAGGACATGAGGCATTCATTTGGCACCTCACATCAATATCCTTTACTACCCTATACATCATTACCACTTGCAACCCTTTGAGCCTTAAACACATAGCCTTTCATTTCTTAACCACATCATCCTTACCCAGGGAATGGGTGTGTGCGACATGGGAATAGAAGTAACCTTCTAGGCAAGATGGACCGACCTACAAAAAGAGTCACCGAGAGAAATACCAAAAAGAAGAGAGAACTCGAAAGTTCAAGTGCAAAAACAAAAAAAAACAAACCAAAAGAGAAAAAAAGTCGAGAGCGATCAAAGATCCAAAAAAGTGCAAACACTTCAAGCACAACAAAACAATGGCCTTACCTAAACATAGGTCTCTTAGCCACCTTGCCCAGATCACAAGCTTCTATACCATCTAGCATAATTTGGGGAGGGGATTTACATTAGGTTTCTTTGAGCCTTTATCCTTTGTTTGACACCTCAACCCAGCCTGACATTACAACCCAAAAGCCCTCTAAGAGGTACGACCATCCAATTGTATAGCCCTGAGCTACGTTGGCCTGATTTCATAAACTGGATACGTAGGAAACCTCAAGGAGGTCCGGCCACGACAACCACTTTGTCACATGATCATAAGGAGTTTTCCAAAAATTCCACCATTCTCATCTAAGGCTAAAAAAAAATGAGCCCGGTACGTTGAAAACCTGAAAGGGCGGCCTAGGAAAAAGTTAGGGCAACCAAAAAAAATATATAAAACAAATTCAACATCTTGAGGCAACTTAAATTTCTGAGAATTTAGAACATTGTTTCTCATGTAAGCGCTCTTTGGTCAGTCGTCTAGAGGTCATACTCATCACCTTTCTCGTAGGCTTGCACATAGACTTCCCAACTGGGGGCTTTTTCAGAATGAGTCGGTTCTTTGTCCGCTACGTTCCAAGTTGGCCATTTCGTCCCCATACTCTAAGTTAGGATATTTTGTAACGCCGCATCAACACCCATAGCTCCTCGAGTAGGTCATAACCATCAAGAACCACACATCAAACTGGGGGCTGATTCTTCCTTGACTGCACCCAGTTTTGTCCACTTGTCTCATACTCTGCCAAGATCACCACAGGAATGAAATTCTTGATCACAAAAACTTTTCCCATATGAAGACCCTCTTCAGGCCTTATAGGAGAGTCGTGCATGTTAGGCTAGGCTGCATGGAGCTGTGAGTCAATAGAGTCTGCATACATCATATTTGCATGAATACTAGAGTCGCCTTCAAAGGCATGCATGTGTACATAATTTCTTAGTGTCTTGAGTCCCTGTGTGTTTACATGTCAAATCCCCTATTCCCCTTGCATATTACTAGTAATGTCATGTCTTGTGCATCTTGTCACGGTTAGTCGGGCATGTCTATTGCATCTCTTACCTATGTGCATATTTCCACTGCAGGTTTGAGTCTACCCGATCTCCATCAAAACCAGCAAGCCCAGAACTCATGATCAAGCCCAAAAGCGACCTTCCGACTACAACCAAGAATAGAGATAACCTTCCAACAACAGCCCTACGCGTGCGGGCCTCTCTGCTGTCCCTTGGCCCCCTTTTTCAGTCCAAAGTTCGTTACAACAGTTCATTCGCGGAAAATATCAGTACCAAGGATGCGGGAGCAAAGCACCCTCGCCCACAAATTCAAATCCGACAGTTGGCCCATTTTACGGTACCAACTATTTTCAGGTAAAACTAACCCGTGTATTTTGCAGATCCCAGATGCTGAAACCCGGATCTACACTGCAACGACCCTTACCGCCCAAAGCGCCAAAACTATTTTTAAAGCCCGGAAATTCTATCGGCCTTACTGAACAGCTCAATATTAAAAACTTTGGGACAGTCAATGATCGCTTAAGCTATTGCGGTTAAACTGTCCTCCTGCCAAACTATAAATTTTGGGGTCAGTCAATGGTCGCTTAAGCTATTGCGGTTAAACTGTCCCTCTGCGAGGTTACAAATTTTTGGGTCAGTCAATGATCGCTTAAGCTATTGCGGTTAAACTGTCCCTTCTACGAGGTTACTTATTTATGTGTCAGTTAATGATTGCTTAAACTATTGCAGTTATACTGTCCATTATTTTTTATATGTTTCAGTCAATGATTGCTTAAGCTATTGCATTTAAACTGTTCATATGTCCTAACCACTTTACGGCCGATTATTTTTAATCGCGCTATCTCGTTTCTTATACAGGAACGGAATCTCCACATCCGCCGAGCGGTGTTTAGTCACTGTTTGTCGAAGCACTCCACGTTGATCATTCTCAAAGTATTACTAACTTGTTCATTCACTCTGAATACAGGTCCCCAGCAGACGTTTAGACCATCTACGAGCGGTGTTCTATCCTGCTACCATAACCTTTATTTACTCTTGTGTTCACAGAGATGAAATCATAGCACACTACGAGCGTGTCCCAACTCAGGTTTGTCTTCATATGCATGCATACTGTACACTCTCACACACCATGTGCACATCAGGATCATGCATGTCGCCTTCGGAGTACTTTGATCTTCGCTTTTACTCAGGCTCGATCAAAGCGGGGGCTTCTGCATGTCTTCAGATTTCTCCGCAAAAGCCCGATGATGAAAGGAGTAATTTATAAACTTGAACTGCTATTTTTGCTTTAATAGTTAAGATAAGGTCTAAGGTTTTTCCTCCAAACACTCATTCATTCCATTCCATTCAGAAGCCCCATTCAAGAGCTTTCCAACGACACGTCTCACGCCTTTTTCCGACTTCCGGTCGCCAAGTTGCGATTTAGGGGTAGATTCGTCTTTTACCGTCTAAGGGTAAACTGATCTTTTCATATTTTTCGGAATACAAAAATTCCTCCAAAAAAAAATAGACCGAATGTCGTCATTATGACGACATCCAGCTGGCTTTTGAGAGCCGTCAGCGGCCCTGGAATAAGTCCAAGGGCCACTAGCGGTGCTGACCAGTTTCCCAGGGCCGCTAGCGGCGCTGACCCTGCTTCCGGCCCGGCTTATTTTTCAAGTCCGTCTCATTTTTCAGCACAATTTCTGCCGTCCAACCCTACTTTCCCACGCCTATATAAACTACCCTTCACCCTCAGTTCAAAACAGATCGTCTACAGTTGACAACCTCTATTCTCGGGAGTATTGACATCGAGCTACCCCCTCTTTCTTCCAAACTTGAGATCTATTTTTACTATTCTTATCAAATATAGCCTACAGTTCAGGTACAAATTCCTGAGGGCTCAAATTAAATTAATTGTCTAACTGTTTATTTTTCCAGTAGTCATAATGTAGATATCATGCTAGAATAACGCTTTTATTGCTTCCTAAATATTGTCTGTATAGTCATTGTGCTTCCCAACATGTCAATTGAATGCACGTCTAAACAAGGGTTAATAATAAATGTTGTGATGCTTGTGAAGAACTAATTAATAGTCTAATCCAGGTTGTTAATCCGGTTTTGCATGGGAATTATGTCTTTAAATTATTAACCAAACTTGAGTTAGTAGAGGCCATCATAAACGGGCGAGTTGGGTGCCTAATACCTTCCCACCTTGACCTTCGCCCCCGAACCCTTTATTCTTGGGTACTCATATGTTCTATATGAGCGGGAGTTTTCTAAAAACATGATTAGTTCATTGATCGCGCTATTGGGTTGTCCCATCGGATTGTCCCTTCGGTTTGTCCCTTCGATAAAACGCCGATAACAGATTTGTGACCTCTTTCATGGTTTTTATTCAATTCAAGTTTCTTCAAAAGCTTTTCTAACTCGATGGTCCCTTGAACTTATCTAAAGCGCCCAGCTTACAAATTTTCTATTTGGACGCACTCCGTGGCCGTAGAAATCCCGGGTCCTTACAACGCATTATCGACTTCACAATCGACCTAGCTCCATGTTCTGCACCAATTTCAAAGGCACTGTATCGCATGGCACCTGCTGAGATGAAGGAACTGAAAACACAACTTGAGGACTTGTTGGAGAAGGGAAACATATGCTCGAGTGTATCGCCTGGGGGTGCTCCTATTTGTTCGTGAGAAGGAAGGATGGTACTATGAGACTGTACATTGACTACCGCGAGTTGAACAAGATCACGATCAAGAATCGATACCCACTTCCCAGAATTGACGATCTGTTTGACCAACGAGGTGGAGCGTCTGTTTTCTCAAAGATAGACCTATGATGAGGATACCATCAGTTGAGGATTTTCGAGCTTGACATTACGAAGGCCGCGTTTAGGACGAGGTATGGTCACTACGAGTTCACTGTGATGCCTTTTGGATTGACGAATGCACCTACGAAGTTTATAGACTTGATGAACCTTACGTTCCAGCCATACCTAGACCGGCCAGTTCATTGTAGTCTTCATTGATGATATTCTGGTTTACTCAAAGAACGTCGTGGAGCATGAGCAACACTTACCTACTATTTTGGAGATTCTGCGAAGACATCAACTTTAACGCCAAGTTGTCAAAGTGTGAGTTTTGACTAGAGACGGTGTCTTTCTTAGGACATGTGGTGTCTAAAGATGCTGTGGCCGTAAATCCAGAGATGATTCGAGCTCTGACAGATTAGCCTAGACCGACGACCGAAGCTCGGAGTTTTCTTGGACTCACTAGCTATTATAGAACGTTTGTAGAAGGTTTTTTGGAGATTGAGCAGTCTATCACAAACTTGATAAAGAAAACCACAAAGTTTCAATGGTGCGACAAGTGCGAGACTACTTTCCAAGAGTTGAAGAAACGCCTTACAAGTGCACCGATTCTAAGTCTACCTTCTGGAACAGATGGATATCAAGTCTACAGTGATGCATCTAAGCATGGCTTAGGTTGTGTTTTGATGCAACACGGCAAGGTTGTGGCTTACAAATCAAGACAATTGAAGAAGCAAGAGGATAATTATCCTACGCACGACTTGGAACTCGCTGCTGTCGTATTCGCATTGAAGATTTGGCGACATTACCTGTATGGTTCCGCAGTCAAGATGTTCACTAATCATAAGGGTCTCAAAAACATTGTCCCACAGAAAGAGTTGAACATGCGCCAAAGGAGATGGCTAGAACTAATGACGGAGTACGACATTGATATCCAGTATCACGAGCGTAAAGCGAATGTAGTCGCTGATGCTTTGAGTAGGAAGACTCGACATACCTTAAACACTGCTCTAGTGCTTCCTCATGAGATCATACGAGTTTTACAAAGCCTCGAGGTAGAGATTGTGTTTCAAGGTGACGTTCAATGTACATTAGCACATATGACTGTCCGACTGAATTTACTGGAAAAGATCAAAGATAGACAAGGTGGTGATGACGATCTTCAGCGGATTCCACACCACAAGGACGAGGGTAGGTCTGAGGAATTCACTTTAGCCAAGATGGAATTTTGAGGTTTCGAGAACGTGTTTGCGTACCCAATGACCCAGATATCACGAGTCAGATTCTAGGTGAAGCTCTTAATACGCCGTATTCTGTACATCCTGGTGGAGACAAGCTTTACAAAGATCTTCACCAAGTGTTCTGGTGGAAAGGCATGAAACAAGAAGTGGCTGAGTTCGCGGCGAAATGTTTAACGTGTCAAAAGGTCAAGATTGAGCACAAGAGACCTGGTGGAATGGTACAATCATTAGAAGTTCCTACAAGGAAATGGAATTCGATTTCTATGGATTTTGTCATGGGTTTACCTTTGACACAAAAGAAGAACAATGCTATTTGGGTATTAGGTCGCGAGATTCAACCCAATGAATGACACTTGGGAAATAGAGAATCTAGCTGACGCTTATGTCAAGGAAGTCATGAGACTTCATGGTGTACCCGAAGATATTATTTCTGGTAGAGACTCGTGATTTGTCTCTTACTTTTGGCAGAAATTACAAGAAGCTTTCGGAAGCAAATTGACGTTTAGTACACTTTTCATCCTGCGACAGATAGTCAGACGGAAAGAACAATTCAGACTCTAGAGGATATGCTTCGAGCGTGTGCACTCGAATATCAAGGTTCGTGGGACAAACACTTTCCGTTGATTGAATTTTCTTACAAAAACAACTATCATCCAAGCATCGATCGAGCACCATATGAAGCCTTGTATGGTAGGAGGTGTAGATCGCCTATGTGTTGGAAAGATATTACTGCAGTTTTGGGTCCAGACATGATCCAGCAGACTGTCGACATTGTAAAAGTGATTCAAACGAAGTTGCGAAGAGCACCAGATCGTCAGAAATTGTATGCAGATAGAGATCGCAGACCTGAAGAGTTTGAGGTGGGAAGGAAGATACTTTTACGAGTATCTCCTACTAAGGGCGTTATGCGTTTTGGTTGTAAGGGAAAATTGAGTCCTCTTTACATTGAACCTTATGAGATCCTAGAAAGGATTGGTGAGGTTGCTTATCGCTTTGCTTTGCCTGTGGAACTTGAAAAAGTCCACAATGTGTTTCACGTCTCTCAACTGAAGCGATACGTACATGATCCAACTCATATCGTTCAACCAGAAACGATCGAACTTGATGAGCGTTTGACGTATGAAGAACGTCCAGTCAAGATCACTGACCGAAAAGAGCGCACGACTCGTACAAAGACTATTCCAATTGTGAAAGTTATTTGGTCCCGTCATGGTCAAGAAGAAGCAACATCGGAAGCTGAATCCATGATGCGCGAGAAGTACCCAGATCTCTTTATCGATGGTACTAATTCCATTTGAGTTTCGGGACGAGACCCTTTTTAAGGCGGGTAGAATGTCACACCTAGAAATTTCGTGTTTTGTTTACCGCTTTGCACGAGTTGCATGTTCTAGCATTGCATGTTGCATTGCTAATCGACTTAGATGACGACCGTATTACTCGCATTGCATTGCGTAGTCCTTAAATCGTTTTATACCTTCGTATGTGTAAACTCGTTTCGTTTTGAGAAGTGATTACTTCATGTTTCAAATTTCGGGAGGAAACTTCTTTTAAGGAGGGTAGAATGAGATACCCCAATATTTTCTATAATTATTATATCGATTATAATGCATTTATAAATAGTTTCGGAGATTTAAATCGTATATTTATACAATAATTCGATTTATTCATATAAAGTCATATTAATATTAATTATTATTATGGGAATTTCGTGATTTATATTTACCAAATTGGGGGATTTAATTAAATTATTTTATGTATGAATAAAGATTATTCATATTGTTTTAATTAGCATTTAAATCAGAAAATTATTTTCTAAACCTAGTGGGATTGACTTTGGTTGACTGGAGACTTATATAAGCAAAAAGATGGGCAATTTCATCAGTTTACAAATAAAACTAAACCAAATCCTCACAAAATCTCACACACTCTCTCTCCTCTCTCTCTCCTCACTGCTGCTCTCCCTCTCCCTACCGGGACCACCGAAGGCACTCCCCTCCCGCCGGTAACCTCCCTCTCTTCTCTCTCTCTCTCTCTCTCTCTCTCTCTCTCTCTCTCTCTTTCTATCTCTTTCCCTCGCTCTCGGTCACTCTCTCTTTCGCTCTCTGTCTTGCTCGCCAGCGGCTTGGCGCCACTGCCGCCGCCTGGCCGAGCGGTCGACCAACGTGGGCAAGACCACCGGTCGTTCCCCCGCCCCTTCTCTCTTTCTCTGTCGTTCTCTCTCTCTTCGTCGTTCTCTCTCTCTCTCTCTCTCTCTCTCTCTCTCTCTCTCTCTCTCTCACTCATTTGCTTTCTCGTTTTCTCTCTCCGCTGTGGCTCCGGCGAGCCACCGGTGCCACCACCGGCCTAGGGCAGTGGGTGGGTGGTGATGGTGCTGATGGGTCCGACCATGGGTCCCTTTGTGGGCGCCATGGTCGAGACTAGCACAATAAGTTAGGGTTTCGATTTTTATTTTTCGTAATTTAATTAATTCAATTTTCAGCAGTTTTTAATTAATTATTTCTATTTTTTTGTACTAGTTTGGAACCCGAATCCGGATTTTCGAAAACCTAGAATGTTTGAAATAAATCAAAAAATTTAAATAAAATATTAGATTAATATTTTGCTACTATTTATATTTTCTTATTTACTAATTATATCTTGGTAATTGTATTTAATAGGACCTAACGGACAAGCGTGATCGGGTCGTGATTTGGAAGCTTACATACTGTTAAGTGAGCGTTTGTTAGGTAAGAGATTGTGCCTACCTCCTTCCAAAACTCATAAAAAGGTTTTGACTTGTTATGTGCTAAATGCCTAATTGTTGTGAATTTAATATGCGAAGCATGATTAAATTATATCATCGTTTATTATAAGAATTAGAATTGTATTCTTTGCTGTAATTATGAATTATGATAAGCAAGTTGAGTTTATGAAGTTTCGTTAATTAATTAGTTCGTATGGTAAGTAATGAATAAGTTATGTGATGGAGATAGTAATATTATTATGAAGTAATATACGTGCTAAATGGAATGAGTTATTACTGAGTGCTAATGAGCACCTATTATATTTGTTGGATGTATTTGTTGAATGTGAAATATTGATATCATGTTTTACTGCCGAAGTGCTGCCGAAATTTCGTTAGAGATATATCAAGCATGATTATCCTTATTATGCTTAAATGTCATTACCGTCGTTATGTATTATTCATTGTCATAAGCATGAAATGAAGTAGTATGTCGTGGTCTCGTTGCACCACTAAGTCAATCAATGCAAATTATGTGAATCTAATATATATATATATATATATATATATATATATATATATATATATATATATATATATACATATATAAATGGCTATTGAATTTTCTTTTAATTTTCCTTTTTATTTTGATATAATGGTATTCTTGATGAGCTTTAACTTCAATGTACTAAATGATAATATAAGTCTCTATTTAGACCATTTTATAAACACTATTTGAGTCATCAATTTTATTAAGTTTTATATTTATGAGTATAAGAGCACTTAATGTCACCATATCAATTGAATTTTATAGTTGTGGGTATTATAATAAATTAATGACATGGATAAGTTTTCGAATTACACCCTCTTACAATCGCTCCCAGTAGAGTCTTCACTGTAAGATCCTCCCCTTTCTGGCGCCTTTCGAGATATTTGTTCGGGATTAACGGTTCTTAAATAATACGTCATATAGCAATATAATTCGATTGTGATGGGGAAATAATTCGCAAGCAATGAAGTCGCCACCAATTTTTAAGGAAATAATTGAAAACCATCAAAAAGTGCACCCAATTCCTATTGAGAATTGACTCATACCCAGGGGGCTAAATATTGAGTTCGGGGGTGTACGTAAGAAATAAAAAAACGAATCTTATTTAAATCGCCCGAATTAAAGGGCTCTACTAAGCTTATCCATGTCAAGTATTTATTTAAGCTATATGGTTCCACATAAATTCGGTCGTCCAAGATCCAAAATTTAACTAGGCGGGTTAAAGACAACCAAATTAACTACCGTTATCACTTTGCACAAGTTATATCTAATTTACATGCATCATCTATTTAGCACAAACCAAGAGATCATAAGAGCAATAATAAAACGCTCCAACCTACCACACATTGGTAAACGCGCCACGCCTTGCATATGCACATCAATAAATTCATTAGTAACTTCAATAGAAGTACAATGCAAAAATATTAACTTTATGCTAAAATAAACCTAAAGTGGTTGCTACATGCATGAATAAACATAAAAAAGATGTAATCTTTAAATTAAGGGATTTTCCAATTGGTAGGCCTGAGGTTTTTTCTTCTCCAAATGGTAGAACTTCTTAAAAGCGAATTCCACTTGGTAGGCTTTTATTTTTGAGTCCGTCCAATCCGTAACCTCTTTTTGCCTTTACCGTCCATTTGCCCGTTAATTCTATGAATTGTCTTTAATACCCCCACTTAAATAGGTGCTATTAATAAACTTTACCACCTCTCTCTCCTCAAACCACAAACCACCATCACCACCACCAAAACCCCCTTCTCCTTCTCTCTCCTTAGACCACCATCACCACCAAAACCCCTTTTCTCTCTCTCCTCAGAAGACCATCACCACCATGACAACCCCCTTCTCCATCTCTCTCCTCAAATCACCAACCACCACCACCACCATCAAATCAGATCTCGTATGACCAATTGACCATAAAAAAGGTACTAAAATGAAATTTGATTACTCGATTTTCGTGGTGGTTTGGGGTGGGTGGTGGGGGGCTTCGTAGGGTGTGGTGTTCAGGGGTGGGTGGTGGGTTTTTGTGGGGTGGGTGGGGTTTTCGGTGGTTTAAGGTGGGAGGTGGGGATGGGGTTTCGTGGGGTGTAGTGGTTGAGGGTGGGTGGTGGGGGTTTTGTGGTGGTTCCGGGTGGGTGGGGGGGATTTCGTGGGTTGGGTTGGGCGTGGTTTCTTAGTGGTTTCAGGTGGGTGGTGGGGGTGGCGCGGGGTGTGGTGGTTTGAAGGTGGGCGTGGGGGGTTTCGTGGTTTGGGTTGGGTGGGTTTCGTGGTGGTTCAGGATGGGTATGAGTGGGGGTGGGGGGTTTTGTGGGGTGTGGTGGGATGGTGTTTACCACTGGAATGGTGGAGGATTGGTGGTGGGAGTGGTGGGTGGTTATGGAGGTGTTGGGATGAAAGAATTAGAGGGAAATTGTACATGTTTAGGGTATTTTGGGCCTCATAATTCGGGTCAACAAAACTTAACCCAAAAAATTGGTCAAACACAAAACTTAACGGGTAATTGGACGGCAAAGACAAAAAGAGGTCACGGACTACACGGGCTCAAAAATAAAAGCCTACCAGCTGGAATTCGCTTCTATGAAGTTCTACCAATTGGAAAAGCAAAAACCTGAGGCCTACCAATTGGAAAATCCCTTAAATTAAACTAACATGCATAATTATTTACAAAGATCAAAACATGCATAATTATTCAACCATAAAAAAAATGCTAAGTAAAACATGATTATAAATATAAGAGAAGAGTTTAATAAAGAGATTTAGGCCCTCGGGATGGTTAACCTGGACGTTCTTTTCGAACGGTACTAGGTATAATTAGAATTGCTCTTCAATCTTGGGTGCTAGGTTGGATGCAATGGCTTCCTTGAGTCTTCAAATTCTGAATTCTCTATAATTTAAGGTTTTTGTGCTCTCAAAATAATAAACTGACCAACCACTCATAAAAGAGGGTGAAGAGGACTATTTATAGAGTTAGGGGACGAAATTAGGCGCCTAGGGTTGCAGCCCCGGCGCCAAACTTGGCCCAGTTAGAAAATCAGGCCCAGCGACCACACGGAGGGCAGCATGGGCCAGCGGCTGCCGTTGGGGCTCAGCGGCCTGCCTCTGGCCAAAACGCCCTCCGCTGTCACTCGTGTGCCGCTGGGTCATCAGCGTCAGCTGCTCGACCCGAAGGCGCGCACGTGACTTGTGAGTTTTGACTTTGGGTGCTCAGTAAATTATGAAAATGCCCTTGGGCTGACCCAGGGGGTCAGGATCGAGCGGTTTTGACCCATTTCTTTGAGACGCGATATCTCTTGATCTGAGAACCTGATTGAGGCAAGGTCAAAGGCATTGGAATCCTTATAACAAAGGCTATCCAAAGACTGAGGTTTCAAGGAATTTGGTTGAGATTTTCGAGCATTGTCATGTTCTACTTACGTCCATATTAATTTATTATCATTATCATCGGGCTTCGCGGTGCCAGGGGATGAGAATCGATTAGGGTGTCTACAACAAGCGACAACAACTCTGTACCTCTTTTGCTACCTGCTGATGTGTCTCCTCCTGTGGAGCCGTTCTTTGCGACTGATGCCGAGCTAGATGACATCCGTGCCTACATCCATCGTGCGTACACTAAGATTGAGCGTGACGAATATGAGAACCATACGAGGATACACCAAGGTTTTTGGGTAGAACTCTTACTTGTTGGCTTACCCAACATGCATCCTTGGAGAGGTCTAATGGAGAAGTATGACGATGTGGTACTGAAGAGTGGCTACATCAACGACGAGAAGTATGGAAAAAGAGAACGAAGGGCGCTATGTTTCAAGAGTGTTGACAATGAGCTATGCTTGTCTAAGTTTGAGTGGAAGGTTAACCATGTCTTAGTGCCTGCTCCGAAGGACATCTGTGAGAGCTCCTGGTCGAAAAAGTGCAAGCTTATGGATAACTTTAGAAGGCGCTTCATGCCTCAAAAGTTCAGAGATTCCGCGCATCCTTACACGCCCTGTAGGGAGATGAAGCCAAGGAGTAAAGATGAATATGATACACCTCCTAGACCGAAGCGAAACCCTGTTGATGTTTAGTTGATTAGTTGACTAGGGTTAGTCGTTTGTTTGAGAAACATTATTTCATTATCAGAATGCCACTGCGTGGTCAAGATTGTTGTGGTGTGATGTAGTTGCCTAAGCAACAAATATTTATGATTGTTATTAATTTTGCAATCTACCTTATTGCAAAACTATTTCATTTGATTATATTAATGGCTTTGTGATTTGTTTACATCATTGTCGTTGTCAAATATTTGATGGTTGACTGAAAGCTTTGAATGCTATCCCATATCGTCGTGACATGATGGGAAATCCATGTCGAATTTATGGAAAAATTTTCATTGAGCATTATCAAATCAATTGTGAGCCAAGAGCCAAAGCATGTCAAAATGACTACGCGTGATTGTTTATTGCCCTACTAAAATAGTATGGAGCCTCAATATGTGAATTATAAATGTCATTGTCTATTCATGTGAGACCAATGTGTCTAAAGTGTATTACATGCCTATCGAACTATTACGCATGAGAATTGAGAACAATAATGCAAGTATGTTGCTTAGACCTACAATGTAAGGTCGATCATCGAAACTTATATGCTATTTGCTAAATGTCAAGAGAAAGGTTTCACTTACAACCTATATCTCTCAATTAGACCTGAATGGGTCGAGATATGCAATTGTTTGAATAACGTTCCTACCATTACTTTTATATTCTCAGATCGCGAAATGACAACAAACGGCGATAGAACTGCTATACTTGAAGATGGTCTGACCGATGTGGTCGAGATCATGGCCCGACAAATGGCGCGCCAAGAAGAGATGGAAACCGCACATGCTTCTGAAACGCAAAGTTTCTGAGCCTTTGACGCTCTTAAACCTCGTACGTTCGAGGGTGGTGTTGATCCGACTAAACTGGAGAACTATATCATTGGGTTCGAAAAGTTGTTCCTGGCGACGAGTCGGCCTAACAACGTGAAGATTAGCTCCGCGACGTATTACCTGAAGGGTGAGGCCAACAAATGGTGGAACGATGTGCGAGCTGACTTGCTTGCAGTGCCGAACTATAACTGGGATCATTTTAAGGAATCCTTTCGTGTTACATTTTATCCTAGTTCCCTACGGCGCCTGAAACAACGTGAGTTTCAAGGGTTGAGCAAAGACAAGCTTTCTGTGGCCGAGTATGCATCCAAGTTCAACGAGCTTGCTATCTTTGCTCCCAATTTGCTGATAACTGAAGCTGAACGAATGGAAAGGTTCGAGGATGCACTGAAATGGGACATTCAATGTTTTGTCGCTGGACAAACCGTCACTTTTTCAGGAATCTTATGACAAGGCCCTGAATCAGGAGAGGATTGTAGGACGTCGAGACACGCATCTAGGTAAGAACAAGCGCGACGAAGGAAATCCCTAGCAATCTAACAATGGCGACCAGAGGCCAAGTCCAAGTGGAAACAACAACAATTTCCAAGGAGGTAGTCAGACCCACGGTGCGAATAGGAATCGTGGCTCGAATAGTCATTGAGCTACGATAATGGATAGAAGGAATACGCCTTGTACTCGCTGCAATAAGACGTGGTGCAGTGCTATGAATGCAACAAGCCGGGTCATAAAGCTTTTGAGTGTTGGAGCCGAGCAAGGAATTCCAATGGGCAGAGCCCCGATAACAACTGCAATCATAGTGGGAATGGAAATGGCTATCGTGGGTAATGATTGTAACTACCGTGAAAATGGGGGTTACAACAACCACAACAACCGCAACAATGCTGCTCCTGTTGTGAACAATCAAGCGCAAGTCCCTGCACCTGTCAACCCTACACCTAACAACAACAACAACAACAATAGAGGGGTTAATGGAAGAATCTATGTGATGAACCGCAATGAGGTAGAAGCAAACCCGAACGTGATCTCTGGTACTTTTCTTGTTAATTCTTATCCCGCTTTTGTTTTGTTTGATAGTGCTGCATCACATTCTTTTCTTTCTAAGAGATTTGCATCTAAGATAGGCCTAGAACCTAGTTTAGTGTATAGGGCGAACATTACGCTGCCTAATGGGTTGAATGTTAGTTGTAATTCGTTGTACGAGAAATGTTCGATTAGTATAGCTGGTTCTGAGCTACCTGCAGACCTGATACAGTTCGGGTTGAAGGAATTTGACGTTATTCTGGGAATGGACTGGTTAGCATATATAGGGCTAAGATAGAGTGTTTCGAACAATGTGTTTCTTTGCGAGGACCTAGAGGAAAGAAGATCACTTACCGAGGGGTTGTGGTCAAACCCAAGCTAAAAGTAATGGCAACAATGAAGGTCAAGGAGTGCGTGACTAAGGGTGAAGCGATTTACCTTTGTCATGTGGTGGATACAAGTCGCGAGACGGAAGCTCCGCAACCTATTCCTGTTGTTTCTGAGTATGCTGACGTATCTCCTGAAGAGATCCCCGGAATGCCTCCGCAATGCATTATTGAATTCACGATTGACCTAGCTTCAGGTTCTAGACTAATTTCGAAGGCACCGTATCGCATGGCACCCGCTGAGATGAAGGAACTGAAAACACAACTTGAGGACTTGTTGGAGAAGGGATATATACGTTCGAGTATATCGCCTTGGGGTGCTCCTGTTTTGTTCGTGAGAAAGAAGGATGGTAGTTTGAGACTGTGCGTTGTCTACCGCGAGTTGAACAAGATCACGATCAAGAATCGATACCCACTTCCCAGAATTGATGATCTGTTTGACCAACGGCATGGTGCGTCTATTTTCTCAAAAATAGACCTACGATCAGGATACCATCAGTTGAGGATTTTCGAGCCTAACATTGCGAAGGCCACGTTTAGGACGAGGTATGGGCACTACGAGTTCACTATATTGCCTTTTGGGTTGACGAATGCACCTGCGAAGTTTATAGACTTGATGAACCGTGCGTTCCAGCCTTACCTAGACCAGTTCGTAGTAGTCTTCATTGATGATATTCTGGTTTACTCAAAGAACGCCGAGGAGCATGGGCAACACTTACCTACTGTTTTGGAGATTGTGCAAAGACATAAACTTTAACGCCAAGTTGTTAAAGTGTGAGTTTTGGCTAGAGACGGTATCTTTCTTAGGACACGTGGTGTCTAAAGACGATGTGGCCGTAGATCCAGAGAAGATTCGAGCAGTGACAGATTGGCCTAGGCCGACGACCGTGACCGAAGTTCATAGTTTTTTTGGACTCTCTAGCTATTATAGAAGGTTTGTAGAAGGTTTTTCGAAGATTGCGCAGCCTATCATAAACTTGATGAAGAAAACCACAAAGTTTCAATGGTCTCACAAGTGCGAGACTGCTTTCCAAGAGTTGAAGAAACGCCTTAAAACTGCACCGATTCTAAGTCTACCTTCTGGAACAGAAGGATATGAAGTCTTCAGTGACACATCTAAGCATGGATTAGGTTGTGTTTTGATGCAACACGGCAAGGTCGTGGCTTACGCCTCAAGACAATTGAAGAAGCACGAGGATATTTATCCTACGCACGACTTGGAACTCGCTGCTGTTGTATTCGCATTGAAGATTTGGCGACATTACCTGTATGGTTCTGCAATCAAGATGTTCACTGATCATAAGAGTCTCAAAAACATTTTCACATAGAAAGACTTCAACATGCGCCAAAGGAGATGGCTAGAACTTCTGACGGAGTATGACATGGATATCCAGTACTATGAGGGTAAAGCGAATGTAGTCGTTGATACTTTGAGTAAGAAGACTCAACATACCTTAAACACTGATTTAGTGCTTCCTAAGGAGATCATACGTGTTCTATAAAGCCTCGAGGTAGAGATTGTGTTTCAATGTGAAGTTCAATCTACCTTAGCACATATGACTGTCCGACCGACTTTATTGGAAAAGATCAAAGATAGGCAAGGTGGTGATGAGGATCTTCAGTGGATTCTATGCCACAAGGACGAGGGTAGGTCCGAGAACTTCACTTTGGCCCAAGATTAAATTTTAAGGTTTCATGAACGTGGTTGCGTACCCAATGACCCAGCTTTCAAGAGTCGGATTCTGGGTGAAGCTCATAATACGCCGTATTCTTTACATCGTGGTGGAGACAAGCTTTACAAAGAGCTTTGCCAAGTGTTCTGGTGGAAAGGCATGAAACAAGAAGTCGCTGAGTTCGTGGCGAAATGTTTGACGTGTCAAAAGGTCAAGATTGAGCACAAGAGACCTTGTGGAATGGTAAAATCACTGGAAGTTCCTATGTGGAAATGGAATTCGATTTCTATGGATTTTTTCATGGGTTTACCTTTGAGACAAAAGAAGAACAATGCTATTTGAGTAGTACTAGATCGTTTTATGAAGGTTGCGAGATTCATCCTAATGAATAACACTTGGGAAATGGAGAAGCTAGCTGACGCTTATGTCAAGGAAGTCATGAGAGTTCATGGTGTACCCGAAGATATTGTTTCTGATAGAGACTCGAGATTTCTCTCTCACTTTTGGCAGAAATTACAAAAAGGTTTCGGAAGCAATTGAAGTTTAGTACCGCTTTTCATCCTGCAATAGATGGCCTGACGGAAAGAACAATTCAGGTTCTAAAGGATATGTTTCGAGCGTGTGCCCTCGAATATCAAGGTTCGTGGGACAAACACATTCCGTTGAGTGAATTTTCTTACAACAACAACTATCATTCGAGCACCAATCGAGTACCATATGAAGCGTTGTATGGTAGGAAGTGTTGATCGCCTGTGTGTTGGAACGATATTAGTGAGACTGCAGTTTTG